>OZ010729.1:44949942-46172476 GCA_963932275.1 Andrena praecox | reverse complement strand
CAAACTTTTGCCTGTCTTCTAACATCTATACATCGAGAAATGGTTTGGAATGGTTTAAAGAAAAAATGTTTCAGACAGAAGTTGCTTGTTTTCTAACGTGGATTACGAACATAATTGGTTTCACCTCCGCTTTAAATACAAGGACAGATGAGTGCGAGCCAGTATTAATACAGATTTAAAAGCCCCTGGGATACATGGAACTCGAGACCAGACCGATATATTAAATTAAGCTATCAAAACTTACGCGGGTTACTCTGCATAATTAGGTAAAACAAAATCGAAATACGGATCCTTAAACGTACTACTATATTATTGGAAAAGAAGTGCAGAAGTGGGCTATTTTTAGGATGATAAACCTTAAAACAGTCTGATGTATGTCGTGTTTGGACTTATTTTTATCGGGAGGACCTCACCAACCAATTCGAATTATTTTCATTAATGTAGGATGAGAAATGTGGAAAGTGAAATTTTTAAACGCGCGCGGCTTTCGTTTCAAGTATGTACATACCGGACCCCCAGCACTCGAAATGTTAAAGGACGGATAGGATAAAAAACAAAAAGGTAGCGTTTAGAGTAGTGCAGACCGACAGTTTGACTGTCATGTGACATGGAGAAAGGGACTGCGGGAGTCGGGATCCCCGAGTCCCGGAATACCTAAGAAAATGTATAGGCTAGTTGCTATGGTCGGGCTATTGTAGTTCGAGTCGATGTTGGTCTTTAACCGACCCATTGAAAGGATGGCGCAACCGACACAGCGCGAAACACTGTAGTGGTGCATCCCTATCACTTATACTACTATGACTTGCTGCCGCCCTTTCCCTTGAAGGTGTGAAATAGTTAAAAGAGGGAAGACAGGTAGCTAAAAAACAAAGTCGCATCAAGTTGGATATAATATTATGTACTCTACGAATGCTTCAAATACTTCCAAAAAATTGTTTGAACCGGTTGGAATAGGTATTCATTATATTCTACTGCGTGATAAGTTGAATTATTTGTTTAATTTCTGTATTATATCATGTTTTAATAAGTATATCAATAGGTTTGAATTTATATTAAGTGTCGTTCATTTGGTTTATTACACACCCCTCACATGGCATATTTATATTTTCAAGAGTAAAAAACCGCCCTTTCACGTTCGTATTTATCGTTTTATTGTATTATTTCCGCATTCAACGGCCGGCTATCCGAAATGAACTGAGCATAGCTTCGAATATGTTTCATAATCAAAGTAATAGGATGGACAATGTTGAATATCTCAGAAACAATAAGTTTTAGGATTTCATTTCAGGTACTTTCATACTCAGAATTCGCTATTCTATTGAATTTGAAGTTAAAAAATTTGAGAGTCCATTTGAAAAAATAAAATTGACCTCCCAATTCGATCTATCTTTGTAAAGAAACTAGTTCCACCGTGTTTTGTGTTTCTTACAACCAGACAAGTTTTATAAATAATATTTTCGCTTATGACTTGAAATAATAGATATTTGAGGTGAACCGAGTTAGTGGGACACCCTGTATAACACAGCTTCTATACTTTTCTCGGTGATACCGGTAGCTTTACCTGTGGCAATGCTAGAAAAACATTATGTTTCCCGCACCCACCGCTCGAAAATCGGAGAGGGCGCTCGAAAACCAGTGGTTGTTTCAGAATATCGGTACTTCAGAACGGTGACACTGAAGACAATAGGATGAGAGGTCTATTCTATACCTGGTCTGTGCCTAAATGATACGTACTCAAAAGGTTCGATCCTTGTAGGTATCAACATCCTGGCTGGACTTGGTATCGATACTATTCGAACCCGAAACAAGCATCCATAGGTATCGAAACAGGAATGAGTACTTGGAAAGAATCGTTTCCCAAATGATACCTACAAAAGTCTCCGTCCTTTAAACTCGACTGCGTTCGGGTCCGACGAAATGCCGCGTGGCATCCAGATGGCGAGGACCCCCCCCCCCCGGCGATGCCTTTATGAGTATTGCGACTTTCGACCCTCGAAATGGTTGGAATAACCATTAACGGCCGATTTCTTCACCTCTGACTAAAGTCCCGATCAGTTAGTCTCTAGTCAGATGCTAGGTGGTAGTTAACTGTCGCGCGTGTTTCTTTGCGCTATTGGATCCTATGGTTAAGTGACTGAAGGTTTGACGCGGCAACGCCGCAAAAAACGGTAAAACCACAACTTCATGGTGTAAAAGTGATCGTGAGTTGTGGCGGTCTCGCCACCGCGCCGTTTGTGCCTCAACAATTTATTTATTTGAGGCATGAAGTATTATAATTATAGTTAAATGTCGCTATGAATTATTATTGGAAAGTAAAGAATGATATGATAAACCAGTATTTTGTAGTAAATTTATTCAATATGCGTTTTTTGTTTTTCATATACCTACAGGCAAAAAAACGAATTTCACGGAATATGAAAAGGAGCTACTGATTAACATCGTGATGGAATATCGACACATTATCGAAAATAAATAAACAATACCGTCTATTATTTATTCTATTAAATATTTTTTCGTCTTCCTCATCTTCCACATGCTCGAAGATGTTAATATTTACGAACCTATTCATTTTTTTAAATACAAGCGCTTTCTTCCATAAAAGTAAAATCATATACAAAAGCGTTCAGAACAGTCTACAAGCATAATTCTGTTCTCTGTTCACATTTCATATTTCCCCCACTACTGCAAACACGAGTTAACTGCCACTTCTGGCAGTTAATCGGTGCCCGAACCTCCGGTAAAATTGACTTGGAGATTAACTGGCAGATCACGCTTGACCAGAGGTGAAGAAACAGGCATGTGTCAGTTATGTGGAACATAACTCTAATCCGAAGATTACCGGAGGTGAAGAAATCGGCCGTAAGAAGTGAGAAATCTTTCAGTTCCGCACTTCTCATCAGATCTCTGCGAAAACGACGCCAATCGATTCCTTATGTTTCGCCAATGAAACTAACACCAAGATCGACGTAATTCGGAGCATAATGAAGGAAATTACTTGAAAAATTCATTTCCATAATCTCCACCTAACTTCGTTAAAAATAGTCCGATTTACATGATATTCAGTATAATTTTCATTGTAACAACATAACGAATCCATTGGTATCAATTCCATATCGATACAATAAAGAATAAAGAATGCAGTTTTTCTGAAACAGGTAGGTATGAATCCTCGGCCGACCGCAGCGAAAGGAGGTTGGCGCCTCGCAGTCGGGGATGAAATATTCATTTCAGCGTATTAAGAAATTCTTTATTCTGCATCGTATCGATATGGAATTGATACCAATGGATTCCTGGCGTTTTCCCAATTAAAATTATACCAAATTTCATGTAAATTAGACTATTTTTAACGAACGTAGTTTGAAATTATATAAATCAATTTTACATTTAAGTTCTTTCATTATGCTCCGAATTACGTCGTTCTTGGTGTTAGTTTCATTGGCGAAACATAAGGAATCGATTGGCGTCGTTTTCGCAGAGATCTGATGAGAAATGCGGAACTGAAAGATTTCTCACTTCTTAATGGTTATTCCAACCATTTCGAGGGTCGAAAGTCGCAACACTCGTAGAGGCATCGCCGGGGGGGGGGGGGGTCCTCGCCATCTGGATGCCACGCGGCATTTCGTCGGACCCGAACGCAGTCGACTTTAAAGGCGGCCACACACGGTCCAGCCGGCCTGTCAGGTCTGCCTGCGCAGGCAGGCCTGTGCAAGTCGGCTGGACCGTGTGGATGCACTACGCCGTCCGGCCGGCCTGCGCAGGCCGACCTGTGCAGGCCGGCCTGACGCCGCACAGTGGTCGGGATAAGGATAGTTAGTGACATTCATTGTTGTATAATTTTTAAACTATAAAAGATATCGGAATGGCGCCAAAAAACATAAAATAAAAAAATTATTCCTTTCTAATGATTTATAATTGAATATATTGTACGTCCATTTAATGTTGTTTTTTTCAATTTTTTCAACTTAATTGTTATAAAAAAATTTGAAAACTGTATATTTAGTAGTTTATTTAATGCTCTTTAAGCGATTTAAATCACTTGTTGGGAAAAGTTTTAGTTTCCGATTATAAGGAAAAACCAAATAGTACTATTTTAGAAATTGTGACGAAATCTACAGTTTAGTTAAACATTAGTATTCATTTATTATTTATTTATTCAACGGATTATTCATTTCAGCGTATTAAGAAATTCCTTATTCTTTATTGTATCGATATGGAAGTGATACCGATGGATTCCTTATGTTTTTCCGATGAAAATCATGCAAAATTTTATGTAAATCGGACTATTTTTAACAAATTCAGCTTGAAATTATATAATTGGATTTTTCATAGAATTTCCTTCATTATGGTCCGAATTATGTCGTTATTGGTTTTGGTTTCATCGGCGAAACATAAGGAATCGATAGGCGAAACATAAGGAATCCTGGACATTTCTGACTTTTTAATGGTATTCCAACACTTTCGAAGATCGAATGCCATCAAATTCGGTGAAGCAATGGAGGATCCTGTTCTCGCCTCGGGGTACCAGGCGGCATCTCTTTGACAGGCGTCGCTGTAGAATCACCCTGTAGTATACATTCAGTAGATTTCGGTAGGAGAAAGTTTATTTTTCCTGCGCAATAATGACTGTGCAGGCCGACTGGAGCAAAATTGAAAAACGATTCGGTCGGCCTGACGCCGCGGCCAGATCTGAACCGGACGCCACTTGAGACTCCCTATTCTCCATTGTAGCGTAGTAAGAAATTCATCATTTTTTATCGTATCGATATGAAAGTGGTATCAGTAGATTCCTGGCGTTCTCCTGATTAAAATCATAACAAATTTCATGCAAATCGAACTACTTTTACACAAGCAATTTGTATTCCTTATGTAAAAGTAGTCTGATTTACATGAAATTTTGTATGATTTTCATCAGAAAAACAAAAGGAATCCATTGGTGCCACTTTCATATCGATACGATAAAGAATTAAGAATTTCTTACTACGCTGAAATGAATATTTCACATTTTCACTCCCGACTGCGGGGGTCGATCTCAATTCGCTACGTTCACCCGAGAATTCATACCTGTTTCAGAAAAGAATAATTATTTATTCTTTATGGTATCGATATGGAAGTGATACCGATGGATTCCGTATGTGTTTGCAACATTTTTTGTAGCTAATAATAAGCCTACTACGGCTAAAACGTCGTCCGTCGATGTCATGTTCGGCTGACAAAACTGTGAACACTGTAGGGCTGTTCCCAGGGGTGCGCGGGAACCCGACTTTTCGGGCTCGGGACGGGCCGGAAACTTTCGGGTGGGGTCCCGATACTTTCGTATTGCTCGAGATCCCGACAGTTTCGGGATCCCGAAACTCGATTCGGGCTACAAGCATAGCCGCCATGAGCGGGTAATTTGATTCCAGGTCGGCTCGGCAAAACTCGGACGCGATCGGACGATATCGTTACCAGTAATAGATCAAAATTATTACCCGAGAACATAGTAAAATTATGTTTTTACACGTTAATTTGAAATAATAAAATATTCGCCTTCCTGTATATTGTTGTTACTATGAATCATCCTGGAAATATTCCTTTCTGTAGGCTTATAGTTGTCCGTACATTTTCTATTTTAAATCCGAACCTATCCCGAAAAAGATAATACCCTATTAAAATATATTTTACTTGAAATAGATAAAGATTCTATTTTAAATCTGAACCTGTCCCGAAAAAGATAATACCCTATTGAAGTATATTTTATTATGATTTTAAAATATTGTCGATATAATAATAGTCTTCCTTCCAAGTTCTGAACATGGTATTTATTTAAGTACGTATATGGACATATTCAGTATTGGGTAGCAATGAAAATACATATATATGGAAATAAATAATAAGATACAAATTATGATTCAACAGGAGACAGAATAGTAAAAACTTATCACTCTGGTATTGATATAAATTGATATACATAATTCTTTCCGTCTCGGTTCTCTCGTAGTAGCTGGCTTTCGAGCCGATCGCCTCCGAGTTTTTCCGAGCCGACCTGAAATCAAATCGCCCGCTCATGGCAGTCATGCTTGTAGCCCGAAAGGAGTCTCGGGATTCCGAAACTGTCGGGATCTCGAGCAATACGAAAGTATCCGGACCCCGCCTGAAAGTTTCCGACCCGTCCCGAGGGCCGGGAACTCGAGCCTCGGGACGATCATCACACTCCTATATAGCTGTTCCAGTGCCCGGAAAAGCGAGCCGAGCCGAGCCGAGCCGAGCTGAGCCAAGTATCCGTAAAAACCGATTGGTCCGAAACAACCGAGTAGCTCGAATTTTTCCGAGCGGTCCGAAAAAATCGAGCAGGCAGAATGTGTCGAGTAGGTTGAAGCTTGGACGTTTCGGCCAATGAAAATGTTAATGGTTAATGTAAAATGGTAATGAATAATGGTTGTTAATAATGTGAATAATTATAAAGTAAACTGAAAATGGAAATACACTGGTGGACTAAATTAAAGGAACACTATAATTTGCCGAAAAATTTGGTCATTTTAAAATGGCTGTATCTCCGCGAAAAATTGTCGCAAAAAATATTTTAAAAAAGCATTTTAACGCTTCAAGTTTCTAGTTTTTGATTTAAGGACACAATTTTTTTCCAGCCATTATGATACTGTTTTATCAAGATGAAGCGCAGGAAACAAAATTTTAAAAATTTAAAATACCGTCAGGCCCACCGGAGCGTGTGGATGCACCATCCGGCCAGCCTGTCAGGCCGGACGGAGCGTGTGGAGGCAGTACGGGCGTCAGGCCGACTTGCACAGGCCTGCCTGCGCAGGCAGACCTGACAGGCCGGCTGGACCGTGTGTGGCCGCCTTAAAGGACCGAGACTTTTGTAGGTATCATTTGGGAATCGATTCTTTCCAAATACTCATTCCTGTTTCGATACCTATGGATGCTTGATTCCGGTTCGAATAGTATCGATACTTTACTGTTGCCGTGATACCAATTCCACTCAGTACTCATTTTAGCTCCTACTGGTATCAAATGTCGATACCAAGTACTTACAATTTCGATACGTGTCGAACCTTCCAAATGAGTACTTTGGGTATTGAACTACTGGAAACTCATGAGAAAGACTGGTATCACGCCCATCACTACGGGATATCGTTGCTGCAGCGTTGCCGTGCAATATTGCGGTGCAACGTTTCAGCAACGTTGTAGCAATATTCCTGCAACGTTCCTGCAATATTGCTGCAACGTTGCTGGAACTACCATTTAAACCTAAAATATCTCCGTTGTTTTTAACGATACAAGAAAATGTCTAAGGAAGAAAATGTTTGCTTCAGAGAGATAATTATTGTGATGTAGAAGATTTTTTTCTCAAGGTTATATTTTCCGAAATTTCAAGATCATCAACGGTGTTTTTAATGGGATTGCGTTTTTTCATTACTGTAACGTGTTATAGCCAATAAAAATAAAAATTCAATCATGTATAATATGTTGTCCTTTCTGCCCAGCAAACATTTTTTTTCCTGCGACATTTTCTCGTATCATTAAAAACAACGGAGATATTTTAAGTTTAAATGTTAGGAGATTCACTCTGTGTATTTTAATGTGCAGAATGACACCGGGTGGAATTTATAGTACAAACTTAGTGTTACAAAACCCTAATGGAGTTTGTTAAAATGAGCCTTCGATTTT
This sequence comes from Andrena praecox, assembly GCA_963932275.1. Taxonomy (NCBI): domain Eukaryota; kingdom Metazoa; phylum Arthropoda; class Insecta; order Hymenoptera; family Andrenidae; genus Andrena; species Andrena praecox. The sequence continues at coordinate 46,164,811 of OZ010729.1, read as the reverse complement.
GAATAATTTGAGTTTAAAGTTTTGCACGGTAGGAGTATAAGTTCCATTACGTAAGCAATATTCTCAATTAACGGTTGTAGCTGCGGCGGTAAAGTGTTCGCATACGACGCTACAGGTCGTCGGTTTGAATCCCCATGGGGAAAATAATTTTCTATGAGAAAAAGACAACACTGGCTTTATACTGCTAACAACAACAAATCTCTGCACACATTCATGTGTCGGCGCATCCCTCACATCTCTAAATTTATATTTGTTTTCTGCATCTTGTGCTTCATTATAGGTACCTAATAATATCACGCATGACACAAATATTTTCCAAGCACCTTCTGTATGCATTTCTTTTGCTACACCATCGAGTCTCTCCTGATAATATCAATTTTTTACCACCTCTTGTAAATTAGGAGACCTAAAATCTTTTATAATGTTATTTACTTTTTCATCGAAACTAGTATTAATTAAAGATTTAAATAATAGGTTGCCACTGTGGCCATTACAAGTAACAATGCCACAAATCCACTCTTGCTCTTATATTTATCATATTTGAAGCGTTGTCAGTAATAACAGCATAAATGTTAATATTGTACTGATTATATGCAATTTCTACACACTGACTCACTAAGTCACTTAAAGCCTTTCCAGTTTCTCTGATTTGGTTGAAAGTCCAAGACTCCAAGAACAAGTTTCGTCCACTTGTTAACTGTAACATGGCTACAACATTCTTTGAATTTGCAGCTGAATTCTTCCAGCCATCAATTGAAAGTACAGCACCTTGTTGTTCATTTTGTCCAATGGAATTATATAAATCTTCATATTGTTCATTTAAAAGTGTGGTACTTAACGTTTTTCTGGTTGACGTTTTCTAAAATTAACGTTTTCTAAAAACTTTAAAGTGGCTTGATTCCATCACACTTAAAGGGATATTGCACCCAAAAATGAAATTTGATAATAATTTATCAATTTCATTTTTTCTGAAACAGATATTTTTATTTACAGCGTTTTGCCAAATTGATTTGCTTCTGTATTGAAAAAAAACGTGACATACCAGTTCTGTTGATGCTGTCCGAAGGAAAAATATCTGCTGCATCGCGTGGAACGGTCAGATTTTCTCATAGACCCTTAGTTTTGGAAAAAATTGAAAGATATCTTCAAAAATGGGTGCATTTCGGGTGTCCTTTTTCATTTACTCGTTGTTTAAACATATTTAAATGTTCATAATGCAATAATAACTGATATCGTTGTATTCGGGAGGGTTCACAAATTAATTTGACGCAACGAGCAACCGAATAACTATTACCGTTTCGACGCAAAAGATGTTCAAATTTGAAAATTTGCTGTTTTTTTTTCAAAATCGAATTTCTCAAAAACTGAGGGTGATGGCGACAAACGGTTTGCGGAATCGCTTTCAGGGCACGAAAGCCTATAGGAAACGGCTATTGAATGTTACAAGTCCAGATGGCTGTCGAACCGTGTAATTAATTCGAGTCGCGCGTAGATGCAGTTCTTCTCGCAAGCATAGAATGATATTACTTCTCTTACTCTCTTTACTAACATTCATATACATTCAGTACAGATACAGTTAATTATCTTAATCAAATATAACATGATTTTGAAAACGTATTCGCTTGATGTGTTTACAAAATGCATCCCGTATTGTCGTCTAATTTCAAATGTTCCGCCGTTTATTGGGACTTCAATACCGTAAAGTACGAGACGGATGTTTTCAACACCTGAGAGCAAAATATAAGGATGTCATCTATCTAATTAACGTTACTTTGTAGTAGGGTTTGTCGGTTTTTTTTATAAATTTGTAAAATTCGAAAACCGGTTTTTAAATTTAACAAAGCCGGTTTTATGTACTAGAATTAATATGTAAAAAATAATTAATTATTTCATTAAAAACGTTAACATTTTGACTTGAAATCGCTTCGCACACAAGCATATTGTAGTAAGTAACAGTTTACTGTAAAACTAATTTTCATGAGTTCATATTTTCGGAAGAAAAATACTAAATGAAATTAAGATTTATAAATTATATTTTGTACGGATTTTAGTTATTTTAGTTTTTTTCATTTGGTTTTGAATGCAGTGTATTTTCTTGTGTTATATTTTTGTGGATCCATAAATATTAAATGAACTCCAAAATTGTACGGATTTTATTAATTTTTTTTATTTATTTGGTTTTGTATAGATAGATTATATTTTATTTTGTTATAGGTTTGTAATTCAATGAATATTGAAAGAACTGAACATTTTTAAAATAAATATAAATATTTTCTATTTTAAATATATTTTTTGGTGAAAATTCGAAAACTGGTTTAACCGGTATTTTTGGGAATAGTAGAATTCGAAAACCGGTTTTTCCAAAAGTCGGTTTTTGTATAAACCCTACTTTGTAGCAGTTAACAAAGTACCTCTGCAAAGGTTTCCAGGGTTAGCGGCAGAAGACCGCCGGCTGACAAAACGGGGGCAGTTAGGGCTCCCCTTAATGCCAGTAGGTACAACAGTTGCGTCTTGCGCGAAGTGTTGTACCACTGTCCCCCGTACCTGCAAACAGGGTCAGAACGATCACGCAACCCGAAAAGATTGAAAGTCCCGTTCACATAGGCTCGCTACTAAATTCAATACTCACATTTCATTGTAAATTTCATCGTAGGCATTTTGTACGAACTGCCCCTGACTGGTCAGGAAAAACAGGTGAATCAGCTGAACCACTAGAAATCCCAAGTATTTGTAGAACTCAAAACCCATCTCCGTTAGTGACGTCTGACCTCAAACAATCCGTTGCACGGCTATTACAGAAAATTTCATGTAATAGGTAAACGATACAGTAGTTGACCACCTAAGAGCTTCAGTTTAGGTAAACGCTATGGTAGAAGTAACTTAAAATTTTATAAATCAAGTTTTGTTATGCCAGCCGGAAAGAGAAGTATCGAAGATGATTAAAACACCAAAGAAACTTTGAGAAATCAGTAGTTTCGATGTTACGCTATTATAAAGAAACATAACTCAAAGTTGTAGTTATTGACCAGTCGTGGCATAGTTGTTGACCGGTTCAGATACTGTTGTTGACCACTTCCTAAATGTAAAAGAAAATGGTATATTTTTTACTTTAAAATCAATTTATTAAAACCATCTGGCAACATATCAATGTTTTAAGATTTTCGTCAGTTTTTTTTTTGCAATTTTGACTTAAAATTCGTAATGAGCGATTAAGATTCAAAAGTGCATCATTGATGCGGAAACGCGCCGGTTCATTAGACTATGGCGGCTGAAATTTGAAGTGGTCAACTTCTGTACCCTGGTCAATAAATGTATCGTTTACCCGAAGATGCATTCCTACGAATCAACACTTTACCTTTACTAGCGTGATACTGAACGCTGTGATCACTAGTACGACTATAATTGCGAGATAAGTCGAGTGGAGTTCTTGGATATCCTGGATAAATCTGCATTGTTAAAGATGGATGAGACATAAAAAGAAACATTAAAGCATGCAATTAGGCCGCGACTGATCGAAACATGTGGCCATGTTTATTTTTATCCTGTAACTATACAGTATGCGCACTCAACAAATAACTTTCATCCGCTTAAACCAGGCCTGTCCAGGGATTTGCTCGCACAAGCAGCCGCGAGTTGCTCTTTGGTCCAGTGAAATTAGGATATGCCTTCGGAATCAATCCCAGCAAGCTAAATTTTGGTATGGGCCTTTATTTGGTCGTTTTAAACAATATGTCAAAAGTACCCATCGATCCGACTGCCGCTAAAAATTTTACAGAGGGTTGAAGGTAAAAAAATGCTGTTTGTCGGAAATATCTCGTTATCTAGCAGGTTTGCGACAATAATAGTTATTATACAATTTATAGCCTAGGAAATTCTCTACAAAAAAGGTTGTATGAGTTTTTTTCGTAGAAGTAACCATTTTCATGTGTGTCGGATTACCAAGTTTCAACCCCCATACTTTTGACAAGGGAAGATCCCGAACTCGGAAATTCAAAAAATTATGAAACTCTGTAAATATGTAGGGGAAGTCCTCCCGAGTACAACGCAATTTCGTTTGCTCCCAAATTCACTCTAAGGGGGTGAAATTGACCCCTGAAAATCCGTTTTTTTTTTGATTTTGTGTTATAACTCACGAACCGTAAGAACTGTATGAACTATAATTTACCAAATGATAGTCCTAATTAAAAGAAGTAACTTTTTCCTGAACACTTTTCTTCTATCTCCTACAGTTCGCGAGTAATAATACAAAATAAAAAAAAAATTCAGAGGTCAATTGCACCCTCTTGGAGTGAATTTGCACAGCAAACGAAATTGCATTGTACTCGGGAGGACTTCCTCTACATATTTAGAGAGTTTCATAATTTTTTTAATTTCCGGGTTCGGGATCTTCCCCTGTCAAATGTATGGGGGTTGAAACTTGGTAACCCGACTCACATGAAAATGGTTACTCCTATGAAAAAAACTCATAGGACCTTTTTTGTAGAGAATTTCCTAGGCTATACATTGTATAATAACTATTTTTGTCGCAAACCTGTTGGATGACGAGATATTCGCGAAAAACAGTGTATTTTTTTTCAACGCTCTTGCCGTCGCTCTTGCCATCGCTCACAACCACCCGCGGCTGCTCTTCGAGGGCAAGAGCAAAAGTTGGACAGGCCTTTTCTACCGAGAGATTTGCAAAATAGTTTCACCGACCTCAGAGCTTGTTTGTGCCCGTGAATCGAGAAGCATACATTTCTGTACGCCCTGTCCATCGTCTTATCCGATTCTTTTTCGTCGTAAGCGTAATTCTCGACTGCACTCTTGAAACGGTACCTACGAGCATTAACGCTGACACCCCAACTGACAACTGTTTCTCGTGAATTCTGATTAAAAGTCGATTGCTACGAATTACTTACCCAGCAACTGCCAACAATCCGCACGCATGCTGCACGCCGTACAGGTATAATGCATCACAGGCGGTATACACTATCGCAACCATACATATTCCACTCGCCATGTGCGCCCAGAAATATATGTAGTATCTGTCTTCGTCAAAGGGATAATATGCCGGGTAAATGTAATATCTGTACACCGTTCCGTTTTCGCTCCGAGCGAAGTACTCCACGATACCGGCCGCACTAGGCATCATTATAAACACGACCGTGCCGAACAGGGCGGTCACTAAGGAAGAAATAGAAAAAGGACACTGTACATGTCTCGGTGGGAGACAGAATGCTTATTAACGCTTTGAATGGCGCAAAGTTTTGAAAAATGCTCCTTTGAGCCGGTCAGGCCTTTCTGAGTGATCACTTCTGCGGGAAAGTCTTGTACGAAGCGTACAAAGCGTACAAAGCAAACTCTCTCAGTAAATCGAAACGCGGAAATACGCTGAAACGATGTGCATCGTACAGTATGCAACTTGCTCGACCTAGAAACACGCCGACACCACTCAAATTTTTAACCGCCGAAAGTAATTCTAGCGAGGAGTTGTAACTGTCACATGTAACTAGGTCTGTTTCGAATAGCGTTACCGCGATGTTCCACAGAAATGAAAGTAGCTTATCTTACATACATATATAGGCCATTGTAAATAGCACTCCTCTTTTGCCATAAACGTCCATAATTTCGGTCTCGGCCGGTGGCCTCTTTATATCCCAGTCGTGGTACACGCCATTAATAAGGCCCTTCAACTGTAATTTCGTTAATTTCATCTACAAGTAAAGAAATGAGTACAATAGACAAATATCTCCTCACCTTGTCATAGTTCAGAGCGTAATTAGTGAGCTTTAATATGATCCCGCTCGCTGCAACAAGGAAAGGGCATTGCTCTATTAAAACATCCGGACTGAAGAATACTATCATCCTCAAAATCTGTAAATGACGATAGCACGGTAACTGGTAAATTAAGAGTTTGGACAGGTTCGGTAACACATACAGTATTTTTACGCTGGGTAGTAAATCAGTCAATTAAGATTAGGAATAACGAAGGTGAAAGTATGGTACTTCTACGAGCTATAGTGACTTAGGTGTGAGGTCACTCAGCGGAGTCTTAACCCTTCAGCGTGGAGGCTTTCTGCCCAGAACAGTATAGTGCCTATACGAGCTACAGTGACTTAGGTGTCAGGTCACTCAGCGGGGTGTTAACCAATACCCTGCTGGGTACGGCCCGCTGAACGTGCCCCCCTACTACCTCTTGCACGACTGCATTTAGAGAAGACCAGGACAAAACCGAGGCCTTAGGGCCTTAGGGCCCCGATTTTGCCCTGGTCTTAGGGCCTTAGGGCCCCGGGTTTGTCCTGGTTTTCTCTAAATACAGTCCTGCAAGAGGTAGTAGGGGGGCACGTTTAGCGGCGAGTACCCAGCAGGATGTCGGGTAAGACCCCGCTGAGTGACTTCACACCTAAGTCACTGTAGCTCGTATAGGCACTATACCTAGCTGTGGGATGAATTACATTGGTCAAAACCTTGACCCCTGCTGTTAAGGCGTTACTGCATAGCAGACCTGAAGAATTATTGTCACACCTCCTAATCTAACCAATCAGACTTGCATCCCTCCCAAACGGCCACTCTCTTCACGGCAATTTTTTCCTTCCCAAGGCCTACGCAATGTGTATGAGAAGAGCATACCACGCCTCTAATTCAGGTGTCCAATAGACCTTAGTCCCAAGCCCTACTCGGTACGCCTACGCTTCACGTCCCTTGACGAGCGGTGCTCGTCATACCGCCGTTGCGGACAGTTTTCCTATGACAGCGTTGGCCACATCGGGTCATTTGGGAGTACGGTCTAGGACCCCCGCTGCGCGCGGTGCGAGAGCTTCGACCCGAGAACCTTTCACGGTCATAAAAAAAGACCGACCTTTCCGTGATTTCAGGACTCCGTCAGTCCAAATGCCCAAATATCGTTGGCAACCAAATTTTAGTTTCACTGAACGCATAGGGGTTCTACACTGACATCTGCTGACAGCCCTGACACGGACAAGTGTGCGCTGCTCCATTGTAAAGCACGCAAACGATATTTTTTAACACTGATCCTCACGGCCCGGAATTGACGGGTACGGAGAGACCGTCGAATTTCACGGAACTGACAAGTGTGCGCTGCTCCATTCAAAAACAAGCAACCGATACCTTTTACGTCCACGGAACTGACACGGAACGGATATGTGTGCGCAGACCTTAAGTTTGTTTCAAGGACAGAACTGTTTGTGAAACATTTTTACCATGGTAGAGATGGCCGATAGAGAAACAGCGTACGCAAATGTTCGTGCTAAGTTTCTGCTTATATTTGTCTGATACGGCCATACACCCGCGAGTCGACAAAGCACCTTATTGTAGTTCAAGTATCGTTTGTCCACCTCTTCCTTCTTCATGGCTAAACTGGAATAACTGGGGAGATCCAGGAGACACGCACGAAAGCGGTAAAATCTATCGATCGTCTTGAATCATTTCGTTGTCCGTAGCCATTATTCCTGCGGCGATTACACCGGCCAAAGAACGTCACCATTACACGAACATCTATTTTCTTACCGGCGTAATCGTCCATGAATTACTCTGCATTGGTTTATTTATGCCTACTTTAATCTATTCAACGAGTCGCGTTGCCAGCTGTAAATAGAATATTCACGCGGGAGGGTCCGCGGCTACAGCTATTGCCTATTTGCTCATGCCGTCTCTGTTTCGTGAGAATGCCGTTACGTGGCGTCATTGCTTGTAGCTGTCACTCGAGTCGTTAAACGGGCATTATTACGTTCCACAGTATCGAGTGCAATCTACTCCGCGACAATATAAGTGGGCAATTGGAAAAGCAATCTTTAAAATTATGCTCCGAATGGTATGCGTGCCTGTTGAAGCGGTGGGGCAAAGTTGCCACGATTGTCGAGGTTTCCATAGTAAAAACGCCACTGGGCGGGAAACATCTTCTTCGTCAGGTCACGGAGAGCTCAGTCGCTATTACCACGAAGGAGAGTGCAGCAGGGTTGAGGCACATTCAAACTCACTCAATCCTACGGTGAATGTGAATACTACGAGGTTTATTCTGACTTTTAATTTAGCTGTGCGTTAATTGGCGTGCTTCACTGTTGCGGCGAACGTTAGTGGAATGGAACGGTGTCGGTCAGGAGCCTCCAAGCTGTAAAGGACTGATTCCTCTGACATTCGATGCAAGTCGAGTTCAACAGGGATCGTGAGTATTTATTTTCATCTATAAAGGAGTTTGAAGTCCAATAAATCATGGTATACTGATAATATTCATTCGGCTATTAACATTATGAACTATTTATTCGATGCGCATCTACAGTAACTACGGAAAATAAACTTTGAAATGCCTCGACTAATGCAGGTTACTGGTATTTTTGACGTGAATACGACTTTAAAATCGGAACAATAGGCACTGGAGGGCATGCACAAGAAGTCGAGCGTTACGAAAATTGTGACAAAAATGGGTGATAATGTTTCGTCTTATAACTTCTGTAGTATACTGCATTCCACTTTAGAGTAGACTCGTTCCGCGCAGGTATATACAGGGTCATCGTTTAATCCTGCAACCCGCGCTCGCGCGAACTTGTAAAATGGCAACAGCGCCTCACGGACGCATTCCACTGCCATTATGGCCGATACTTCCGCCATCTATGAGCTGTTGATGAAAGCGTGCGGTCTTTTAGATGCCAGTAGAGAGCGCAGGGTGCTTTTGGCTTTCGCCAGAGGATATTAGATTTGACGTAGCAGACGGGGAAGAAAACGGTAGCCATTTTAAGAGTGCGATCGCACCGGTTCCGTTCTGCGTGGAAATATCTACCTTTGCGACGGTCCAGCTGAGGTATTAGACCACGCTGACGCGATAGTGCCCCGGGTTGAAGAATTTGGGGCCTTTTTCGTATAACTTTTGAACTATAAAAGATATCGGAATGCAATTTGCGCCGCAAATTGGGAAAAAATTATCCCCTCTTAATACATATTTTAACTTGATAATTTAACATATTTTTCGTTCACTTAATTTTTCTTTTATCAATATTTTGACCATAATTACTGTGAAAAGCGTTTTCAAACTGTTTATTTGATACTTTATTTAGTGCCCTTTATAAAATTCATGGTGTTGATAAACAATTGGCTGGTTGTTTCTGTATCATTACTTTCATAAATTGAGAAATTAAATTATTATTCAATTATATATTGGTTCTGCAGGTCTCCGAATCTAATGTTCTGGTTTTCTTTTTTATGATTTTATCTTTAAGGAGGGATTCTCGTCTAACAGTCCCAAAAGTAACTTATAATTAAGAATTTTTTTCGAAAAAATTGTTCGGCATGTTGGATTAAACTCGTTTGTAATATAAGGAGGCATTTTTATATTTGTGGAAAATATTTTTTTTATGTCGATCCTTTTTATTATTTATTAGTTACTGTGGAATCTTCTCCAGCTATTCAGCGATGTAACTCCTGTTGGCGGGATGTGTAGCACCTGTCACAGTCATCTGATTGCAAAAAAAATAGAAGTTTCTTAAAGTTAGATAATTTCCGCGGGGATTGGTCCACTTTAAAGAAAAAAAAAATGAAAAATTGAAAGAATTATAGCGTTTGAGAGAAAAAGTAAGTTTTTTCCTTGTACAGTTGATTGGTAGGAAACCGAGCAGGGAAAGTGCTACGACCAGTCGCGTGTGTCAGATCCGTGGGAGCTGCGAAGATCGGTCGCAAATCGGTAGGGGCGTAGGGTAAATGTACCTATTACTGCGGGGACAAGATTTAGTCGCACTTTGTTCGACTATTTCTCTTGATTTTTTATGAAAGAACAATTCATTAGGTGCTTTGTTTATAAGAATGATGTATTTTCTGTTAGACAATTCGTTAACTTTCAAAACCTAACATAACAAAGTATCGAAAAATCAAATGAATGACACTTTGTACTTATTATTGCGGGCGAAAAAGAGCCGTATGCAATTACTGTGTACCCAATACTGCGGATGGGCACAGGGCTGGCGCGAGAATGGTTGGCGCCCTTATTAGGGTTTGTCGGTTTTTAAAAACTGGGTTTAGAAACCGGTTTTTTTTTATACATTTGTAAAATTCGAAAACCGGTATTTAAATTTAAGAAAACCGATTTTATATACTAGAATCAATATGTAAAAATGAATTAATTATTTAATTAAAAACGTTAACATTTTTACTTGAAATCGCACACAAGCATATTGTAAGTAGTTGGTAACAGTTTACTGTAAAACTAATCTTCATGAGTTCATATTTTCAGAAAAAAAATACTAAGTGGAATAAAGATGTATACTTTAGTACCACCTTATAAAAGATTTATATTTTGTACGGAGTTTAGCTATTTTAGTTTTTTTTTTCATAAATATTAAATTTTAATGCACTCAACAATTTTACGTATTTTTACGGATTTTAGTTATTTTAATTTTTTTTATTTGGTTTTGTATATGACGAGTATAGTGTATTTTGTTTTATTTTTATAATTCCATAATATTAAGGAAACTGAATTTTTTTAAAATAAGTAAAAATATTTATTTACTATTTATAATTAAAATTCGAAAACCGGTTTTAACCGTTTTTTTGGAATAGTGGAATTCAAAAACCGGTTTTTTCAAAAGTCGATTTTTGTATAAACCCTAGTCCTTATGCAAGAAAATGTTTGGCGCCCCCAAATTTTTACACCTGTTTTCTATTCAATATGTTTTGCCTTTACGGGGTACGATAAAACAAAAGAATTACATTTATATTTTTTTTACGTGGGAGTTGGATTCCTTTATTATTATGCGTGCGATATAGTTTTTTAGCGCCCTTCAGCTGGCACCCTTATGCGGCGCGTAACTTGCATAATGTTATTATACAGCCACCCGTCGGGCAAGATGGGGAGAAACGACTTTTTCTGAATTTTTTTATTTATGCCCTTGAAACCTGTAAAACTTAGGTTGATTCACAGTTAAACTGAAAGACTTATTACCAAAGGATGGTTCAGACATAAAATTGATTAGGTGATTATAAAAATCTGTGTTTTATTCATCATCAAACCTTAACTACCCCGTCTTGCACCACCTTCCCCTACCTACCCATGTCGGAATCAAATATGAAAATTAGGATTTTTAACTAACGCCTTAGCATATTAAGAAATGCTGTCAAATTTTAAAATCATCGTAAACTTCCTTACTTTCCTGCAACACACAATTGTTGAAAACAAAAATAGTTTAGCAATATCATTATTCTCACTCTCTCACTTTTAAATATAGTGCACACATTAAATCATGCACACATCCCATATTTCTAGGTACTTCCGAACGTCTTCAATAAAAATTGCTATAGCTATAGAATCGGTCATAATCGTTGCAGGCATTTCGGGCCTGTGTTTTACGGAATATAAAAATGCTTATAACTGCAAAACTAAGTGTTACTGGACATTTGTGCATGCCAACTTTTTGTTATTACTATTGTGAGTGGAACCGATCCTGAGAAAAAGTCCCACATTTTTATGAACACCCTGTATGTACATGCAAATACGGTAGAAATTCCTCTTTCCCGTTGTGGTCCCAAATCGACCAGAAAGATTGCCATTTAATGCCCCGCAATGGATGCGCGTCTAGACTCCCTATGTGATACAGTGTTTTCTAGAAAATCAGAAAGTGCGCATCACCGCCTACCTTTCTAATCGCAGAAGTATCGTTAACAGAGCTCTAGAAACGTGGAATTTCTCGCTTAGAGCATGCATTGCAGTTTCAATGTCGGTGCACAAAACCTGGTACGAGACGTACATACATACATACGTACCCCAAAGCACAGCAAACAGGTTAAACAGGCTTCCAAGATATCTCATGACTGGATGAACTGATGGACTTCAATATTTACTCGTATATAAAGTAGCTGCCTTCCCATCGCCACTCATATAATTAACTTTGCAGTAGCCGTTTTTCCACGACTTTCACAACACGGAAAATGAATGAAAAGTATGAACATTTGGTTTATAAACATGCTATTTTGTTCAATTATATTCTCACCGTTTCTTCTATTAAGAACGACACTACACTGATTTCAATTGATTTTCCTGCTTTACTGGATCATGGATGCCATAGATGAAAATTCTATTCACACGCTGCAGGCAATAACTGATACTAACTTTACAAGTACACGTGTGCCAAAATATTTACCTAAATAAACTGAATAGTATGGTTAGTCTTGTAGGACATTTTAGGGAATGTGACCAAGGTGAGTCATCGAGAGGACATTTGACTTGGCTTGGGTCCTCGCGAGTGTTGCTATAAACATCTCTCGAGTGGGTCTCGAGTTACTACCTGCATCGCTGCAAGGTGCAATACTTTCTCCAGCTGAAGAAAGCGAGCCCCCGGAGAAAGTTACCGAGCGTTCAAGTGCTGGCTCCAGGCTACAGCTTAAGGCTTACGGCCAATCAGTGCGGCAGAAATCCTCGCCATGGCGAGGAACTGTCCAATAAGATAGTTGTGCACGAAAGTTGCAACAGCCTCGAAAAAGGGAGCAACGTTTCACAGAGGATGGTCTTGGCTGGAGGAGTCAGTACAGAATGCCACGCGATGCGACGCGTTTCGACTCTCCGCGCATTCAGCATTGTGAATAAAGTTCTCGTGAAAGAAAGTTTCGAATAAGTACCGTGTTAACTGTTGCACACTTCCTTCTGCAAGATCAAAGGGGCGCGCTTACATCGTGCGCGTAACGATGCTGCGAAACGTTGCATAAGAGAGGTGCAACTGAATAGTCATTGTTAGGCTCCGACTCTGATTGGTTAACACATTCAGCAGAGGCTCGAATTACTGTACAAAACTGGGCGGCAGATTACACGGACAGATCATTCTGTGAAACCGTGTCGCGAACGATGGATCGTTGGAATAAAAAGGTAGCAGTCGTAACGGGCGCCAGCTCTGGGATCGGTGCGGCGACCGCAACAGCTCTTGTACGTCATGGCGTTAAGGTGGTTGGTGTAGCGAGGAGATTGGACAAGCTTCAGGAACTAACCGCGACACTTGGCAAGGAGAAATTCTACCCCGTCCAATGCGATATCAGGAAGGAGGAAGATATCTTGAAAGTGTTTCAATTCGTGGAGAAAGAATTAGGCGGCGCTGATATTCTTGTAAACAACGCTGGAGCCGCCAGTCAAATGCCAATCATTGGTAAAAGATTTCCCTTCTAAGCATCACCTCATTTCTATTCCAGATAATAAAAATGTATACAAGATGCTCGGTCTAGCGGACCACGCCATTTTTTATTCGGTTGCGGTAATATGCCAAAGAAGCTGTTAATAATTATTTGTATGTATCAAGTGGGCAACGTAAGGGAATACAAAAAATTTTGAAAATATGTTTCGAGCAAAGTCTGGGTGACATTATGTTTTTTAACGCTCAAACACCACACTATATTTTCCTAACGCGACCCAGGATTTTCTTTCCTCTATAGATCAGGATTTGCTGCAGCAATTTGAACAATTTTTTTTTAATCAATTAATCAGACAATGAATAAGGAAATGGAATATATCGATTGTTTTGTAAAAAATCTTTTGATGCTCATGATAGTTTGAAAGGAAGACGTCCGTGTTCTGAGAGTTCCGATTTTTCTTCTTTTAATCGCAGTTTCCCCCTAAAAAAGTTACGGGGATTTTATTATACATCAATCGAAAGGTTTTGAGTCATACTTCAAGGAAATATATATGTCATTGTGATTGGTTGCAAAAAATATAATTATTTCGAGAGGTGACGTCGAGTGATTTTTTACTTGTTCCGAACGGATTTTCTCTGCGAAATTATACAATGGAATGGTTGGAACAATAATTTGTCTGATTAAAACACATATAAGTCACTATGACATCATTTATTTACACTGACAAGGGAACACCGCGAACCCGGACTCACCGATTGGAACGCAACTTTGTGGGTTTTTGGAGTGACTCCAAACAAGAACAACCGGTGTGTTTCATTTGGGCCCTGTCGCCCTTTAAGCGGGTGAAAACTAACCTCAAAGTCAAATTGGCACTTCCACTTTTTCGCGAATAACTCTCAAAGTACAACAGACAGAAAAAAACGTTTGAAACAAAAGTTTAATGGTACAAGAAGTGCCGAAAACTTGCGTTAACAAAATTTTGAAAAGAGTTTAAAAAGAAAAATGTCTGATGAAAAAAACTTTTTCAAATATTTTGTTAACGGAAGTTTGTAGCGCTTATTGTACCATTAAACTTTTGTTTGAATCGTTTTTTTCTGTCTGTTATACTTTGAGAGTTATACGCGAAAAAGTGAAAGTGCCAATTTGACTTTGAGGTTAGTTTTCGCCCCCTTAAGGGGACTAGGCAGTCGAAAAATCGATTTTTTTATTGCATTTTCCGAAAGTACTATCTTTTCTGAATAAAATGCCGTTTGGGTTATATTAAAATTCGCAAAATTGTTGATTTGGCAGCTAAATAGATCAAGCGGTAACTTATTGCGTCGCCTTTGCCCAGAAACTTTAAACGCGATTTTCTCGAATCTTTTTTTCTCTTGGTTTTTTCCTGATTGCGAACGAATGGAGGTTCAGATCGACTTGAAAAAATTACAGGATGTGTAAAACATGTGCCATTTCGCCCCAAACCTCTGATATGATCCGTAAAAATTCGAGATTTTTATAAAAAAATTGAGGAGTCACCGGATTTTTGCAGCGCACAAATAAGAACGAATTTTTCTCGGAAAAATCGCCGTTTTTCAGCCCCCAATCGCATGATTTTGATTTAATTGTTGTTTTTATAGGTTTGGGCGGAAACTATGAATCCAACAAACGAGAATCTCGCCTTTGAAATCGGATTACGTCACATTTTAACACCGATATTAAAGCAAAACGACAGAAAAACGTTAAAATGTTTACCCGTCGGCAGCGCCATTTTTAAAGCACATATATATTTCTTATTACTTTTTTTTCAATCTGTATGGTAGTAATAAACATTGGGTAAAAGCATATATCTGGATGTGCTTTCATTTGTTTACAAATAAATAAAGGACAGAGTCTAGTTCTCACGAAAAACGACTGCCTAGTCCCCTTAAGGGGGTATAGGACTATTGAAATCTCGAAAAATCGCTTTTTTTATTATTATTAATTCTGAAAGTGCCATGCTTTGTGAACATTTACAACAATGTATCGTGAGGAAATTCGAATAATTACGGAAATTATAGCGCTGAGCGCAATTGAGTGCACCGTCGAGTAACGGCCTCGCAGAGCGGTATTGGCGTATGGGACTTAACTTTGAAGCCGTTTATCTCAAAACTACATTTTCAAACACGGTGTACATCATAACTCTTGAACGAATGAATATTTTCACTTAAAATTTTAACTGGAGCTGTATAATGCCTTTCCCTATCGTGTGGAATTTCCGCATCAACATTGGATGTTTGTAAACACATTTTATAACTGATTAAAGACGATTTTTTTCAATAAAAGTGTGGAAAAAACTTAATCCGTGTGTAACTTTTACAATTTTTGATTGAATTCGCCACCAAAGTTCCACACGATATGTATTAGTGTAGACACTAATCATCCCAAAGCAATTTGCTTTTAGATAATTGGTTCACCTGAGACTATGTACACCAATTACAGTTGCGCGCTACGCGGGACCATTTTTAGCGTCAAATTAATTAAATAATTTTCAACATTCTGACAATTATTTTATTTTACATTACTCGTTAATGCGTAAATAAAAAACTGTGAAAACTGCCAGTATGGTGATTATTTGGTATCTAAGCAATCCAACCGACAAGAAACCGCCAATTTCAGTCGGTCAATAGTCCTATACCCCCTTAAGGGGCGATAGGGCCCAAATGAAACACACCGTTGTTCTTGTTTTGAGTCACTCTAAAAACCCACAAAGTTGCGTTCCAATCGGTGAGTCCGAGTTCGCGGTGTTCCCTTGTAAGAGCAGACGCAACATATTTTCGCCAAATGTTCCCTACTAGGGCTGGGACTATTTGTCGAATTTTTCGGTATTCGAATATTCGAATACTTCAGTTGCTCAATTATTTGGCGAATATAATTCGAATATCCAAGTATTCGAATACTATTCGAATATTTAAGTATTCGAATACTATTCTATTCTAATACTTAAATATTCAAATAGTATTCGAATACTATTCTATTCTAATACTTAAATATTCGAATAGTATTCGAATACTATTCGAATATTTCAGCATTCAAATACTATTCGAATATTTCACTATTCGAATACTATTCGAATATTTCAGTATTCGAATACTATTCGAATATTTAAGTATTAGAATAGAATAGTATTCGAATAATATTCGAATAGTGAAATATTCGAATAGTATTTGAATGCTGAAATATTCGAATAGTATTCGAATGCTGAAATATTCGAATAGTATTCGAATACTGAAATATTCGAATAGTATTCGAATACTGAAATATTCGAATAGTATTCGAATACTTAAATATTCGAATAATAACATTCGAATACTCAAATATTCGAAGTTTATTCGTGTCATTCGAATACTTGTAAAATATTCGAATAGTCCCAGCCCTAGTCCCTACATCTGAAATTATACAATGAAATGGTTGGAACGATAATTTGTGTTATTAAAACACATCACTATGAAATCATTTATTTACACTAAGAGCAGTCGCAAACATATTTTCGCCACATGTTCCCTACACATCGACCGATCGCATTTTAAACACTTTGTATCTATTGGAAACTACTGTGCCCCAATGGAAAGAAGAAACTCGAAATGTCAGGGGGGCGAGAGGGGTTCTTCGCTCCCACCGCCTCACTCTCTCGCGCGACACTCCTCAAATCCCCACTCTTAGGTTCTTAGCGGCACACGCTGCATAGTCGTAGGATGCCCGTATCTACGGGGGATACGTTCCATCATGACATACCGCGAATATACTAAACCGCGGATACGGGAATCATATTGAACTAGCAAAACGTGACTATTGTCACTTCTATTTCACAAAATTAAGAGCATCTTTAATATGTACATGAGATATAAGCACAGAGAAATAAAATTATGACATGAACATTATTTTTAATGTTTTTATGTTCCGTAGCTACCTGTGCCGACTATGATAGGAGTCGCCCCTATTTACTTATATATTAATATACCATTTATACTAACATAAATGATACATTTTTATGTCATAAGACCATGCATACAGAATACATCTTATTTATAATAATGTGAAGCAGAATTTTTAAAACAAATCATGATATTCGTTGAAATGACTCCGATCGAAACCGCCAGGCCGAAACTCTTAACTTGTATGCAATTGTGGGCAACATTGTTGACACTATGAGACGTCTACGCTATTGCTTTTCGTCGGGTCCGTGGATATAGCTCTATTTCTCTCGAACTCTGTGTGTTTCGCTCGCTCTCTTCGTCACGCGATGCTACTGACCGATTCGGCGATGGTGTCGCGTCGGCCAATAGCGGCAATACGTGTGCCCTACCTCTACGATTTTGCTACAGAACGCGGGCCTATGGGGATAAGCCATTTAGACTCTAGAGCAGGCCTGCCCCATCGGGTGCAAATACCTCCTGAATTTCTGGGACCCGGGTAACAGCCGAGCGCGGGACTGTTCCATTGCTACCCGTTGCGAAATTTGTGAGAGAACTGCATGGTGGTACGAGCCTGCATGGACGGCCGTACACTCATGCAGTTCTTCAGCAACCCATGCTGTGGTTAGCAACGTAACCGTCCCGCGCTCGGCTGTTGCCCGGGTCCCAGAACTTCAGGAGGTATTTGCACCCGATGGGGCAGGCCTGCTCTAGAGTTTCTCAAGTATCTTCTTTCCATCGGGGCACAGTATGTGTTCCACTTTACACAGCGTAGAAATACTATCGGAACAACAAATCACTGACCAAACAATAATGTTTTGTAGCATCTGTTAACTCCACTTTTCCGAAACTAGTGACGTGGATACCACACTGGGTCAGCGTGACCCATAAACTACCTTTTTCACGATGCCACTCGGCTTCTTCAGGCAAATTAGGGGTCTCGTGGAGCGTCCCAAAGATTTTTCCCCACCATTTGCCGTTTAATAATGGCCACGAATGTTCCAAACGACCTGGGTCACGATGACCCAGTATGGTGTTTGAGGGTTAAATGGAACCATGGCTTTCGAGCTCCCCTTCCGCACGGCTATGGTAAACATCACGGAGCCGGGGCTCCCAAATGGCTCGAACTGGCCTTCGCTGCCCTGTTATTTCGCGCAGCTTGACAATGTATTCCATTGTAGTTCTTAACAACATATGTTCTTTCCGTTTCACGACGTTTTACTGGATAATTGAATAATTTGCACGTGACAGTTGTAATCTTCCTGATCATGAGATACGACCGGATAATTTCGACGGTACAAACATATTCTGGACAACAAAAGAATTGCACCTGCCATATCCAATTATAAAATGTAACATAATTTTCATTGAAACGCCATTACGTAACATTCAAGCGTAAAATTGACCGTAAGTTGTTTATGCCTGAACATTTTATTCAGGTGAAAGGCAACGGTAATAAAAAAGTCTCGAGGGATTTGATAAGAGCAATAAATAATCAACTAGGTTATGTTTGCCCGGGAATGTACGAGGGTCAGACAAGTATGTCGCGAAAGTGTGGGGAAGTCAGTCAACATGTTTAGTAGTCGCTGCGCACGATTCGTCTAGCCGCGTCATTGTCCTGTTAGATGCTAGGACAATGAACGAGTAAGGAGTACCTAGCGCCGTTGCGCAACGTCGATTTTCGCCATGAACGTAGGACGATTAATGTTGCGTTCCGTAGCTATCGGTCCAAAAGACGTGACGTTGTTACGTGATAGAGAAAACACACTCGTGTTTCTCAAATAACGTTAATTATTGTGTAGAATAGACTTTTTACAATCGAGAAGTCTTGGGTATACGTAGCGCGTGAAGATGTAGTGTCTACTGTTGCCGCAGTGGAGTCTGAGGCGTCGCTAGAGCTCCGGAGGTTATAAAACCTTGAGGGGTATAAACCCCTTGAGGGCGTGACACTGTACTGTCCTTTTTGGCGGGAAAATCAGGTGGGAAGATTTGACGGGAGGACTTGGCGGTAAGATTTCCTGGAGAGATCTAGCGCAGGGAACCGAACCCTAACCCGCACCGGGTTCGGTACGCCGCACAGTGGCGTGTTTATAGGGAAAAATTGTGAATAAATTATTTTATGCCCTATTCCTACGTATTTCGACCTGCTGATTTCAAATATATTGTTATTTTTGTTGTAAACTAAAAAGTGGTAAAAATGAAGGTTTTATTTGTTTACAAAAAAAAAACATAACTCATAAACTATTTATATGCATGAAAAGAGGTTATCCAATGGTATTTCTGCATATATTTACAAAATACAAAAACTGAATTTTAAGGGTTGGTGGTGGGGGTAACTTGAAAGGTATGGATGTTTTGAAACTTAATTTTACGCGGTTTTGTAGATATAAAAAAAGATGTATCTTCTATTTAAACTTCTTTTCGATATCTCTCATCATTCTCGAGATATCGCACGAAAATGAAATTTTTTTTCGAGAGAGAGGTAATTTCACCCCCTATTACTTTACTTAGCACACCATGTTTCATAATTTTCTGAATTTCCGGGTTCCCCAACTTCCCTTGTTAATCAACTATTGACCATTCGGTGGCTAAGGGGACATTCTACAGTCTCGACTGAAAGTTTTTATAATGAAATTAACATTTAACGTTTTCAAACTTTTGGGGGTATATTCTACCACTCTTGAAATACAAAGGAAAATTTTTGTTGTTTCTTTAATTCATTTGTTTACATAAATATTCCTATTGTTAGTTTAAAGAATATTATAACATTGTGTTGAATGAAACCTGATATAAATTTAATTTGCGTCGTAACTTGCTATGTGCATGATATTCTTGTCGTCAGTTACTTTTGTACCTCTTCTTATAACTTTAAGGGGTAGTTTTAACCCCTAAATATGCAAACGGGCCAAAATAAAAAGACACGTATTTCTTATTTCTCGGTCCTCTAAAACATATCCAAAATCCAAAACAATCGGAGGGAACCTCTTCTTGTAAGTCATAAAAAATGAGACGGTTTGCTGCCTAGTTACTTTTACTTTACAATGGTTTTCGGCACCTAACACAAAAAGGTGCACCTACCAGCAGCTGATTCCTTTTCCATTCGATAGTATACACTTCTGCCTTCTTTATAAAACAAATTTCAGCGTGGCACATTTTTTATATACGTAAAATTTCCGCAAATAAAATGTGCTTACCTAAGAACGTTACAGAATACGTTAAAAGAATTGGAAAACGTTGATCTATGGGTCATTTTGTTCGCCTTGAAATATACTATACTGTCAACTATATCACAGATTTGTTGCAATCTTTGATGCGCCAAACACAGAAGAAATAGAACGCCCCGAGAAGTGCCTCGAAAATTTTGTTCAACTTTAAACGTTTATAGAGCAGTCGGTATTACTGTTAAAGAAAAAACAAACTTTGACCATTATACTATATATGTAGACATATTTAAGAACATTTTCACGTATTTACATTTTCATTATCTGTCAAGTCGGAAATTGAATTTATTCACAATTCCCTAGAAAACACGCCACTGTGCGTCGCACAGTGGGCCGGATTTGAAATTTGCCGCCTTTTGGGTCTTTTTTTTAAGATATCGGAACGAAATTTGCGCCGAAAAAGAGGAAAAAATTATTCCGTTCAAATGATGTAAAATTTAATATTTTTAACATTTATTTATTTATTTTTCTTTCGTTTTAACTTATTTGTCATAAAAAAATTTAATTCTGTTTATTTGATACCTTATTTAATGCCGTTTACAGCAGTTTAAGCTAAAATTTTTGGGAAACTTTACGTTTCCACGCTATAAGGAAAAGTCGAATAATAAAGGAGAGTAGCAAAAAATCGGTTTGTTTAAATTAAAGACCAGGCTTTTGCGATGAATATCTTCTTTTATTAGTAATTAATATGAACAATCCATTACAAAAAAATTTTTATATCTAGTAACGAAAACAGCGACATTTCAAATTTGACAAGAAATAGCTTCCAGACGCCAAAAGTTCCACTTTCGGACCAATTGCAATATGTTCAGCACACCCTCCTCTAAATAATCACGCAACGTCACACTGTTCAAATTATTAGTGTTTAAGAATTAATTCTGAGTAATTAGGGGATAGGAAGATTGTAATTTTCTCACTTCTTGTCAGTAAGGTGCAGTTGTACAATGTTTAATTACAGGGTTTTAAATAAAAGGATTTACATGGTAGATAGTACCCACTAAACTAATTAAAAGAACCTTGCGTCGAAAACTCCACTGTTTTTGAGATCCAAATGACTTTGCATTTTCGTAACATAATTAACTTGTCAGCTTCTGCGGGTAGCATGTGCCATAAAAACAAACAATAAAAATAGAAAAGGATAAAACACTACTTGAGTTGAAATATGACATGAGTTATAAGTATATATTACATTCTGTTATAGACTCGCCAACGGAGGAATACCTTAAAATCATAGAAACCAATTTACTTGGTCCCGCAATTTGTGCCCGAGAATTTTCACAATCTGTCAGGAAGCGTAATGTGCCCGGACATATAATCAACATTAACAGGTATGCAATTTTTTTTATACATATGTAACACAGATACGAAGGTTAACGTACGCTGAACAATAAAGTTTAAATTACTGACTATGTACCTACATTGTCCGATCGTGTTTAATTATTTTTAGTGTTATCCTTATAAATACAACCTGAAAAATCTAAATGGTTACATTTCTTTTTGCCAATCTTAAATGAATTTTCTCGAAAATGAGCTGTCATTTGTCACTCACAAGTACAGTAATGCCTCGGTACTGAATGTACATACTCTGCCCGCTAAGCCCCGATACTAGTCCGCTGATGTCACCCCTACTTTTGGGAACTACAGAGAACTATTTAGCGATCAACTCACATTCAACAACCGAAATCGGTAAAGCCTGTGTGCTGTATGTCATCCACTAATGAAAATAAAAAAAAATAGTATTATCAATGTCAACCGAATTTTACACATAAGTATTATCACAATAAAAGTATTACCAATGGATTGCTGAGGTTTTCCCAATGAAAATATTCCTGAAAATTTGGGACCGAAATTCGCAAAAATATCGAGGATGTAATATGTAGACATCCTGATTTCGAGAACAGTGCATTTGAATACCTCACTTCTGATGTCTGTATCTTCGATATTTTTGCGAATTTCGGTCCCAAATTTTCAGTAACATTCATGACATATCAAACATTGAAAATAAGGGGAAAATTTTTATTATCTTTTTGGCATATCTCGGTATATGCCCCCCCTTAAATGTTTAAAAAATAGATCCCGAAAATAAAAATTACAGTTTTTGTTCGCCTTCATAAATAAAAAGTGTTCGAGAAGGATTCAAACTTTCAAATTTTGAAAAAAATGTTTTTTTTTTATTTTTTCGGGTTTTTCTCGAAAACCGTTTGTCGCACGAGAAAAAGTAATACAACATAAAAGATGCTCCTTGTCTGGATCTACAACTTTTGTTTGACATATTTTTTATGAAATCAATAACTTGGAGGATATTATATAAAATCGACTTTGTGCGCTGTTAAATAATTATTTAAATGTTCAATGGCCCAGGGGCATTCTTTTCCCGTTATCCGATCGGGCTTAAACTTTACACAGATTTTTGTTTATTATTTTGAACTATTCTGGGGGGTTGCGCGAAGAAAATTCAAAAGTAAAAAATAAGAGTCACCCTTAGTGTATGACGCATCGCAAGCACAAGCTTTATGGCGACTGATTGTTAATCACTAGTCCAAGATAAATTAAGGTAATAATGGGATTCAAGACGTCTTGACTTAAGGGGGGCAACCACTTTAGGAGACCGAAAATTAGATGATTTTTGGGATTTTTTTTATTGCGAAAAAAAACCGGAAATTTCCGCATCTCTAACAATAATTTTTTTCATGTTTTCATATATCTCTGGTAATTTTTTCAAGTTGATCATCCATTGCATTAAGGTGTAATCCGCTATGTCCCTTGGCGTGTCCTCGTCGTCGTTGTCGACTTGCGGGAATCGTGCAGCTCGCAATTGCTCGAAAAAAATTGATACATTCTTGAGATGTTTTTTAAGAACATGAACTTAAATTTTTGAAAAGAAATCGAGAATTTAATGTTGGAACGTGTTTGAAAAGAAAATGATCGATTTTTACCATTTTGTTTCCCGGCATTTTGCAATAATAAATATGTTTTAAACAATCTAAGCTTTCCAACTTTAGGTTTATGTTTTAATAAATTATATTATGTAAACGTGTTCCAAATTTGAAGATGATCCATCAATTAGATTTTGTGTTATGATTCCCGCAAATTGAAAAAATGTCGTTTCGAGAAAAACACGTTTAAAGTTTCACAAACGAAAAACTCAAACTCAAATTAATGTGTTTAATCAAATGATAAAGTGTCTTACCGATCAATCAGAGATTCCAGCACCATACAGCAGTCCTTCCTCTTCCTCGTGGAGGTGAGACATAAAAAGGGACTACCTAACTGAGCGCTCGTCGAGCGGAGAGTCTTTATCATTTATATACATACCGTTAGAAGGAATCCGAATATCGTTTTGAAATTTTCAGGGTATATTCTTAAGATATTTTGCTAATGATTTATGAAATAAATAAAGAATTGATTTTTTGAAGCATCTAAAGTGGTTGCCCCCCTTAAGGCTCGGAACTTAAGAGATCCCAAAACGTTTTGCAATACCCTTGCGTTTTTGGTAGTCATGTACAATCTTGCAAATATTTTAGTCTTGACGGTCCTGCGTCTTGGAATTTTTGTTTTCTTTCGTTTTGATTACACTAATTTGTGAGATCAACGCCAACAAATTCTTCAGTATCATATCGATATCAAGAAGCAAGATTCTGGTTTGCAAGTCAGAATATATTAAATACTTTCAGACCTATCTCAAGAGTTCGTGCAATATAGTATCGTAAAGACCCATTATTAGAATAAGACTTACTCGCAATTATTTTACCGCGTTCAACTTTGGTGAACAGACATGTTTCGAAACAAGGACGGGGTTTCTGTCTCGAAACAAGTTGATCGCTACTCCCTCCACTTCTTCCGTTGGTGCCGCGGCGAATGAAACAGACTGCGAATGAGCGAATAGAAACTGATTGTGAATGCCATCACATTTTGGCTTTTTTTTTATTTTTTATTAAGCATTTGGAACTTCGGATGAGGTTCGTTTCAGCTATACCTGAATACTTACATTTTGTTCGGTTTGTACATTAGATTTTTAAGTTACAGTTTATTTTTGCCCTCTTCGTGGCGTCTTTCAGTCCCTTTCGCTTATTCAGAATCTTTCTCATTCAATAAAGGCAAGTCAAAAAGAATATCCGTTTCGAAAGAAGGTGACGTTCGGGTCCCGAACCGTCACCTTGTTTCGAGAAAAATTTGTATCTCGCTTGATCTTTTCGTTGAACCGTACATAGAAGCTTTTCATTCGCGCCAGATGGCAATTGGGTGCTACACCTCGTTCGAAGATCATTGACCCAATTCGTGATCTAGTAACAAGGCACTGCTGTATGACATGAATTGGAAAAAGACAAATTTGAGGGGGTAATATTTCAAAACCTAACGTCTCAGGGTTTGAAACCGTAACTACACGTTTGCACGCCTACAATTTATAGCGTAGCTGGACTCTACGCAGAAGCCATACAGATACCACTTGGAATGTACGGTCCTACTAAATATGGTCTGAGAGCTTTGGGTACGGAACTTCGTCACGAAATGATACAAGCCAAATTACCCATTAAAATTACGGTAAGACTTAATGTCGATAAATTGTCACCTCAATGTCTCGACATTTTCATACAGGGTTGCCAGGCGGTCCAGTACGCCGTACTGGCATATATGACGTCACTTGGCTTGGATTGGCTTAGCGTTGGTATGACGTCACGGCGTCACCAACCAAATATAAGTGTTCTCCTTTTCCGTACGTCCAAAGAGAAGATATGTACGACGTCATATGGGCCAGCACACCGCCATCTATCCAGTACGCCTGGCAACCCTGCAATTTCGTGTGTCAATATAATGACTGAGGCAGTGTTGCCTCACCGTATACATGATATATGTACATGTTCCGGTGCCACCCCCCTTTTATTTGCATATTACCAAGTGGTATAACATCCCTACCTAAGTAGTGTAGCACAAAAAAAACTTTGTTAATTATGTATTTTCTGCCCTATATTTGAAGAGTTCATTTTTCTAGTACTTACTTATTGTAATACAACATTCTACGATGGTTAGGATAATGTATTTGAAAGTCATTTTTTCCAAACGGATCGGGTCAAGAGCCCGATTGTATTAATTTATTGTGACTGTTTTTATAATTAGTGTTATATAATACTCAATGATAATTTAACGAATAAATTGATGGTAATTGACTCAATTCATTGTGAAATTTAACGAAATCATAAGATATTTTTAATATGTTTATGTGCCAACAGAATGTCAGTCCTGGAGCAGTGTTGACAGATATGTTGTTAGATTTCATTAAGAATCAATTCGAGTCCAAGAAACGGAATATTCTACAAGACAAGGACATCGCTGATGCAGTGATTTATGCTTTAGCAACCCCAGAACGTGTAGAGGTAAGCACAAATACAGGCAAGAGCAGACATTTCGTGACATATTTTGAACGATATTGTATACCATCAACATTTCTTTCAGATCCGTGAGGTCACAGTTACATCACAAAATGGATTAATCCCTCAACCAAAAGAATGACTGAATTTGACTTTGTCTCAATGAAATTATAAACCATATTTTTTAAAAGTTATAGTTGGATATTATAAAATGGCAAACCAGTGATGTAAAACAAACATTCACGTTGAAATTGAATTATACAGAGGGTTGCAAAACTTTGTTCTATTATTCTAAAAAAAAAAAAAAAAAAAAAAAAAAAACAGACAGAAGAGGTAGAATAAGAATACAGAATTCTATTGTTTGTCTAATGAAGGTTAATGTACAGTAATAAACGGTATTTTAAATGGTATTTTCTGCAAATAATTTGTTTTTTAATTACGCTCACCTCATCCACAAATTCCATCTTAAATTCCTTATAAAATCTTTTTCGACTGGAAGTACTGTCTTCCTTTACGTCATCGTGAGATTCTTACATTCTACCTTATCTACTTTGCGCACTTTCATAATAAAATTTCAATACCCTGTGTTTGTAGAGCAGAATCAATGTATGCCGTTATTAAGGGGGGAAGCCATTGGGAAAATTTTTTTCCCCGATTTTTTGTTTCGCATTTTCTTAATGCTTGGGGTCTCAAGATTATACCTGCACAATTTTAAAGTGGATCTCGAAAAATTCTGGGAGATATAGAAGGTTTTGTATAGGTAGCGCAGCGCTCAGAATCAAGTGCACGCAAATGTATCTAATAACATGAGCTTATATACATATTGTTTAGAACTAGGTAGAGAATCACTGGCCACGACGAGACCGTATACAGCTGCGATCTTTGAGTTGCAGAAAATAACTTCTGTCAAAACTTTAAACGCGATTATCTCGAAACTACCTTTTTCAAACTGGGCGCATTGATAACTCAGTCAATTTTTATCGCATTCACTTGAAATTTTCAGGGAATATTCGTAATACAATTATCTTCAGTTAAGCGTACCAGTTTTTTGATCGAATAATTCATTTAATCGTAACATTGAAAAAACATGTTGAATGTTTATACTTTTTGTTCCAGATTTCTTCTTAAGTCCGCAATTTCTTCAAAAATTAATATTTACTTAAATCTGCACGCTTAACTGAAGCTATTGTAATATACTTTAAGAAACCGTTCGAATTTTTCAATTCGGAGCAAATGTTGGAAAGTTACACGAGCGCCCGTTTTGGAATTTTTTTTTGCAGAGCCTAACGTTATCGTATGCTGTGGCCGTACTACAGAAAATTGTTTCAATCTGGGAGCATAAAATATTAGTTAAATATATGTATTTTCAATTGGTAATAAAGATTTTTCGTAGAAAGTTACATTTCATGATAAAAGAATGTCTTGAAAATAGCCTTTATTTTCGAACGTCACAGTGGCTTCCCCCGTTAAATACAATGAGATTTGAGACAGAATATCTTGCTGGGGAAGAATTGTATTCATGAGCGGAGGCTACGATCGGACCCAACGATTTTTTAAAGAAACCGGGCAGAAAACGTTAAGGACAATCTGTGCAAACAAATCCCAGACTATTAGCCGCTACCACTCAGCCGTTTGGATAAAAAATGCAGCTCTTTTTGTAGTAGAGTAGGTACTGTAATTTCGCTTGAGAAGATTCTTTCAATTGTTGCACTATTGATTGGGAATGAATAGTTCTCTCCGCCGACGCACTCTCGATCACCGCAGCACCTCCTGGGCAGCGGAAGTCGCGGTCGATCCGCGATCAATCGACCAATCAGCGTCCGTCTTGTCGATCGACGCTCGAGAATGTTCGAGAAGACGCCGAGGCGGAAATGCGCATCCATCTTAACGATCGTTCTGTTCACAACCGTGCGCAACGAACCACGTATTCTTGTTCATTGTTTTTTAACCCGTTATTCAACCAGTAAATCAGTGCTCAAATCACGTTAGTTTCACACGAGTAAACTCATCACAGTGTTCGCGTCACAATCAGTTAATCTAAAGCGATTTATCGTGGATTCGCGATTGTGCGTGTCCACGTGTGCACGTTCTGATACGTGAATTGTTGTACAAGAGAGTGTACGGGGGCTCAACCCTCTGTTTTCCAGTGCGCACAACGGCTCATCCGTTGGCACACTGTTTTATAATAAAGACCTCACATTATTGTGCAAACAGTGTTTTGGTGCAAATCACCGGTCATAACCTCACCAGCCTCCTCGTGCTCACCCTAACCTAACCTTTTTACAATTACCCTAATTACAAGTATGTAAGTTATAGTGCCTATACGAGCTGTAGTGACTTAGGTGTGAAGTCACTCAGCGGGGTCTTACCCGACACCCTGGTGGGTATTGGCCGCTAAATGTGCCCCCTTACTACCTCTTGCAGGACTGTATTTAGAGAAGACCAGGACAAAACCGGGGCCCTAAGGCCCTAAGACCAGGGCAAACCCGGGGCCCTAAGGCCCTAAGATCAGGACAAAACCGGGGCCATAAGGCCCTAAGACCAGGATAAAACCGGGGCCCTAAGGCCCTAAGACCAGGACAAAATCGGGGCCCCAAGGCCCTGAGATCGGGACAAAACCGGGGCCCTAAGGCCCTAAGACCAGGACAAAACCGGGGCCCTAAGGCCCTAAGATCAGGACAAAACCGGGACCCTAACGCCTTAAGGCCCCGGTTTTATCCTGGTCTTCTCTAAATACAGTCCTGCAAGAGGTAGTAGGAAGCACGTTTAGCGGCCAGTACCCAACAGGGTGTCGGGAAAGACCCAGCTGAGTGACTTCACACCTAAGTCACTATAGCTCGTATAGGCACTATATCTATACATTAGGGTGGCTCTTATTTTCGACTTTTGAATTTTCTTCGCAGCACTCTCCAGAATAGTTCCAAATAATAAAACAAAATCTGTGTAAAGTTTAAGCCCGATCGGATAACGGGAAAAGAATGCCCCTGGGCCATTGAACATTTAAATAATTATTTAACAGCGCACAAAGTCGATTTTATATAATATCCTCCAAGTTATTGATTACATAAAAAAATATGTCAAACAAAAGTTGTAGATCCAGGCAAGGAGCATCTTTTGTGTTGTATTACTTTTTCCCGTGCGACAAACGGTTTTCAAAAAAGTCAGTGGTAGTCAACGGCGGCGCGCGATCCACTGCCGCTCAGCGTAACACAATCGCATGACTACCACTGTCGACACCGCGCTTTTTGCCAAACTATTTCGCTTCTGTGTTGAAAACAAAATGTGACTTCCCACTTCTGTTGATGCTTTCCGAAAGAAAACAGTCCGCTGCATCGTGTGGAATGGTCAAATTTTCTCCGAGACCCTTAGTTTTGGAAATAAATTGAAAGATATCTTCAAAAGTGGGTGCATTTCGGGTGTCCTTTTCCCTTTGATCGTTGTTTAAACATATTTAAATGTTCATAATGCAATAATAGCTTATATCGTTGTATTCGGGAGGGTTCATAGAATAATTCGACGCAACGAGCAACCGATAACTATTACCGTTTCGACACAAAAGATGTTCAAATTTGAAAATTTTCAGATTTTTTTTCAAAATCGAATTTCTCAAAAAGTGAGTGATGGCGACAAACGGTTTGCGGATTCGTTTTCAGGGCACGAAAACCTATAAGAAAGGGCTCAAATTTCTTGGAAGAGTCAAATTTTGATACATTTAGATGAAATTAACTTCGATTTTAATTGATTATTTTAAAATCATTATGTTAGGAAAAAAAATTTTGTAAA
Organism: Andrena praecox; assembly: GCA_963932275.1. Taxonomy (NCBI): domain Eukaryota; kingdom Metazoa; phylum Arthropoda; class Insecta; order Hymenoptera; family Andrenidae; genus Andrena; species Andrena praecox. The sequence goes on along the minus strand of OZ010729.1, from coordinate 46,135,417 downwards.
GTTTTTGTTGGGAGTTTAGTTATAACTCTGCTTATGTTGGCAACACGCGCTTTGGTAGTCGTTGTAAGAGAAGCGTATCCGGTTACTTCCGGTTGAGCGGTCTTAGATCTCAGTATTAAGTAAAAAGTAAAGTAGCGTGCGTTGAGATTAATTAATAGTAAAAGGAACCAAGTTTATTTCTATGTATACATTCAAGATATATACACCTGTTTATTTGTATCAATCAGCTTAATATATTATATATCAATTCAACTGGAACATACGAGAGTATTTATTGTTTCATGAACCACGAGGTAACCAACAGTTTTGTTGAAATTAACTTCGGTTTTAACTGATTATGCAAAAAAATTTACCTGGTAGACTCAAATTTTAATAAAATTGAATGTTACAAGTTCAGATGGCTGTCGATCTGTGTAATTTCTCGAAACAAATCAGTGAATTGTATCAGGATCAATCATTTCGCACATATTTTATCTACGGTGTGAGATAGACAAAGGATCTTTCACTCCTTTTATAGAAAACTATTTCTACAGCAGCTTTTATTCATAAGTATAAGGATCTCACAATTTGGACATTTATCCCCATTTATTTCGAAAACAAATAAGTATCAATCTAATCCAAATTTAATCCTTTTCGCGGCATGGTACTCCACATTAAACAAATTCCATATCTACATGATTAATATTGGTATAATTTACCAATTCTATAAATTTTAGGAAAACATTACAAAATTTTATAGTTACATTACAAAAGTTTCATTAGAAAATTAGTACCCGTCTGAATAATCGGAAGCTTAAATCGGTGTCTCTCATAACAATCAAGAATTTTTTAACTTACTCATGATCAAGTATCATAAGTCGACGCAAATTCGTTTCGTTCGTTGGGTGCACAGTAAGCCCTGAAGGAGCATTGTACCCACGCCGTTTCCTGCACACTTCGCTGGCCATGTACATACTGTACGTAACACGGACGTCACAAAAACACTCGTTAAGCCTCAGCGGTGTATCAACCGTAGCGTATAAATTGCGTGACTTGCGCATTGGACGCATTTCGACCACGGGGACTTCTAAGAATTTCGGTTTGACCGCGTCCATGAAGTTGTCGCTGACGAACAGGCCATGAAATTTTCTATGTACGCATTGATTCATTCAAACTGGAGAAACTGTTTCATTAGGATGTTGGAAAAATTGTCCTTGCAACTAAAATCACAAGATCTCGAGCGGTTCATGTACACATACTATATCTACGATGTAAAAAATAGTAATAGCCACGGTTTTTATGGAGGAATCTGCTTACTTAAATTGATGATTTAAAAAATAAAAGGAACTATCAAACACCTCATTTTGATCATAAAATTGTAAATCAAATATTTTTTACTTATTTGTTTATTTAATGTCGCATCGACTTTTTAACTGTTACTGACCACAATGGATTACGTTACGTATATGGGTATATTACATACATTGTAATCTTACATTGTTTACAGATTTTATACTCAAATGTAATTAAACGCTAATGTCTATTATAACGTACATCTTTGTCTACTAATATTCTAGAAAAAAGTAAAAAAATTGTGCCAAGTACCTGATCATAAAAAAATACAAGAAAATATACAATATAAAAAAAGATATATATATCTAAAAATATATATATCTTTTTTATATTGTATATTTTATTTGTTTCACCGATAAATGAAACCGTATATTCACCAACGACCATACTGCGTCTGCAAAACACCAGAACGCCAACGGCCGTGAGACGTAACAGCCAAGCGTTTCAAATCGTGTAGTCAAATTGCAAATATTTCAAGTAATTCAGTACACGTTTAGTAATTAAGGTATTAAATAATCTACCAAAACGGAAGTAGAGGAGGAGGAAAAAGTATCCGGTGATAATAGCCGAGAAATCGGAAGCAATGAAACGATTTGCAGTCTAACCTCAATTAGCGAAGCATGGCCAGCGACGCAGAGGAAGAACATTGAAAAATACTTGGACGGGGAATTATCCCCAAGCCAAATACGGAAGTTAATGTCAAGTGAAGATGGGAAGAAATCCATAAAACGAAAATCGGAAGCCAATACATCCTCGATCCTGAAAATGGCCAAAGGAAAAAAAAGTGCAGAGCACGTGCTAGACCAAGATAGGACAAATACTATAATTGGCAAGCTAAGTGCAGAAAATAAAATCTTAAGACAAGAGCTGGAAACTTTAAAAGAAATAATATCACAACTGAAGGCAACAGAAATCCAGCAACTGCCTGCCGAAATAGGTACAAAGACCACGGCTAACCTACAAGGAGACCACGTGGCAGGTGGGAATCAGCCACTAGCAGATTCAATAACCCAGGAGATAAGGTTGAAGAATAGGAAAAGCAGAGAAAAGGAACGAGAATATCTGTCCCAAAATCCCAGAGCGTCAACTTCGACGGCAACAGCAGGACGAGCGACACCAGCAGCCAAGGCAGGAGCGGACCGCAGCCAGGCAACGAAGGGGGATCTACCAGGGCTGAACACAACAATCAGTAAGAACAACATCTTATCAGAAAAAAACAAACCCCCACCCATAAATATTTTATATCAAGACCCCAAAGAGACAATAGAACTAATTAAAAACAAATCTGCGGACATAAAGTTCCATGTAAAAAGAATAAGTAGTGCGAGACATGTAATACAATTGCATTCAATTGAGGACTTTGCCGAAGTGAAGGGGACTCTCACTGATGCAAATACTAGCTATTATTCATTTACACCAAAAGATCAAAAAAAATATAATTACCTGTTAAAGGGTCTCCCACAATCTTTCTCGGAGCAAGAAATTGCAAGTGAGCTCCAGTCACTCGCAGGAGAAAACCTTCACTTCGCCAAAGTATCTCGATTTAAAACATTAAGAACAGAGAAGGAAAATAGAACATTACCAATGTATATAGTCCAATTAGAGCCAAAGAGCGACGTAAGCAAACTCTCATTAATCAAGTATGTTAAACATCACGTAGTTAGATGGGAAAAGTTAATGAAAAAAGGAGACGCCCAATGCAGGAGGTGTCAAAGATTTGGGCATGCCGCAAGCAACTGTAATATGAATTACAGATGTGTAAAATGTAGCGAGTCACACCAACCGGGTGAATGTAAAATCAATATTGAAACAAACGAACAAACAGGTAAGAAACTCTTCTGTGTAAATTGCAGAGCAGAGGGCCACCCTGCTTCTTACAAAGGCTGCCCAAAATATAAAGAACACAAATTAAATAGCAAAAACACAAATCTACGTAACAAAACAAATGTACCAAGAACAATAGTGAACCCAGCCTTTGCAAGAACAGGTAATTCATTTGCAAACATAGTAAAAGGGGTGAACCAGAACACACTCCCAGGCACAGAACCAGCCAACACAATTAATATAGGGATTCCACAGCTCATAACACAAATGCAAGCCAACATACATAACCTACAATCTAGAACAGACAGGATAGAAAGAGTAATAGAAACTATAGCAATAAAACTAGATGCAATGCATACACAATTAAATCAAATAACACAGGTTATACCTAACAGCCATTACATTCAATAATACATACAGAAACATACACAAAATAAAGCTGATATCAGCTAACATAAACTCAATAATCAGTAATACGAAAAGAATAGCCCTCACACTTTTACTAGAAAAACAAAACCCAGATATAGTATTCCTAAACGAAACACACCTTAATGAAAAACACACATTATATTGCAAAAATTACAAAATTATAAGAAATGACAGACGACACAATAAAGGAGGGGGAACAGCAATTCTAATAAAAAATGATATAAAATTTGAAGTAAACGAAAACATAGAAAACGAATTGATAGAAACAACAACAGTAAAACTGACCATGACGAACAACAGCAATCTAGTATTAGTTTCTATATATGCAAAAAAAGGACGAACATCAATGTTTAGAGCAGAATTAGATCAATTATTTCGTAAATTAAACCTAGAGTCACAAAACAATTACTACATTATTGCAGGAGATTTCAACGCGAAACACGAGGAATGGTCGAATAGAAATAACGATGAACGAGGAATAAATTTATTAGACTGGATAAACAACAACGACATTAGATACAGAATAAAACTATTCCATTCAAACACCCCATCATTTCCAAGAAATGGATCCTTTATAGACTTACTCATGATGGACGCAAGATTGGAGTGTACTAACGCAAACCACAATAGACTCTCCACCATACAAATCACAAGCGATCATGTAGCAATAAAAACAGAAATAAAAATACCAGTTCAGAATTTAATCGCAAGAAATAACGTAGATAACACGGCGTACAATTATAAAAAAGCGAAATGGGAAAAATTTCAAAGTATACTCCAGTCTTGCAACCTGAATATAAAATCAGACACAAATCTCACAATATCGCAAATAGAAGAACATATTGACAATATCACCCACAATATTACAAACGCCATGGAGCGAACAATACCGAAAGTCAAGACACAAAATTCTGTAGACAAATACGTAACGCGCAAAATTAAACAACTAATGCAAGAAGAAAAACAAGCTATCTCGACAGTTCGCGAAATACGCAGAGCAGGTAACTACGGACCGCACATAAACCACACATTAAGATGCATGGATAATAAAATAAAGGCAATAAGGAGAAAAATAAAAATAGAAGTAGACAGAGAGGTAAATAACTACTGGTACACCAGAATAAACCAAATTAACACCAAACAATCCGATAAAATGTTTTACGAAATTAATAAAATTTTCAGAAAGAAAGACCCGCTGCAATTGCCAACACTTAAAATACCACAATCTAAAGAAAACCTATTACGTCGAGCTAACATAGATCCGGCTACCCTCAACACAGACATTAATAATAACTTTTTAATAAGCAATAGCGGCAATAAATTAAATTACCTCGGCATACAATACGCAACCATAAACGATCAAAACAATAACTTAAATAATCCAAAATTTAGAAACATAATAGAAAAAAAATACAGCCAAATAATAGAAGACATTACAAACAATATTCCGGACACCATATGTAAATTCTCGGTAGAAAACAATGCAATAGCGCCAATCGAGATAGACTCGTTACCAAATTATTTCACAAACTGCGCTCAAGTAAAACAGAAATTTAGAACACTAAATAACAAAACATCGACGGGTAACGACACAATACCTAACATAGTTTTAAAGAAATTACCGCCTAACATAATAGTTGGTTACACGATAATATTTAACAATCTTTTAAACCATGGCCACTTTCCAACTTCCTGGAAGAAGGCAAAAACATTACCGATCCAAAAAAAAGGTAAAGATAAGAGCGATCCCAGCGGTTATAGACCAATCAGTCTACTTTCGAACATAGGCAAGGTTTTCGAAAGAATCATAAATGATACAATTCAAGCAAAGTGTAAATTAGGTAATATAATCCCAGAGAACCAATACGGCTTTAGACATCGCCACTCAACAATTCATGCGATAAATAAGCTATCATCAGATGTGAACTGGGCACTAAACGAAGGTAAGTGCCTGGGAGCGTGCCTGGTTGACTTAGAAAAAGCGTTCGATACGGTATGGCTCAATGGCCTAATAGTAAAACTAAGGAAAAAAGAATTCCCACTAGCCTTAATTAAGCTCATTCATAGCATGATATACGAAAGAAGTTTCCAAATATGTTGGGGGAAAGAATTATCATCACAATCCTTTAAAATAGAAAACGGTTTACAACAGGGGACAATAAACTCCCCCATATTATTTAGTATATACACAAGTGATATACTACAATTATTCGGTCCAGAAAACACCAATTGCAATATGATAGCGTTCGCAGACGATTTAATAATATATAGAGCCGACAAATCACCAAAAGAGCTACAGTTAACGCTACAAAAAGGATTAAACAAAATATTCGCGTATTATAAGGAGTGGAAACTCAGAGTCAATGCAGATAAGTGCGAAACTATCCTTATCAGGCCCTCCTGCAGAAAGGCTAGTGGTATTATCACGAAAAATTACAAACACTTCTCCCTAAAAAGCGATGAAAAGAATAATATAAGTATTATACATAAACGAGAGGTAAGATATTTGGGCTTATTGATAGATGATAGATTTTTATTCAACAAACACATAGAAAACCAATTAAAAAAAGCAAAGAAAATTTTTATCGCAAGTGCTAGATTATTTTACTCTAAAAGATTAAATAGTAAAGTAAAACTTACCTGCTATCAGCTGTTGATAAGACCCATAATAACGTACGGGTGCGAGATGTGGTACAACATGGGAGCATCCATAATGGAGGAATTACGCATATTCGAAAGGAGATGTTTGAGAGCGTGCCTCAATCTATACAGATCTCGTGAATCGAATTACCAGAAGTACATAAGCAACGAAATAATATACAACAAAGCAGGAATCAATAGAATAGATAATTTTATCGTAAAACTCACAAGAAATTACTTTGCATCAGCAGCGAAAGTAACCACAAATAGCTTAATTTTCCCAATACCATATCCAGATGAAAATTACATAAAGACTACATTAACAACAGGTTACATACCGCCAGAAGCTTTTGTACTTCTGGATAAATATGGATACATACAAAACAAGAAGGCTGTCCCTAGGTTGTACCACATCCCGCGCCACAAAGCGGATAAAAAGATTCTCTATCATCCGAAACGGTTAGAGGAGCGGAGCGACGAAAGATACCTTAAATATAGCACAGCGATCCCGCGAAGGGATATATTAGAGTATAAAGATATAGATAGGAAAAGACTATGGTGGCTCAATAGCACTTAAACAGCGGTATTAGTAAGTAACTAGTAATACGAAACGCGGAGTGTAATATAGATTAAGAATTAAAGCAAGAGTGCAAATTGCCTTTAGTAATGTACCTGATTATCAAAAATTAAGAAGTGATCAACAAAACTGTACATAGTAGAATGAAACAGAATGGAAGAATGGATGGGAACAGTATGAGTCAGGATGGTATGAATGTGCGAATGCGTAATTATACTCAATATAAGCTTTATTTTAGCACACTAATCAAAAAAAATATCAGACAGCGGTGCAGCAAAGTACAAAGAAATTAGTACAAAGCCAAAGTTAACATCGAGACTGAACCAAATACTATAAGTGCAATTATATGTATACATGCCACTGGACGGCAGCAAATGCGTCGAAATTGTGATACTCGCAGCCCCCTCCTTTCCTTATCCTATCCTTCCAGTATCCTATACCCATAGTCCTGACCTCCCCCTTGTATATAGTGTACAGATAGTAATATATAATTAGCAATAAGGTTAGTATGTAAGAAAATACAAGAAAGGCTAGCACCTTTTTTAATAGGCCTTTTGGGGTGCAATTAGCGAACACTGACATGTAATAGTTGGAAAACTAATGATAATATAACATGTAAACCCAACGAGCGATAGTATAAGACTATCACTGTGATAACACGCCAGAAAATGCAAGACTGAACATAGTATTATAATTAAGTCTTTCAAACAAAAGAAAAACAAACTATTTTGTTTATTTATAGTTATACAAATTATAATGTTCTACTATGCCACAAATAAACGATTTAAAAACGCAAAAACGCAAAACGCGTCTGCAAAACACCAGTTCCCGTCTGATCACTGCAGTTAAGCGACACTAGGCGCGGTGGTTAGTACTTGGATGGGTGACCGCTTGGGAATACCGCGTGTTGTTGGTAATTTTTTTTTCTTGACAGCTGCTTATTTTTATATTCACCAACGTTCCGAACTTTTCGGAGTGGGTGAAAAAAACCTCGGTTATCGTCGCCTATACATATATATCTTTTTTTTATATTGTATATTTTATTTGTATATATATATATATTTTTTTTTTTTAATTGTATATATATACCTAAGACCCTTGATTCATGTATTTTGCTCAGTGGTGCAACAGTTTCACCGATAAATGAAACCGTATTTTCACCAACGACCATACTGCGTCTGCAAAACACCAGTTCCCGTCTGGTCCGCGGTCCGTGGTCCGAGCACGTCCGAGGCTCTCGTCTGAAAAATCTATCGAATTAACGATTTTCAAGTACACACTGCGTGATTATATGTATATATATATATATATATATATATATATATATATCACGGGTATCTAACTGTATATTATAAATCATAAGGAGTAAAAATACACAAAGTAAAAGAAGGGGGTGTGCAAACAGGTGAAAACCTAACCCCACACCCACGTGGCGTCTCCAACGCATGACACTGCGTAACCTACAAACGCAGAAACCAAACATCAAACCTCAGCATTACCAAGACACAGCAACAGGTTACCTCAGAGAAGAATCCGGCAACGGATCAGAAAAATGAAGGTGTGGACTTTAGTACCCTTATCGGTAATCCTCTGAAAAGAAAGTGGACTAGGCAACCAGACGCAATGAAGCCAAACAAAAAAACAATTATAGCTCCTACTGAAACATTCAATAGGTTCTCTGTTCTGCAAAGTACAGCAGACATGGAAGTGGACGAAGGCAATATACATAAAGATCAAACCCCCATAACACAAAAAGCGGGCAAGAATACAATAAAGAAACTCCCTCCCTTGGTCTTGCATGGTAATGTGCATGAACATAAAAAATTCGTCGCACTTATCAAAGACATAGTCACGAATAAGTTTCACATCAAATATCATGGGGACACAGTGAGTGTTTTTCTCCACAACATAAATGTTTTTGAACGTCTGAAGAAAACCTGGCAAGAAAAAGAAATGACCCACACAGCACACAGCCGTCCTAAAAGCGTCCCAGGGACGTCTGTCCCAGTCATACCGGACGTCCCAGGGACGTCCCGAATTTCCCACGAACGGCTTATATACGTCCCCTGAACAACGAATGTTACCAAAAAAGTGGTCCCGGGTACGTCTCGCACACAGCACACAGCCGTCCTAAAAGCGTCCCAGGGACGTCCGTCCCAGACGTACCGTACGTCCCGGGGACGTCCTGAATTTCCCACGTACGGCTTATATACGTCCTCTGAACGACGAATGTTACCAAAAAAGTGGTCCCGGGTACGTCTCGCACACAGCACACAGCCGTCCTAAAAGCGTCCCAGGGACGTCCGCCCCAGTCGTACTGGAGGTCCCAGGGACGTCCTGAATTTCCCACGAACGGCTTATATACGTCCCCTGAACGACGAATGTTACAAAAAAGTCGTCCCGGGTACGTCTTTAAGCGCATGGATTAGGATTGAACAGGTGTCCGAAAGACGTAATTAAGACCTATTTATCGATAAATTAGGTCAAATGCAGCTCTTTAAAAACCATAAGTAGGGCGCATTTAAGATGGTTATCGATACTGATTAATTATAATATAAATTTAATAAAACAAAGGGTTATCAAAATGAAATCAGACTCGATAAAAATTCATTTTCATTGTTTATTTATTTAAAATTTGTTTACAGATACTTGAAAAAACAAGGAGGTTCTCAGTTGGACACGTATATAATTTCTTTTTTTATCATTATTACTATTACATACCATGCTTTGTATAAAATATATAAATCACAGTGTGTTTACAAATATTTAAGGGCTATACTTATACAATACTTGTGTTATATTAGTTGTTTCTTATACAGGGGCACATTTTGTTTGTTTACGGGGGCACGCAATGAATACAGAATGCACTTACATAAGAAGTATAGCTAGGTGATACACATGTAAGTATGCAAAGTATACAAAATGTACAGAATATACTGAATATACATATAAAGACACTTAACGCTTCAGCGACGGCGCCGAATTTAACAATTTCTCTATGCGGACGGCGGTCGCGTGCCAGTATTCTCTCCAAGCGGACGGCGGCAGTGATGTAGCCAGTTCCAAAATTATACTGGGATTGGTTATTACAATTAACATTATGTTTATAAAAATTGTCTATTTTTAAGTAAAAATAAATTAATAATTATAGATGGATTAGTTTAATCTAATGTCCCAACTACTAACTGCATCAGAAAATAATGTTTATAAAATTATAAGTACAAAACAATGTACAAACAGTTTACAATTATTTTTTAACTTATTTGAATATATTTTTCTTACATTAATATACTCGTGCAAGAAATACTTAATACTTAAAATTTGGCCGTTCTTAAGTTCGGTAACAAGAAACTACTTTTTCACGTTCTCCTCACCGATTCTAACCTTAGCAACGAAATAGGTGGGTTGCTCGCCGCTAGGCGCCGAAAACAGCTCTTTGTGCAGCGCTGATATACATCATCGAAACCATCAGCAAGATACTTTGAATATTCACGAATCGAATTCAATACTTTTAACGTCCGTTGCGAACAGAAAAAAAATCATATTTAAATACAAAGGATAAAGTGAAATTTTTACTGGACCTATAGAATTCCTTCCTCTACAGAGTGGAATCGCCGCATCAACATTGGATGTTTGTAAAAGATTTTAAACTGATTAAAGACGATTTTTTCCGTAAAAATGTGGGATTCGTGTGTAACTTTCACAATTTTTGTTCAAATTCATCGGCAAGTTTCCACTCTGTAAATATTGGTGTATAGAATAATCACCTGAAAGTATTTTGCTTTCATATTACTGGTTCACCTGAATCGATGTACACTACCTGCAGCGGGGCGCGCCGTACAGGACTATCTTCAACGATTAATAACTTCGACAATTTTTCTTTTTGTATATACTCGCAAACGTGCCCACAATAGATTGTCAAAAGTACGACTATAACGATGGTTTGGTATCAAAATAATTTAGCGTAAAAAAACTAACGATTTTACGTGTCCAATAGTCCACTACCCCCTCTTAAGGTTAACCCTTAGGCAGAGCCGCCCTTAGCACCGGGCAAACGGGGCCCTGGCCCCGGGCTCCGCGCTTAGGGACTTCATTTTGTAAAAATTAAATGAATTAAGTATAATTGTCAGATTATCAATTTTTCTAGAATAGATTTTCGGCAAGCCTAAGTGACGCATGAAGTAAAGACGCAATCTGTTTTCAATTAGATGTTTTCAATAATATCGACTGTTGCCCCGGGCCCCGCAAACTCTAAGGACGGCTCTGCCCTTAGGTTCAATTTATTATTATTATTATTATTATTATTATTATTATTATTATTTTGCAGCTTTCCTGTCGCAGGCACGCTTCAGCCATTTTTGGATCGATGACTCCGTTTCCTTCCTGTTTGCCGTGATTTTGCTTTTTTCCACAGCACCTTAAACAAGAATATCAATAAGACATTACACATATATACACAGACAGCACACGACATATATATATATTGAATTCTACATTAATCAGTATTAGCTATGATGAAATTTGGGTGATAATTACATACCTATAACCACTTGAGCCAATTTTAATTTGAGGAACGGTTCCTTCGCCTGCCTTCCCAGCCAGCTGAACATAAGCGCCACGTCGTTATCAAGAATGGAGGACAAAACCCTTTTCGTAAAATCGTATGTATTCCCTCCCCCATACTTTGCAAATTCATTTACCTATAATTAAAAATGATCAAACATTAACGAATTCAGTACAATTTTGTATCGAAGAAATAACGAAAATAAATTTTATAAACAGTTAACGTAACGTAAACTAATTTTAATTTAACCGAGCAGTGCTTTTTAATAATATTAACAAAGATGATATTTTACTTAGTGCATCTCGGAAATTAATTTCGTTTTGCAAAATTTCTTCCAGTTGCTTCACCTTTTCAAGGGAGTTGAGGGGAAAAAGCAAATATTGAAAATTGAGAAAAAACGATTTTTTTTTATCGACCACTGGTGCTGCTGGCTTATTCTCTCTAGGGTTTTCACCCGCTCCATCGTTTCTAATAATAACGTTTTCAGCAAATTGTTTTGCTGCAGTATTTTACTGGTATGTTCGATTATGGTTCTCAACAACCCATCAGGGCCTGCATCTATGTTTTCTGAAAATTATTTATTACATATTATATTTTTTCACTGTAAGTTACCATGATAAAAAAACTATCTCCGCATAGAATAGAATTATCTTTATACACATATATTTACTTACCAACTTGACTCATATTTGCGTATGAAAAACTCCCCTGGCTTCCATAGCTGGTGCTGGGGGATGCTGTTTCGTCTAAAAACCAAAATTATTTTTGTTAAAGTATGCACCACTATTTGCGGTCCCATGTCATGGGAATCCATTGGCGCAGACTAAAAATCAAATAATCTATACACAAGCAAAACATATTGATATCTACCAGCACTTCGATATAGAAAACGTGCATAATAGGAATATTAAAGTTAATCGTTTACTCAGAATAACAAAAAGAATTAAATAGCTTCAGATATTATAATTTTTATGTAGCATATTTTCACACCTGATAGTATCAACGCTTTCCCCATTTTTGGAGGTGCGGGTAGCCGCAATGTTGGTTGCTCAACGATTTCCTCCATTTGTGGAGGTGTGTATAGCAGCGGCGTTAATTCCTGCCCCGGCTCCTCACTGGTGGAATATCTCCTGGGGCTGATTTTCCTTTTTCCGATATCTGCGTGATATATAAATATGTGTTAAGATAGGCATGCAAAATACCAGAATATTAACACATTAGCATATTTTCCCACCTGATACTGCAATGGTCCGAGCCATTCTTGGTGGTCGGGACAATGATTTTTTTAGGGGCTCCTCGATTGCAGATCACTGGTGTCTTCGGCTTTTTTTGCCTTGCGCCTGGCTTCAGCATAGTCGTCTGGAAGAGCACATTAGTAATTAATTGGTATAATAATTAGTCACTGATTAGTACCATAATTAATAAGTAAATATTATAATAATTTCAACCTACCGTAAATTGCACTGCCAAACGTGGATATGGCGAACTTCTTCCACGATATATCGAGCGCCTCGCACTTCTTCAATGCACTTCTCAGGCGATTCGCTTCATAGCCCGGCCAGTAGCATGAATTTCCCTCCACCCAATTCGAGGGCACTGCTTCCACCGTATCATCCCCAAGGAACTTGACAATAATCAAAGTTTTCCGCGCCATTTCTAATGCTGTATACACAAGTATTGTTTCCGCCGAAGGGCAGGAAAGAAAAATGCCGGCTCTGGGGTGGGTCGATGGGAAGGGACAATCAGCAACGACCAGTCGTCGGACACAGACACAGTTTATTTCACGTGGTCACACACTGACCACGGACGTCACAATCACGAATATACACAGTACGTCACAAACGCGTGGGCGTTGGCGAAGATGGTTCGCGCACAGAGCAAAACTCTGCTGGATTAGTAGCGCAATGGGCGCACAAGACAAGGTTGCCAAAACGTGCGAGGGCATACCAGGCTGTTACCGGGCGAGCGCTCCGAAACGATCGGTGTCGTAAATCAAAACAATGCCAACTGCCTCAGCTGACTCGTCAGCTGTTGAGGACGAGTCAGCGGGCACTCCTTTGAACCGGTGATTTGACGCGCTTCTTACGGCCGCAACAAGTATTCATGAAACAAAACATGTTTGGAAATTTTGTTAGCGTGTATTCTTAGCTTAAAATGTATAGACGATAAGACTAGAAAAACTCGAAACCTGAATCATTAATGTTATCGTCAGAAAGACATTCTAAAGACAGTACTAACATTGAATGAGTATCTTATTCGTACGTAGGAAAGGAGCACAGCGAAGCAAAGGGAAAGTTATAATTCTGTCAGAAATTTATAATTTCACGCATTTACATGCTATTTCCGCGACATTAAAAATTTGAGAAGGACCCAAATTGCATTCTTCTGAAAGGAAATTACCTAATTGTGAAGATTTATACGGAGATACTCCTACAGATTTAATGAGTTTTAAAATGCTATTTTGTAATCCAAAATGATGATTATTATCTTGTTTGATACGATTAAATCTACATTTCTGGCCGTTTTGAAACCGATGTTTATAAAACGGGGAATATATCATTTATTGCTCGATGTGCAATTTTATGTGTTACAGCCCACTCTGCCTATGAAGAGGCTAAATTAGGACTATTCAATTAAGTTGCTCATTCTTCAGAAGTCTGTGAATTTTCGAAGGAGGCAAAATTCTGAATTTCTTCTAAATTCGGAGAAAATTCTACATTACTTTCGGTAATATTGGAAGAAGATTGCGAAATTGTGCCAGGTGAAACATATAAGTGTATTGGTAATGAGAAGATAAAGACAAGATGTTGAATGTGAAAATGATTGTGAACTAATTCCAGGTTAAACTTCACTAGTGGGGTGCTAACAAAATGGATTGCAGATGTTAAATGTGGAGAACTAGCATCTAATGATGTCGTGAAGGCTTCGTGTAGTGTAGGGAATCAGATTAAGTGATCTGTTGGCGCGCATATAGTACTTATTCAATTTCAATTTTCCAGTCATTATTAAAGAAATGAAAAAAATAGAAATAAGCTGACTGTAATGTAGAAAAAAAACAAAATGCAACACTGGTTTCAGAAATATAGAGATTTAGAACTTACCTGCAGAATATATGTATGTATTCCAAACCAAACGCCAAAGAAACACACTAAACACACTAACTTTAAATACGTAGACTACTAATAAAAAAAACACAATAAAATACTATAAAAAAATACGACAAAAACACGATAAAAATACGATAAAACACGATAAAAATACGATAAAACACGATAAAAATACGATAGAAATACGATAGAAATACGATAGAAATACGATAGAAATACGATACAAATACAAGAAAAACACGATAAAATACACTATAACTAAGTATGTATAAGAAATAAACTAGGAATAAACTACAGACTAACAATAAAATGAAAAAATATGTTAAAAACGTATGAAAAGTAGCGAAAAATAGCGTGCGTCCCCGTGGATGGTTCTGCGATAACTGCCGCAGTTTCCTTACTACCTGTAGGCTACAACTTGTATAATACAAGGAATCCTCGCCACCCCCCACTACGCGGCACAACCCTCATCCTGCCGACGGATATACTCCAGGATACCTCTGAAGAATTTCCAGAATAGCTCTTTGAAGCAGACAAGCAGAAAATATTGAACCAAACGTTTTTTTAATCCTTATGAGTGTCGCTATCGCCACTACAGAAATCAGATCTGAATTTCAGATTTTCTGAACATCGATGTTTTTTGAGCCACCTAAAAGTTAAAAAAACTGCATGAGACAACGTATTTTATCTTTAACCGACTTCCATTTTGTAGATTTTTTTCAAATTTCTGGTCGTGGTAAGGGCGATAGCGACACTCGTAAGGATTAAAAAAAACCCTCGGTTCCCTTTTTTCTGCCCAATGGAAAAGCCGCTAGCCTTGGGACAAGTCAACAAGGATGTGTTCGGATGACGACGCTTATAATTCTGAGAGTTGTAAAGATTTTAAATCATCCTTCATGATTTTAAACTGCCAAAAGATGAATGAAAGTGTAGGTATACGAGGCATCAATGTCGTATCTTTCTTCGTCGCCCAGAAAAGAGATCACGAAATCGGCTGAAACATCGGCCCTTTAAACCCGGAAAAAAACGCTAATAAAAAGAAGCAATGATCTCGAGTACAGTAGTGGTCAAAGAAGAGAGTGCCGTTACTGAAAAGAGCAGAATTACTACTGCATCTTTATTCGTATCCTGATCTAATTCCTTTAATTTATTTTTTAAGATATTATAAACAGTTTTTTTTATTTTTGTCCAAACAATCTTTAGATTTAATTTTCCAAATGCACTGATTTTCTTTGTGCGATTCGATAAATCCTCTCAACAAATTACACGTGTCAATAATTTTAAATCCGTCTGCCGGTGGCCCACACTTCCCGTTAATTTTGATTTGCGGCAAATCGAAACCCAGATAAATCAACCTCGCGGTGATTGCGTTCATGCCAGACAATTGACACACGCGCTCCGTGTTGCATTACAACTTTTGAGTGTATGCAAGTGTGTAAATCGAACGGGCAAGAATGAGCGTGTATGGTGGCCTTTAGAGTGCCTAATGCCGCGCCAAATTGATCACTTTTATAACTCGATGTTTGGGATTCTGTTCAAAATCGAATATGACGTTGTTCACGTGAAATTAGGGGGAGTTTGTGTTTCAGGGGGTTGAGTCTTAAAACTTTCACCTCGCAGTGACCGAACGTCTTTTCCGCAAATCTGCGCTGCACGTGTTGGCTACGACCTGAGTTACAGGGGGGTGACAATAAGCAGAGACAGGAAATCGTGAGGGTCGTCGGCGGCGCGAGCCCGGTAATATTGGAAAAATCACAGGTCAGGTCTAGGCGTCTTCGCGTGCGGCGCACAGTGGGCAGAAAACCCGTTTTTTTTTGTGGGCAAAAGTTTAAACTCTCCAGGGAATATCACACCTCGTTTAGCGTCCAAATACACTGTGGACTGTATCGCAGAAGTAATTGTTAATTAATATACCTAATACAGTGTGTCGTTGGTTGTTCTGGCTGTGTTAATCGCGACTGCAAGCCCTGCCTTTGCAAATGTTCATTATATTTGTTTGAACTTCCATTGCATCATTGATCCAACGTGAATATAACGTCTACTTTTGCAGAAGTAAAGTTACAAGCCCTACTTGACTACACCTTGTCGAACGCTTGTTAAATGTACAAAAAGACGTTGTTTCTATGAGAGAACAGTAAAAGTAATGTTAATTACTTTAATTTATCCAGTAACACGCTTCCTGAATGAAATTAAAACCAACAGAATCTTATAGAAGGTATTGGTGAATTAATGCCAAGTGTTGGTGGGCTTTTGCCTCACCGTGCGCCAATCCATTTAATTTCTTTATACATATTAGTATGTATGTACAAACTGTTCCAGTCAACGTGATTTTTAATAGGTATAAGTATAGTCAAGGGCGGATGGGCCCATGCTGTTCTACTTTGGAGGGTTTTACGGTGGGGACTTACGCTGTATCTGGCTTCGAAAGGGGGTGCGTAAGCTAAATAGTCCTGGCGGGGCAGGCGATTTACAGCTGGAAATTTGGTAATTTTGAAGCGAAATTTCTTCGTTTCTTTGCGCCAAGGCCAGGGGTGCAGAGGACCTCCAATTACGGGCGCGAGCGCACATTCGAGCTCGAGCTGATCATAGATTAAAAAACATTTTGCGCTTTTTGTTTCGGATGACTACGACAGCCAGAATCATGTTCGCCAGCAACAAACTTTTTTAAACCCTTCTTACTGCTATCATTATAACTTTGAACAAAATTATTATTCTTTCATACAAAATTTAAACATTTTTCAAATCTCAATTAACCCTCCGTATCCTGTGCCTGTGTCAATTTTAACCCACCGCTTGAGGTCGCTAACACACGGTGATGGAACTGTTTATGTAAGTCGCGGTCAAGCGATTATTTAGTTGTCGGGGGTGTCATAAAAGCATAAACTGGGCCTTTCCAGTGACCGTGTTGGGGCAACAATGGGAAGCTCGAGACAATACCATATTTTCCTTGGAGAAAACAAAATGGGCATACGGCCTCTGCAGTCATAGAATTCTCCACCACGAGACCTTATACCGAGGACTGGGGAATGAAAATACCACGGTCGAGCTCGAAGGCGCACCGACTGCCCTAGGGCAGACTTAGTGTGTACCCCTGGTGTATGTCTTACTTCATACCAAACAACTTTGTACGAAACGTGGCAATTGTCAGAATGTTATTCCGTTTGGGTCCGAATATTTTTGGGGTTGTCACATTTTGCCACATTCAAAATTGTTTTATAAATACAGACCCTCAAAGTACACAACTTTCCTCGATCTTTTGAAAATTATCTTTCGTATTTGGCAAAATGATATTTAAATCCTCCTTATTTTCAAATGGACTGTAACATATTTAAATTTGAACAAAATCCCAAGAGTTTATCCAGATATTATCTTTGCCCATCTCTGTTCTCCAGCCGCTTCGCCGTGATTCATTCAAGCCTCCCTGACGACAAAATAGTAATAGGGGAAATGCGGCAACAGCGCGATGCGACTCTCCATACGTATCGGCAACTATGTATTTCCTACATTTATCGGCTAGCTTGGACTTCCACCGGTTCTGATGCTACATGGGGCGAATATACCATAAGCGCCGGTAGCGGAGAATCCTTGAAGCCTCATTCTGCCATTTGTCGAGTCTGACTCAGTACACGATTCATAAATTCATTATTATTTCAACGTACGGTGCGTTCAAACGCACCAGACCACCCTGCACTGATGTCTACTGGAGGCAACTATACCCTCAAAAACTTCCTTCTTGCCGATTCCAGGACGAAAGTTGGTTGAAACGGTTTCGCGTATACGTACACGCTTTTCCTAGCTTGTGTGAGCGTACGCACACATTCAACGCCCGGTGAGACGGCAGCCTTAACAAGTCCCAAACGCGTCCCAAACGCATCCCCAAGACGTCCTCAGGACTTTGTATAGATGGCGCCACTGTAGTTACACGACGTCTATAGACGTCCCACAGACGTCTTGTTACCAACCGGGACATTCAGACCTACAGACCTAGAAGGGACCTAAAACAGACGTCCTCGGGACGTCGTGTGCTGTGTGGGGAGCTTCCACACGTACACCAGAAAAGAAGAGAAGAAAAGAGTATTTGTAATCAATGGACTACACTCAGAAACAACCGCAGAAGAAATAAAAAACGAACTCCAAGCACAAGGAATCAACACAGGAAATGTTAATAAAATGAAGGGAACCGGGAGACCATTATTTATGGTCACTGTACCAACAACAATAAATTTAAAGCATTTGCAATCAAAAATACAACACTTATGTTACACAAAAATATCTTGGGGCAACTACATTGTGAAACGAAGAATTACACAGTGTCATAACTGCCAGGAATGGGGACATTCCGCAACTAACTGCTTCGCAGAACCTGCTTGCATGAAATGTGCTGGGAAGCATCACACCAGAAACTGCACAAAGCCAATAACAGAACCAGCAAAATGTGTCAACTGCGGAGAAGACCATCCAGCTAACGCAACTTCTTGTGTAGCATACAAAAGCAG
Organism: Andrena praecox; assembly: GCA_963932275.1. Lineage (NCBI taxonomy): Eukaryota > Metazoa > Arthropoda > Insecta > Hymenoptera > Andrenidae > Andrena > Andrena praecox. The sequence continues at coordinate 46,116,448 of OZ010729.1, read as the reverse complement.
AATCTCCTGGCTGGAAAAGGACAAAACTTCATCTATGTCACAACAGCAACTCAAATCAAAACATAGTGGTAATGACCCACACAGCACACAGCCGTCCTAAAAGCGTCCCAGGGACGTCTGTCCCAGTCGTACCGGACGTCCCGAATTTCCCACGAACGGCTTATATACGTCCTCTGAACGACGAATATTACAAAAAAAGTGGTCCTGGGGGTACCATCCGTCTTTTAAGCGCATGGATTAGGACTGAACACAGGCGTTCGAAAAACGTAATTAAGACCTATTTTTATCGATGAATTAAGCCTTTCGCCCGGGTCCCCCACAGGACTTTCGTCAGTAAGGCTTACCTGGCGGAACCCTGCCTTAGACAAGCTGTGTATCAGGACTGGGACAGTACTCTTATATATACCAACCGAAGGGCGATGGAACACCAGCGAGAAACTCTCGAGCCGGGTAGCCCTCTGGTGGCATATGTCGATGAACCTTATCGGATCCCTACAATAGCACACGACGTCCGCAAAGCGTCCCAAGGCCGTCCCAAAGACGTATTTAACACGTCCCAAACGCGTCCCAAATGCGTCCCAAGGACGTCTTTAGGACTTTGTACAGATGGCGCCACTGTAGTTACCGACGTTCCAAAAGCGTCCCAAAGCCGTCTATAGACGTCCCACAGACGTCTTGTTACCAATCGGGACATTCAGACCTAAAGTCCTAAAAGGGACCTAAAACAGACGTCCTCGGGACGTCGTGTGCTATGTGGGGACTCACACACAATAGATATAAAAAGTGGGGTACATGTCCCTGAACTCAGAACCACACAACAAGCTAAAATAACAATGGAACCCCTAGTGTCGCATAACGCTTGGACAAAAAATCTGCCCATGAGTGCAATCCAAAGCAGAAACAGAACAGAAGAAAGCGCAGAAAAGATCTCTGAGCTTGTGCAGCTAACAGACGAAATCAAAAAACTAAATGAATTCATCAACATCACAAAAATGCTACATACAGTTAAGCAATTAAATGCAAAACTTGCCAACTGTCACACAGGCATTGAAAAATTCGAACAATTTTGCCAACAGCTGGATTAATGGCTCAAACAAAAATGGCACCAATGAAAATATGTAGCTGGAATGCTAATGGAATCAGGAACAAACAAGGCGAATTAATAAACTTTTTAACAAGACATAGAATTGACATCATGCTAATAAATGAGATCAAGCTTAAAGATACAGATAAATTAAAGGTAAAACACTACACAGTTATTAAAAAATGTAGGAAAAATTCGGCAGGGGGGGTAGCAATGCTGGTAAAGCAGCATATACCCAATAGAATTATCAGTTCAAGCCTAAAAACGGACATAGAATATGTTGGCATAACTCTGAAAAATGGTGTCAGCATCATCGCAGTATACAACAACCCAAGAAATTTTGTTACAGAAGGGGATATTGAAGAACTGATGAAGGTAGGCAACAGGGTAATTCTGATTGGAGACTTGAACGCAAGGCACAAAGCCTGGAACTGTCATATTGCAAACAAAAATGGATTAACCATCTATAAATATGCACAAGATAACAACTGCGCAATATTATACACAAATGAACATACACATTATCCAATGAACAATATGACACCGACAACAATAGACATCGCATTAAACAAAAATGTACGACTCATCTCACAACCAATAGTAATGAACGAATTAAACTCAGACCATAGGCCGATATTATTTACCTTAGGTGAAGCGGTGAGGAAACTACCACCTAAAATGGCCTATTCGTACAAAAATACAGACTGGAAAATTTTTAAAAACTCATTAGACCAAAACATGATAATGAAAAATAAAATCACCACAACATCAGAACTTGAAACAACGGTGCAAGACTTCACCAAGAGTATACAGAAGGCTATGAATAATGTTATCGACAAGAAAAATGTAAACGCAATAAAGGATGACTTGCCTAATGATATAATCGATAGTATTAAAAGAAGGAACAAAATTCGTAAAATCTGGCAAAGAACAAGACAAGGTCATCTAAAAACCCAGTACATCAGATTAACACATATAATCAGCAAAATAATAAAAGAGCATCGCAATGTAAAATGGGAAAATAAATTGAACAGCTTAAATCCCAAGGATAATTCGCTATGGAAAATGACGAAGGCACTCAAGAAACCATATAAATTTGTACCAACGCTACAAGACAACATCATCACAGCAACAACGGACAAAGAAAAAGCAGAATTGCTGGCAAACCAATTCATAAAGGCTCATTCCATAGAATTAATACACAACACACATGAACAAGAACAAATAACAGAAACAGTAATGGATTACCTGTGGGAACACGAAGCGGAAACAGAGACTGGAAAAACTTTATTACCTCACCAAAAGAGGTGGCAGCCATCATTAAAGGACTACCATCGTTGAAAGCACCAGGACCGAATCAAATCCAGAATATAGTTTTAAAACACCTAAGCAGGAAAGCCATAGTGCAATTCATGTACATTACAAACGCTATATTCAAGATGAGCTATTTCCCACAACAATGGAAATTAGCACATGTAATTCCAATATTAAAGCCAGGAAAACCAGAAAGCATGCCAAGTGGTTATAGACCAATAAGTTTGCTTCTCTCACTAGCAAAAGTCACAGAAAAATAATACTTAAAAGGTTACAGAAACACGAAAAAACTAACAACATATTAATTAGCCAACAATTTGGATTTAGACAGAAACATAACACTGTACAGCAAATTCTAAGAATCACAAATGATATCATCACTGGATTTAATAGAAATAAAATAACAACAATGTTACTATTAGATATAGAAAAAGCTTTTGATAAAGTATGGATCGATGGATTAATATACAAACTCATCCAATTTAAATACCCGCCTACAATCACAAAACTCATATACTCTTACTAGTCCGGTCAAAGTAGACATTGAAGGTTGCATAAATTCCCATAGAGCTGAATATTGGTACGAATGTTTGGAATACCATTATAAATGAAGTGTGAAAAGTCCCCATCGATCCCGCGTCTGCAAAAAAATTTATTCAAGGTCAAAGTTCGCAAAAATGGGTTTTTCGCGTTTTTCAGCCATACGGGAAGTTTTATCATAAAAATAGTTCAGACAAAAATTGTAGTTCGTGTAATTGTCTATAAAAATTGTCTCTACACTTTTTTTCGTAAGACTCACCGTTTCCGAGATATAATCATTCAAAAAGTTGAAAAAGCTGTGTTCTTCATAAAATGTCTCCTCGCTGATATCGTATGAACCCCCTTCAGATGGCGATTCAACATTGGAACACGACTGGCCTTGACAATTTGTACATGCTAATGAACAAAACAATCCAACTTTTTTGCAGCCACATTTAGCATTACATCCCTTTTTACAATTGCAAAAAATTGTGTTGAGGAGTTTTTCCGGTGCAGGTGGGTGTAAAGTCTTGATTGGTTCCAATGTAGGTATTGCCGATCAACTTCCAATCCCCGTCTTTTGGAAATAGTTGATTACCAAGCCACACTTGGACTTGATAATATACCCGACATAGATGTTGTTGGGCAGAAGCTGAGGTTGGAGGAAGACAAGCTAATTGCACTCGTTTTTTGTTACGAGTATTTTTTACAAAACACACGTAACGGAACTTATCTAAGCAAATAAATTTTTTTGCAGCTCCGTAGATGGAAAGAAGAAAGCGAATTCCGTTGGTGATTACTTCTTGTGGAGTAGAGTCACTATTTTTAAAAACTTCAGCACAACCAACTAAATCTTGTTTCTCAAACATTTTAAGAATTGCTGTTTTACCCCTTCTGTAAAATGCTGATGTCGTATCGCAGCCACTTATTGCGTGTAAAAATAAAATGTGATTTTGACACTTTACAAAAGCAGATAAACTTTTGGATGAATATATTTCAGACTGATGTTGGGCTTTTCCAGGTTTTAAAAAATATATGATGTTGTTAGCTGGAGTTCGAGCAGTAAGTAAAACCAGTAAATCTACGTCCTCACCAACAACAATAGTTGTGCTTGTCAAGTTGAACTGTTCTACTGCCGTTTCAATTATCAGGACATCAGCATCATTATCAGCTTGTTTGACAGAAATATTTTTACTGGTCAATCTTTCTTTCAACATTGAAATGAACCGAGACTTATTCTGAGCATTTGCTAGAAATTTTTATTGACTAGTGGGAATTGTCATAGATTGATCAAATAAAATATCTGAAGATGAAGATGTTGTTGCTCGACGACGTTGTTCTGCGGCTTTAATATTTCTCGTGCAATCGGTATAGCCATCAAATACAACAGTAACTCTTTGACCAAAATGTCGACGTACGTACTGAACGTATTTATCGAAAATAACGTTAAACGTTTCTTCGCAATCCCACACAACGCGATGTAATAATGTATGTACGCAGCGTACTTATGCATATTATGAAGAACACAGCTTTTTCAACTTTTTGAATGATTATATCTCGGAAACAGCGAGTCTTAGGGAAAAAAGTGTAGAGACAATTTTTATAGACAATTACACGAGCTACAATTTTTGTCTGAACTATTTTTATAATAAAACTTACCGTTTGGCTGAAAAACGCGAAAAACCCATTTTTGCGAAGTTTGATCTTGAATAAATTTTTTTGCAGACGCGGGATCGATGGGGACTTTTCACACTTCATTTATAATGGTATTCCAAACATTCGTACCAATATTCAGCTCTATGGGAATTTATGCAACCTTACCCCTATTTTTTGGGCTACTTTGACCGGACTATACATGCGTCACAGAGGCTTTAAAGTGGTGATAAATAGTGCCTTAACCACTTACAAACCAATAGAAGCAGGAGTACCACAAGGATCGATGCTAGGCCCAATGCTATTTAATATATATCTCAATGATATACCGACATTTTCAAAAACACAAATAGCATTATATGCTGACGACACACCCAGATAGCACACGACGTCTTTAAGACGTCCATTTTACGTCTGTTTTTGGTCTGAACGTCTTAGACCATATTAAGACGTCTTTAAGACGTCTGCGCGGAGACATTTCTAAGACGTCTATCTACAGACGTCTTTAATACGTCTTTAAGGCGTCTGTACCAGGACGTCTTTTAAACGACTGTGTTGAGACGTCTTTAAGGTGTCTGTACCAGGACGTCTTTTAAACGACTGTGTTGAGACGTCTTTAACAAGTCTGCGCGGAGACATTTCTAAAACGTCTGTCTCAATAGATTCCAAACTGATCTACAAACAAAATCTGAAAAACATCATAATGAAAGGGTATGCTGTCACAAAAAACCTTTACTCGCTAATGGTCAGAAACTCAAAACTAAGTCGCAACAACAAACTGCTAACCTACAAGGTAATAATAAGGCCCATATTACTCTACGCTGCACCCATATGGAGAACCGCAGCCAAAAGTAATTTTATTCCACTGCAACGATTCCAGAACAAATGTTTAAGATTAATATTAAATAAGGATAAGTATACTAAAATAAAAGATCTACACATAGAAGCAAATATAGATTACATATGTGACTACATAAAAGAAAATGCACAGAAATTCTATAGTACTTAATTAAGAGACAATCCACTTCTAGCGAACATAATTCCAAATTACATTGAAGCAACCAAAGAGGGAAGAATAGTACATAAGTATCCATTTGGAGATTTAGAATTAGGTATAAGTTAGTCTAAACAAATCAGTATTAAATCACTACTAAAATATCATAAGCATAGATAAGTATTAATCACACATACGGGGTCAGTATTTACACCTCCGAAGGTAGTAAGTAGGTTTTTTACTATAAGTTTTCCTACATAATAATGGATATTAGTGGCAATAATACCGTACCTGAATCTATACGTCCAACCGCAATGTGTATACGCTCCAAAGAAAAATATTATATATGTAATAGTTACAATATTCGTAAGGGCATGTAAAAGGTAGAAAGCGTAGGTAAATCTCTCAGAGATAGGAACTACAAAAGACTGAATAAGTAAGCTAAGAAATATAGTACAATATTTTATTGTCTGTTTATATTTTTTATACATTGTATGATATGTAAATGAATGTTCTTGAAAAAAAAAAGTTCCGGTCTGATCACTGCAGTTAAGGCTGCCGTCTCAGCGGGCGTTGAATGTGTGCGTACGCTCACACAAGCTAGGAAAAACGTGTACGTATACGCGTGTAGTAAACAAACCGTAAATTACAACTTTCGTCCTGGAATCGGCAAGAAGGAAGTTTTTGCGGGTATAGTTGCCTTCAGTAGACATTCGTGCAGGGTGGACTGGTTCGTTTGAACGCTAATAACCACCGTACGTTGAAATAATAATGAATTTATGACTCGAAAACTGACAGAATGAGGCTTCAAGGCTTCTCCGTTGGTGGCGCCACTGGTATAGTCGAGCCACGTAGCACCAGCGTGACGTGAACGCAGGGCCGACGCGAGGTTAGCTGGCGCCTGTATGCAAGAAAATTTTTGATGCCCCCAAATTTTTGCACTTGTTTTCTATTTAATATGTTTAAAAGAATTACATTTATATTTCGTTTATGTGGGGTGTTAGATTCCTTTATTATTAAGCGTACGATGTGGTTTTTTAGCGTCCCATTCGGCTGGCGCCCTTATGCGGTGCATGGTTCCGCCGGCCCTGCGTAAACGCGATGTAGTAAACAAACCGTAAATTACAACTTTCGTCCTGGAATCGGCAAGAAGGAAGTGTTTGCGGGTTTAGTTGCCTTCAGTAGACATTCGTGCAGGGTGGTCTGGTGCGTTTGAATGCTAATAAGCACCGTATGTTGAAATAATAATGAATTTATGAATCGTGTACTCAGGACAGCCCGAAAAATGACAGAATGAAGCTTCAAGGCTTCTCCGTCACCGGCGCCAATGGTATATTCGTGCCTTGTACCATCAAAACCGGTGAAAGTCCAAACTAGCCGATAAAAGTAGGAAAGACATAGTTGCCGAGACGTATCGAGAGTCAGATCGCGCTGTTGCCGCATTTCCCCTATTACTATTTTGTCGTCATGAAGGCTTGAATGAATCACGGCGAAGCGGCTAGAGAACAGAGATGGGCAAAGATAATATCTGGATAAACTCAAATAAAAGACACTTTGTGTTTATCCGTTATGAACCGAAGTGCTAAAAATAATCCGATTTATACTGTGTTTAAATTTATTTTCATCTGGAAATTCTCATGAGTACAGGGATCGGCTGACTCTAGCTCTCGCTGACACGTACAGGAGCGGTGGTAATGTGTGCGTGAATTGACGGACACGCGAAGCGAATGTGACGTCACATGCTTTTACGTCACTACAACGTTGACTCGCTGCTAGCGTAGCTTCGGCCGACTCTAGGTCGCGTAGCTGGAGTCAATTCACGCACACATTACCACCGCTCCTGTACGTGTCAGCGAGAGCTGGAGTCAGCCGATCCCTGCATGAGTATGTTATTGAAACGTTCATGCCGATACGATAGCGAATGTGGATGTTTTACATTCTATCAAAACAAACAACGTAAACAATCATTTTAATATATTTTTTTATGAGTAAATATAAATATTGTTCTCCCACGGTTATTTCCTCCTCGTCGTCCTGGAGATTTTGTTCAAATTGAAATATGTTAGAGTTCATGTGAAAATAAGGAGGATTTAAATAATCATTTTGCCAAATTCGAAAGGTAATTTTCAAAAAATCGATGAAAGTTGAGTACTTTGAGGGTCTGTATTTATAAAACAATTTTGAATGTGATAAAATGTGACAACTTGAACCCCTCTTATTTTCACATGCACTATGTATAACGTGTTTCAATTTGAACTAAATCTCAGACACTAAATCTCAAAGTGATCCGCTCGGCATGGAATGAACCGTACATATGATATTTTCCATTCTAACCGAAATGGATCGTAACCCACTTCCAACTATCACGTTCTTTACGAAAACGACAAAAGCTTCTACGTTCGGGACGCTAATCGCATCGCGATTACCGAAAATACACAATTTATCGAGAAATGATACTAAAACTTTGCAGCCGTTCGTAGTATATCATCATCGCAATTGCAGTACAAGAAAATAATTATTTTTTAGTGACTTTAGCACTATAGCGTTTAAGCAAACTGTTAAACTGTATACAGCAATAAAAGATATTTCTAAAAAAGTTTGAGCTGTGAAATGTAAATCCACAAACACTAAAAACTAGAAAATAAAAAATATATAAAAAAAATTTATTAAAAATGCACTAAAAACTAAAAAAATAATTATTTTCTTGTACTGCAATTGCGATGGTGATATACTACGAACGCCTGCAAAGTTTTAGTTTTACTATTCGTACATAAATGACGGATTATTTCTCGATAAATTGTGTATTTTCGGTAATCGCGATGCCACTATAGTGTCCCGAACGCAGCTGCTTTTTGTCGTTTTCGTAAAGAACGCGAGTGGCTGATTTCATGTCGTTAGGATTTGTGGTTATGGGTTATATTTATTGATGATTGGGTTATTTTCTCACCCCCTCGGGGTTAATTTTTTTTTAAATATTGTATTGTCATTCAATCTATGCACGCCTGAAAAGTTTCAAGACAATTGGATAGTTGGAAGTGGGTTAGATTTGAGTTGCCAGATTTGAACCATACAAACATACAAACAAACAAACAGAGGATCGAAGCTGAATAATGATTACGTTATTAAATTTGTATTTAAACAACAGACAATTCTTGTTGATAAAAAAGATAATTTGATGCATAGCTAGATAAAAAAGAAAGTGTCATGTTTTTCGATGAATTAGGTAGGTATAGCATTCATAAACTTCATTACGATCGGTGTGTTACACTTCGGTGATGTACCTTATTCAAATTGTATGCTTTGAAATCACATATTGATTATACAAAATATTACATCTCTCTACGTATAAATGAAAAATATTGATACGCAAATTAGTATTGTTTCATCGACATGTTTCATAACTTCACTACCCAACCTCTCTATCTTTCATTATTGCTATCCTCTTTTACGTTCGGCGAGGCTCTGACGCTAGACGTAGTTCTCGTGCCGTATTCCTTCAAGACTTCTCGATAGACAGAGAGATCTCTGTGGCAACAGCGCGGCAGAGACTGAGAGAACAGGAGATGCGGCAACTATGCGTAAAAAATTCGTCTACACAGAGTACCTGGAGATGTCACTATTGTATAAGTTCTTTTTATCGACCGCAGTAGTTTCATTAGGGTCCGTCTGTTTACTGGGGACGCTTCGATCGATTCGGACCATAACAAAAATGAGACGGCAGCCTTAAGCGACACGAGGCGCGGTTAGTACTTGGATGGGTGACCCTTTGGGAATACCGCGTGTTGCTGGTATATTTTTTTCTTGACAGCTTATTTTTATATTCACCAACGTTCCGAACTTTTCGGAGTGGGTGAAAAAACCTCGGTTATCGTCGCCTATACATATATATCTTTTTTTTATATTGTATATTTTATTTGTATATATATATATACATATATTTTGATTGTATATATATACCTAAGACCCTTGATTCATGTATTTTGCTCAGTGGTGTAACAGTTTCACCGATAAATGAAACCGTATATTCACCAACGACCATACTGCGTCTGCAAAACACCAGTTCCCGTCTGATCACTGCAGTTAAGCGACACTAGGCGCGGTTAGTACTTGGATGGGTGACCGCTTGGGAATACCGCGTGTTGTTGGTATATTTTTTTTCTTGACAGCTTATTTTTATATTCACCAACGTTCCGAACTTTTCGGAGTGGGTGAGAAAACCTCGGTTATCGTCGCCTATACATATATATCATTTTTTATATTGTATATTTTATTTGTATATATATATATTTTAATTGTATATATATATACCTAAGACCCTTGATTCATGTATTTTGCTCAGTGGTGTAACAGTTTCACCGATAAATGAAACCGTATTTTCACCAACGACCATACTGCGTCTGCAAAACACCCGCCCAATGCAGGAGGTGTCAAAGATTTGGGCATGCCGCGAGCAACTGTAATATGAATTACAGATGTGTAAAATGTAGCGAGTCACACCAACCGGGTGAATGTAAAATCAATACTGAAACAAACGAACAAACAGGTAAGAAACTCTTCTGTGTAAATTGCAGAGCAGAGGGCCACCCTGCTTCTTACAAATGCTGCCCAAAATATAAAGAACACAAGTTAAATAGCAAAAACACAAATCTACGTAACAAAACAAATGTACCAAGAACAATAGTGAACCCAGCCTTTGCAGGAACAGGTAATTCATTTGCAAACATAGTAAAAGGGGTGAACCAGAACACGCTCCCAGGCACAAAACCAGCCAACACAATCAATATAGGGATTCCACAGCTCATAACACAAATGCAAGCCAACATATATAACCTACAATCTAGAACAGACAGGATAGAAAGAGTAATAGAAACTATAGCAATAAAACTAGATGCAATGCATACACAATTAAATCAAATAACACAGGTTATATCTAACAGCCATTACATTCAATAATACATACAGAAACATACACAAAATAAAGCTGATATCAGCTAATATAAACTCAATAATCAGTAATACGAAAAGAATAGCCCTCACACTTTTACTAGAAAAACAAAACCCAGATATAGTATTCCTAAACGAAACACACCTTAATGAAAAACACACATTATATTTCAAAAATTACAAAATTATAAGAAATGACAGACGACACAATAAAGGAGAGGGAACAGCAATTCTAATAAAAAATGATATAAAATTTGAAGTAAACGAAAACATAGAAAACGAATTGATAGAAACAACAACAGTAAAACTGACCATGACCAAGGGGGCTAACTACCACTGCGGGGGGGAAGCCGTTGCGGGACGGGGATGAGGTAAAAGGGTGCCTCCTTTTCATTGGCCGCTGTCCGGTGCAAGCGCAGTACTACCATATGTACCGTTGCCATAGCGTCCATAGCCCCATAGCGTTGCATAGCGTCACACTAGCGTCACATCACATTCATCAAATTTTCTTAAGCGTTTTGATAACTAAATAGTTAATTATATTAATTATATTAATATAGTTCAATTAGTTCAATGAAGTGTTTTGTGCCCTCGTGTACCAACAGGTCAGATTGCCAAAATTGGAAGAAACGTACGAATCGAAGTTATAATGTAAAACTTACATTTCACAGGTATTAAGGTTATTTTATTATATTTGTACCATATATTTTATTGTGAATTTTGTTTTTTTGTAGATTTCCACGGAATTCTGATGCTTCTAGCATATAGTTAGATGTTTTAGGCATTATATCATCATCAATCCCAAAAGGTGCTCGCATTTGTTCGTTACACTTTCCAGAGCAATGTTTGAACAGAAGCGGTGTATATTTCAGATTTCATGTAATTAATAATAAGTTTAGTAATAAGTATGTATTGTATAATATTTAATTTCAATAATAATAAATTATTTTCAATCAGTATTACTGTTTTAATTCATTTTATATATTCTAATAATTGAAGATGCATATTTCTCTTAAATTTTCATTATATTAAAAATTCAAATTCATAAATAATCACTTTTTAGTAGTAACGTAGATATTTGCATTAATCTGTGGTTAATAGTTTTTCATAATTAGCGGTACAGAGCATGCGCAGCAATGCAACCAATCACCACCAGGCACCCTTCGGTTGCCCTGGGTGGGGGCCCGTCCCTCAACTAGGCTTCGCGTCCCTCGTCCACAAGCTAGCCTTACCCTCCGTCCCTATATTCCTATGTCCATGACCATGACGAACAACAGCAATCTAGTATTAGTTTCTACATATGCAAAAAAAGGACGAACATCAATGTTTAGAGCAGAATTAGATCAATTATTTCGTAAATTAAACCTAGAGTCACAAAACAATTACTACATTATTGCAGGAGATTTCAACGCGAAACACGAGGAATGGTCGAATAGAAATAACGATGAACGAGGAATAAATTTGTTAGACTGGATAAACAACAACGACATTAGATACAGAATAAATCTATTCCATTCAAATACCCCATCATATCCAAGAAATGGATCCTTTATAGACTTACTCATGATGGACGCAAGACTGGAGTGTACTAGCGCAAACCACAATAGACTCTCCACCATACAAATCACAAGCGATCATGTAGCAATAAAAACAGAAATAAAAATTCCAGTTCAGAACTTAATCCTAAGAAATAACGTAGACAACACGGCGTATAACTATAAAAAAGCGAAATGGGAAAAATTTCAAAGTATACACCAGTCTTGCAACCTGAATATAAAATCAGACACAAATCTCACAATGTCGCAAATAGAAGAACATATTAACAATATCACCCACAATATTACAAACGCCATGGAGCGAACAATACCGAAAGTCAAGACACAAAATTCTGTAGACAAATACGTAACGCGCAAAATTAAACAACTAATGCACGAAGAAAAACAAGCTATCTCGACAGTTCGCGAAATACGCAGAGCAGGTAACTACGGACCGCACATAAGCCACACATTAAGATGTATGGATAATAAAATAAAGGCAACAAGGAGAAAAATAAAAATAGAAGTAGACAAAGAGGTAAATAACTACTGGTACACCAGAATAAACCAAATTAACACCAAACAATCCGATAAAATGTTTTACGAAATTAATAAAATTTTCAGAAAGAAAGACCCGCTGCAATTGCCAACACTTAAAATACTACAATCTAAAGAAAACCTATTACGTCGAGCTAACACAGATCCGGCTACCCTCAACACAGACATTAATAATAACTTTTTAATAAGCAATAGCGGCAATAAATTAAATTACCACGGCATACAATACGCAACCATAAACGATCAAAACAATAACTAAAATAATCAAAAATTTAGAAACATAATAGAAAAAAAATACAGCCAAATAATAGAAGACATTACAAACAATATTCCGGACACCATATGTAAATTCTCGGTAGAAAACAATGCAATAGCGCCAATCGAGATAGACTCGTTACCAAATTATTTTACAAACTGCGCTCAAGTAAAACAGAAATTTAGAACACTAAATAACAAAACATCGACGGGTAATGACACAATACCTAACATAGTTTTAAAGAAATTACCCCTTAACAAAATAGTTGGTTACACGATAATATTTAACAATCTCTTAAATCATGGCCACTTTCCAACTTTCTGGAAGAAGGCAAAAACATTACCGATCCAAAAAAAAAGGTAAAGATAAGAGCGATCCCAGCGGTTATAGACCAATCAGTCTACTTTCGAACATAGGCAAGGTTTTCGAAAGAATCATAAATGATACAATTCAAGCAAAGTGTAAATTAGGTAACATAATCCCAGAGAACCAATACGGCTTTAGACATCGCCATTCAACAATTCATGCGATAAATAAGCTATCATCAGATGTGAACTGGGCACTAAACGAAGGTAAGTGCCTGGGAGCGTGCCTGGTTGACTTAGAAAAAGCGTTCGATACGGTATGGCTCAATGGCCTAATAGTAAAACTGAGGAAAAAAGAATTCCCACTAGCCTTAAATAAGCTCATTCATAGCATGATATACGAAAGAAGTTTCCAAATATGTTGGGGGAAAGAATTATTATCACAATCCTTTAAAATAGAAAACGGTCTACAACAGGGGACAATAAACTCCCCCATATTATTTAGTATATACACAAGTGATATACTACAATTATTCGGTCCAGAAAACGCCAATTGCAATATGATAGCGTTCGCAGACGATTTAATAATATATAGAGCGGACAAATCAGCAAAAGAGCTACAGTTAACGCTACAAAAAGGATTAAACAAAATATTCGCGTATTATAAGGAGTGGAAACTCAGAGTCAATGCAGATAAGTGCGAAACTATCCTTATCAGGCCCTCCTGCAGAAAGGCTAGTGGTATTATCACGAAAAACTACAAATACTTCTCCCTAAAAAGCAATGAAAAGAATAATATAAGTATTATACATAAAAGAGAGGTAAGATATTTGGGCTTACTGATAGATGATAGATTTTTATTCAACAACAACATAGAAAACCAATTAAAAAAAGCAAAGAAAATTTTTATCGCAAGTGCTAGATTATTTTACTCTAAAAGATTAAATAGTAAAGTAAAACTTACCTGCTATCAGCTGTTGATAAGACCCATAATAACGTACGGGTGCGAGATGTGGTACAACATGGGAGCATCCATAATGGAGGAATTACGCATATTCGAAAGGAGATGTTTGAGAGCGTGCCTCAATCTATACAGATCTCATGAATCGAATTACCAGAAGTACATAAGCAACGAAATAATATACAACAAAGCAGGAATCAATAGAATAGATAACTTTATAGTGAAACTCACAAGGAATTACTTCGCATCGGCAGCAAAAGTAACCAGTAACAGTCTAATTTTTGCAATACCATATCCAGACGAAAATTACATAAAAAATACATTATTAACAGGTTACATACCACCGGAAGCTTTTGTATTTCTGGATAAGTATCGATACATACAAAATAAACAGGCGGTTCCTGTGTTGTACCACATCCCGCGCCATAAAGCGGACAAAAAGATTCTTTATCGGCCTAAACGGTTAGAGGAGCAGGAAGATGTGAGATACCTTAAGTATAGCACAGCGATCCCACAAAGAGACATTTTAGAATACAAAAGTTTAGATAGAAAGAGACTATGGTGGCTAAACAGCACTTAACTGCGTCATTAGCAAGTAATTATCAATAAGAAACGCGGAGGGGTACAAAACCCAAGTAAGAGAATAACGTACCTGATTACTTAGTGCCTGAGTATCGACGGAATGCACGATCGAGAAAACTGTAAATAATCAAATACAGAATAGAATGGATGAATGAGTGGGAATAGTGTGAATCAGTATGGTATGAATGGAGTGTATGAGTATATATATTGTAGCTACATGCTTATTCATGGTAAAATAATCAAGATTTTTATCTAGAGTAAACTAACAACGTGCAATGAATCTAGTACAAGTCAAGTAAACAAAAGTCTGAATCAGTATTAGAAGCGAAAACTTAAACACGGCACTGACCCGTAGCAAATGTGGCAATAATGCGATAACCGCAGCCTCCCCATTCCTCTTGCCATCCTTCCTTTACCTGCACCCACCATTGTAAGGTTCCTGTACTTCCAACATCCTTTAGTCACCTTATCCCCCTAGTCCCATATCCCCCTTGTAAATAGTGTACAGGAAGTAATATATATTTAGTATTAAGACTAGTACGTAAGAAAAAATAAGAAAATATAGCGCCTGTTTTATTTGGCATTTTGGGGTGCAACAGGACAAATAACCGACAAGAGTAAGTTGCATAAACTAGTTAGGAAATCAATGTAAAGAAAACGAACGATAGTATTGTACTATCACCGGTGGAAATACCAACAATTGTAAGACTGATCATGTGTACACAATTAAGTCTTGTGGAACAAAAGGAAAAACAAACTATTTGGTTTATTTATAGTTATATATTTTGTAAAATCCGACTCTGCCTTAAATAAACAACTTACAAAACGCAAACGCGTCTGCAAAACACCAGTTCCCGTCTGATCACTGCAGTTAAGCGACACTAGGCGCGGTTAGTACTTGGATGGGGTGACCGCTTGGGAATACCGCGTGTTGTTGGTAAATTTTTTTTCTTGACAGCTTATTTTTATATTCACCAACGTTCCAAACTTTTCGGAGTGGGTGAAAACACTTCGGTTATCGTCGCCTATACATATATATATTTTTTTATATTGTATATTTTATTTGTATATATATACCTAAGACCCTTGATTCATGTATTTTGCTCAGCGGTGTAACAGTTTCACCGATAAATAAAACCCTATTTTCACCAACGACCATACTGCGTCTGCAAAACACTGATTCAATAACCCAAGCGATAAGGTTGAAGAATAGGAAAAGCAGAGAAAAGGAACGAGAATATCTGTCCCACGATCCCAGAGCGTCAACTTCGACGGCAACAGCAGGACAAGCGACACCAGCAGCCAAGGCAGGAGCGGACCGCAGCCAGGCAACGAAGGGGGATCTACCAGGGCTGAACACAACAATCAGTAAGAACAACATCTTAACAGAAAAAAACAAACCCCCACCCATAAATATTTTATATCAAGACCCTAAAGAGACAATAGAACTAATTAAAAACAAATCTGCGGACATAAAGTTCCATGTAAAAAGAATAAGTAGTGCGAGACATGTAATACAATTGCATTCAATTGAAGATTTTGCCGAAGTGAAGGGGACTCTCACTGATGCAAATACTAGGCTATTATTCATTTACACCAAAAGATAAAAAAAAATATAATTACCTGTTAAAGGGTCTCCCACAATCTTTCTCGGAGCAAGAAATTGCAAGTGAGCTCCAGTCACTCGCAGGAGAAAACCTTCACTTCGCCAAAGTATGTCGATTTAAAACATTGTGACCCGCTTTCGCGGGGCACCGTGAGACCAGAGGAACGGTCCTTAGCCGACTCAGTCTGGTATGTCGAGGGTTCGCCGAATGAATACTCCCGTTTACTTGGAGAAGTGTTCTCAAGTTTATTAAAGCCTTGCGGCTGTCCTAACTCGCGGTATCGCGCGACGCGGCGGCTTATTTTCTAGTTCTTATTAGCTAAGCGGCTTAAACACTATTACTATTAGCTAGACGGCTTAAACGCTATTTCGTAGATCTCTATACTAGGCGGTGCTACGCTTAGGCTAGGCGGTGTCTTATAAGCTATCGCGGTTCGGGTTTGTTCGGCGAGCGTCGGCTCAGGTCGGTCGGCGGCACTCGGCCGTTTAGGGGACAGGTCAGAGTCTACTGCCGGGCGAGTGAGGACCTCGGCCCTGTACAGTCTACATGGAAGGCCTTCGAGCGGTGGGCCAGCTATCAAATGACCGCTGGTTGACCACCACGGCCGGACGGTCCAGCGCGAATCGAGATTCGGCTGAGGTAGCGACCAAGGAGTGGGCTCACTAGTGGTCAGGCGGTATGGCACTCGGCGCACTAGGATTCCCTCGGAGGAGGATAATAACCAAAAAGAGCTTCTCGCGTCACTGCTTTGCATGTAAGGCGAAGCCACGGAGCAAGCTGCTCTCCGTCGCTCGCGGCCCCCGTCTTATGCTCCGCGGTGCGAAAAGCAGCCGCGAGAACGTTATCGGCTCCGCGGCCACCTATCGGCCGCGACGCGAATTCGACTCGGGGGCCGTCGAGCGTGGTGGGGTGCGCTTTCGTGTGACGCGCGCTCGTTGAACGCGTCGTCGTTCGGGAGGGGGATGGCCGTAGTGACGTACGTCACATCCCCCTCTTTCGTCGGGATGAAAAGAGAAATCCGAGTTTATAGTAGCGCGGTTTTATTTGAGCCTGTCGGCGGTCGGTTCGGTGGCGTTCGGTCGGACGCGGACGGTGAGCGTGTCCGAGTCGAGCCGGCGACCCGTTATCGTGTACCCGGGTCGGCGCACTACATACCTATGGCGCGCTCGCATCGCTCCGACGTGAAATACAATTAGGTCGGGGTTGTGGCTCGCTGGGGACCAAGGTTGGCGGGGTCGGGTCGTGGCTGGCGGCGCGCTGTAGGGGGCTGTGGGGCCGCTGGGTGGTTGGGTGGGTGGTGGCATAGCTGCCAGGGCTGGGGTCGGCAGTGTGGCTGTCCCGGCTTCCTTGTTGCTCGGCGGCTGGCTGGTCGGCGCCTGGCTGCTCGGCGGCTGGCTGCTCGGCAATGGCTGCGTGGCTGGTGGCTGGATGGTCCCCGGTGCGGGGAATCTCGCGGCCAAGCCTGGTAGAGTGGCTGGCGGGGCCCCCGTAGCTGGTCCCGGCGTGATGTTGTCGGCCGGTGGTGGTCGTCCGGTATACGGCCGACAGGCCTGCCGGACCTTGGTGGTGCTGGCCGGGCGGCGGACTGTCCGAGGCGCCGGCTTGCTGTTCGATGGACCCGGCGGTGTTGGCTTGGCGGTTGGCCTGGCGTTGGGTGCCGGATTCCGTGGTGTATACCGGTGTTTGATTGGTTCGGTTGGCTTCAGGTGTATTCGATGCTCGGCCAGGTGGGTGGGTCCGTGGATTTGCTGGATGCGCGGCAGCTCGGTATCCAGGAGCTCCTTGAGTTGTGCTTCCTGTGCGGGGGTGCAGTTCTGCAGGTCTGGTGTGTCGATCGCGGCGGTTTCGGCGTTGAACTGCCACTGGTGGGGCCCCACGCGAAGCGTAAGCCCGAGTTTTCGAAGGATGTCCATTCCCAACAATACTTCCTGGGTGAGGGTGGACATGATCGCGTATGTGTGTCGGACCTCTAGCCCCGCCACTTTGGCGGTGAAGGTGATTTCTCCGTCCAGAGCAACCGTGGTGCCGTCGGCCACGGTGGCCTGGAAACAGCTGGCCGTTAGCGTGCCCCCGTCGTTGTAGTACCGGGCCGCGACGTCTTTACGGATGAAGGATCGGGTGGATCCGGAGTCGACCAAGGCGGCGTGGTGGAGTTCGCCTTTTCGGAAATCCAAGAATAGCCGGGGGTCGTCGCCTAATTGCTCGATGTAGGCGTCCGTGGAGAAGTCGGCCGGGATGCGCCTCTGACCCCGGCCTCGGCGGCGTTTCCCGACACTGGATGGCATTGGCAGTCCCGTGTCGCCCGTCCTTCGGTGCCGCAGTACGAACAGAATAGTCGTCCCGTTCGACGGCAGCCTTGCCGGTAGTGGCCGCGCTGGCCGCATCGCCAGCAGCAGGAGGCTCGGTCGTATGCGGCAGAGACCTCGGCAACGTTCGTCCTCCTTCGCTTAGGGCTCGGGCGTCGGACGGGACTCGAGCGGTGGTTGTCGGGGCTTGTATGACGGTTCGGGCTGGTTCGCCGGCCGGTGACAGGGTGGAGGCGCTCGTATTCGTCGGCGCGCTTCAGCAGCTCCGTGAGAGTGGTGACTTCGTCTCGCCGGAAGTATTCTCGGTATTCGAGGCGGAGATTACGGTAGATTTTGCCCAGCCGCCGTTTGGCGTCGAACTGGCTGTGCTGGTTCAATAGCGCCAGTAGCGCCATTGCGTAGTCTCGCGCAGATTCTCCTCGGCGCTGGACCCGCTGGTGGATGGTCTCCTCAAGTTCGTCTTCGTCGAGGGAGATGAAGAATCCCCGAAACTCGGTCAGGAAGTCGCCCCACGACTTCCAGTCGGCTCTTTGGGCTCGGTACCAGCTCAACGCCGGCCCCTTTAATATCTCGCTGAGGCACGGTAGGATCTGGTCGGGCGTGAGCTGGTAACTGTATTGAAGATCCTCTAATCGTTGGAGGAATTCGGCTGCTCCCTTTCCCCCGTCATAGTGGCCGCCCCATCTCCGGACCCGGTCCATGGGGGTGTTGTTGTGTGTGCTCGGCGGGTTTGCCGGGCCTGTGGAGAGTCCGGTTTCGGTTCCTGTATTGGTGGAGGAGCCTCCTTCCACTGCGTCGTTTTTGCCCATCGTGCGGACGTAATCGACCACGCGTCGCCGGAGTTGGTCGAGGTTGCCCTCGGAATCTATTCCGAGGGAATTCGCAGTTTCTATTAGCGCTGCTTTCGACAGCTGATATACCCAGCCGACGGGAGTGTTCATCCAACTCCTCTTCCTAGGGACCCTGTTCGGGCGTCAATTTGTGACCCGCTTTCGCGGGGCACCGTGAGACCAGAGGAACGGTCCTTAGCCGACTCAGTCGGGTATGTCGAGGGTTCGCCGAATGAATACTCCCGTTTGCTTGGAGAAGTGTTCTCAAGTTTATTAAAGCCTTGCGGCTGTCCTAGCGCGCGGTATCGCGCGACGCGGCGGCTTATTTTCTAGTCCTTATTAGCTAAGCGGCTTAAGCGCTATATTTCTTAGATCTCTATACTAGGCGGTGCTACGCTTAGGCTAGGCGGTGTCTTATAAGCTATCGCGGTTCGGGTTTGTTCGGCGAGCGTCGGCTCGGTTCGGTCTCGCCGGTCGGCGGGCGGCCTCGGCGTTGGTCGGCGGCACACGGCGGTTTAGGGGACAGGTCGGAGTCTACTGCCGGGCGAGTGAGAACCTCGGCCCTGCACAGTCTACATGGAAGGCCTTCGAGCGGTGGGCCAGCTATCAAATGACCGCTGGTTGACCACCACGGCCGGACGGTCCAGCGCGAATCGAGATTCGGCTGATGTAGCGACCAAGGAATGGGCTCACTAGTGTTCAGGCGGTATGGCACTCGGCGCACTAGGATTCCCTCGGAGGAGGATAATAACCAAAAAGAGCTTCTCGCGTCACTGCTTTGCATGTAAGGCGAAGCCACGGAGCAAGCTGCTCTCCGTCGCTCGCGGCCCCCGTCTTATGCTCCGCGGCGCGAAAAGCAGCCGCGAGAACGTTATCGGCTCCGCGGCCACCTATCGGCCGCGACGCGAATTCGACTCCGGGGCCGTCGAGCGTGGTGGGGCGCGCTCTCGTGTGACGCGGGCTCGTTGAATGCGTCGTCGCTCGGGAGGGGGAAGGCCGTAGTGACGTACGTCACAACATTAAGAACAGAGAAGGAAAATCTAGAGACGCGGTAGCGTCTCGACGCCAAGTACAGAAAAGACACCCTGTATATGTCGACTGTCGCTACCGCTATCATTTACTCGAGAAACGGCTAATCCAACCTAACCTGAAACTTATTTCATTAATATCTCACGACGCCTGCAATATTTTCTAAATTTAAAGGCAATTTTCTTATGTAAACCGCATATAAGCTTTCGAATAAGACCAAATTTCAATAAAATCTGTCCACGCATTACAGAGATATCATAATATCGTCTCATGGATCTGTCAGAAACGGTAAGATTTTTCTTCTGATTCTCCAAGGAATTTTTTCGTCAAACATAATACGTATACGCGTTACACGCACACCGATGAACAAACACATGTTTCGTTTCGTTCGTCGATTCGTCGACTCTCGGAATCATTCGGCAGGGATCGTCGTCCGTCATTGTCATATATATATACCTATGGATACTATTTTGAATTTTATAACCTACCAAGTGTCAAACCGTCATAACCTGCCAAGTGTCAAATAATGTAAGTGGTCCAAATTTGAAATGTCAGGAGCTTTTACACTAAATAGGAGACTGAATTATTGTCTCAATTAACAAGGTAAGTCGCCAAAATTTTTTTAATAGATTTCTTATGTAGAGTCGCAGACTTGGAAGTTGTCCGGAGAAGGTTCGACAAAGAAGTATCTTCTTTCGCATAAGTTTCTGGAAATTTGTACCATGCATGTACAAAATAATATATTGTAGTAAAAAATTGCATTGCATTTAAATTGCCAGATACTTGTATTTTTGTATATACCAGGAATTTAGAGTTTTTATGTAAAGCTTATTATATTATAGAAATGAAGGGGACGCACAGGACTTCGATAAAAATGAAGGGGACGCACAGGCTTGGATAGTAGAATTGAAGGGGACGCACAGGCTTGGATGGATAGAAATGAAGAGAATGCACAGGCTTGGAGGTTGTCCGCAGAAGATTAGATAGATAGACAGAGCATCTTGTTTCGCACAAGTTTCTGGAAATTTGTCAAATAAGGTAAATCGACAAAACTTGTCAAATTAGCGTAGCGTTAAGAATTAAGATTAAGAATATTATGGCGTACCGCTTGCAATGTAGAGTCAGTCACATTAGTCAAGAAAGTACGTTGAAAATACATCTCCCTTGATACTTTCCAATCTTTTGTGAAAGATATTCATAATACTTTAATATATATATTAAAAATATTAAACAGTAGTTTCTACGCTATTCATTAATTTTAATAGTTTTCCATTAACAATATTTCAATTCACCAATAAATATACTAAACCAACACCAATAAAAATATTGAATCTCTTCATTCATTTTCGCTAAATTATTATTAGCATTTTTTAAATTTCCTCCAACAAGACTTTCTACCATATGTTCTCACTTCTTTCGGACACATTATGCAGTCGCTACGTTAAGTTGTATATAACTAAAATGTGGCTTTTATATTTATTTATTTATTTACAGATAATCAAAGCAGAAGATGATGCAGTGTGATCTACGTCAGACTATGTACGCACAAATTTGCAGGTAGAGTTTTGCATATCCAATAAATAATTAGTAAATGGGTCCTATTTCAGTTAACGATGCAGACGAATCGTAATTACGCATACTTAAGTCCTAAGAATATAAAATAATACGATCAAATCAAACGTAAATAGATTATTATTTATTTTATTTTGCTAAAAATATTATGTATCGTTCTCCGACTTTGTCAAATTATAATGACACTTGAGAAAACAGATTTATTAAAGTGTTTTAAGTTATAAGTTCTACGTTAAGTTGTAACTAAAATAACTAAAATGTGGATTTTATATATTTACAGATAATCGAAGCAGAAGATGATGCAGTGCGATCTACATCAGAGAATAAATTTTATTGGAACATACTATTGATTTTATTATATTAATTAAACGATTTTATTCAACTTCGATCCTGTGTTTCCTTCTTGTATGTTTGCTTTTATTATATTAATTAAACGATTTTATTCAGCTTCGATCCTCTGTTTCCTTCTTGTATGCTTGTTTTATATCTGAAAATTCTAATTTAAACCAATTCCACCAATCCAATCGTCTTGAAGCTTTGCAGGCGTGCGTAGTTTGGATGACAATTATATACAATTTAAAAAAGTAAAAAAAGTTACGCCAAGTACATGAATTATCTCTGTAAAAAGAAGTGAGATCCCCATAAAAAACTTTCAAAAAGTAAAAAAATTACGCCAAGTACATGAAACAAATAAATCACAAAAAATAAAAGATAATAATACAAATCACAAAAAAAATAGAAGAAAATATATATCACAAAAAATAGAAGATAATAATATAAATCCCCCAAAAAATAGAAGAAAATATACAATGTAAAAAAAGATGTGAAATCAAAATGAGCTGCAAGTACATAAAGGTGCTTTCCAACTGCCCTTAAGATGACACAACTACATAGACACAGCTAAAATGCTGTGTTCATACATTCCATTACTCATATCGCGGACATTTTAATTATCCCATCAAAAAGAATCCCAATTAAAAACATTGTCGTAAATTAATTAATAGCTTTACAAAATTAATATACAAAATTGCGCCAATTATAACAATGGCTATTTATAAAAAGAAAAAATGTATTAAATAATATTAAGCAGATATATTTTTATTGAAATAAATATTTCAATACCAATAAATATTTTATTCAAAATACTTGGCGCTGCGAAACCGAAAAAATGTTAATTGTCTTATTAATAGTAAATTAATAATTTACAATAACTCCCTTACAATCTAAAATACATAAACATATACATATTAGAAACGCAGTCAGATTTATTCTACATATATTTAATTCTAATATCATACGTAGCATATGCACACGCACACATACACACATTCGCGAATGCACGCACAAGAAAGAAAGAAAAAGATTAATGCAATTTATACATATGTATTCAGTTTAGCAACACCAATGCGGGGAGCAGCGCCAAGTATTTTGAATAAAATATTTATTGGTATTGAAATATTTATTTCTATAAAAATATATCTGCTTAATATTATTTAATACATTTTTTCTTTTTATAAATAGCCATTGTTATAATTGGCGCAATTTTGTATATTAATTTTGTAAAGCTATTAATTAATTTACGACAATGTTTTTAATTGGGATTCTTTTTGATGGGATAATTAAAATGTCCGCGATATGAGTAATGGAATGTATGAACACAGCATTTTAGCTGTGTCTATGTAGTTGTGTCATCTTAAGGGCAGTTGGAAAGCACCTTTATGTACTTGCAGCTCATTTTGATTTCACATTTTTTTTTATATTGTATATTTTCTTCTATTTTTGGGGGGATTTATATTATTATCTTCTATTTTTTGTGATATATATTTTCTTCTATTTTTTTTGTGATTTATATTATTATCTTTTATTTTTTGTGATATATTAGAGTATAAAGATATAGATAGGAAAAGACTATGGTGGCTCAATAGCATTTAAACAGCGGTATTAGTAAGTAACTAGTAATACGAAACGCGGAGTGTAATATAGATTAAGAATTAAAGCAAGAGTGCAAATTGCCTTTAGTAATGTACCTGATTATCAAAAATAAGAAGTGATCAACAAAACTGTAAATAGTAGAATGAAACAGAATGGAAGAATGGATGGGAACAGTATGAGTCAGGATGGTATGAATGTGTGAATGCGTAATTATACTCAATATAAACGAAAAGTGGTTTCGGCGCACTAGTTCGGTCAGTTAAAACAGAAAAAAGCTAATTTGTAATTTTAAAAATTATAAATTCCGACGTTTCGGTCTGTGGTTTAGACCATTATCAAGGAATGATATAAAGAATACTGCGTTCGCTTTAAAGTAAGTCACACGTTTGTTACGACGTGTAACCCGCGAGTCGGTTAGAACGTGACTGAAGTAAACAGTATACCATGGGGACATTTTAAAGGTGAAACAAACTGTGGTTTGCAAGACCGTTGACTATTAAACACATGTTCAAAAATAATTATTGACGGAAAACGACATTTTAAACCTTACGACACACTGTCAAAAATACCACTGGTTGTTATTCATGTGGTAAAAGCCCAAAACACTCATGGATATATGAAAATACAATTACATAATGTTGTTGTATTATGTATCGATGATCTGATCATAAAAATTAAATCAAAGCAAAATTTCCATTGGAAGAATTACATCATAAAGCCTTATTGCTTCAATAAAGTTGCGTAGTACTCTTGTATTTTAGGTGTTTCATACCTAAGGTTTACGCTCGGTTGTTTAATCATATTGTTGCGAGCACCCTATGGATGGAATTCCATGGCCCGCTGGTGCTCGCGACAAAGACAAGAGGACAACGAGAAGAAGGCGATCGGATCGATCGCCTGTCAACCCTTGACTTGATCAGCAGACGCCATTGCGAGCAGACGTGTATCTAGACCCTCTACCGAATTATATTACATTCCTTGTATTCCATATTGTTCTAGTCACATGTGTTATTGTTCTTGTTATATATTCATTTCCGATTATGCCGAACGCGAGACATAACAATATGTAAAGTTTCCAACAGAATTCTGCGATTCCAATTGGCCTCTCTATCAACAATTTCAACCTTGTTGAAGTCAAATCTATGATCAAATTCCAATGCGTGTTTCGTTAGGGCAGTATGTTGGAGGGGAGGTAGAAAAATGTTCTCTTTGTGTTCATAAATCCGTCTTTCCAACAGTCTAGAAGTTTGTCCAATGTAAACTTTGTTGCAACCCATGCAAGGGATTGAGTAAATTATATTTGAATTTTTTAACAGCGGTATTTTATCTTTAATTGGAGGAAACAAGTTTTTAGTGTAAATTGGGAGTTTAAAAATGGTGTGCATTCCTATTTTTCTGAACATTCTTTTAATATCATTAGACACGTTATTACTAAATGGTATGACCACAGTATTCCTCCAACTAACTGGTCCTATTTTTTTGGCTTTCTCTTCCTTACGTTTTTCCATTAATGCTGGGTGGTAAATTTAAAAAATGCGGTCACGGACGATTGTTGAGAACATCTCAATGGGATAACCATTACGTTTCAACGTATTTTTAATGAGAAGCAGGTTAGCTGGTCGGAATACAGGGTCAGAGAGCAAAATGGCTCGATCTATTAATCCCTTTATTAATCCCACTTTGTGTTGCATGGGGTGAGCCGAAAAAAAGTTTATGTAATTTATGTAGTGGAGACCGGGGCAGATTGTAACGAAAAAAGTTTTCACTGTTTTTTCTCGAAAGTGTTTTCCTCAATCAGGAAATAATTTGCGTGATTTACTACTTACATATGTGGTGAACTAATTGCGTGAAAGTACGTGACAAAATCTTGGACACTTAGACATCTAGCTTCGTCTTAAACAAATCTGAACCTTTGTTACAATCTGCCCCAGTCCGGGGTAAATTGTAACACATCTGTTTTACTTATTTAAATCCAAATATGAACACAAATAAACATTTCTAAAAAATATAAATGAAAACACAGATCATTATTAAACATTTGATATACATGAGTTAAGCAATCATTGCTTATTCATCTGATTCTATCAAAATCTTCTTCTGTGCTTTCTTTACTTTTGCCTTCATACTTTTTTTCTATTTTTTTGGATTCTCGATTGTTCTGTTGTTCGTCTAGAGCATCTTTTTCCGATGTGTC
This sequence comes from Andrena praecox, assembly GCA_963932275.1. Taxonomy (NCBI): domain Eukaryota; kingdom Metazoa; phylum Arthropoda; class Insecta; order Hymenoptera; family Andrenidae; genus Andrena; species Andrena praecox. The sequence continues at coordinate 46,090,273 of OZ010729.1, read as the reverse complement.
AGCAAATAGCTTGCTTTATCACCATTTGGAGCGGAGTAAGTATAGTAACATGTTACAATTTACCCCGAGATCGAATTTTTGCGTTTTATCTCAGCAAACGAGAAACTAAACATCAAATCACTAAATTGCGTACACATAATAATAAACCAATGTGTACTGATTCGTTTGCGACAAAGAAACAAAAATTCAAACGGTTCCTAATGACGGTTAATTGAAATAAAAGTGCTAAGACAACATTTACTTACGTGCTCTAAATACTAAAATTCTGGGCTATTAGCGCAAAATGAATACATAACGCTCGTTTGTGCCACTAAAACCGTCGGTGCTAATACCGTCAAGCAGCTCTCGCATGCTGTGGGTTACCAGATTTGTCGTTCAAAAGATTTTACTTATGTTACAATTTACCCCGTGTTACAACCTGCCCCGGTCTCCCCTATGTATGTTAACCTTGGGACCTAAATATGCTCTATCAGTTTCAAAAAATTTTATCACCTCTCCTAAATTCATATCTGCCATCGAGGCAGGTTTAATGAAAATTAATGATGATAACTTACAAACTATAACTAGAATAAGAATGGTTAACAAAATTATAAATTATACCACTAATTTAGTGAAGCCTAATAATGAGTTATTGTCTAAATCAGAAATTATTGAAACAAAAAAGTTTTTTAAAGAAAACAGTAATTTGTTGGTTTTAAAATCAGATAAAGGAAACACCACGGTTTTAGTTGAGAGAGAGTTTTACATATCGGAGGTATTGAAATTATTGAATGATGTAACCATATACACTGTTAGTAAACATGAATACACATGTACTTTTGAGAGAAGATCAAACTCTATCATTTCTAATATGATTAAAAAGAAACAGATAAATGAACAGACAGGGAAGCTCGTAAAGACTAACAATGCTATTATACCCAGAGCGTACGCGCTTCCAAAAACGCATAAGGAAAACTTGGCGTGGAGAATTATCGTTTCCTCTATTGGGGGTCCCACGTATAAATTATCTGGTTTCTTAGCCGGCGTACTTTCTAAGATAGTGGGTAAATCTACACATCACACCATAGATAGTTGGCAATTTTGCAACGAAATTAGAAAAATACACATTGAAGATTCAATGCGATTGGTGTCTCTAGATGTTGTATCTCTTTTTACAAATGTGCCTGTTGATCTGGCTCTGCAGGTATTACACCACCGTTGGACAGAAATTGCACAACACACCAAGATTAACCTCGGTTATCGTCGCCTATACATATATATCTTTTTTATATTGTATATTTTATTTGTTCGTGCACGAAACGTCGAAGCTTCGAGCGTTCGTGATTGAGAGTCAGTCGTAGACTTAAGTTAACGGATAGGCTAGTTGATAAGTATAGTCTTTAAGTGTAGCCGTTAGATTTAAATGTAAGGTCACGGTCACAGTATATTTACAACACGTAACACAGTTTTACACGTTTGTCTAATTTAAAGTTGACACAAACTTAGATTATTATAACGAGCAAATAGAAGCAGATAAGAAACCGAACCGAGTAGTTCGTATAATAAGGATTCTGGAACGTTCCAGACAAGCGCGAGCACGCGAGAGCAAAAATGGAGCACTTGCTAAGGCGGGGACCCGCTGAAGAAGAGAGCATCGCGATGATGAGATCGGGCCGTTTAGCCGAATTCTGTGACGTCAGCACCCCACCTAACAGCTGCTCGTCCTGAGCAGGACGAGGACCGCACCGGTAGGACACAGTCGTTCACGCGATGAAGCGAGAGAGCTGTCTAATTAGCTGAGGTGCGCGTCAACAGATGGCCCGACCGATTCGGAAGCGAAGCAGCGCCGGCCCGGCCCGTGGCCGTTTGGGCCAATCCCAAACATATTTGTATATATATATATATTTTTTTTAATTGTATATATATACCTAAGACCCTTGATTCATGTATTTTGCTCAGTGGTGGAACAGTTTCACCGATAAATGAAACCGTATTTTCACCAACGACCATACTGCGTCTGCAAAACACCAGTTCCCGTCTGATCACTGCAGTTAAGCGACACTAGGCGCGGTTAGTACTTGGATGGGTGACCGCTTGGGAATACCGCGTGTTGTTGGTAAATTTTTTTTTCTTGACAGCTTATTTTTATATTCACCAACGTTCCGAACTTTTCGGAGTGGGTGAAAACACTTCGGTTATCGTCGCCTATACATATATATCTTTTTTTATATTGTGTATTTTATTTGTATATATATATATATATATATATATTTTTTAATTGTATATATATACCTAAGACCCTTGATTCATGTATTTTGCTCAGCGGTGTAACAATTTCACCGATAAATAAAACCCTATTTTCACCAACGACCATACTGCGTCTGCAAAACACCAGTTCCCGTCTGATCACTGCAGTTAAGCGACACTAGGCGCGGTTAGTACTTGGATGGGTGACCGCTTGGGAATACCGCGTGTTGTTGGTAAATTTTTTTTTCTTGACAGCTTATTTTTATATTCACCAACGTTCCGAACTTTTCGGAGTGGGTGAAAACACTTCGGTTATCGTCGCCTATACATATATATCTTTTTTTATATTGTGTATTTTATTTGTATATATATATATATTTTTTAATTGTATATATATACCTAAGACCCTTGATTCATGTATTTTGCTCAGCGGTGTAACAGTTTCACCGATAAATAAAACCCTATTTTCACCAACGACCATACTGCGTCTGCAAAACACACTCCAAACTTGTGACCTAAATATAAACGCGGAAACGAACCTCTCAATCGAGCAAATAGAAGAACATATCATTAATATTACAGGCAAAATTACAGAAGCAATGGACAGAACAATTCCCAAAATTAAACCACAAAACTCAATAGACAAATATACATCACACAGGATAAAACAGCTGATACACGAAGAAAGACAGGCCATCAAAGCAGTTAGGAAAATCCACAGAGCGGGAAACTTCGGACCCCATGTAAGCCATGCACTGAGATCTCTGGGACACAAAATCAAAACATTGAAAATAAAGATCAAATCGGAGGTAGACAGCTTGGTCAGTAACTATTGGTATAATAGAATTAGTAACATAAATTACAGAAATTCAGATAAAATGTTCCAAGAAGTAAATAAAATTTTCAAAAACAAAGAAAAGATACAACTGCCGACTTTCAAAATACCAATTGCTAGGAAAAATTTAATAAGACAAGCAAATATCGATCCGAACTCACTAGGCGTAGACAACAATAAAAATCTTATAGTTAATAAAAATAGCGACAAACTCAATTACCTAGGCACACAATACGCGACAACAAACGGACAAAACGATAGTCTAAACGACCCTAAATTCAGAAGAGTGATAGAAAATAGTTACAATCAGATAATACAAGATATCACCCGAGACATTCCAGGTACTATATGTGACTTTTCCAGCGACAATAATGCCTTAACACCACTACCGTTAGAATCCTTACCTAACTATTTCACAACGTGCGAACAAGTTGGTCGTAAGTTCAGAACCCTTAATAACAAAAAGTCGGCAGGTAACGACGCGATACCAAACATAGTATTGAGGAAACTACCAACAAACATAATAATAATTTACACAATCTTATTCAATAATCTCTTAAACCACGCGCATTTCCCAACGAGCTGGAAAAAAGCAAAAACCATACCAATCAAGAAAAAAGGAAAAGATAAAAATGACCCAAATAGTTACAGACCAATTAGCCTGCTTCCTAATATTGGAAAGGTCTATGAAAAAGTAATAAACGATAGAATTGCAAGCATATGCGAAGACAACAACTTAATCCCAGAGAACCAGTTTGGTTTCAGGCAGAGTCATTCCACGATACATGCCATAAACAAACTTTCTGCGGATGCGAACTGGGCCCTCAATGGTGGTAAATGCTTAAGGGCGTGTCTGGTAGATATAGAAAAAGCATTCGATACGGTCTGGCTGAATGGGTTGATAGTGAAGCTACATAAGAAAAAGTTTCCACTAATCTTAATTAAAGTAATTCATAGTATGATATATGAGAGAAGTTTCCAAACGAGTAATGGAAACGAACTATCAACATTATCTTTTATATTATCAAATGGATTACAGCAGGGAACTATAAACTCACCCATCTTATTTAGCATCTATACCAGCGACTTATTAAGACTCTTCGGACCCGACAACACAAAATGTAGTATGCTCGCATTCGCGGACGATCTCATAGTGTACAGAATAGACATATCCCCCCCAAAAGTACAACTAGTTCTCCAAAATGGACTGAATAAAATTTTTGCCTATTATAAAGCGTGGAAACTGAAGGTAAACGTAGACAAATGCGAGTCCATACTGATCAGGCCCTCCTGCAGGAAGGCCAAGGGTATTATTTCTAAACACTACAAATCTTTTGTGCTAAAAAGCGACGTAGAACAAAATTTAGATATACCACACAAGAAAGAGGTCAAATACCTGGGCTTATTGATAGATGAAAGATTCCAGTTTACCAAGCACGTGCAAAACCAACTTAAAAAAGCGAAACAAACCTTTATGGCCCACGCTAGACTATTTTATTCTAGGAGACTAGACAAGAGAGTTAAACTCATCTGCTACCAGCTACTAGTGAGGCCAATCATAACATACGGGTGCGAGATCTGGTACAACGTAGGAGCATCCATCATGGAGGAAATTAGAGTATTCGAGAGAAGATGCATAAGAGCGTGTCTCAATTTGTATAGATCTAGAGAGTCGGACTATCAGAAATATATAAGCAATAAAATAATATATGAGAAATCAGGGATTAACAGGATAGATAATTTTATAATAAAACTAATAAGAAACTACTTTGCAGCAGCAGCAAAAATAAGAAATAATAGCTTGATATTCCCGATTCCATTCCCTGATGAAAGTTATATAAAAAACTCACTAACAACAGGCTACGTGCCCCCTGAAGCTTTCATATTTCTGGATAGGCATGCTTATGTGCAAAATAAAAGGGCCATTCCTGTGTTGTACCACATCCCGCGTCACAGAGCGGACAAACGAATTATGTACCAACCAAAAAGGTTGGAGGACCAGGGAGACGTGCTCTCACTTAAATATAGCACAGCAATACCTGAAAGGGACGTACTAGAGCTTAAGTATTTAGACAAAAAGAAATACTGGTGGCTGGAGGGCAATTAAACCTCTCTAAATATAACGAACTAGTAAATAAGATAGCCAATGTAAAACATGGGGGCAAACTAACATAAAATGCCTCGATTGTTAAAAGACCTATAAACTACGTTGTATTCGAAATAGATAGATAACCTGAGCGAATCGGAATGGCACGAGTGCGAGGGAGTGATTGTGAGAGTGCGAATGAATGTAAATAGAAAAACGTAGTATAGCATAGTTTAATAACCAAAGAGATATGAATATAAAACAAGAGGGTAAAGTAAAGTGCCTTGATGGCTAAAAGACTGCGTATTATATAGTACATAAAGTAAATGGATAACTAGAGCGAATGAGACTAGTACGAACGGGAGGGAGAGAATGGGAGAATGCGAATGAATGTAAACAGCCAAAATATATTTTTGTATAGTTTAACAACCAAGTGATAAAGTACAAATAGTCAGTACAAAACAAATATTGCGAGACTGAAACACATAAAATAGCGCAATTACTATAGGGTTGCGGCCATGCAAATTCACCAATATTGTAATATTCCAAATCCACTTCCCTCCTTGCCCTCATCCTGCCCCCACAATTATTCCCCTCCCTCCCATCTCATTGCTCCTGCAAAATCCAAAATCCGCTACAAAACCTCCACAATTTACCCTAGCACCATCCCATCCTTTCCACCCAACAGTGTACATAGTGTATATTTATATGAAATAGCTTTAGTAGTAACAATAAGGTTTAGAATAAGCAAAAGAAAAGGAAGCTCCCGTTTCGGCTTTTTGGGGAGCATCGAACTACACGCAAACTACCTGGTAGCCTACTACTATGTACCCGAGAGAAAGAAAAGTATCAGCGATAATGCAGAAAATCGCTGCGATTCACATTGTTAAGAATAGACTGAACATGTATAAAAATAAGTCTTGCTACAAAAGCTTTAATTCTACTATTTAGTTTATTATAGTTACAAAGATACACAAAATTTATAATTTTTGCCATAAATAAACACTATTCAAAAAAAAAAAAAAAAAAAGCGTCTGCAAAACACCAGTTCCCGTCTGACGGTAGTTCTCGTCCGGTCGTCCGTGGTGGTTCAGCCACGTGCGTTCACGGTGCAATATTTATAGTAATAATATAATAAAAGTAGGATATATTGGATATTCCCAATAAAACACGGACGAGTATAGCAATAATAAACTTAGAAAGAAAATAAATATTGCTAGTGAAGAACTACGAAAGGTATAAACAGATTGCAGCAACATAACCCCTAACTCTGCAAGCCAGCACGATGCGGGGTTTCCCCGCTCGTCGAATAGCGTCTTAAACACGCGAATGGACGATCAGATGAAAGAACAGCAAAAGTTCGAAACCTTAATAATAAAAACTCAAAAAAGGAAATTGCATATTCCAGCTGAAGAAGCGGAACAAACCAAAAAAATGAATACTTGTAAGTACGCGACTACAAATAGATATAGTATCCTACAAAATGATACGGATATGGATATTGAAAATACTATTGTGCAAAGCAAAGTATCGAAGAAGGAACAAGAAGGAAAAGCTTGTCAAAGAAATAAAATAACCAAAAAGAAAATTCCGCCACTAATACTACATGGAGGCATACAAAACCATGGTGAATTTATTAAATTAGTAAATAATACAGTAAGCGGTAAATTCTACCTAAAATATCACAAGGACACGGTAGATGTGCATATACAAGAAGCGAGCGATTATGAAAAGATTATGGAAATGTGGAAAGAGAAAGGAATCAAATTCCATACATATACCAGGAAAGAAGATAAGAAGAGAACCTATGTACTCTCAGGTCTTCATAATCAAACAGACAATGAAGAGATCAGAACTGATCTTGAGCAACAAGGGATCGTGGCAACGAAGGTAAATAAAATGAAGGGTGTATCAAGATCAAAGTATATGATCACTGTACCAAATACAATAAACCTAAGACATCTGCAAAATAAAATTAAGTATGTATGTCATACGAGAATCCTTTGGGAAAACTATATCACCAAGAGGAAAATAACGCAATGCCATAGATGTCAAGAATGGGGACATTCCGCAACAAATTGCTATGCCGATCCAGTGTGTGTAAAATGCGCTGGCAAACACCTAACAAACGAGTGTACAAAACCACAAACGGAACCGGCAAAATGTGCTAACTGCAGAGAAGATCATCCAGCAAATGCCAGCATCTGTTGTGCATATAAAAGCAGACTAGAATGGATTGAGAACCGCAAATCAACCCAGCAGATCAAGATACCTAACAGGACCAGGACAGAAAACCTGAACTTGAACATTGGATCTAAACAACAGTTTCCGGAACTGAAACCAACAAGACCTGTCGAAAGCTGGAACATGACAAGAGGACACCTTGAAAATGCATGGACTGAGAGGATGAGCACAGCAGAACAACCTAACAATGCAAGGAGGGAAGATGCAAATGGAGAAATCACAAAGCTAATCAACTTGACAGAAGAGATTAGGAAGTTAAGTAGAAGCATAGATCTAACAGGTATGCTATGTGCAGTAAAGGAACTTAATGTAAAACTAGTAAATTGCCATACAAAAATTGAGAAGTTCGAAGTGTTTGCCCAATTTTGTCAACAGATAGAATGAATAAGACACTTAGAATATGCACATGGAATGCCAATGGCGTTAGAAATAAACTTGGAGAATTGATACATTTCCTGTCGCGTGAAAAAATTGATATAATGTTAATTACTGAAACTAAACTAAAAGAATCAGAATGTCTCAAACTAAGAAATTACACAACGCTCAAAAAGTGTAGACATAACGCAGCAGGGGGCGTAGCTATTCTAGTTAAGCAAAATATACCGTACCAAAGCATTGCATTAAATCAAAGGATTTCTATAGAATACATAGGTATTAAGTTATTAAATAATGTAAGTATAGTCGTTGTATATAATAACCCTAGAAATAATTTTAAAAGTAAAGACCTGAAGTACCTGTTAGATGTAAGTAACAAAGTATTACTAATAGGGGACCTAAATGCTAGACACTACACATGGAACTGTCATGTAAATAATGCAAACGGAACAACACTGTACAAGTACTCTCAGGAAAACGATTGTACTATTATGTATCCTAATGAGGCAACACACTACCCAACAAATAGTATGACACCAACAACCATAGATATAGCTGTTAATAAGAATGTTCATGACATCTCGCAACTAGTAGTTAAGAATGACCTAAACTCAGATCATAGGCCAGTGCTTCTTCAAATAGGTGATAATACAATAGAAGTATCTGAGAAAAGAATATACAATTATAGAGACATAGATTGGAAAGTTTTTAGGGAAGAGTTAGATAAAGCTATTGAAATCAACAACAGAATATTTACAAAACCAGAGCTGGAAGCCGCAGTTGAAAACCTGACATCTAGAATTAACTCGACCATGGACAAAATAATTAAAAAAGATAAAATTAGGGTAATCAAAGACAGTCTTCCAGATGATATAGTTCAACTAATTAAAGAAAGAAATAGAATCCGTAGAATTTGGCAGAGAACAAGACTACCACACCTGAAATTAGAATACACAAAACAAACGCATACAATTAAGAACAGAATAACCGAATACAGGAATAAAAAATGGGAAAGCAAGTTAAATAGTTTAAATCCAAAGGATAAATCTTTGTGGAGAATGACCAAAGCATTAAAAAAGAGATATCAACAAATTCCTACATTATCTGACAACTTCTCCTCAGCAATAACAGATAAGCACAAAGCGGAAATGATAGCAACACAATTTGAAAAGGCACACACAATAGATTTACTTAACAACACTTATGAGCAACAACAAATTATAGAAACAGTGCAGAATTACTTTTGGGAAAACGAGTCTAAGAATGAAGAGTGGAAAAATCATATTACCTCTCCCAAAGAGCTAGCAACCATAATCAAATATTTACCACCATTAAAAGCACCAGGAAAAGATAATATACAAAATATAATTCTTAAAAATTTTGGTAAGAAAGCAATAGTGCAATTTACATACATTATAAATGCCATATTCAGATTGAGTCATTTCCCACAAAATTGGAAAACAGCATATGTTATTCCCATTCAAAAACCAGGTAAACCAGCAGATAAACCTGACAGTTATAGACCGATAAGCCTACTCCCAACAATGGCTAAAGTCGCGGAAAAAGTTATACTCTATAGAATAAGAAAGCATGAGGGACAGCATAAAGTAACAATAGACCAGCAATTTGGCTTCCGCGAAAAGCACAATACGGTACAACAAGTTATTAGAATAACAAACGATATTGTCACTAACTTTAATAAGGGTAATGTCACAACAATGCTATTGCTGGATATAGAAAAGGCATTCGACCGAGTGTGGATACAAGGTTTAATATACAAAATGATAAAATATGAATATCCATGCACAATTATAAAATTAGTTTATTCCTATCTGAAACAAAGAAACTTTAAAGTCGTAATAAACAATATTAAGTCAACCAAGAAAGAAATACCAGCTGGAGTACCACAGGGCTCTATACTCGGTCCAGTGCTTTTTAATATATACCTTAATGATATCCCCACATTTTCCAAAACAAATTTAGCTCTATACGCCGATGATACTGCCATATATGCACACTCATTTAGTGCAATAGTGGCAGCGAAGCAACTACAAATACATGTGGGAATGCTTGAAAAATATTACAAAAAGTGGAAAATTCTAATAAACACAAGTAAGACCGAAGCAATAATCTTCGCGAAGAAAGTTACCTGTAATAGAATTATCCAACCGATAAGAATATATAATGCCCCTATACAAGTAAAACAGTCAGTTAAATATCTGGGTGTAACACTCGACTCAAGGCTCACCTACAGGGCACACATAAAAACAATAATAATGAAAGGCTATGCAACACTTAAAAATCTGTATTCATTAATGGTACGCAACTCTCGTCTTAGTGTACATAATAAGAAGTTAATATTTAAAATGATAATAAGACCAATTCTATTGTACGCATCGCCTATATGGAGAAGCACGGCTAAAAGTAACATGTTGCCCTTACAACGATACCAAAATAAGTGCCTTAGGTTAATATTAAATAAAGGAAGATATGTCAAAATTAGCGACTTACACGAAGAAGCTGGTATAGAGTACTTAAACGATTATATTACAGAAAGTGCAAAAAGATTCTATGAAACACAATTAAAAGCTAATACACTGACGAAACATATCATAGATAATTACAAATATAGAATCCAAAACTCAATGGATAAACACAAGTTCTCATTCGGAGACTTGGTTTTGGGTATCAACTAGGTATAAGTAAAAATTATATGTATAGTACGTAAGACAAACATTCAGGTTTGGCATCAGTACCTGACATAAAGTGTAAGTAGGTTTTTCAAAATGTTTTCCTACAAAACACGGATAGCATCTAATAAGACTGTACTCGAACTCCAACTAAAAGACTGCAAAGCGTATAAGCTCTCATTTGAAATCCTAAATTAGGGCTAAAAGGAGAAAGCAAATAAATATATAAGAAGTAGGTTTGAACCAAATATAGGTAGGAACTACTAAAGACTGGAAACAGAAAACACAATATATTATACAAACACGTTTATTGTAAATATTTTTTGTAATGTACAAAGACAGTTAATAAATCAGTTAAGAAGAGAGTTCCCGTCTGATCACTGCAGTTAAGCGACACTAGGCGCGGTTAGTACTTGGATGGGTGACCGCTTGGAAATACCGCGTGTTGTTGGTAAATTTTTTTTTCTTGACAGCTTATTTTTATATTCACCAACGTTCCGAACTTTTCGGAGTGGGTGAAAACACTTCGGTTATCGTCGCCTATACATATATATCTTTTTTTATATTGTGTATTTTATTTGTATATATATATATTTTTTAATTGTATATATATACCTAAGACCCTTGATTCATGTATTTTGCTCAGCGGTGTAACAGTTTCACCGATAAATAAAACCCTATTTTCACCAACGACCATACTGCGTCTGCAAAACACCAGTTCCCGTCTGATCACTGCAGTTAAGCGACACTAGGCGCGGTTAGTACTTGGATGGGTGACCGCTTGGGAATACCGCGTGTTGTTGGTAAATTTTTTTTCCTGACAGCTTATTTTTATATTTACCAACGTTCGGAACTTTTCGGAGCGGGTGAAAAAACCTCGGTTATCGTCGCCTATACATATGTATCTTTTAATATATGTATACAGCAGAAAGCTTCTATATGTTGTGTGTTTGTTTGTCGCCTAAAAACTTTGGACGATAAACTCTGGAATGACGAAATGTGCCTCAGCTCATTATGCCTGACTAATCAGATGAATGTGACCATTTTCACAAAAAAAAAAATTTTATAAAAACAGAATCTAAATTTCGGGCGAAGCCGAGTAGTAAAGGTTGTAGATAGTAAATAATAATAATAGAGTAATAAATGTAATAATTATGACGATATTCCACTGCCGTTATAATAATGACTGCAATCATTAATGATGAAGCTGAAATAAGGTAATATGTGCGTGAATGTGCATGCTAAAACCACGTGCACATGTGTTATGTACTGAATAAGCTGGTCGGTGAAACCTACATATATCGTGCGCGCCCGGATAGATATGGGTATAGAGTGGAGCTCTCACTATCCTGATATCCTAATATTCGAAATACTCATTATTTGTACATATCTGGAACTTGGTTTCGAAATTTGGATCTGAGTACTCGAATAACTGGATTTGAATCAGAGTACCTGAATATGCAGACTCGGATTGTTTTTCTTAATTACTCAAATGTAAAGCTTTTCTTACCTGGATTAAGATTAAAGACTGAAGTTTCAAGTAAAAGATTAAAATTAAATAATAAGAAATGTAGTAAGAATATAATATTTTGATTACAATTATGCACAGTTACCCTGATAGCAATCTGCCTGCAGTCTGCCAGCAGATTGACAGCAGAGTCTGCCAGGAGAGCGCAGGATCTGCCAGCAGCTGCGGTGCAGCCTACGTCCGCATTCAGCTACGGTTCTGCCGAAATTAATATTTACATTTCTATAGAAGTAAATTGTGTTTAATGAATAGGTCAGCAAATTGCAGAGAGACAGAAGTAAATGGACACATAATAAACTATATAATAAACTTAATACTTGGTATAGCCGCTTTTTTCTTGAATTACTGCTTCCAAACGGCGTGAAATACTGTTTATTAAATTTCTAATATAGGTAATCTTTACTAATATTTTCGAATGCTGACTGCAAACTTTTGAAAAAATGCTTATTGTTTCGCTTATCCAATGGAACTTTCGCGTGCAGTAAACTCCATAAGTTCTTTATAGGATTCAAGTCGGGGCTCTGTGCCGGCCATTCAAGCAATTTAATATTAGAATCCTTAAAAATTTCTCACATATAAATTATTAAACGTTTCATGGTGGCCGTGGGGTTTAAGTGGGTAAAAATCCCACACTATCCTGGCCACCTGGGGGATTCCCCTCTGGAGGTGTCGGGGTAGCTTTTGAAGTCTTCCCCAATTAAAAAAAAAGTCAATTATATTTATGATTTTTTTTTAAAATTCTAGAAATGAAGCGAATGTTTGCTGGATTATCGGTTTTGTCTATTGCTTCTACATAATCTTCAATTGAAATTTCTTCCTTTGCATCTGATACGATGGCTTCATCATTTTGAGGTAATGTAACATTCTGTGCTGCTTTGGCATAACTCTTTGGGGCTGCTGGAGAGGCAGCATTCGCTGTTTCGTTCTCCATAATATCGGTTGTTTTTATAAATAATATACTGCACAATATTTTACGTGTATTTATTGTAACTAGGTTTTCACTATGACTAGTGTTGCATCCATTGCAACACATTCTGTGAATCACCAGGATTCTATGTAAACACTCGGGACACTCGTGTCTGTTACATACGACAATCGAGACTCCAAGAACCATCGTTCATTTTGTCCTGCAACATTAACGAAAAATTAAGTAAAACATGTCGCTTAGAGAAATGTCATTCGACGGAGATTGAAACCATCTCAGAATAAATTCAGTCTATGCGATACTAAATGAAAGAATTGGTCCTTCATTTTGATACCTACTTGTAGTTTGTTTCAGGGATCGAAAAAGTTCTCGAACTTTTTAATTAGGTTCCATTTGAAACATGTACCGCGGAACTTTTTTAAAAATGTTCTCACATTATAAGTTCCCAAGAAGAACCGATAAAATAAAAGTTCTTGAAAATAAAAGTTCTAGTTGGAATGGAACTTATGAAATATAAAAATAAAAATTTCTCTACAACAGGAACAGAGATTTTGTTCACCAATATTAAAAACGTTCTCAATCGTTGTAACAAATACTGAATACTATTCAATGGATAGTACTACAACAATATTAAATAATTCTTACAGTTAAATTCATATTCTGAATATGTTATTTATTTTTAATACTTACCTACGTAGATATTTCAGAATCTGTATAATAAATAGTCTTATGAAAACTTTTTTAATAAATGTTCTAATGTAACTTGTTTCCATGGAACTTTTATTATATAGGTTCTAAAATATCTGTTCCATGAGAACACTTTTTAAAAAAGTTCCAAAAGTTAACAGTTTTTTCAATAAACATTCCACAGGAACAGATATTTTCTTAAACGAAATATATAAGTTATAACAGAATTTTGTTAAAAATAAGAGTTCCAGAACTTTTTCGATCCCTGGTTTGTTTACGGTTCGGGCAAATTATAAATTGTTCACCCCGTATTTTTATACATCAATGGACTGTTTCTATTTTTATATTAGACCACTAGGTAGTTTGTCACGTTTTAGTCCTATATTCTTTCATACACTTTTACAAAAACGATCACACTTTCACCGCAACCAAGACGTGATCTACAGCACGAATGTTTCTTCTAAATTGGTACACCACGGGAAAATGTACATTCAGTAAGTTATAGCGAAATATATACTAGGTGCTCGTTTTAACACGACCATGCAAATCTTGTCATTGTTTCTAACGATATAAAAAAATACTACTTCTTTCAGAGGGGTGAATGTTAGTGTTTGATACGAGATTTTGTTCAGGGTAATATTTATCGAAATTTCAATGGGATTTATGTTTATTTAAATGAGACTGTGCTCAGTTGCTGGAAAATAGCGGAATTTCCATTTATTGCAATAATCTCAAATTTCACTTAATATCTTTTAATGCAGTCCATTAACGTTATTCCTTTGTAGGTATATAAAATAAATTTCAATTATCCTGATATTTAGGCTAAAGCACCTTTATAGTCAGTGACTATTACATAATAATATTGCAAAATAGATTTTTCATTCCAACAACTTGCAGAGAAACAAAACGTATGATGTGAAAATAATGATTATAATAATACTATTTTTTTATTACTATACAGGGCGAACCACCCCTAAAATTAGAACTTGAAATATCCCGATTATTTGATGATAGATATTCACTGGAAAATATTCTTTCTCTCATGGAGACAAGTGATATTTTTAAGAACACAGTTTCGAGATTTCAGATAGCAATATTTTATTTTAAATAAAACTACATGTTTTCGTCATTGCAGTATAATAATTAAGAAAACGGGAGATTCCGTTTTCATTATAAGATCATAGCTTATTGTATGTTTATGATACGGTAGGAGTGTTTTACTATATTTTGGAAAATCATTAACCCTTCGTGGTCACACGGGGTGTATCGCACCCCAAGAGCAATTTTCGATTTAAAATGTCGCACCTTTATTTTTTAAAAAAAATTTAAATAAATCGGGTTTATCCCACAACCGTGGAAAATCGCTCATTTTCAACTACAAATTTGATCATATCAAAATTTACATTTCTAGAAAAAGACTATTAGACCATGACTGTATAAGTATTACAAATGTACAATTATCACTGAAAAGTTAAAAAGATTCAAAAATACGAAAATGGTAACTCAAAAAATAACGCTGGGGTACAGTGAACCCCGTGTGACCAATTTGTGATTATAAGAGGGTGTGACCACGAAGTATTAAGTATATTATCTTTTGTTTAACAATTCGCTATCGTTCAATGTACAACAGGAGAACAGAAAGAGCATGTTTGAAATTACACCTATGAACCTTTAAATTTTTCTAATCGAATTTTTAATGAATACTCTATGTACAGGGTGTATAAAAAGTAATGGTCACTGATTTCAAGGGTGAATTTACATCTTGCCGTAAAATTGTTTATAACATTGAAAATTAATGTTAAATCTTGTGTTTACGCGAACGTGCTCTGCTCAATGAGAAAGAGAAGAGTTACACTGTGTAGTGTCTAGTGTGGAGCGACTCACACAAGCAGTGTGGGACGATTGGCTATAATCCAGAATTCAATTCTTCTTTCCCTTCTGTTTCTTCTTGAAGAATGAAGTGTGAATTCATAATCTCATTTCGCGGTTCTTTATGCGTCTAGCTAGAACGCCGTGAAATGTTCCTGTCAGGATTTCCTGGTTGTAATCCAGGGAGAATATGCCAATACCACTGGCGTCCTCTTCGATATTGTATTTCTTGTTTTTGGAATTAGCGATTTCATTTTTGATTAGTGGGACTGACTTTTGTTCACTGAGAAGTGTATTTATTAATTAAATTTTTCCTAATATTTATTGGAAAATAATAACTACAAGAACCATCGCTGCCTAATAAAAGACTTGTGTTTTTGGTGCGTTCTGCAGTGGAACACCCCACAATTCACGTAGCGAAGCATAAACAAAAATATAATTCTTCGGTGTTTTCATTTTTTTAAATTTCAATCTTAATATTCTGATTACAAAATATGACGATTTCTTCCCTGGGAACTTCGTGTTTGAAGAAAATACAATTATTAAAAATTGGTGAACGTCAAGGATGTTCACTTTTAATCTATTTTTAAAATTCATTCGAGTTTGTGTCTCCAGGTAAACATAGTTCTACAAATATTTTACTATCTATTCAAAGATCGCATATTATCTAAGGTTAATACTACAAGTTTCTTGCAATGAAAGGATCATTATTACCTATTAAATTATTCTACTCGAAGCAGATTTGTAAATGCTAATTCCATGGTTTAACCAGATTGAATATTATAACTGCTGACTTCAAAATTGTCAGAATCTGAATTAACGAAGAAGTTTCGCGTTGTTCTAAACACAGCAGTTCTCTTAAAACGGAAATGCAGAAATAAACTTATTCAGAAACCGCGGCTAGTCCGCGACGTCCATAGTTCGCATTCTGCGAAGCTGCCAGCTTGAAATGAATTTAAATGGTTTTCATTAATAGAAAGTCACCTCACGTTTTCTCAGCACAAGCTAGGGTTTGTCGGTTTTTAAAAACCGGGTTTAAAAACCGATTTTTTTTATAAATTTGTAAAGTTGTAAAGCAGAGCTGGGCAAATTTTATTTGGAATAAGATAACAAGTAATCATTTGAAATAATAAGTCATTTCAAATACTTTATTATTTTTATTTTATAAATAACATAAAAAATCTAATTTTATTTTGTGTTTAATTCAAATAAGTTATCTTCAAATAATTTTGTATTTGAATAATTTTTTATTTCAATTACTTCACTCAAATAAAATAACCAATAATTTGACAAAGCGGTTTATAGTTTAACCGCATTTGCTTTGAAAAGTGTTCTAGCTTCAAAGAGTTCATCAGAAAGGTATCCGTACTGCGGTAAATCTACCATTGTGGCAAATGAAAACAACCTCTCTACCGGAGCAGATGATGGCAATGTAGTGTTGTATTTCAGGAATACTTTCTCTATGTTTGGATAGTCTCGTAGCATTTCCACTCCTGTACGGCAATCATTAAAGTATCTTAGTACCTACAACAAATAAAAAAGTTAATGACGAGTTGCAAGTTTCATATTTGATGTAAGTCTAAGGAATAGACACGTATATTCAGCTTACTTCAATTTCTGCTAAAGACCCATTTGCCGCATTGAGGCGTTCAGTGCCTCTAGACCAGGGATGCCCCGATGGGCGGCCCGAGGGTACGAGCATCCATCGCATTTTCCAAAACTCGCGTGGAAGGGGGTCTCGAAACCAATGAAGTTGCAGGCATTTAACGGATGAGGAAAACTCTAGTAGTGTGCGTGTAGGCTCGTACCCGTAGGCTTATATGACTGGGACTCTTGGAGCCCCAGTGTTCTACATTTTAGGAATTGGGAAAATAAACAGGAATTGACTAATGATTAAACAATAATATTATGTAATTGGACGAAATAGACTTGAACATTCCCACTTACACCTCTGATTAACAAAAAGTTTCTTATTAAACGATTTTTATTCAGCTTCAATTCTCTGTTTGTGTGTTTGTTTGTATGTATGTTTGTTCAGTTCAAATCTAGAAACTCAATTTTAACCCACTTCCAACTATCCAATAGACTTGAAACTTGGCAGCCATACGTAGTTTGGACGACAATACAAAATTATGAAGAAAAAGAAACCCCCCAGGGTTTAAAAAATTATCCTGTCATCAAAAAATAGAACCCATAACCGCAAATCCAAACGACTTGAAATCAGCCTATAACCAGAAGTCAAATCAATTTAATCGCAATGAAATCAGCATGTAACGGTTACATGCTGATTTCAGGGTACGAGCCTACACGCACACTACTAGAGTTCTCCTCATCCGTTACATGCCTGCAACTTCATTGGTTTCGAGACCCCCTTCCACGCTAGCTTTGGAAAATGCGATGGATGCTCGTACCCTCGGGCCGCCCATCGGGGCATCGCTGCTCTAGACAGCGTGTAAGTCTCCGTTTCATCTTCTTCTTCCGATCCAAAATCAAAATCGTCACAGTTTTGCTGAACATTATATGCAGACGTAGCATTTTTGTCTGAATGTTCAGCTGCTACAACCATGATAAATCGATTACGAATGATATTTTTATCCACTACATCACAAGCCTTGCACCATCTCATTTTGAATAATGGCAATGCAATAGTCGCAATTACAGCGTCGTTTGACGTATTTGTTACATTTAGTATATCTTGGAATCTTTTTTTTATACCTTCTAAAATTGCTTCTATTATGTGATTAGAAAATTTTAGATTATGAGATTTTAATTTTTGCAATTTGATCTGCATAGTTAAAATACATGGCAAAATGTAACCATAATACATATTTTCTTCGCCCTGCAACTTATCTAAAGCGTGAGCAAGAGGGCTAATACATTTAATATGTTCCTCTATGTATGAAGTTTCGGTTTCAGTGAATGGTTCTTTCTTTAGCATCGAAAATAAATGCGAAAATTTATCTTTTACTGATACAATCTTAACGAGGCTGTCATACATTGAATTCCAGCGAGTTATACCTGGTCGATTGAAATAATATCCAGTTATTTTTTTTACAATTTCTGCTGTCTTAGGATACGCAGATGCACGCCACAGTTGATCACATTTTCTCATAGTATTACTATGCAAAACTTCCATTGTACTTCCTTTAATAGCTTTTATTACGTCCCGAGTCGCTATGAGGCTTAAGGTATGTGAACAACAACGTGCATGTTGGGTAAAAGTATTTCATTATTGATAACACTGGACAAATTATGGAATGATAGGTCTTTGTCCGAATCAGCTACAGTTATTCCGTATTCTTTAAATGCTTTTATAATATTTGAGCCATTATCCGCCACTGTGGCAACAATCTTGGATACATTCAAATCATACTGGGTATGAATTTTTTCCAACATGTGTGCAAGTCTTTCAAAAGAATGGGTGCCACTTAATCTACGGCAAGCTAATGCTAAAGACATTCTTCTCAAACTGATAGAATGAATCCAGTGTATTGTAACTCCAAAGAATCTCCTATGTTTATTGGACCATACATCTGCAGTAGTACATACTAAATCGACGTGTTGCAGAATTTCTTTAATTTCACTTCTATGTCGATCGAATTCATTACTAATTCGTCTTGTTAAAGTTCGACGACTTGAATGTTTCAATTTTGAAACGAGGAATTTTGAAATTATTAAACATTGACCTAAAGTTTTCATTTTCCACTGTACTTAGTGGAATTAAGGCAGGATACCACCTTTGACTGCGATTTTGGTGGCGTTTTTCATGAATTTTTTTGCATACAAAGAATGCGCAGAAACAAAATCGGTTTCAGTCATTTATTAATGCAACTTTAATCTGTAATTACACATTTTTTGAAACTGAAAAAGTAAAAAATAATCTCTTGTAGGTGGAGCCAAAATACATTCCTTTGGAGGAACACCGTTAGACGGCGTGTCAAATTCCGCTCTGTACGTGGCTCCTAGAAAAAAAACCAAAGAATGTTCCTATTAACAACAATATTTTTTAATGCTGAACGTAGGGATTTTACGAAATTTCGATTTTTAAGAAAATGGCGGTCATTTTAACAAAAAGGTCAATTTTTAGGGTAAAAAAGTTTATAAAATTGTGCACCAAAAAAAAAAAATAACAACGCTACAGCAAAAGTCCTACGTACATCATTAGATTATACCACGGGGAAGAATTGTGCAAAGTTTCAAGTCAATCCGATGAAAATTGTAAGAGTAATCTGACACGCCGATTTGAAAAACATCGTTTCGAGAAAAACGCGTTTAAAGTTTTTTTTATAGATTTATATATCTGCTCCAAACCGGTTTTTACACAAGAAAAAGGTTTCGGCCACCATTCTAATGAATGAATTTCGATTCTATACACTTGAAAGAGTACTTTAAGAACAAAAAAAATATTTCAATTTTTTTTAAGTGCAAAGGTGGTATCCTGCCTTAAGTGTTGAATGGTGAAAACGTAATTTAAAGGAAACCTAGACTAAGTAACCAGCGAATCAATAGGAGAGACAGAAATAGTGTCCAATGTAGCAATTAGTAGCAATTAGCCTTAAGCAATTTACTACATATCTAACTACACTCTTTTCAAATAATTGTTGTGAAAATTTTAATGCTGAAGACGTAACGTTTGTTTCTTCATTTGATTGATTTAATGATTCTGTCATTTGTTTCTTCTTCTTCTTCATGTGATATTGATCAAAATTATTTAATTCATCATTTCCATGTACACGCTTCAGATGTGATCGAAAATTTGATAAAGATGCTAAGGTCCCTTTAATTTCTTTATAATTTGTACATTTTTGGCAACTATAGCTACGATTGTTTCATTTACAGAAGATTTTTCTGGAATTACTTGAAAAAAGGTACCATCTAAAATTGCTTTCTTTGTACACAACTTTAATATTTCTGTATTCGTTTGAACTGCAGTTGAATGACTCTTCGCTTCAGTCGACGAATCACTCTTGTTACCACTCATTTTCACTACTTTCACTATTTTACATCACTTTTATTAAATATGTATTGCTTCATTCACTTCCTCGCAGTGACTAGTACCAAATGACTCATTCTGCTATCCGAAAAGGAAGTCAGCTAAACTGATACAGTTCAACTATCTGTTTACACAGTTTTTATATATGTACATACTTACCCTTAAATATTATGTGTCCTGAACTTGAATGCGTGAGACATTATACGGAAATCTGTATTTCTCACGCAGTTGACGATATTGACATGATAGAATTAAAGAGTATTTGAGAAATTATTTGAATAAATATTTGTTAAATAAAAAATAAAATGAAAAATTATTTCATTTATTTCAGAATTCCAAATAACGAAATAATCTAGAAAAAATCATTTGTCTGTTCAAATAAAATAAAACATAATTATTTCAAATAATATGTAATCAAATAAGATAATATATTATCTTAACGATTAATTTTCAAATAGTGTATTTGGATAATGCCCAAGCCTGTTGTAAAGTTTTAAATTAAAAAAAACCGGTTTTATGTACTAGAATTAATATGTAAAAATGAATTAATTATTTAATTAAAAGCGTTAACATTTTGACTTGAAATCGCTTCGCACACAAGCATATTGTAGTAAGTAACAATTTACTGTAAAACTAATTTTCATGAGTTCATATTTTTGGAAGTAAAATGCTAAATGAAATTAAGAATTATAAATTATATTTTGTACGGATTTTAGTAATTTTAGTTTTTTTCATTTGGTTTTGAATGCAATGAATTTTATTGTGTTATATTTTTGTGGATCCATAAATATTAAATGAACTCAAAAACTGTACGGATTTGTACGGATTTTAGTTACTGTAATTTTTTTTTATTTGGTTTTGTATATGCAGATAGAGTATATTTTATTTTGTTATACATTTGTAATTCAATAAATATTAAAAGAACTGAAAATTTTTAAAATAAGTATAAATATTTATTTCCTATTTTAAATATATTTTTGTGTGAAAATTCGAAAACCGGTTTGGGAATAGTGGTATTCGAAAATCGGTTTTTTCAAAAGTCGGTTTTTGTATAAACCCTAGCACAAACACAGCTTTATCTACCTTTCGTATCGAATGTTATTTACACTCTGATTTACATAGAATTTTAGTATGCATTAGTACAAAAAATCTATCACAAAGTTGTAAAAGTGAGTGTTTGCATGAAAAATGCGAAAGTATGGAAGCACAAAAATTAACAGTGGGTAACGATTGAAGTGTAGTTCCTATATCCACCGGAAGAGAATTGAGGGCGTTCCTGTTCCCCTCGTCTTCGTCAATTTTCCGCTACGCCATGCAAGTGTGAACACGTGCAATATCATCATCCAGTGTAATCGAAGTATTCGTTTTTCTGTTTGCATCCAACGTTTATCATATTAATAAAAAGTGAAGAATATACACGGCGGACATTTATTTCCAAACCACGCTGTGGTACTCGTACAATGATTAATGATATGCTGAGATAATAGAAGTAATATAATAATGCGCTTAAAAGTGTAAAAGCAGGCAGTTCAAGAAAATAACAGATCCGAGGAAAATATTTTCTTGCAAATTCTGATGACAAATTCATTATAGATCAAGTTCGACCCATATAATTAACAATGGAAAAACTGTGGATACCGTAATAACCTAGTACAGATATCAAAGCCTATTAGAATATTAATTACAACTTTTCGTATCACCATTTTCGAGAAAGCTAAAGCTAATTTACTCGAAGCTATCGTTTATCTTAAAACTATTGTATCATCAATTTTCATTGCAATGCAAATTCCTTTAAGGGGTAACACCACTCTAGAGGCAGAAAAAAATACCTAAATTTGACAATTTATTTTGGGAGTATGACAAACGGAATAGAATTTCTTTTCAGAAGGTTTATTTAACACACATTGAAGTACGAAAAACAATTTTTTTATTGTCATTTTCATACAAAATGGCGGCGACAGAGCCCGTTGTCGAAACCACTTCTTTCAAACTGGGAGGACGGATTTCTCGGAGACTATTGCATGGATCGATTTGAAATTTTTACAGTAGCTTCACAACAATATTCTCGTTGGAAGTACGTAGCCGTTTTTTGATTGAATGTAAACTCTTTTTTTTATAAACAATTTAATACTCATGTTTAGGGCAAAAAATCAATTCATTTCTTAAAAAGTGCACCACTTCCACAAAAATTGATTAAAAAAAAACCCTACGTACTTCTAAAGCCAATTGTATATAGATTATAAATTTTTTTTATTTTTTGTTCCCGGACTCATACATGCCGAGAAATCCGTCCTCCCGTGGCGGTGTTTTCAAAAAAGCTGTTTTCGACGACGGGCTCTGTCGCCGCCATTTTGTATGAAAATGACAATAAAAAAATTGTTTTTCGTACTTCAATATGTGTTAAATAAACCCTCTGAAAAGAAATTTTATTCCGTTCGTCATACTCCCAAAATAAATTGTCAAATTTAGGTATTTTTTTCTGCTTCTAGAGTGGTGTTACCCCTTAAAGGAAATTTAACCCTTCTCTTTAAATTTACCTTTTTCCCATAAATATGAGAAATTTAAATACTGCATATTGAAGGAGATAAATGATACCCGAGAGAAAACTAGCATTTTTGATAACATCAGTCGCTTAGCACTTGAATAGCGTCGACGTGTTTTGAGTGAAAACTTTTGACACCAAGGAATTTCCGCTCTGTGCACGGCTTTGGCTTATTTTCACGTCGATATTTTCTGAAAGCCATTGAAAGTTTGCCCGAGGGTCCACGAATGTTTGCTTTGAAAATAAACCAAACATGAACAATGGAACAAAAAAAAAAAAGCGAAGGTAGTAAAGTGTATAATGTGAAAGATCCAACAATGTGTTGCTGTTAAATGCAACCTATAAAAAAAAAGAAATAAAAAAAAGATACGTATGTACATATAATATTCTGTACGTAAGTAAAACCCAGCTTCAAGCATGAAAAATCATGATGTTTAAAGAGATTCGTCGATCGGCAGTGGTTTATCGATTTCCCAGCTGTCCCAGTGTAGGTTCGAGTATTTCTTTCCCGGCGCGTTCGATCACGGCCGAAATGCAAAAACGCTTATCGAGGTTACACGGACGGGCTGCTTAAGCGCGAATTAGACGAATCTCAGTCTCCGTCGGGCTGGTGAATAAGAAAGTGTGCAGCATTGTGTTCTGAGGTGAGCCAGCTCTTGCGCCTCTCTAACTATCGCGCACACGATGATTCGTTAAGTGATCTAGATATATTGATATAAATCATATCGCGTACGATCATAACACCAGTAATTAAGGCCAGTTTTTAAACCGCTGCGTACTTTACCGACGCTGTTATCTGAAACTGATGACTCGATTCTCGAAAGACGGTTGTAACGTAACGTGTGAAGTACTATATATATAACGGACTGGATGCATTACATTGTATATAAAACTTTTATATAATTATACAGACTGATAATAGTTGTACGTGTTAGAAATTATGTTGTGATCGTGTTACGATATAGTGTGTCCTAACTGGTGAGTAAGTATTAATTCTAATACGCTATTTAAAATAATTATAACGTGACTCATTTGGGTAAAATGAGATATTTTTGAGGTTACTCATACCACAAAGAATAAGCGTTCAGTGAATATCAGGGGATCTTAAATATACAGTATTTCTATTATACATGTATGTATTTGTATGTATGTATTGGCATTAATAAATATACATATACACTAGGGTGGCTGTTATTTAGTCTTGGTGAAATTGTTTTTCAAGATTATCTTCGCGGCCCATCCCAGAATAGTTACAAATAATAAAAAAAAATTCGTGTAAAGTTTGACCCCGATCGGATAACGGGAAAAGGGACCCCCGGGCCCATAAACATTTACATAATTATTTAACACCTCACAAAGTCGATTTTGTACAATACCCTCCAAGTTATTGATTACATAAAAAAATATGTCAAACAAAAGGTGTAAATCCAGACAAGGAGCATCTTTTATGTTGTGTTACCTTTTCTCGTGCGACAAACGGTTTTCGAGAAAAACCCGAAAAACTAAAAAAAAAAAAAGCATTAAGGCGGAAAAAAATTGTAATTTTTATTTTCGAGGGCTATTTTTTAAACATCTAAGGAGACATATACAGGGATACGCCAAAAAGATGAAATTTTTTTTCCATATTTTCAGTGTTTGATGTCATGAATGTTTCCTGAAAATTAGGAAACGGAATTTGCAAAAATTTCGAAGATTAGAATCGAAGTATGGTCTTTGGTGACAGAGACGTAACCGGATTAACCTTTAAAAATAAAAAATACATATTTCCTTTAGTCTTCATAAATAAGAAATGTTCCAGATATATTTATATTTTCGAAATTTAAAAAGGCAATAAAAGATTTTTAGGCAATAAAAAAGAAACTGTGAATCAAATAAAAATCCGCCCTGTCAAAAAACTGCGTAATAGTGTCTCATATAGCCATGCAAAATTCGAAGTAAATGGGGTGAATAGTTTTTGAGTAATCGTGGGTAACATGTTTGAAAATCATGGTTTCGAGAAAAATGCATTTGAATACCTCACTTCTGATGTCCATATCTTCGACATTTTTGCGAATTTTGGTCCTAAATTTTCGGGAAACATTCATGACATATCAAACACTGAAAATATGGGGAAAAATTTCGAACTTTTTGACATATCTCGGAAAATGCTCCCCCCCCCCTTAAATGTTTGAAAATTAGTCTTCGAAAACAAAAATCAAAATATTTTTTTCGCCTTCGTAAATAAAAAGTGTTCGAGATGGATTTAAACTTTCAAAATTTGGAAAAAGAAAAATTTTATCCCAAGTTTTTCGGACCTTTCTCAAAAACCGTTTGCCACTCGAGAAAAAGTAATAAACATAAAAAATGCTCCTTGTCTAGATCTATAACTTTTGTTTGGCATATTTTTTTATATAATCATGGAGGACATTATATAAAATCGACTTTGTGAGCTGTTAAATAATTATTTAAATGTTCAAGGGCCCAGGGGCACCTTTTTCCGGTTATTTGATCGGGCTCAAACTTTACACAGATTTTTTTTAATTATTTGGAACTATTCTGGGGGTGCCGCGAAGAAATTCAGCAGTCGAAAATAAGAGCCACCCTAATATGCACTCTGCAGGGTGAATGATAAGAAACAAAACACCCAAATATCTTTATTAGGGTTGGAGATAGAAGAAAATATTATAGATTCTAGAGCAAAGTTGCAGTTCAAGGGAGCAAATATACTGATAAATATACAATTTTCCTCTGGCGTCATTTTCTACGTCCTACGACATTTTAGAAGCATGAATATTTTCTAAACGGTAGCATGTGTTTAACTTTGTAACAGCGTAGTCTGTATCAAAAGAAGTTCAATGGCATATGAGAGCGTGACCGTCAAGTGACCTTGGGCTCAGAAATTTCGGATCAAAGAATGGAAACTCTAATGTGATTCACGATATTCACTGCGAGCCATCAACTACTCCAGAAACTAGGAAAAACAAACTACCTAACTGGAACTTCAGCATACATTACATCGGAAATGTTTGAAAACGTACTTTTAAGACTTACTGAATGCTCAAATACTTATATTGCCGAGAAATTTATTTTTACCAACATATTTGCCCCCTTCAACGGTGCAGTTCTGCTCTATAATATTTTCGTTAATCTCCAACCCTAACACAGATATTTGCGTATCTAGTATGTATATTTTTTAATATCATATTGCAAAAATTGTATATTCAGTAAAAATTCTGTAAAGAATAAAATTTATACGTATTTAATGTTGCAGAATTATATACCTATATAATTTCTGCAATACTTATCTCTGTTAGAGCCGGAGATAAACGAAAACATTACAGAACAAAAGTGCACCTTCGAAAGAGGCAAATATGTTGGTGAAAATAAATTTCTCCTTTGGCGTCATCTTTAAGATTATTTAAACGTGGTGGATACTCCTAAACGTCATTACATATTTTTTAAACTATTTAACAGTTTCATAATAATAATTATTGGCTGTAATATATTAACTAATATATCTATTGCATATCCAAAAATATTATATATTTACTAACATTTTTTAAAAAAACAATAAATTTTTATTAATGTATATTATGCCTTATTAAATGTAACTAATAGCATATTTTATAACATGTATATTTAATGTATAAGCTAGTGACAATATGTAGAGTTGTACACTAAAAAGAAATCATAACAGAAACTTATGCTTAATTAATTACATGAAAAATTATTTAAAAAATAACAACTTTCCACTGAAGAAAAATTAAAGCTTCTTTCCTTAATTCAAAATTTGTACAATCTTTGAAAATTGATTTACACCATCGCATTCATTGAGTTCAGTTACACAGTATAATTCGAGATGGAAACTACAATCTACATCAAAATGAAAAAAATATTCCGTACAATTATATTTGAAATGTTAAATACATCTGTAAATTTTAGAACACTTTTTCTCAATTCTAATAAACTAGATGTTCCAAATTTTTATAGAACAATGTAAACAAAAGAATTGGTTAAAACAGAAAATATTGCGATATTCTATTTCTCATCTAGCACCCTGTATTATTCGATTAAAATAATAGTAGCAGATAATTTCGTAAAGCACTTTTTTTTTAACCATAATTAATGTATTATTTTCGTCGGAATGTCTACTTCAAAATCCATACACGTGCATACAAACGCGTAAATACTTAAAACCAACTTATTACAAATATTTAACCTTAACGAATTTATTGCATTAAACTTTTTTACATTAAACTTTTTTACATTAAATTCAAACTGTAGTCATTGCTTCGTAAACCAAACAATCATTTCTAAACTCTCTCGGCGCTAACCGCGAATCACATTTACAAAAGAAATACATTGTGAAATGCGTTTAAAAATTCATGTTTCGTAAAAAGACGAAATGTCTTCAGAATATAATTAATTAACTGAACGAAGTATACATACAATGATCTGGCCGTGGTGCAAAATAACACCGTTGTCAATAATTTTCTATCCACTTAAAAAAAAAAAAAAAAGTTATCATTATAGGTACACGATGTCAATATTTTGGTTGTTGATTTTTTTGCATTCACTACATGCTTTAACAGAAATTGGGACACATACAGTTTACGAATCAATTAAGTTACGAATCAACACGTCGGACGCGATCGACCATGTTTAACGGAAACAATCGATTATATACAGTGTGGAAAGTGAAATTGGTTACATTTACTTCACTCGCTGTTTTCTAACACTCCGAGTGGCGCAAGATTTGGAGAAATGCCTCTCGAAGTTATTTAGTTAAGTACGCCTTTCGGCGTGATCGCTCCTGCTGGGAAAGTTTTGCCAAATCGCCCCAAAAAAATTTAAACGTCTATATTGTTTATTATATCTTCAGGAAAGTACACATTACCAATGGATAGACAAGGTTTTTTTCCAATGAAAAAAGAGTATTTTAATTACATATATTTTTAATCGCTCCCGAATTCCGTAGACCACTTAATTATTTATTATACACCACGCGTGATTAAAGATTACTTGAACAAGGTCGAGTTTAGACTTATTTTCATTAGGAGAATCTCGCCGTTCCATTATTGATATTTTTACGAAGATCTAATAGAGCACATAGAAATTAAATTTTTCATTACTAGGCTACAAAATGGAGAACGAAGTTCGAATTTTGTTTATTATCAAGGTAAACATTCGTGGACTGTCGGGCAATATTTTTAATTCTTTCTGGAAAATATCTATGTGAAAGCACACCAAAACCGTGTACAGGATACAATCCCTCGGCGTGAAAATACATCGTCAGGAGCCATCAAATTGTTACGACTGAACAAACCAATAAAAAAATTTAAAAAAAATTAAAACCGACTTCAAAATAACAAAATTGCACTAAAAAGTAAAAAATAATTTTTCCCTTATTTAATCTACGACTCTCATATTTTCTAAGCCGGCGCCAGATTTACACAGTGCAAATGACGAGGCACCGACTTAAAAAATATGAGAGTCGTAGTTTAAATAGGGGAAAAAAATATTTTTTACTTTTTAGTGCAATTATATTTTTTTGAAGTCGGTTTTAATTTTTCTAAAATTTTTTTATTTTTAACTTTTTAATTATATATATATATATTGACACAACATGCTGAGGAGATATGCGCGTACGTACATAAAATAATAATAATTAGGTGATAATAGTCTTTATTATTAACCATAAGTGGCAAAATATTGGGCCAATATTGATTTAGTTTAGGATGGGACCACCGGGGCATCGCCCTCTTTCGAATAAAAAAAGATCATCAAAATCGGTCCATATGCTGAGGAGTTATGAGGGGAAAAACATAAAAAAACATCCAAACGGGTCGAATCTATAACCTCCTCCTTTTTGAAGTCGGTTAAAAATAGAGCAGGCAGAGCGGTAACATCTCCAGATTAAACCCTGCTTTAATGGCGGCCTTTGAAATGGATTGCTATTGAATGAAAACCTTCTGTTCCCAATTTGCAACTGTAAGAAACCAATTCACCTTGCGTCGCAAGTAAAAGTAAATAAGTACACATAAGGCCTAACTCAGCCGGACCACTTTACAAGCCCACCGCAACCACAAAACGGTTGGGCGTTGTGTCAACCACCGACAGCGACAATTTCGTGGTGCAGTTTTTTCCCGTCGATACGGACTTGAAACGTGGTTGATTCCAGCGACAGCCCAATCACTGTTTCGTGGTTGTGGTGGGCTTCTGAAAGTGGTCCGTCTGAGTTAGGTCTATGATATACATAGCGTGACATAACCTCGTTTTTAGGTAAA
This sequence comes from Andrena praecox, assembly GCA_963932275.1. Classification (NCBI taxonomy): domain Eukaryota; kingdom Metazoa; phylum Arthropoda; class Insecta; order Hymenoptera; family Andrenidae; genus Andrena; species Andrena praecox. The sequence continues at coordinate 46,061,007 of OZ010729.1, read as the reverse complement.
CATTTGAATTCGGTTAAGCGGCGCAACACGTGTCAGTCGTGAAATTGTATGCTTTGGAACAGTGGAAATTTGTCAGGAGTGAATAAAATAAATCGATCGACGCTACCAAAAATGGAAATGCGTGTGAATTGCGCATGAAACGAGCAGATTTGAATGAACACACAATTAACGAACATCGTGGAACGTCTGCCACGCGTGTGCAATTACTAATACTGTTTAGATAGTACTTAGCGTGTCAGATATGGGGTGTTCAACGCGATTAGAACAAGTTGTATCTTTTATTCGGTTAGAGACAGAAAAAATGTCACAAAACAAAATTAAATACTATGGGATACAGCAGATCCCTATATTACCTTCACAATTTTATACGTCATCGCGTCTGAAAAGTGCCATTCCACCTTTTTTTAAATAGAATCACATACCTTCGAATACACCAATTAACGCAGTTTTGCACCTTCTATACACAAATATTAAGGCACATAGGGTAGATGTCCCGATTACTGCCACTTGATTGATTATATGTAATAAAAACGTAACGTATAAAAAGAAATGTACAAAAAATAGTTATTATTAAATGGAGATTCTGATTTACTGTAAAATAAAAAGATATATGTACCTAGGACAAGATGATTTTTTAGGTGACAGTTATAGGTACACTAGGATCGCTCGCGAATTTTAATTAATTATTAATAAATTCTTCAGATTTAATTCATAAAACTATTTTTTTTAATGAAAGAGATGTTAAATAATATTATGTTTCAAAGTGAAACAATTTTTAGGTTACACAACACGCGAAATGATTAAATGAAGTTCGGTTATAATCTTAAGGTGGCAGTAATTGGGACATCTACCCTATGTCATAAAACTATTACTTTAAAAGTTATTTCGATTGGAAGTTCACTGAATTATTTCGGTGTATCAACATATTTATCGGATACTTATTCTACAAGAGACGTTCGAATGATCCTTGAATGATACTGATTGATAAAAATACGTTCATGTTTCCAGCCTTCTGATTGCATTTCGCAAACATGAACAACACATCCACTTTATCGCTACTTGTAAACGTGATAATTTTATCACAGTGAATGAAAGTAGCAGTTTTAAGATATTAATACCTCGATACTTTCTGAGGATGTAAAAAATGTGCGATCAGAACATCCAAAAGTCTGGGATTCTATTTAAAAAAGGTGCAATGGCACTTTACACACACACTGATGCATAAGAGTAATAAAAAAATATACAGTAACCCATTCAATTTTTCCTCATGATATTTTATTTTTCTCTATGTGTAACCGATTTATGATACAGTTTGTTCCAGTTGCGTGAGACACGTTATACAGGGTGTTCGACTGCTGCTGGGAGAAAATTTAAGGAGTGATTCTAGACACCAAAATTAGACAAAAATCAAGAATAACGATATTGCCGTGGCGGCTTCGTTTGTTAGTTATAAGTGTTTAAAGATACGCCTAGAAGCAGGCAACTCGCGTGCAGCGGCACACGCGGGACAACTCAGGCGAGGGGTCGGGCAGCGGTGCTCATAGCCGCTGTTGCACGGGCTCACTTACCTCAGAGAAGCTGCGACGAAATTCACGACAATCGACATGACCGCACAATTCCGCGGCACTTAATCCATAGAAATCGCACCACCCAAAAAAATAAATGAAAGATCAGATCTCCTGCACTAAAACGTGTAAACTTTTTTAAAAAGGAACACAAATTTACCTGCACTGCCACACGCAAAAGAATTAAAAACAATACATCAGATTGATACTCGTTCAGATAAGTTATCATCGGCGGAGCTGTGTTGAATATGAGGAGCACCAAAACGAAATGAGCGTTTATGAAGAGCGGCTGACCTGAACGAGCCGTGCGGCGAGCAGACACGCCCAAATTGCTCTTGTATAACCACACATGTGGCAGGTAGTTTGGAGTTGCTTTCTTTTCCGTTTATTACCGTTTCAAAGTACGCGAACTTTCTCTGCAGCAGTGCAGGGGAACTCTTTTGTGTTCACCGACGAAGACATCAGTTTTACTAAATTCTTCGAACGCAGTACATCAACTAAACAAGCATACAAATAAACTCGTTCGACTGTTTTGTTTTGGCGATCCTCGTATTCAACCTACTTCCGCCGTATTAATTTAGTTCAACGAAGCAATCATAATAAGATTTTGCAATTTCAATTGTCTGGGTGCGTATAAATCTATTTTTTTTTTCGTTTTCAGTGACGGTGAATTTGTGTTATTTTTTAATTTTTTTACACATTTTAGTGTAGGAGTTCTGATATTTTTTATTTTTGAGTGGTGTGGTTCCGTGTTTTGGACTACAATGGATATAGTGAAAGCAATGGATTTTAACGTGTAGGTAAGCAGGTCTGGTGTAATTCAACGATAACCTTCAATTTTGGGTGAAGTGTCGCAGAATCTTGTGTTCCTGCCGATTGTCGTTTTCGTCGGAGCTTCTCTGAGATAAGGGACCCCGTGCGACAGTGGCTTTGACTACCACTGCTCGACGCCTTACCTGTAGTAGCCTCGCGTCCACCGCTGCACACAGATTGCCTGCTTTTAGGCGTATCTTTAAACATTTATATCTCTAGATATTTAGATTATCGTTGAATTACGCCAGACCTGCCTACTCGCTGAAATCCATTGTAATCCATTGTGCTATCGAGACAAACATGCGCAGAAATCACACCACCCAAAAAAAAAAAAAAAAATATCAGATCTCGTGCACATTGGTGCGATGTAAATATTGGTTACGTGCGAAACATCAAATGGGACACCCTGCAGTACTGATTCGAAACCCGCGATTTACAAATGATTCTGTTAGTGTAACAATTTAAACATCGTTTTATAAACGTATTCCGTGCAACGACAGAGAAAGAAGGATCACAACGAAACAAGACCACATACGCCTTTTAACCTTGCTGTCCTATTCGGGTTTATTTAACGCAAAACAAATTTATTTAACATACAAATTTGTGTAAACAACAACATTACTTGTGGAAGACATGCTTTCGTGATGTAACGTGGAATACCTCGCCAAGGAATTGTAACTTGGTATATTTCAATAAGGTGCTGAAGCAGAGAGGAATTTAAAAATGGTCAAATAGCGAATTCGGTACCTCGCACTGACTCTGCACTGGTGCCAGAAAATGACTTGGATTGGTTGATTCTTATAGAGCTATCTCCGTTTCTATCAGAAACAACCAATCCAAGTTATTTTCTGGTACCAGTGCAGAATCAGCGCGAGGCACCGAATTCGCTAAAAAAACACATCAGTTCCAGTATCTCGCTGAAATATTCCAACTTGCACTTACCCTTCTATCTTAACACTATACTCGTGTTCTGGGGTCGGGTAGGAACAATGGAACAACATTTCAAGTTACATATTTTATTCTTACATTCTACCATAGTATTGCAAGTTAAAAAAATTCTTATATCCGACTAGAATATTTGACAATCGCCGCCATCGGCTCGGTTCTCACCGATTACCAGGTCGCACCACGAGGAGGTTGCTGCGCTTCGAGACCCGTAGAGAGATAGATGGAATCAATGTTCCATCGATCTCCCTGTATATGAAACCCTTAGCCTACTAAGCCAAGGAGATGGATGGAAACAAAGTTCCATCGATCTCTTCGGTTTAGATACAGAATCTAGGGAACTGCCAAGCAATCACCCGTTTAAAAGAAGTTCAGCAAAGAAGGAAAGGCGGAAGGTAAGCATGAAGCGAGTATTGGGCGGCGCAGTTCCTACCACCCTGCTGTCCGAGTCGAAAGGGAAAAGCGCTCGGCGCCTCCCAGGCGATTCCTGTTGCTCCGAGCGACTCGCCAGGAGCAACACTAGGTGTGACCTGACTCAAGCCGACTAAAGGTAGATTTACACTAGCCGTCCAGACGGCTAGGGTAAATCTACCTTAACGCGGAGATTGGGTAGTCGGACAGGGTGACTTACGCAGGCAGCGGACTAAAAGGTACACCCCCTACGCCCGAAACTTTTCCCTTTCGACAAGAACACCAGGGGATGAAACTGATCCACCCATACCAATTCCATGCTCAGTCACTTGCTTCCGACAACGGAAGCAGCGGTGACCTCCTCATCACGGATGAGGAGCCAGCAAACGAGCAACAAAGTTAATAAAATTCAGTGACTACTTGGCAATTTTACATGGGGCCCTAAATACTTCATGCTATAATAAATTAACCTAGGCTTCCTTAGATGTCTTCTTTCACTAACACTTTGCACTATCACTTTTTCACTATCACTTTTCACTATTTTCTTTTAAGTATATTATTTCACTGTCTCCCTTCCCCGTGGAAGGGTGAACCGGAAAAGCTGAAACAATCCAATGCGTTATGTTAGTAATGGTCGGCCTGGAAGGAAATTATGGAAAAACTTATAGAGTTGGTGTCAATCGAGATAATTTCGACCTATAGCCGAGCACGCACGAGCATGCAAAACCATCGTAGAGATAAGTACACGAAGGAGAGAGCAGAGAATGTAGACACATCGATGAGATGCATGACAGAGTGACAGAAGTCACGCAAAACCATCGAGAAAATCGACGAGATCAAATAAATCATGCAAAACCATCGAAGAAATCCACGAAATGAAATAAACCATGCAAACCCATCGAAGAAATGCATAAAATAGAATAAATCATGCAATCCCATCGTAGAGATACATACATGAAAGAGAGCATGGAATGGAAACACATTAGTGAGATGCATGACAGGGAAGGAGTCTTGCAAAACCATCGAAGAAATGCACGAAGTAGAAGAAACTCTGCCAAACCATTGTTGAGATACATGAAGGAGAGCAGTGAATGTAGACCTCCTGATGAGACGCATGACAGAGTAACAGAAGTCATACAAAACCATCGAAGAAATCGACGAGATCAAATAAATCATGTAAACCCATCGAAGAAATGCATCGAATAAAATAAATCATGTAAATCGATCGAAAAAATGCATGAACTAGAACAGATCATGCAAACCCATGGCAGAAATCAGTTAGAAACGAAGAGCAATTAGTTTTGACCTTGGCAGAACAATAAAATTTTGAATGGCTTGTAACGAACCCCAAAAGTTCATCGGCACCAACCGTATACGCTAACCCAGGCCAGGGGGCCGCGAGGTTGGAGGAAGGACCAGGGTTGATACCCTGACCAGGTCCCCAGCAAGTCCGGCAAGTCCAGCCAGTGCAGTAGATCCAGGTGGTTCGGGAGCTCCAGGGTGTGGAGGAAGATCCCCAGGAAGTCCAGGAAGTCCAGTAGGTCCGAATGTTCCAGGTGGCTCGGGAGCTCCGAGGGGTGGAGGAAGGACCAGGGTTGAAACCCTGACCAGGTCCCCAGTAAGTCCAGGAAGTCCAGTAGGCCCAGGTGGCTCGGGAGCTCCAGGGTCCCCGGAGGTCCTCCAGGCCCGGAGGACCGACGACGACTGAGTACATGGAGCTCCGTCAACTACCCACCTAAACTTCAGGAAACGATGTCCCCCGATCAAAACAAGGTCGACGGTTAATTACAATTGCGAAATCCACCGAATTCTTCGGCAAAAATGGGTTTTCCGCTAAACTATCCATTTCAGTGGCTATTGCTATGACAAATAATGTTAACAACATTTACACTAACTGCCAAGTAAAAATTATTAATAACTATGATCGATACAACTCGAAATATCAAGCAATTAGTAACACTTGGCCTTGGATTTGCGAATGATTTTCTACGCCAAATGAATTTACTTTTATTCTCAATGTTTAATCGTTCGATAAATTAATGTTAATCCTTACACATATCACATAGTATTCTTTATAATGTATAAATACATTTTAGTATTTATACTTTTTCAAACAGCGTATTAGTCAAAAACAATTTTTTAACAGAAAGCTTATTATTCGTGACTGAAAGTAAAAGTGTCAACTACTGGTACACTGTCAACTACGAGTACAGTTACCCTAATATGTTAAATAATTTAATTTCGAAAGCATCCAAATCTGTCAGGTCTGACATGAAATGTATATAAAAGAATCAGAAATAATATTGTTATAGTACTAATTTAACTGAAATACAGAATACTTATTAAATGTGCCGATAACTTGGAATGAGAAAACAATTTTTTTTATGGAATAATTATTCGTCGTAATTATTCTGAAACGCCACAGTTTCTCCGAGAACGATTGAAATCGTTATTTGCGTGTATGCAGATCATATAAAGCAACTATCACGCTTTGCTAAATACTTTCCTTTTTTTTTTGTTCTTGGAAGGAAATCTACATAACAAGAATGTGCGTTAATGATGTTACATGCGTACAACTGAGTTTTTTTCCAAGATCGTTTCCTTTTAATCAACCGCTCTACTTACAATCAGTTTTCTAGTAATTTCGCTTCGACTGAATGCCTCATTTTCAAGTAGTGGAAACGTCTATCGAACTTGGTTAATTCCACAATATATTAGGTATATCTTAAATTATCCACATACTTTTTGCCAAAATTTAGAAATTAGTAGTACATAGTAACGAAATGTGTCACGCTTCCCGAGGATTTAGCGTGGACTTTTACAATAAATATATATAGCATTACTGTCGTAAATAATATTGGAAATGTCGAGTAACTTTAATTTAAGTGAATGCGAGGTGTATTTAACTATTTACAGAACAATATTCATTTATAGGAAGAAAAACATGAGATACAAGAAAGGTACACATATTAAAATACAGTGATAAATAGGCACAGGTACAAGAAAGAGAAGAAAAAATACGAAAAATAGAAAACAGGAAATAAATAAAAATTGAGAACAATGACGTACCTATATTTATTTAAATGCAAGCAAAGCAATTTAAATGTTGGCGGATGTATATGTGTATATGCTATTAGAGAAGAAGTAGAGTATTGTTTATAGTCGAATTAACGAAAGAAGGCGCCTTGGAACCAGGGCCAGAATTTGCGACGTTGCCGCTACTCCAGGCTCGCGACTGGTGCTTCCCCTACGCGGCTCCCTACGCCTTGGCCAATGACTTTCGACTACTCAGCTGTGGGCCTAGAGCAGGGCTCTCCAAGGTATCGCACGCGTGCGCTTGGGGTTCTCCCACTCTCGTCCGCGTTGTCAGGGATACCGCGCGACGCTAACCGCGAAGACGCTAGCCCGGCTAGCCCGTCATGCCAGCCTTCGTAGCTTCGCGCGGTCTCCCTGACAACGGAAGGCACGCTACGCGAAAGAAAGTTTGGAAGGGGAAGCAGGCGCGTGAGGGGCCCCTACGCTGGAGACCCCTGGCCTAGAGTAATCGTTGTCCTTGTCGGGCGAAAGAGACGTCCGATCCAGTGATGCCAGAATCGGGACCGGAGTTCTCGAGAATTTCCCTCACCACGCATGCACACTACGCCGGAGCTGCGTGTCCGTGAGCTCGGCGCTTCGGACAACGTCGGGAAGACGAGAGAGAAAACGAATGTGTGTCTTTCTCTCTCGCTCTTGAAACGCTGTGATCCAAGGAGTGCTTTGCCTTCTGCAACTAATTGACAAAGAAAAGTGTCACAATCCGGACCTAAATGAATACTATTAAATGCGATTTGATTATCGCCTCTTGAAAAATCTATTAATTTTACTGAATCCATGGCCAAGAGTGGATTCTAATTTTAACAAAGTTCACTAATTTACAGTATCAAAATATTCATCTTTTAATAAAAAAATTCATTCTAAGGTTTGAAAAATAGAAATAGCTCAAATAAAAAGTACGGAAATTTAAAATGAAAACAAGAAATTATGAATGTACATTTTTCTTTGTTAAAGAAGTTACAGAAGAACTTTATTTAACTTTTTTTTATGTAGAATTTAGTTCGTATATCTGAAAAATCGAAGAACCATTTAAATATAAAGTTTCATTGAAATCCATTTTGCCGTTTAAACGTAATCGTGTTAACAAATATATGAGATATTTAAAAAAAAGCTCTTTTCTAAATAGTCAAAACGTGATCAGGAGGTCTTAAAACGTGATTTCCGTAACAAAATTTTTTCAATTTTTTTTTCATTACAAGAGTATTATACATATGTCAGAAAGTGAAAAGTGTATCTCGAGGCACTCGAGAAGATCGCGCACGGCCGCGTGTCGCTTGCACCTCTCCTTGGATCACAGCGTTTCAAGAGCGAGAGAGAAAGACACACATTCGTTTTCTCTCTCGTCTTCCCGACGTTGTCCGAAGCGCCGAGCTCGCGGACACGCAGCTCCGGCGTAGTGTGCATGCGTGGTGGGGGAAATTCTCGAGAACTCCGGTCCCGATTCTGGCATCACTGGTCCGATCTGCTACACAACGTGGCAACGTCGCACGAAGTACGGAGCAGGCATTGGGTCTCTCCCGAGCCACGCGCGCCGGCCTACGGGCCGCCCAGGCGCCTTCTTTCGTTAATTCGACTATAGGTCAAATTGCATATTCTGGTAATAGTTTCAATGTTTTCGAGTTGCTTTTTTACTAGGCCTATAAAAAGCGACATTTCGTGGGTACTTAAACGGGCATCGAGTTTAATAATAAAATTTCAACAAGTAAAGAACTAGTATTGCAACTGCGTTTACAATTTGAGAAATGAGATCTGCACCACCAATATCGTTAAAAGGATAAGTTCATTTTTTAGTTTAATTTGGGATTCCAGCGAAAAGGAAAACTTTTTACAGGATATGCATTTGTACGTTCTATATGAAATCCAAAAAGCATAATTATTTAATCAAAATGTGATGGGAAAGTTATATGTAATAAACTTTTGTAAATGTAAAAGTGAAATTGTGATTATAACTCACATAGTCGTCATATTGCAATATAAAATAATCATTAAGGAAACTCGCAGGTATGTTTGTAGAAGGTTATCGAACAAAACTGAAAAACCACAAAATTGTTGCTACGTGATAACAATAATCCAGTAACCAATAAACGTGTCCAATAATAGCTTCTAGTTTGACTTTACTATTATCCAGTAATACATAAACGAAATATTTGACTCAATTTCTATATTTTTTTATCACTTTCTCTGATAAGAAATAATGCTCCTCTCGCGATGAGGTTCACTAAACATCGTGAGAAGAAAGAATGCAACGCTGTATATCTTGAGACATACAGGGTATTCCAAAAATGCTGCGGTTCCTTGAAGAGGGTGACTCGGGGGGTGATTGCAACCAACTTTTTCCTTTGCGAAAATACTCTCCGAGGTTTCGTTAACGAGATATTAACAAAAAGCACCGACCAATCAGAGCAAGCGCCTTCCGCCCGAGCTCCCGCGGTAGCGTTGGCTACGCGGTAAGCGACTGCGCTTGTACTACGAACGTACGAACAAGCAAGTCGGCATGCATCGAAGGAAACCGCGTTACACAGTTTTTTTTTTTTTAACAGAATCTTAAATAAGAATTATTTGAAGTGAGAGGACAAGAAGTACTGAAATTTCGTTTTTAAATAAGGCATACACGAAAAGGTAATGTAACAGAAATATGTACGACAAGTGATCGTAATTCGTAATTAGGGTACAATAACAGTTCGATTTAAAAAATATGAAAACAACTCAAGCATCGAAATAATTTCCATTATTGTTAATTACCTTTTGCGTAGGACAAGCGCAGTCGCCTACCGCGTAGCCAACGCTACCGCGGGAGCTCGAGCGGAAGGCGCGCGCTCTGATTGGTCGGGGTTTTTTGTTAATATCTCCTTAACGAAGCTTCGGACAATATTTTCGCTAAGGAAAAAGTTGTTTCAAATCACCCCCTAAGTCACCCCTTCCAAGGAACTCCGAAATTTTTGGGACACCCTGCATACACATCTGATCATCATAACATTGAGAATTTATTATAACCCCTAACCATCACGTTATGGATTAAACAATTATACGTTCCGGATTGCTAGGAACATACAGGTGCATGTGCTATAACAATTATTCTTATTTTCCACTGCGGTCCGAAATCGACCAAAAAGTGGTATTGTTCTTTACAAAGTGTACATACTAAATAAACTTTCCTACAATCAGAATTCTATATCAATCAAGAGAAATTCTATCCAAGGGACACATCACCCTATAAACAGAATTATTTTTGCTTCTCCAACAAAGATTTCTTTTCAACCGCTTGGCACCGAATGTCTTTTCCCGTCAGGAACGTCAATCTCCTCGACAAATACCAATACATGGTCTGCCGATCCGAAGCCCACGAAATTATTCTCTTCGCGCGCGCTACTGGAAACCGCTGGTATCGCTGGAACTTTTCGCGCTCCGCTCCTTCTTCTTCCTCCCCCAGAAGAGCACTTTCGTTATGCTCCAGATCCTCCCTTCGCTCCCCGCCACTGCCCCGGCGGAAAATCCGAAGTGATAATAAACCAACGCATCCCGAGTTTCCCAGTCAGTCGGTTCTCGCGTTGCCGAAGGGGAGTCGACCAGCTGATCTTTTCCGCCCCTATCCGAGGAAAGATGTTTCTCGGTCATAAACGCAAAAAATGGAGGACCTATCGGGAATAATATTGTACACGATGATTCTGCTCTTGCTTCACCAATGTAAGGAACATTTTTATTTAACGACGCATTTCGTTCATCGCGTGCAACTTATACCTACGTGAATCGGAATATTTTTACGAACACGGGGTGGTCAAGTGCGTCCCGACTTGAGATGTAGAAATTGATAAATGCTGATAATTTGTTAAATATTTTATGTCGCTAACGATTGGTAATATCCAAAAATTTTTTGGCGAAATTCATTGAAATTTAAACGGTTTTTAAATGGTACAAGAGCTGCAGGATTTCAGATTGTAATGCAGGGATTGTAAAGCGTCATTGTTTTCTTTAATTTTCTGGTTTTATGTGGAGATCAAGGCTTTAAACAACAACTTGTAGCATTGGACATTTCTGATCTTTTCATTGGGAAGAAACACTAAATAATTTCACTTTCGGGAATTAAATATGAACGTAAGGAAATAAAGTATTTTGAATGATCACATAAGAATGCTATTCTGACAATTTCTAAATCTGATTTTTCTTGTACGAGGAAATTAAATCGAAAAGGAAAATAAAATGAGGAGAAATTGATTATTATTGTCTGCGATTATCATCAGTATTTTGTTATTATTTTCAGGGTTGGACTTAAGAGTAGCATATTTACTGAATCTCGCCTATTAAATCTCCTCGTGCAAATAGGCTCATATTTCATTTAATTTGCTCGATTTCATTTTAAAAAAAACGCGTCTAGGGGGTGACATCCTATTACAAAAACTATAATCTTTTACAGCGATTACAGTTTGATCACTATCGTCTTTAATATCGAGATCTGATCCTTCAAATGATCAGGGCCCGTCCTAGCTCTTCCACCGCCCTGGGCAAAGATGATGTTTGCCGGCCTTTATATTTAATTATAAATAATTTTTAAATAATTTTTACTTTTTAATTATTCTAAAATATAATTTTTGACAGTGAGTGAAATTTTTTGTAGGTATTTGTTGAAAAACAAAAGCCTTTTGTTTACAAAAAAGTTAATGTTCATACAACAAGCAGTAACAAAACAAAATTCAAGTTTGATACTAAATTCAAACTGTTTTACCGCTTTTTTTAAAAAGTTTTACTTTTTTGTTTTTATTGATTTTAATTTTCTCTTTCCATCAATTTTGCCGCCCCCAAAGAGTAACCCAAAAATGGGGCCTTTTTCGTCTCTTTTTGGTCCCAGGATTTTGGAACAGAATTTATGCCAAACGATACCTTATGATGAGACATCAATCACACGAAATTTTCAAGTTGAGGTGACAATTAGTTTCTGAGATATGGGAGGTCCGAGAATTTAAACAATTCTTCCCAGAGGCTTTGCTGGCTGCTAACAACGATTTTGGGCTTAGATTTTCAAAATTCACAATGCTCGATTTAATACAGCGGACCATATGTCTAAAAGTATTCTAATTTTCATAAAACTTTTTTTGTTGTCTCTAATATTCGTAATGTAAAAAATTATAAAATGAATTTTCGAAACTAAAGTGAAATTTATGGTTTTAATAATAATTATTTTCAATTTTATGGAAGCTGTGTATTGCGATTGATGAAATATATACGTTTACTTACGGCCGTGCCCGCTGAGTGACTGTATTAGCGACATTCTCGCAATAGAAGTTGTGAATTTTGAAAATCTAAGCCCAAAATTGTTATTAGCTGCCAGCAAAGCCTCTGGGAAGAATTGTTTAAATTCTCGGACCTCCCATATCTCAGAAACAAATTGTCACCGCAACTTGAAAATTTCGTGTGATTGATGTCTCACCATAAGGTATAGTTTGGCATAAAATTCAGTTCCAAAATCGTGGGACCAAAAAGAGGCGAAAAAAGGCCCCATTTTTGGGTTACTCTTTGGGGGTGGCAAAATTGATAGAAAGAGAAATTATTTTAAAAACTAATTGTCATCTCAACTTGAAAAATTGTTGTGATTGATGTCTCATCGTAAGCTATCATTTGGCACAAAATTCAGTTCCAAAATCGTGGGACCAAAAAGAGGCGTTTTCTTGGGTCACTCTTTGCAGCTCTGGGCAGGTACCCTACTTGGGGCCCCCTAGATCGGGCCCTGCAAGTGTTACATATCCTTACTACAACTACAGGGTGTTCCTCGAGCTACAACTACTAACATAAATTCTTTAAATGAAAATTTAGTTTAACTCAAAAATTTCACAGTTAGGTACCTTCGCAAGACATCACAGTAGGTACACGATATAGTTTATTGTTACAGTGTTCGACTACGTGAACATTAAGAAAAATTATCTCGGCAGAAAAGATCCATGTCTGTCACACGATTAATAATTCATAGCAAGCAAATTTATTCTTGTTATCCTATTGAATGATCATTGGTCACTATACTTCAACTTTTTAGAAATCACGAAAATATGTATGAAAGAATTTATCATCCAGTAAAAGTGGAGCTAAAAAATCGAATAAATGAAATTTTGTCGTACTACATAATTGTCGAACATTTTAATATCATATATCAATCTGAGTCAAGGTGACCTTCCGGTCTGGAGCCCAAAAAGATAGGTGATCTTTAGGAATTAATTAAAGGAAAACTACTATATATAATATAATGGGACTTTTTGCATTGTATTAAGGATGTCTTAACCCTCTAGTGCATAGACTTTTAATTCAATTGGAAAAATTAGAATACTCTAATTAGGGGATGAAAAGACCGAATCCGATGTCTGTTTTCAATCTGGAGGAAATAATAATAATAATAATAATAATAATAATTTTCGCAGCGTGCGTAGCTCAAAAATGCATTTCAAACTAGATTTCTGTGAAATCGAAACGTCAGATTGACATGTTTCTTAGACCAATATGTGCGCTGTGATACTACTTTTAGGGCTGGCAAATGAGAATTCCCAACCCCTGGATTAAACAGATGCCCGCCTTAAGGCAGGCGTATGCACTAGAGGGTTAAAATATAGAATTCTATTTTTTGTTTTATAATTAATCATTGCAGACGGCACTGGGGAGTCGTTAAAGTCGAGACGTCAAAAAAATTGATCCAAATCGGTGGGACCTGTATCTCCAAAAGTTATTATCCGATTCGACTGAAACTTTTTTTATTTTGAAGAATATACTTCTGGCTAGAGGGGAAACCTGAAAAAATCACAAAACTGACATTTTTTAGAAAATACCGACACTTGAAGTTTGAATTCACTTTTTCCCTATATTTTTCATCCTTTCAACGCCTTCGAAAATTTTAAATTTTTAATTTTTTGTAATTTTTTCTGGTTTCCCCCCTAGCCAGAAGTATATTCTCCAAAATAAAAAAAGTTTCAGTCGAATCGGATAACAACTTTTGGAGATACAGGTCCCACCGATTTTGAGAACACTGTTTCGGGAAAAACGCGTTTAAAGTTTTACGTGAGCGCCGAGTTGGCCGGTTGTGACCCATGCATTTGCCAACTTCGGGAATTTTACGAATTTCAACAAATCCTTTTAAACACGTATTCTTAAAAGGTTGAATTTTCGAAAAATGAAATAAAAAAAGAATCGACTTTTAGACCGGAAGGTCCCCTTAATGGCTTAAAGTAGAGCTGTTGATACCCGGGAGAACGGGTACCCGGGTACCCGTGAGATACCCGGGAGAAAAAAAATTCCCGGGTAGGCGCTACCCGGGTAAACTACCCGAGATACTCGAGACTCTCGAGATCTCATAGAGTACCGTTCCATAATTGAAGCCACACTGAGCGTCATGGCCTTCGAGTCGAAGGCCATAAAATTCGGTGAGGTACCGCAGGGGGTTGACCTCGCCACAGGGTGCCAGACGGTATCTCTCTGACAGGCATCGCTCCAGAATTACGTTCTGTACTCTGTAAGTTCTCGAGATTCTCGAGAGTCTCGGGTAGTTTTCCCGGGTAGCGCTTATCCGGGAATTTTCTTCGTCCCGGGTATCTCACGGGTACCCGGGTACCCGGGTATCTCGTGTTCCCGGTCCACAGCTACAGCCCTAGCTTAAAGTTACATGCTACATTATCATTAGTTTTGTTTCTGTTTTTGCAGGCCGCTCCGAGATGAATGTCAGGCTGATTGCACGGCTGTTTTCCGTGCTGTGTCTTTCAGAATTCCTGCTAATGAGAGTAACTGCATTCTTCTTCTCGTCGCTTGTGTCGCCACAAACGTCGAAGGCAAATTTCCCAGCGTTTGTCAAATTCAGGAACGAAAATGCGAATTTTGAAGACAACGCATATCGTTATCCTCAGCAAGGGAAACGGAAACCTCATATCATCATCATTCTTGCTGACGATATGGTGAGCGAGTATCTTATGTTTCTTATACAATACATCGTACATGTAGCTTTCGATATAACATTTAGGATTTAAAAATCATCTGGAAATCCTAGAAATTCTCGAGAAATTTTTCGATAAATATCCTATAAAATTTGTTAAGTAAAAGATAGAAGATTAGAGGCAACTTTGATTATAGGCATCAACAGTGTAGGATGCAAAAGAGAGAGAGAGGGGGGGGGGGAGAGTGAGAACGATTGAGTGTGTGGTTTCAATATTACACTCCTCAAATTAATTAATTGGGTCACCTCTAGGAACCCGAAAAATAGGGGCAAGTTCACATGGTCATAACTCCGGCAACAGCAGTCGTATCGATATTTTGAAAGTATCGTTTGAAAGAGTGGAATCTCTAATTTCAGCTGTTTTCTTATGAGATTTTAGCTGTATTGCTTTTCGGCAAAGTTATAGCGATATAAATACCACTTTGTCAATTTTAAAGAGTTTTCTTCAACTTTGCGATGTTCCACGGGGAGAGTGAAATTTTTTACACAGATTCCATTTACACCAGTTGAAAGCGACCACTTTCCTTTGTAAAAATAGAGCAATAAATTTCTTGTGCGATTTTTTTGGCCCAGTTATTTAACTGTGAAGCAAAAATAGTTGTTTTTTTTTTCACTTTAGTTGCTTATACTAAGCGATGCAATCATCGCAGAACGCTCATGAAAATAACAATAGAAAGATCAGTTTTTCCTCTTTAAAATGCATCTTTTTCGTTTTCGATTCCGTTAACATTTCGGTGCGCCATGTCCTTTCGAAAATATGCTTAAAAATAGTACAAATTCCATTTTTCCTTCAAATTGCTGTATCTCCGCGAGGGAAACATCATTATCTTAAGCTCATTTTAAAGCGGAGAGCCTGCCGATCCTTTTGAGTTACACCGGAACCCGCTGCGATAATTATTTACGCGTGGCCTTTATATTCGAAATTACCGTTTCGGAAAAATAAATCTACAACGGTAATGTGCTGCACTGTCGGTCGTTCCAGCGGAAGCGAGCGCTCTTGTGCGTATCCCTACATGACACGTACTTAACTGAAGTATTATACTAACAATAAGAATATCATCTTACTGTAAAGTTAGGTTAGTAACTCTATTGTTGTGTTATTTTCGTTGTAAAAATTTTGCGCCGGCTCCTTTTTCTATTCTTCTCGCGAATAATTATTCATACAGATTATTCCATTCTTTTCACTACAACAAAAAAGAATATACATGCATATAGTACAAAGTTGTCACGCATACTTATGCGCAATAGGGAGGACCTTAGTTACTCTTGTCGAAAAATAATTTTGAGATTTTTGGCGGGGACACCCCCCAGGATTGTGCCATTGGGAGAAAAAATAATGTGTGCAAAATTTGAAATCGATCGGAGAACGGGAAACCGTGCCTCATCGCATTTGAAATTTGTTTATTTTTTAAACTCGTTTTTCTCCATTGTAGTATATCGTTAATATACATTTTTATATATCGTTGAATTTGTATTTTTATGCTGTGCAATAATATGGAATCAAAGTATAAGATCACTTAAAAAAAACATCATGACCTAAAATCTCAAAAACCATCAAAAAAATTATTTTTTCGTTGGCATTATATTTACGCTGTCAAACAGTACAACTTTCGTCTGAAATTTTTTTCATATAATTATAAATAACAGATTAAAGGGAAAAGTGCGCTCGAAATTCACAAATTTTTGCAGATATTATTCTATTTATTTTAAAAACTAGGGGTCTAGAAGAAAATCTGACTAGTCTACGCGATGCACACATTTTTCCTCCAGAAAACATCAACAAAAGTGGTAAGTCACGTTTTGTTTTCCATACAGAAAACAACAGTGGCGGGCGTATCCATTGCCGCTCAGCGACAGAATCGCTTAAACGCGCGTGACTATCACTGTCGGCGCCGTACGCTTTGCCAAACTATTTCGCTCTGGTATTGAAAACGAAACGTGAATTACCAGTTTTGTTGATGTTTCCGAAGGAAAAAATGTCTGCTGCATCGCGTGGAGTAGTCAGATTTTCTTCTAGACTCTTAGTTTTTAAAATAAATTGAAAGATATCTGCAAAAATTGGTACATTTCGGGTGCATTTTCCCTTTGATCGTTGTTTAAATATATTTAAATGGTAATAATGCAATAATAACTTATATCGTTGTATTCCGGAGGGTTGATAGAATACTTTGACGGTACAAGCAACCGAATAACTATTACTGTTTGAACACGAAAGATGTTCAAAGTTGAAAATTTGCAATTTTTTTTTTAAAAACCAATTTTTCGAAAACTGAAGGTGATGGCCAAAAACGGTTTGCGAATTCGTATTCAGCGCACAGAAATCTATAAGAAACAGGTATTGAATGTTACAAGTCCAGATGGCTGTTGAATAGTTACAATTAAACTCTTCCATGAGTTTGACTTCTCGTTCGCCCGAATCGTTTACTGCTAAATTATTCACTATATTTAATCCAATATTATAATTGTGTTCATTTTCCCATTCTAGAGAATCCATATTTATAAAATCTGTTGAAACAGTGTATTCTTAATGAAAGTATCGGTTATTTCATAAAAATTTTGAAATCTGTTATTTATAAATATATGAAAAAATTTCTTAGACAAAAGTTGTACTGTTTGAGAAGGTAAAAATAATGCCAACGAAAAACGTTTATTCTGATGGTAAATTCATGAGATTTCAAGGTCATGATTTTTTTTTAAGTAATTTTATACTTTGATTCTATATTGTTACAGAGCGTAAAAAGACAAATTCAACGATATATAAACATGTATATTAACGATATACTACATTCGAGAAAAATGAGTGACAAAAATAAAAAAATTTTAAATGCAATAAGGCACGGTTTCCCGTCCTCCGATCGATTTGAAATTTTTCACACATTATTTTTTCCCCCAATGACACAATCCTGGGGGGTGTCCCGAAAAAAATTTGAAAGTCGAAAAGTAAGGTCCACCCTAATGCGCAAACGTACACTCAGCTCGAACATTCTACAGCATTTCATGAACATGGTGAGGACACTGCCAAGCCACAGGTTCCCGTCTAGAACACTTCTAATTCATGTTGAAACACCACTGTGGCGCCATCTGCCTACGATTATATAAATCTCCGCGATCTGCTGCGTTCGCGATGCTGTAGCGTAAATGATACCAAGAATAAATGTCAAATGACTTTTATTGCAATGAACTTCAAGAAAAATCATAATAATTTTGACACTATGAACGATAACCTTGTAATGTCCAAAGCACAGCCGACTCTAGTACTAGCCGTGCTGAAGGTAAAATGGCAACACCGCACCGGACTCCCGGCTACAGTGTCTCCCTCTACCGGTCTTTCGGTTTCCCGTTTACCTTTTAAATGTTTATATTATTGTAGTACTGAAGTCCTCTAAATATCAAATACGGAGAAATAATCCAGGTGTTTTATTTATTTATATTAACCCTACAGATCTTTATTTTTGTGTGTAGCACATTTATTTAATACAATCTATAGCATTTTTGGACATTTCGTTGTACATATATTTTTTTATACAAATTTCACATATTCATTAATAATGTCACGGTGTTGGTGTGTTCCCAATTGCAAGGGAAATTAATAATAATAATAAGAAGAATAAGTTTATTTGTACTACAGGCTCACAGCCTCTTACAAAGGAGGTTGTTTGGTTCTCACATCTACATCCTTATTTTTATCTGTGTTACATTGTACTTAAGCCTAATATCTATACTTTATATATTATTTATACTCTTATTACATTTCAATTAGTGCGAGTTTTCTTATTTTTATGACTGACTGTACAAAATAAAACATATTCTTTGCTTCCTCGATGTTCCTAATATTTAATACTTCAGGGAAATGTTATTGCTAAATGGTATGACCGCGGTATTTTTCCAACTAATCGGTCCTATTTTATTGGCTTTTTCCTCCTTACGTTTTTCCATCAATGCCGGATGGTAAATCTCAAAAACGCGGTCACGGATTATTGTTGAGACCATTTCTATGGGATAACCATTACGTTTTAGAGTATCTTTAATGAGGAGTAGATTAGCCGGTCGAAATTCAGGGTCAGAGAGTAAAATTGCGCGATCTATTAATCCCTTTATTAATCCCACCTTATGTTGCATGGGATGAGCCGAAAAAAAGTTTATGTATCTACCCGACCAACTAGGTTTGTGATACCAATTGGTGCTAAGTTTATTGTTTGATCTAATGACCAATGTAACACACCGACTCGTGTGTTACACGGCATACCAAACGTGTGACTCTAAAGCAAACGCAGTATAATTTTTAAATATCTTTCCTTGAAAAAGGTCTAAATCGCAGACCGAAACGTCGGAAATTTATAATTATTAAAATTGCAAATTAGCTTCTAGATTGTTTAACTGACCGAACCAGTGCGCCGAAACCACTTATTGTTATATTCTAAAAATACGGTCGATAGCTCAACTACTTTATTTAAAAAAAGCAACTGTTTTTCGCGAATATCTCGTTATATAGCAGTTTGGCGACAAAAATAGTTATTATGCAATTTATAGCTTAGGAAATTCTCTACAAAAATGGTGGTATGAGTTTTTTGGTAGAAGTAACCATTTTCATGTATGTTGGATTACCAAGTTTCAACCCCCATACTTTTGACAAGGGAAGATCCCGAACCCGGAAATTCTAAAAATTATGAAACTGTAAATAAGTAGGGGAAGTCCTCCTGAGTACAACGCAATTTCGTTTGCTGCTCAAATTCACTCTAAGGGGGTGAAATTGACACCTGAAAATCCGTTTTTTTTTCGATTTTGTGTTATAACTCACGAATCGTAAGAACTGTAAGATCTATAATTTACCAAATGATAGTCCTAATTAAAAGAAGTAACTTTTTCCTGAACACTTTTTTTCTATCTCCTACAGTTCGCGAGTAATAATACAAAATAAAAAAGTTTTCAGGGGTAATTGCACCCTCTTGGAGTGAATTTGGGCAGCAAACGAAATTGCGTTGTACTCAGGAGGACTTCCCCTACATATTTACAGAGTTTCATAATTTTTTCAATTTCCGGGTTCGGAATCTTCCCTTGTCAAAAGTATGGGGGTTGAAACTTGGTAACCCGACACACATGAAAATGGTTACTCCTACGAAAAAAACTCATACAACCTTTTTTGTAGAGAATTTCCTAGGCTATACATTGTATAATAACTATTTTTGTCGCCAAACTGCTATATAACGAGATATTCGCGAAAAACAGTTGCTTTTTTTGTTCAACCCTCTGTAAAATTTTTAGCGGCGCGGCGGTCGGATCGATGGGGACTTTTGACATATTGTTTAAAACGACCAAATAAAGGCCCATATAAAAATTTAGCTTGCTGGGATTTATTCCGAAGACATATCCTAATTTCACTGGACTAATGTGATTATCAGTGTTTATATAAACATGTTGTGAAAAACGAGTGTTTTTAAATTTTTTGGAACACTAAATTTTTACTTATTCGATTAATAAATACTTATTCGGAATGTTTGGTGGGATCCAGCCTACTATCAATAGTTTGCCAACTTACCACCGCAGCGCTAAAATCTAAGCCACGCCTCCACTTGGTTTCCCAATATGATCAAGTTTTCTGAATACTTAGCGTATAAAAGTGTTAGGGTAAAGTATTACAAAAATGAATGCTTGTGAACCAAGGATACTAAAGAGTTTTAAGAGGGAACACCACTGTGACGGCCGGGAAAGTAAGCCGTTTTCAAGAATTTTTTCCGGGAATAATTTACAGTTTTCATATAAATTTTTAATTACCTAACTTTAGTAAAATGTCCTAAGAGACTATACAAAGGCTGAGTAGAAAAACATGCATAAATTTTAATATATTAATTAATCTTCTGGACCCCTCACGCGCGCTGGTAGGATGTGTAACTATGGAACCGCAGGTCCGAAATCAAATCTCTCTTTTTTTTTATAAACTATACATAAATATGAGTGTAGTTTCCGTTGCACGTACCGATTCTTTTATCAAAATCAAATTTCTTGAAATACGCTCGAAAAACTGTCCAACTGATTCGGGGATTTTCGAAAATTTTTCTTCTAAAGCACGCAATTTTTACAAAAATAATTTGTTTCAGAAATCGGTACGTGCAACGGAAACTATTAAATGGTTTACTTTTCCGGCCGTCACAGTGGTGTTCCCTCTTAAGGGGCCACATATTTGACAAACCCGCAAACGCGGGAATTTGTCCGAAAAAGATATATGTATCACTCTTCTCCCTCACTTCCTTTTATCTTCAATAAAACAAGAGTGTTTTGACCTATCCCAAATCCATAACCCACCCGGTATGATGGTATTATCGTATCGGATATGAGCAGGGCCGTTCCTGGCGGGGGTGCAGAAGGTGCCCCCGCACCTGGGCGACCAAACCTAGAGGCGGCCGCAAGTCGTTTATAATATGTAAAAGTATTATTAATAAGGATAATAATCGAAACTTGTTTGCATGGTAACTGTTTAAAATTATGTATGAATAGATATAAAAGTAAACACTGCATATTAAATTCTTAATTAACGAATATTGAATTAATAAGGGCGGCAATATTGTTTTTGCACCTGGGCGGCCAAAACCCAGGAACGGCCCTGGATATGAGTCTAACGAAGCAAAGTAATTATAAAATTATGTACAGGGATGGAACGACGTGAGCTTTCACGGATCTGATCAAATCCCCACGCCGAACATCGATGCCCTTGCGTACAACGGTATCATCTTAAATAGTCACTACGTTCCCGCGTTGTGCACGCCAAGCAGGTCCGCCTTAATGACAGGAAAAAATCCAATTCATCTTGGCATGCAACACTCGGTTATTTTCCCAGCTGAACCGCGGGGGCTTCCGCTGAACGAGAAGCTGCTGCCTGAGGTACGTTTCCAAATGGATGGTATCACGCGACTGAATTATTCTAAACTTAAAATATTTTCTCTAATACGTATATGTGCAAAGAAGGTATTCTGGTTTAAGAGGTTTGAAAAATCGATTTTTGGCTTATTGTATTTTCTTCGAGTTTAGTAAAATTGGTGGAATTACAAAAGTGTATGAAAAAATAAGAGGAAAATAGGGGAATAGAATTAGTCTCACTTTCCAGAACCACTCAGTATAATTCTACAATCTACACTCTACAGGATGATCTGTAATTGGTGATAAATGCAGAAACGTGGCAATTTTGCATGAAAGAATAAATCGAAAATGTAGAAAATGTATTTCTGGAGGTATCATTTTTAAAAATAGTGACATTGAATATCCGTTAAGGGGGGATCCCACCCTGAAGCTACTAACAAAAGACAAAGTTAGGGATTTTTTTGATCGTATAAATAAAAATACCGGGATTGTATTTTTTATATGTATAGTTTTAAACATGAAGTAAGAGTAAGGAGACTCATCTGCCTAGATTGAAAGTGGTCACGAAAAATGTTCCGTTTACTGCCAGGTTCGCCAAATGGCTTGAACTTTGTCGTCGCCATCTTGAAATTGTAAATGACAGATGATGAGACAAAAGGTTAGAAATACATGGTTACATTACAGGAGATGTATATATACACATATCTGAAAAACATGCTATTACGTGGTTACAGTAGGACGTGTGAATATGAAAAATTGAAAGGAAAGTAATGATAATACTCTTTTCCGTCCTCGACTTTTTCATGTACACTAAGGGACAGAATCGGCTTCCCTTCGGAAATTTGGCAACGTTGCATGTCACTAGGCATAACTCAGTGGTTCTAGTGACAAGCAACGTTGCCAAATTTCCGAAGGGAAGCCGATTCTGTCCCTTAGTGTATCTACATATACATAAAATCCTCAGTTTAGGTACAAATAAAAAACAGTTTGATGATATTTGTAAAAACGTGGCATCTCAAATTTTGATAACTTACCTTATTTGACACTCGTCAGGTTATAACCTGACTGTAAGCTGTCAAAATTTGGAGTAGATTGCATAGTGAAGATAGCAATTGACGAACGAAACATGTATTAGTTCGTTTTGGCTGAATGTGTGCGTGTAACGCGTAGCGCACTGCACGTAACATGTATTATGAGACGAATATTCAAGATGGCGACGACAAAGTCAAGTTATTCCATTTGGCGAACCTGGCAGTAAACGGAACATTTTTCGTGACCAACTTTTTTCTGTCTGGGGTATAGAGATGAGTCTCCTTACTCTTACTTCATGGTTTTAAAGCAATCTTTATTTCGCGAGAAAATTTTTTTTATGAGAAATTGTACAAAATGGCGGCGAACAAAATGGCTTCCCGGAGCACTGCGAAAAACTGGCCCACACTCCTGAGAATGACTGGATAATCTGAGAAGGAAATACGAAAAAAATATATAAACTGGAATGTATTATCTTTCGTGTAGCGTAGGATTTTCACAAAATTCGAATTATTTTTTAAATTATAGGAGTTCGAAGAATTGACTTTAATTTTTCACATAAAAATTTCCACTGAAATGCTTTTAAAAATTTGAATAATTAAAATATAAAAAAAATCCTACGCTCATTCTAATATATTATAGTTTTATATATCTTTCTTATATTTCCTTCTCAGATGGCCCAATCGCTCTCGGGAGTGTTAGCCAGTTTTTTGTTGTGCTCCGGGAATCCTTTTTGTTCGCCGCCATTTTCTACAATTTTTCATAAAAAAAAAAAATTTCTAGCAAAATAAAGATTGCTTTAAAACTATCTAAAAAATCCAGGCTCTATATTTTTATTTCCACGAACCAAAAAATCCCTTACCTTGTGTTTTGCTAGTGGCTTCAGGGTGGGATCCCCCATTAAACACGTATTCAACTGATCGATAATAATTGGCAGAATGCAGTAGAAAATACAGCACAACTGCGAATGTAATGAACCCCGGTGCAAACATGAGTCGAAATTGTAGTATAACATTTTTTTGAACAAAGTTTTATTTTTGAAAAAATCGGCATTGAAAATGGAACCAATTCATGTACATAATACATTACTCACATTTACACGTACGCCCTAGATTATCAAAATCGACTTCTTCAAAACAAAGTCTCGTTCAAAAAGAAGTCTCCAATTTCGACTCATTTTTGTTCAAGAATTCGTTTTATTCGTAGTCGTACTTATTTATTAGCGCATTCTACAAATTCTCGATCACTCTAAAATGCCATACTTAACGGAAATTCAATGTCACGTTTTTCGAAAACGAAGTGTGAAAAAATGTTACTTCACATTTCGACTTATTTCTTCATTTAGAATCATCTTTTGGCTTGCACCGGTAGTTACAGAACCCCCTGTATGTAGGGCTGCGAAATATGAATTCCCTCGAACGAAACTATCCTTACAGTACTTGAAGGAAGTAGGCTACAAGACTCACGCTGTAGGCAAATGGCATCTAGGATTCTTCAGAAAAGAGTACACCCCGACGTACCGTGGATTTGATTCCCATTTTGGTTACTGGAATGGTCTTCAAGATTACTATACACACATTACTCAGGAACTGGTAAATATGCGATAAACTAATCTCGTGAAAGGTTGGTTCAATCAATTTTAAATTGCACATTGCAAATGTACATATAATATTTATGAACATTCAGGCATTGTACAAGATAGAGATAAATTCGTAATGCATACAATCAAGAGAGGAGCGATTTTTTTTATAAAAATAAGTTAAAAATTTATTTTTGGTGGTCAAAGCCAACGTGGCACGGGGCCACTCACCTCAGAGAATCTACAACGACATCTACGACACTCAACATGGCCACACGATTCTACGACACTTCATCCAAAAGAGTGACTCAAAAATGAGGCCTTTTTTCGCCACTTTTTGGTCCCACGATTTTGGAACTGAATTTTATGCCAAATGATACCTTATTATGAGACATCAATCACACGACATTTTCAAGTTGAGGGGACGATTAGTTTCTGAGATATGGGAGGTCAAAGAAGCGAAAATTCATTAACGTTGTCAGCCAATACGCTTCGATGTACGTACTTTTATGTCAGTCCGATAATTTCAACAATTATTCCCAGCAGTTTTGATGACTGCTAACTACGAATTTGAATATTATAATCTATTATAAAATTTTAGTCGACGGCGACAAAAAGATGATTGTGTTAGTAACGTCTGTAGATATAGCCGCTTGGCCGAGCCAGTACTGGGCGACGCAGCGTCACATTCAATTAATTTTCATTTGGCTAATTTTAAAGTGTCCATATTTTTGAAAATTGGTCCATCAAGGGGAAGGATAGAACTATATTCTCCTTTTTTGCACAAAAATGGTTCAAATTTTTCTTTTTCAAAACTGAAATAATTTTTTCTTAAAACTTCAATGTCTTCTCTACAAATCACCGCAAACCTCATCTCCATCCGTTTACTACTTCCATAGTTATAATTTATTGAAAAAAGTTAGCATTTACCTTCAAACAGCTGTAAAATCTACATTATTTAAATTTTCAAAAATCCTTCGAGATATGTTTATACATCCCTAAAGACTACAAAATATTCAAATTTGAGCCACATCCGAAATGTTACTCCAAAAAGAGTCCGATTTGGCGTGAAATGTCCCATAGTCAGATTTCAATGTATTATGCTGAAAGTTTTTATTAATATCTCCGAAACTAACAAATACCCGGAGCTAAAATTTTATATTAGAGGTCCTCTCCCCCTCCCGCCCACCTCCTCAAAATTTCGGTTCATTACGGTGGTTGAGTCGTACCGTAGTACAGCCAAAGAAGTTTGTTCCGTACTTTTTCACTTATTTTTGCACAAAGAATCCCTCTTTTTCGAGTTTCATTAAGAATACCGTGTAAATTAGGGCTGGGACTATTTGTCGAATTTTTTGGTACTCGAATATTCGAATACTTCAGTTGCTCAATTATTTGGCGAATACTATTCGAATGCTATTCGAATATTTAAGTATTCGAATACTATACGAATATTTAAGTATTCGTATACTATTCGAATATGTTGGCGCAATGAGTAAATACTACTAAACGAGAAGGTTCAATATATTTTGATTACAAGCAATTCAAGGACGTCTGTCACGTACAACGTTCTATTTGTTACTGATCGCTAGCAACGTTATAGATAAGAGCATCTATTACATGATAAGAACATCAATTAACATGTATGGTAACATTCAGTGCATAGCTAACTTCGCTCGTTATACGTAGCTAACTTCGCTCGCCAAACTTCTACATTAATTCCCAACACTTCCACCGTTTAAGCGCGAAGTACATCACAAGTTTTCACACATCAAACCATTACATTAGTAATCACATAGTTTCACAGGCAATACATTAATTAGATGAGTTAGATGAATTATAGAAGTTAGACATAGGTTTGTCATAAAGCCTCATGTTTAGGTCATCTAACCTAACGAGTTAAACATTTTCTAACCTATTGAATTAAACAAATATATAACAATAATCTATTAAACATATTTAAAAGAAACTTTAACTTTACACCATTCTATATTCCCCTAAGAAAAGTTTTAAAGTTTTAAACTTCCCCCCTTTTTAAATACGTTGTATATTCGTGTTATATATTTAACACACGCATGCTCTCGCACAGAGACTTAAAGCGTTGTTTGGTTAGCGCCTTGGTAAAGATGTCTGCCTTTTGCAACTCCGATGGAATATATTCAACAGCTATTTCTTTGGCTTCTGATTTTTCTCTAATAAAGTGATAGCGAATGTCAATATGTTTGGTCCGCTTGTGATATTCTGGATTTTTGACTAATCTAATTGCGCTTTGATTATCGACAAATATTATGGTCGCTTTCTTGGACCCACAATTTAGATTTCGTAGTAATTTTCGCAGCCATACAGCCTCCTTACAAGCAGACGAGGCTGCTACATATTCTGATTCCGTGGTACTAAGAGTAACTAATTTTTGTCTCTGAGATGACCATGTGACAGGGCCGCCTGCAAGTTCGAAGAGAAAGCCAGATGTAGACCTTCTTGTATCAATATCGCCGGCAAAGTCGGCATCGGAATAACCGACAAGATTTAAATTACTTCCACCGCTACAATATTCGATGCCGTAATCTGAAGTTCCTTTGAGATATGCAAATATTCTCTTTACAGCTCTCCAATGTTTACTATTATGTTTGTTTAGATATTTGCTAACTAGATTAACTGAATACGCGATGTCTGGACGCGACACGACAGCTAAAAACATTAAGGAGCCAACTGCTTCGCGGTACGGCACAGTTTCAGTTTCAGTTTCATAATCATTTTCCGTATACAATGCTGAATGAGGATCGCATGGCACGCTTACTGGTTTAACATTCTGCATACCGAACTTCTCGATTATTCGTTTCGCGTACGTTTCCTGATTTATAAAGATTGACTGTTTCTTTCTATCTCGCTTGATTTGCATACCGACATACATACTTGAATCGCCAGTCGTGATTTTAAAAGCACTGTTTAATTGTTCAAATACCAGCTCGAGTATTTCCTGAGTTTTGGCCGCTACTAAACCATCGTCCACGAATAAGGCTAAGTACACTTTAGAGTTTTTGACATTTCCTATGAAAATGCATTGGTCGGCTTCTATCTCTTTGAAATTGAAATATCTCAGGAAATTACAAAACTTTTTGTTCCAACACCGTGGTGCCTGCTTTAGTCCGTAGAGTGATTTGACTAACCGGCATATGACATTTTTCTGTGCGAAACCTGCTGATACCTCTACAGTAAGACCCTCCGGCATTTCCATGAAAATATCCTCTTCTAGTTTTCCGTGTAGAAATGCCGTTTGTACATCGAATTGACCCAACTCGAGATTTTTCGCTGCCACAATTGCTAGTAGTGTTCTCAGGGAATCATACCGTACGACTGGTGAGAATGTTTCCAGGTAGTCCACCCCTTTTTTCTGCATGAATCCTCTTGCGCAGAGTCTGGCCTTGTAACGAGTTGCGTTGCCCTGTGCATCTTTCTTGATACTGAAAACCCATTTTGAATCAATAGTTTTCATATTATACTTCCTTTCAATTAATGACCAAGTTCCATTTTCTTGATGAGCTCTAAGTTCGCTGTTTATTGCTTCCACCCATTTTTCTGCATGTTTGCTATTTATTGCTTCTTTGTAGGTAGATGGTTCTTCCTGTTCAGCTATATTTGATTCATAACGGGACGGTCGTTTAATAGTTTTTCGGTCCCTCAAGTTGTGTTTTACGGTCGATGGCATTTGGACGATCGTCTCCGGCTCTTCTTGTGCTTCTGTGATGTTTTCAAAGTTAACGTCTGGTAGAAAAACTTCACCATCATTACTGTTGTCACTTTCTTCCACATCTTTGCTGCTTTGCTGGAGTTCTTCTTGATTATCATTATCTAAGGAGATCTCGTCGTCTGTTTCATCAGGGGTCGTTAGCTTGATTTTTCCAATCCGCTCGTTGAAAACCACGTCTCGTGATACTAGAACCTTTTTCGTTATTGGATCATATAATCGATAATTGGACGACTCGCCATCATATCCTATAAGTAGCATCCTCTTTGCTCGAGCTTCAAGTTTAGTGGATAACTGTTTTGGTACATGCACGAACGCTTCGGTACCAAAAATTCGCAAATGTTCTAGATTAGGCTTCTTCCCTTTCCAGAGTTCGTATGACGTTAATCCTAGTCCATTACCTGATCTATTCATTAAGTATACTGCAGTGTTGGCTGCTTCTGCCCAAAGATACAAAGGTAGACCTTTTGCATGAATCATGGTTCTGGCTCCTTCGATGATTGTTCGATTATCTCGTTCCACTCTTCCATTTTGTTCTGGCGTGTAGGGAGCTGTATACTCTCGTTGTATCCCTTGCATCTTGAGATAGCTGTCCAAGAACTTGTTTCTAAATTCGCGACCGTTATCAGTTCTTAGAACACAAATTGCTCTTCTGAACTTGTTCTTGACCAATTTGTTAAATTCTATGAATCTTTCATATACGTCGTTTTTATGACGCAGGAAATATATGTATCGAAAACTTGTTGCATCATCTTTGAAAACTAGCAGGAATCTCGCGCCTCCTAGTGACTCTACGCTCATTGGCCCGCACACATCGGCGTGTATGACTTCACCCGGTGTAGTCACAGCTCGTTCACGTACCTTTTTAAATACCTGCCGGTGAGATTTACCCAGTTGACACGAAGCACACACCTCTGTCCTTCGTTCGTCAGCTTGTTTATCGGACAGCTTGATACCATTCACTAGACTTTTGTTGATTAGATTCCGCAGCGCGCGATAGTTCAAATGACCAAGTCTCTCATGCCATATCTGCATGTTTGCTTCTGATACATTTACTTCGTCAACCGCTGAAACTCTTCTAACTTTGAAAAGCATGCGATAAATTTCATTTGACTGTTTTATTCCCGAGCCAAGTACTTTACCATTGTCCTTGATATCAACCTGATTTCCTTGGAAGACCACTTCGTAACCCCGAGATGTGCATATACCGACGGAGAATAAGTTCTTTTTCATCTGTGGTACGTATAGAACATTTTCTATACGTGAATTATGCCATGCTCCATCGGCGTACTTCTTTATTAAAACTGTTCCTTCGCCGACAACTTTGCATTCTTTGTTGTCTCCCAGAGAAATAACTCCGCCTTCTTCCCGTTGGTGATAATCAGTGAGCCACTCGTAATGATGGGTGATGTGTCTTGAGGCACCGCTGTCAGTAAGCCAGGCATCCTGCTTGCCGACGGCTAACACTTCCTCTTCCGCTGCAAATGAAGATATCGATGACTGCCTAGATCCTTGCTTCCTGGACCCTTGCTTCCGAACAGTATCTTCTATATCTTCTTCTTTCTTCATTCTTTCAGCGATGAACGCGCATTCCTTCGAAGACCCGCAATCCCCCGAAGACCAAGACCCAGACCCTCGTTTTTCTTTCTTCCGTCGCTCATTCTTGCATTCACGCGCAAAATGTCCCTTTTCTCCACACTTGAAACATTCTATTTCTCTGCGATCTCTTGTTTTCTGTTGATATCTCCTCTCCTTTGGATTTGATTTTTCGTTCTTCTTCGCATGATTATCTTTCTTATAAGCTGAAAATGCTCCAGGCACCTCGTCTTCCGCTGTGAGCCGTGATTCTTCTCGAATGAGCCTTTCAATTAAATTGTTGAGTGTCTGTTTCTCGGGATCCACACTGTCCCATGCCGTTTGCAACATTGCGTATTTTGATGAAAGGCTTCCGAGCAACTTAGCCATCACAGTCACATCCGATACCTTCTCTCCAATATCTTTTAGACGTGCAGCCATATTTTGCACTTTTGCTAAGTGCTGTACTATTGTGTCTCCCGGAGACATTCTATATTCGTGAAACCTCTGTGTCAACATTAGCCTGTTAGATGCAGACTTCTGTTCATGTATAGCGCACAATTTGTCCCACATGATCTTGGCTGTGCTACTGACCAACAAAGGCTCCAATTGATCGTACTCCATCGTAGATGATATGAGGAACATAGCCCGTGCGTTGTCCTTTTTCCACAATTTCTTGGTGGCCTCATCAGCAGTCTCAGCCGGCACTCTTCTCTCTCCGCTTATGAGTTCTCGTATTCCATTTGCAATCAGCAACATGTTCATCTGGAACTTCCACCCCAGGAAGTTCGTACCGTTGAACTTGGTGATATTTCTAGCCGATAATTCGTCAGGCATCTTGAGAGACACACGAGAAGAACGAAGAAAAACCGTCGAGCAACAAATTCGTATTCTCCGTGATTTGACCGAACTGCTGCTTGCAACCACCGCGTAAACGGATTTGAATTGAATTTACCGCGTTCAGAACCGTTCTAAACCGTAAAACCCTAGATTACTCAGTTATCGTGCCTGGGCCCATAACCTGTTGGCGCAATGAGTAAATACTACTAAACGAGAAGGTTCAATATATTTTGATTACAAGCAATTCAAGGACGTCTGTCACGTACAACGTTCTATTTGTTACTGATCGCTAGCAACGTTATAGATAAGAGCATCTATTACATGATAAGAACATCAATTAACATGTATGGTAACATTCAGTGCATAGCTAACTTCGCTCGTTATACGTAGCTAACTTCGCTCGCCAAACTTCTACATTAATTCCCAACAGAATATCCAAGTATTCGAATACTATTCGAATATCCAAGTATTCGAATATCCAAGTATTCGAATATCCAAGTATTCGAATATCCAAGTATTCGAATATCCAAGTATACGAATATCCGAGTATTCGAATATCCAAGTATTCGAATATCCAAGTATTCGAATACTATTCGAATATTTAAGTATTCGAATACTGATGTAATCGAATACCGATGTATTCGAATACTAATGTAATCGAATACCGATGTATTCGAATAGTATGGTGTGAATTATAAATCAAGTTCTTTAGGTTCATTTGTCAGGGTGAAATGTTGTAAGCTAATTTTGACCCACTTCACACCATAGTATTCGAATACTCAAATATTCGAAGTTTATTCGTAGCATTCGAATACTTGTAAAATATTCGAATAGTCCCAGCCCTAGTGTAAATGCTGTATAAATCGATGTTTTTAGTCTGAAAGTAGCACTTTCTAGGATTCACAATTCAAGGAGTTCAGTGGCTTCGATATGAGACGGAACTTCACAGTCGCTTGGGATACTATGGGAAAGTATTCGACAGATCTCTTCACAGCTGAAGCGGTACAATCGATCAAAGAGCATGACACGAAACAACCACTGTTCCTGTACTTGGCTCATCTTGCGCCCCATAAAGGAAACGAAAATCAAATTCTGCGCGCACCTGACGAAGAGATCGCTAAGTTTGCGTATATCCGCAATCCTGAAAGGAGAATTCAAGCTGGTAAATGCTAAATTATCCATGCAAATTAAGTAGCGAAAACCTAAAAAGGCTACTCAAATGAGTCGGGTCATCGTTGATTTCTATCCACCCGAGGCACCCGAGGCGCCCGAGAGTGTTTTATACGCGTGGTGACGTCATGACGCCTCGGGCGCCTCGGGCGGATAGAAATCAAAGATGACCCGACTCATCCGCCGCGGGCACTGGCGGGTCGGGTGAATCGAAATATACCCGGGTTGACCCGCGATATACCCGCCCATTGCAGGGCTCTGGCACACCTACGGAGGCAGAAAATACTTTAGTAAATCGTATCTTCAGAAATCGCAACACTTTCGGTTGTTAGGACGAGTTAATTCGAGTTTCATCATCTCCCAACGTGCATTTCAAAGCACAAGGAACGTTTCTGGTCGAAAGACGGTCTGATCAACAGGTTGATCAAAATTCATTTCACACCCAGAAGCATGAATACGAACGTAATTTCTGAGGAACATTGTAACGTAGAAAATAAAGACCTTGTTGAAACGCTCACGCTTGCCCATTTACAGCCGTTGTTTCGAAGCTGGATCAGAGTGTGGGTGAAGTGATGGACGCCCTGAGAAGTCGTGAGATGCTGGAGAACGCTATAGTGCTTTTCATGAGTGACAATGGTGCACCGACCGAAGGTGTCCTGAGCAATCAGGGCAGCAATTATCCCCTCCGAGGCGTAAGTCCACTCTGCATATTTTCTAGGAACCTCGTGTACAGGTATTATATCTAAAGTTTTTATAATTTTATAGATAAAAGACAGTCCATGGGAAGGTGGAACTAGAGGAGTGGCGGCTATCTGGAGTCCATTGATCAAGAAACAAAAGAGAGTCTCAAATCAGATGATGTTTGTGTCTGATTGGCTTCCCACGTTGCTGTCCGCGGCAGGTCGGTTATAAATTTGAAAAGGAATCGATCTGTATTGGGAAACCTAGAATTTCGATACGCCAACTAGTGACAGAAAATTGAACTACTGAGAGTAGGTCGAAATCCGTCGAAGTCCATATGATTATCAGTGTTTATATAGACATGTTGTGAAAAACGAGTGTTTTTAAATTTCTTTGAACACCAAATTTTTACTTATTCGATTAATGAATACTTATTCGGAATGTTTGGTGGGAGCCGGACCTACTTTCAATAGTTTGCCAACTTACCACCAGAGGGCTGAAATTTAGGCCACGTCTCTACTAAGGCCGGTATTCATAGTCGCTACTTATTCTTAAGCAAATGCTTAAGCATGCGGCATTCTCTACTAACCTAGTACCTAGTTCCCTAGCTACTTAACTACTTTTAGTCCCTAAAGGATGCCGAATGCTTAAGCATCTGCTTAAGAATAAGTAGCGTCTATGAATACCGGCCTAAGTTTCCCAATTCATTTTGAAAAATAGCACGTACAGGGCGTTCGATAACAGATAGTAGAAAATGAAACGGGTAATTCTACGTGGCAAAATAAGACGAAAATCAAGAGTAACGAAATTGCGGCGAAGGTTTCGTTTTTCCGTTATTAATGTTTGAAAATTCAAGTGAGAAACGCCTGAAGAACAGCAATTCGGTTATCTGCAGTAGGGCTGGGACTATTTGCCGAATTTTTCGGTATTCGAATATTCGAATACTTCAGTTGCTCAATTATTTGGCGAATATAATTCGAATATCCAAGTATTCGAATACTATTCGAATGTTTAAGTATTCGAATACTATTCGAATGTTTAAGTATTCGAATACTATTCGAATATTTAAGTATTCGAATACTGATGTATTCGAATACCGATGTATTCGAATACCGATGTATTCGAATAGTATGGTGTGAATTATAAATCAAGTTCTTTAGGTTCATTTGTCAGGGTGAAATTTTGTAAGCTAATTTTGACCCACTTCACACCATACTATTCGAATACATCAGTATTCGAATAATAACATTCGAATACTCAAATATTTGAAGTTTATTCGTAGCATTCGAATACTTGTAAAATATTCGAATATTAAATTATTCGAATAGTCCCAGCTCTAATCTGCAGTTCTTGTTGCGTAGGACAGTCGGGGGTGCCTAAGTCGCCGTCAAAAAACAAGGACGCACAAATATCGGCTTACCTCGTAGAAGTAGACATAAACTCTGTCGATGCGTCGTTGTTTTTTGGCGGCGACTGTACAAGGCCTTATCGACGTGCGTTACGAAAAGTAGCACGTTTCAATTTTCTTACGAAAAGTAGCACGTTTGCCTTCGTTCTCACGAAAACTATCACGTTTCGGTTTTCGCTGCGAAAACTAGCACATTTGAGCGGTTTGCCACGAAAAATAGCATGTTTCGTCTTTCGCTGCGAAAACTAGCACGTTAGAGCGGTTTGCCACGAAAAGTAGCATGTTCGCGTTTACCCCGCGTTCGCAATTCCCGCACCCTCCCTTACTTAAATTATGTAGATTAAAATTTTCATATGTGTTGTCTTTTGGAGATTAGATGGAATTATTATTTATTAAACAATATTTTCAACAGTTGAATTCTTTTAAACTGCCCACGCGCTGAAACGCGATAGTTTCTGCAGTCTGCAGTATAATCCAAAACGAGCTATTCTTCGTGGCCAAACCGGATAATATGTTAGTTTTCGCCATAAATTCCCAAACGTGCTATTATTCGTGGCGAAACAGTATAACGTGCTAGTTTTCGTCGCAACAGTACGAAATATGCTATTCTTCGTGGCGAGGCAGTCAAATGTGTTAGTCTTCGCGGCAGAAGACCAAACGTGCTAATATTCGTCAGAAACGATGGAACGTGCTTCTTTTCGTGGGAAACCAAAACGTGCTACTTTTCGTAAGAAAATTGAAACGTGCTACTTTTCGTAACGCACGTCGTTATAGTCGCGATATGTACATATATCGCTGTCTGAAACCGGGCTTAAAGTTGTCGCGATTTTGTAACCTAATTTCATTTTTCTTTTGGTATTGTAATAAAGCATAAAAAACTGAACAATTCGTATATTAAAAGTTTTGTTCAATCTCGCACCGTTACAACTTTAAAGGCTGACCTTCAGAGTGCATTTCCGCGGAAAATAAATTGCTCCTTGCATACTCCAGTATGCTTTACCAACACTCACACAAAGCTTCATTAAAATAACAATTTTTGGGTTCGGAACGTTTCGTTGTTAGCTATCTGGCAGTGAGTTGTAGCACTTGTAGAACATACATTCCTAAAAAAAATTAAGGGATCACAAACCCGAAAAATGTATTGGAATGCCAAATTCAATTCGTTTTGTCGAGAGTTTTATACTTCACAGGTTTGGATAAGAGAACTTTTGGAAACATCGATGGGTTCGATCTCTGGCCGGCTTTAGTGTCAGACAAGATCAGTTCCAGGTCCGAGATAGTGATCAATATCGACGACCTTGACAATTACGCGGCTATCAGGCGGGGTGATTTTAAGTACGTTATCGGCCAGACAGAAACTGGAAGCGCTTGGGTTGGAGCGAGTGGCCAGCCCTTTGAGGGTATTTCTCCTGAATACGACCCTAAAAAAGTGCTGTATAGCAAAACGGGTGTCGCTATCTCCGGAATCATCACTGCCAGACAAGCGATGGAGCTGAATAGAAGAAGAAAGAGAAATCTAAAGAACGTGGACAAGGCTACTTTGAAAACGAATTTCCCAGAGAAGGTGCTGACGGTCGATAAGGTCTTGGAATTGCGACAAAAAGCGCAAATAAAATGTAACGTTAAAGAGAAGGACAAGGTTTGTAAAATAATATAGATCTATTAGATATCGAATAACTGCAGAACAAAAATAAGTACCTACATGGTTTAACAATTAAATTCCAATATCACGTTCTTTATGTGTACTTCAAAGTAATGTAGGAATAGAGTGAATAAGAAATGCTGAAAAGCAGAGGATTTGAAAACAGAAAGTATTGAAAGAAGTGTGGCTACGAATTCCAAATGTATTTCCAATAACTTTACGAACCAACACAAAAGTATATGTATCGTCTTAACCCTCTAGGTACGGGGATGTTTTAAACTTAACGTAGAATTTTTTTGAGCGTTAAAATAGTCTATTTTATATTTCGGATTTGGAAGCTATACTCGTTTTTTTTTTTTTTTTATTAGTTTATAACAGAAAAAAGTTTAATTTCGGGTTCTGATGGTACAAACAGTTTCTTCTCTGCCTACTAAAGGTCACTATACCTATCAAATCTCGATCTTATTGATGGAACGTAAATAAAAATGTGTTAAGTAGTCTGAATGGGACCCTGGAGCAGGGATTGTAACCGTAACCCTAGGCCGGTTCGGTTCTCAGTACCGTAGACTAATTTACATAACCGGGTAACCCGAGGCATCTAGGCACAGAGTTACCCTAATCCGGTAGAGGGCGTGTAGTGTTTCCCTATATTTGTGAAATCGACCTGTACTTATGAATTTTTATTTTAAAAACTATCTATCGCATTAGGTTCATCCTTTTTTTATTTTAATGCAGAAGATTTTGTCTATTTGAATAATATTTTTTTGAAATTGTAAAATTATTTATGTAACGTCAAATTATAAACAAATTTTTATTTTGCAAATTTCTCCTCGAGGGTGACATGTTTCTAAAGTTGAAAAATGTACTTAATATATTCCATGACCGTATAGTATAAACATTGTGTTTTCATTTTAACACTTGCATACTATTTTCTTACAAATCAGTAAATTTCATATATAATAGTTGTGTTACAAAATATTATTTTTATTATAAATAAATAAATTACCTTTCGAACTTCTACAGAATTGTTACATTTGTTATAGGCCATTCATCCAACACGGTGATGCAATTTGACCAAGAAACGATTTGCATGTAATGTCGTGGGTATAATTCAAGAAAATTCGTAACATTTTTCCTCGAGAGATTAAAAATTACATGGAGAATCAAAACCCTGCAAGTAATTGACGTCATTGCATGCAACCCGGTTCTTGTTAAAATTGCAGTTGCATATCAGCGGTGGACGCGCGCGGAGCAACCAATATGCATAGTCGGATTTTGGACGTAGAATGTCGTATGTCACTTGTAACCCGCTCCGAGCGGGTTAACCGGCTCTCTGTACTCTTTGGGAGCCGTTCCTTCGGGGTTACTACGGGTTACAGTAACCTTCGCTCGGTTAACCGGGTTCGGGTTAGGGTTAGGCGGCGGTTACAATCCCTGCCCTCGAGTCTCACTAGTCCCTACAGGGTAAAAGACATTATCTTGAAAAGTATTAAAGGGTACATCCGAATTCAAATATAGGTTTCTTAAAATTCATACAGTTTTGACTTTAATTGTCGAACCAGTCAGCCTAAAGCAGGGCTCTCCAGCGTAGGGGCCCCTCACGCGCTTGCTTCCCCTTCCAATCTTTCTTTCGCGCAGCGTGCCTTCCGTTGTCAGGGAGACCGCGCGACGCTACGAAGGCTGCCATGACGGGCTAGCCGGGCTAGCGTCTTCGCGGTTAGCGTCGCGCGGTATCCCTGACAACGCGGACGAGAGTGGGAGAACCCCAAGCGCACGCGTGCGGGACCTTGGAGACCCCTGGCCTAAAGGCAATGTTACAAACAATAGTGTGTAACATTTTTCATACAAGGGAAGATCCCGAATCCGAAAATTCAAAAAATTCTGAAACTCTGTGAATATGCTGGGGATTTCCTCCTGATTACAACGGAATTTTTATTTGCTGCCCAAATTCACTCGAAGAGGGTGAAATTAACCCCTGAAAATTCGGCTATTTTCCATTTTTGTATTATAACTCGCGAACTGTAGGAGATAGAAAAAAAGTTTCGAGACAAAAGTTACTTCTTTTAATTAGATCTATCATTTGATAAAAAAATTATTTTACAGTTCACGAGTTATATCACAAAATCGGAAAATAACCGCATTTTCAGGGGTCAATTCCACCCCGTCAGAGTGAATTTGGGGAGCAAACAAAAATTGCGTTGCAATCGGGAGGAAATTCCCTACATATTCACAAAGTTTCAGAATTTTTTAAATTTCCGGGTTCGGGATCTTCACTTGTTAGGCAGATACAGGGTGCGTTCCGATTTTCGCAGTGAGTGCATGAAATTGGTGGCATCGTATTGGTGGCATCGTACGATTCCCTAGAATTTCTCTCACTTTTCACCAATACGATGCTACTTCCGGTGCAGCGAGCGTGCAGCAAACGCAGAATTTCAGAGGTGAAGCAGTCACTGCGCGCGCGCATGCGTATTTGTTTTTTCCAATCTTTGATTATTTGAATTTCTCTATTGCAGGCCTTCCCAAGTAGGGGAAATCTGCTCCCAAAACAGATGTTTCGGTTCTCCCTCCAACGCTGCGCCTTAGCTGCTAAGGCCGCTAAGGTGGGACGAGTTCTGCTACCCTCTCTCCGAGGGCACAGTAACGTCGCTGGGAAGCATGTTGGGCGCTTTAGGGCGAAAGTACCAAATGTGTCAAATTTTTATAGGAAATTTCATAATGACTTAAAAATAGTAGGAAAAATTAAAATTTAAACTAGCATTTCAAAATGACGTAAAAAGAATTTAAAAAAATGTATTACATACAACGATACAGTAATACAATAATCGTAGTGATGTCTTTTCATTAGAAAAATATATTCATTTTTATAAAAATACAAGTAGTAGTTATTTTCTAAATTTTTGTACAATACATAAATACCTACATTTTAATTTTTATATTTTAAACAACTTTCGTACAATGCAAATGTGTTCCCAGATAGCACTCGACGTCTATGAGCCGTCTTTAAGACGTCTGTTTCAGACATTCAAGACGTCTGCTATTTTCTGAAAGACGTCTTAAAGACGTCTATAGACATTTTTGAATGTCCTGAGTCAGTAAACCGTACGTCTTTAAGACGTCTCTTGAACAATTTGTAGACGTCTTTGTAAGACGTCTTTGAGACGTCTTATAAACGCCCTGTAGACGTCTTTTAAACGTCGCGTAGACGTTCATTTCAAATTTTCAAGACGTCTTAAAGACGTCTGCTGTTTTCTGAAAGACGTCTGTAGACATTTTTGAATGTCCTGAGTCAGTAAACCGTACGTCTTTAAGACGTCTCTTGAACAATTGGAGACGTCTTTGTAAGACGTCTTTGAGACGTCTTATAAACGCCCTGTAGACGTCTTTTAAACGTCGCGTAGACGTCCATTTCAAATTTTCAAGACGTCTTAAAGACGTCTTAAAGACGTCTATAGACATTTTTGAATGTCCTGAGTCAGGAAACCCTACGTCATTAAGACGCCTTTTAAACGCCTTGTAGACGTCTATAAGACGTCTTTAAGTTGTCGTGAAGACGTCTTAAAGACGTCCATTTCAGACTTTCAGACGCCTCAAAGACGTCTTCGTAAGGTCTTGATTAGGCCTACTGCAGCTCTTTAAAGAGATATTAGAGATATTAAGCGTGACTTGATTCGTGTTTATTGATTCGTGTTAATGAAATTAAGTATTTTGAAAAAAGAAGCCCGTCGAGTAGCTGCTCTTGTCCTCATTTGAGAGAGTCAACTTTCATGCTGCTCAATATTTTCGTTTCTTCATAAAAAAGAAGAACGTCTTGCAATAGCGAATGATCGAGACATTTTTTGGCATATTCAAGTTCAAGTCGAAAATATAAATTTCCTTCTGCAAAAAACGCCGGCACAAGAGAGTGACGGTATATGATCTGCCCGGCTCTCTTATAGGCATGACTGCTGTAACCCACCTGCGAGAAGCGCTCGGCACGGTCGCCCCCTGGCGGTCGCGTACTATCCATGCGTCTTTAAGACATCTAAACGAAGTCGTTTAAAAAACGTCTTGGCATGGACGTCTTAGAGACGTCCTAAACACTTACTCGGAAAGACGTCTTAGAAATGTCTCCGCACAGACGTCTTAAAGACGTCTCAACACAGTCGGTTAAAAGACGTCCTGTTACAGACGCCTTAAGGACGTCTTAGAAATTTCTCCGCGCAGACATCTTAAAGACGTCTCAACACAGTCGTTTAAAAGACGTCCTGGTACAGACGTCTTAAAGACGTCTCAACACAGTCGTTTAAAAGACGTCCTGGTACAGACACCTTAAAGACGTCTCAACACAGTCGTTTAAAAGACGTCCTGTTACAGACGCCTTAAAGACGTCTCAACATAGTCGTTTAAAAGACGTCCTGTTACAGACGCCTTAAAGACGTCTTAGAAATGTCTCCGCGCAGACTTCTTAAAGACGTCTCAACACAGTCGTTTAAAAGACGTCCTGGTACAGACACCTTAAAGACGTCTCAACACGGTCTTTTAAAAGACGTCCTGTTACAGACGCCTTAAAGACGTCTTAAAGGCGTCTGTAGATAGACGTCTTAGAAATGTCTCCGCGCAGACGTCTTAAAGACGTCTCAACACAGTCGGTTAAAAGACTTCCTGTTACAGACGCCTTAAGGACGTCTCAACACAGTCGTTTAAAAGACGTCCTGTTACAGACGTCTTAAAGACGTCTCAACACAGTCGGTTAAAAGACGTCCTGTTACAGACGCCTTAAGGACGTCTTAAAAATGTCTGTAGACAGACGTCTTAGAAATGTCTCCGCGCAGACGTCTTAAAGATGTCTCAACACAGTCGGTTAAAAGACGTCCTGTTACAGACGCCTTAAGGGGTTAGCTCGCCTCAGGAGGTAGAAAATGTATCGATTCTTTGGGAATTTATTTCAGAAAGTACATGCATATTTTTATGCAATGGTTTTTATATTCAAATGAGAGACACTTTAACAGATTATTATATTATGTTTTGGTATAAAAATATTTATTTATTGCACAATTACAACTGGTTTCCCGGAAGCTGTTTTTAGAAACACGTTTTGCGGTGACCAACATTATTCGGAACTGGGCTATCTGAAATCAAAAAACGAAGAAGATTTAGTTAGTACAATAGCTTATCTAGTCTTTAATCGTTCCGTTTTATAAAATATTAATCTGGAACAAAATGGCAGATGTTTTTGATGAAAAATCAGTGTTTTTTTTCTACGAAAATCGATCATTTCACTTAAAACATCTGCCATTTTGTCCCAGATTAATATTTTATAAAACGGAACGATTAAAGACTAGATAAACTATTGTACTAACTAAATCTTCTTCGTTTTTTGATTTCAGATAGCCCAGTTCCGAATAATGTTGGTCACCGCAAAACGTGTTTCTAAAAACAGCTTCCGGGAAACCAGTTGTAATTGTGCAATAAATAAATATTTTTATACCAAAACATAATATAATAATCTGTTAAAGTGTCTCTCATTTGAATATAAAAACCATTGCATAAAAATATGCATGTACTTTCTGAAATAAATTCCCAAAGAATCGATACATTTTCTACCTCCTGAGGCGAGCTAACCCCTTAAGGACGTCTTAAAAACGTCTGTAGACAGACGTCTTAGAAACGTCTCCGCGCAGACGTCTTAAAGACGTCTTAATATGGTCTAAGACGTTCAGACCAAAAACAGACGTAAAATGGACGTCTTAAAGACGTCGTGTGCTATCTGGGTTATACATTTTATTCAGTTTTATGAAAATGCAATCCCTGCTTATTTTATAAATTTTTGTACAATATAGACATATTATATACATGTTATAGATATATGCATTTTATACACATTTTGTGTATAATATAATTTTATTCCATAATAGTTTTGAATTAAATATCAACGCTTACAATATGAAATTTAACAAAATTAATATAAAATTCACATAATATTATACCGTTTTACTTTTTACATATATGTACATACAATAATATTTTTAGGCTTTACGTTTCCGCGAGAAACGTAAAGCCATTTTTCCTCTGTCAGATTATAAATATTGACGTCCATGTCAGTTAAAGTTTAACTTTAAATGTATAACACATTTGCATTGTACGAAAGTTGTTTAAAATATAAAATGTAGGTATTTATGTATTGTACGAAAATTTAGAAAATAACTACTACTTTTGAATTTTTATAAAAATGAATATATTTTTCTAATGAAAAGACATCACTACGATTATTGTATTACTGTATCGTTGTATGTAATACATTTTTTTAAATTCTTTTTACGTCATTTTGAAATGCTAGTTTAAATTTTAATTTTTCCTACTATTTTTAAGTCATTATGAAATTTCCTATAAAAATTTGACACATTTGGTACTTTCGCCCTAAAGCGCCCAACATGCTTCCCAGCGACGTTACTGTGCCCTCGGAGAGAGGGTAGCAGAACTCGTCCCACCTTAGCGGGCCTTAGCAGCTAAGGCGCAGCGTTGGAGGGAGAACCGAAACATCTGTTTTGGGAGCAGATTTCCCCTACTTGGGAAGGCCTGCTCTATTGGAAATAGCTGATACAATTTAATGAAAAGTAATAAAAACAATTAATTCTCTCATGATTACAATGCCACTTTTTTACGTTATTATTCCGAAGAAACTTCATGTGATGTTTTTTTTTAATACAAATGTATAATTACATACTTATTATCGAATATCCCGGAATAACCTCCACAATGTTCTCCATAATCTGTCATTTTTAGGCAAACATAATCTGTCCGAGTGTTTTGTTTACAATTAATGATATGATATGTATATTAATTCTGATTCTAAATGGCAAGTTAATATCATCTTCATTTTCGCTTTCATCAGACGAATCACAGCTGCTGATTTCATTATCACTATTATTTAATAGTATCGAG
Source organism: Andrena praecox (assembly GCA_963932275.1). NCBI lineage: Eukaryota > Metazoa > Arthropoda > Insecta > Hymenoptera > Andrenidae > Andrena > Andrena praecox. The sequence continues at coordinate 46,018,784 of OZ010729.1, read as the reverse complement.
GTTATTGTAAACAACGTCTCTTTTTCCATAGTAGCATTTTTAAATTTCAAGACCGCGTGAACCGCTGCGATTTCTGCACTCACTGCGAAAATCGGAACGCACCCACAATTGATAAAAAGTTTAAAGGACTATAGGTATTCAGTTTACGCATAAAATTACCCAATATGGATTTCCTTCTATTTTTGCAGGTTTGCAGTTTTATTGAAGGGTTATCAATATATATGTGACTTTTATTTTCTCTTCTAACTTCAAGGAAAATACGCAGGGAGCGGTGAAAGTTCTCATCGTGCAAAGTACAGAAAATATTATAATTTTTTAATGGTTGAAGACATTTCAATGATTCTTTTTCTAAAGAATATAAAAAATTAGTCCTTTTAAATATGACGTATAATTTATGTATCTCATGATTATTATTTATTATATATATCGATTTTTCTTATCATACCTTCTTGGAAAAATTCAATATAGGTAATCAAAATACCGAATAAATACATAAAAGCATTTTAAAAAAAAACTCCACGTTTATACTCCCATTCATGCTTGTTCCAACGAGATTCGTGTTACCTTGGGGAAATGTTTCGTTTTTGAATAATACTGAAATGAGTATCAAGCGCAAGACAAATACATCTCTAACTGCATAATTTCCAACTACCGAAAAATTACTTTCAGAACATATTACATGTTGTTCTTAATCTTTTCTGAAAGCATCAAATTATCTGAAATTTGCATTTTCGCAAAAATGTGTGGTGGGGCTAAATTTTGTTAAATTTAATTTCTTTCGAAAATTCTTTATCTTCAATAGAACTACAAGCATGCAGAAGCAGAAGACAATCGATATGGGTAATTTTATATGCAAACTGAATTACGTTTCCCAATATCTAATATATAATAATTGATCACAAAAAATTATTCATATCTGTTGGATTTTGAAGCATTGAAAATACATGATATTTGATAGATTTAATATGTATCCGATCTTTTAAATTATAAAATGTAATAACTTTCGTTGTATTGAAAACGGTTATTATTTAATAGTAGTAACTCTAGTCTGTACATATTCGTATATTGACAGCCACCTGAAAGTATACACCTGTATAGTGTATATTTATACATATCTGATACTTTTGAAAGTACAAAAAAGAAGCAAAAATAAAGTTGCTCTGTTTAAAAGCGTAATTAGGCCAGTAAAAGCATCATTTTGCTTAACCCTTCGTGGGCATACCTTCTTATAATCACAAATTGGTCGCACGGGGTTCACTGTACCCTAGCGTCATTTTTTGAGTTACCATTTTCGTATTTTTGAATCATTTAACTTCTCAGTGATAATTGTACATTCGTAATACTTATACAGTCATGGTCTAATAGCCTTTTTCTAGAAATGTAAATTTTGATATATGATAAAATTTGCAGTTGAAAATGAGCGATTTTCCACGGTCGTGGGTTAAAACCGATTTTTCAAAAAAAAAAATTTTTTTTTTGCGATAAATCCCCTTTGGAAGTCGTAAAGGTGCGACATTTCAAATTGAAAATTGCTCTTAGGGTGCGATACACCCCGTGTGACCACGAAGGGTTTAGATCATCTTTTCCCAGTTTTCAAGGTCACCGGTGTCTTTTAAAGTGGAACTGCATGTGTTCTTAATAGTAAAATGCAAATAAATTAAAGATAAATTTAAGAATATCTATTTATGCACTGCTTATGTAAACATAATAAGTTATTTAATACGAAAGATCATCTAATGTACATAATAACTTTGCTGTTTTTATGTATGAGCTCGTAGAGAAGTCTCTAGAGAACTTTCATTTTCTTCTACTCCGTTTCAAAATATTTGAAATGAAACATCTCTGGATTTATGCAAATAAATAACATAGAAATATCTGTAAATATGCAATTGAACTAGTTTTTAATTTTTCTTTAACTTATGCAATCGGAAAATGTATGATTTTTTCAAAAAAAGGGTGATGATCTTAAAGACCCAGAAACACTGTAAGAAAAATGATCTTTCCATTATGTCTCTTGCTTTGAATTGGGCAGCTTTTTATTCTAGCCATTCTTCTATAAATTCAAACGCAATGAAAATATATAGGCGCATACAATTAGGTGTTGCAGCCAACGTAAGTGTATAGTAGGAACATTATACTTGTTACTGGCTAAAGTAGAAACAATAACTACATTTTGTACACGATTTCCAGGTTCCTTGCGATCCGATGAGAGCACCCTGTCTTTTTAACATACAAAAAGATCCTTGCGAAATGGTGAATCTCGCTGAAAAGAGACCACTGATCTTGGCCATATTAGAACGGATTCTAACGAGGCACAGACTAACTGCCATACCTCCTAGTAATCTAGGTGGAGATCCCAGAGCAAATCCATCACTTTGGAACAATACTTGGACCAGCTGGGACGAAGCTAATCCGTTAGCGCTGAGTTACACGAACACAAACGAATTTCAACCGCATTCTAGCTCAGCCATCGCGGTGATGTCTATCATTTTCGGTCTCTTTACTGTTGGGGTAATGACGATTTTTGCTTTGAAACGCGGAAAATCTGTTTCGAGTAACAAAGAGAATCTTGAGCACCGAGACGATCATGAAATGGCCACGTATCCTGCAAATAACCGGGATGGGTCGTTCCCCGTGTCTAAAATCGTAAATAATATTACACAAAGCGATGCGCCGAAACACGTAGAATTAAATTAACATATTCTAACGAGATACACGCGACCCAAATCTCTATTAATTACCGTAAAGATCTATTATAGCAGATGCAAATATCAACGCAGAGGCTCTGATACTATTTCTTAAATGAAATTAATTCAACGATGAATTATACAATCACGATGTTGTAACAGAAATATTAATGTAATTTTAAGTACACACACCCTTCTCTCAAGATTTCTACCTCGTGTCGTCATCTCGTTTAATTCTCATTCACGAACTGTTATCCGCACGGTATACAATAGTAACGATACCAGTGGCAGGATAATTTAAATAGGATAAGAAAGATTCTAAACCACGAAGTACCGCTTGCTCGGTAAGTTTGTTGTACTTCTGCAAGGTGTATGGAATACATTGTAAGATTTGTAAATAATATACGGCATTCTTACAAATCCAACTATGTCGCGGACCTAGTGAAGCGTCCGCGGTACCACTTGTAAATAATTATAATATATTGGTAGCACCTGTCAGGATGAAAAGTGCATTTGACCACGTTCCGTCGCACCATATTCGTAATGAAAACACTTTGATGAATAAATACATCGTCTTATAATTTATTTAGTCGCCAACGCTTTCTCTTTTCTGTACAAAATTTCGTGAAAATAGAAAGTTCGAATTGTTACGATGAAAAAGCAACAGATAATTACGGCACTTCCATGGGTGGGTGTAACTCTTTTAATTAACATTATTCTTTACGTACTGTGTGACTTACCAACTGTTTTATTCGATAAGTTAAGGCCGTCGGGGGTGTGTGCCGTATCTTCGTGAAATATAGCCGCAATGCATCGGCAACAATGCGATTTGCTTCATCAGGATTTGTTGACACACTTAAACCGATGTATCACTCGTGATATTCATCTGTTTGAAGTGCGAAAAGTTTGCTGCATCTTTTTAAGTGTGTCATGCTTGTGGCGCGGGTTTGTCGGTGACAAGTTGCAGTAAATTCTCGTTGTAAAACCGTCAGAGTTGGTTTGTTGTGTGATCATCCCTATCCCTCCTGGAGGATCCCTCTCGGAACGAGGCAAGCATATAACCTTGTATAGACCGGGCAACAATGGCTCGGACACGAGTATCCGTAGAACTGGATATAAGGTGACAGTGGCAGCAACATTGTCCGAGTGTCTAGCGGCGTGACATGAAACATCGCTAAGTCTGTGTTTCTTGGCGACTTTGGAAAAATCAAAGGGTACATTAATTTGGTAATAATACCAAGCTGATAATGATCAGGTGGCAGTCGTGCTGTGCACGGGATTCGCGGCCAAATGAAACGATTTCTAAAAGATCGTCTGGAGTAAGGTAAGAGTTGCTGTGTCCCACAGAGATGTTGCCAGTGGCGGATTTAAGAAAAAGGGCCCAGGTGGCAAAGGTTCTGAGGGGCCCACTTTTGGGGGAAAATGAAGAGGTAGTTTACTAAAAACGGGCTAAGTGTTACTACGCGGAAAAAAATTTAGTGTTTGGTTAAAATCATAATTTTTTTTAATATGGGGCCCTGCGGGGCCTTCTGTGCAGCGGCCTAGACGGCAACTGCTCATCAGCCGCCCTGTTAAATCCGCCACTGGATGTTGCCAACCCTTCTCCGCTGGATACATGGTACCCGGCGATTATTGCCCGGTCTATAGATACCTTTAAAAACGACGTTCATTCTTTCTCATTCGCACTCACTTCGTTCTCGCTCGCTGTCCTTTTCATCAACTGCCGACTGCCGCTATCGAGAAAGCATAATAAACACCAACTCGAACCGACATGTGGTGCTAATCACTGGCACTGTTCACGTTGTAAAGGCAGAGGCCCCAATTTAGCGAACTCGAGTCGGCAAGCCATGAGCGGTTCGACGACACGATTAGCCCGAACTGACGACTCCCACGGCGTGAAACTCGCGAGCCACCCCGCCATGGGATCGCACCTTTAGACTCCGCTCAGTTCCGAGTGGTGATCTTACAACAAGAATTTACTCTATACACCGTTTTAATCGCTATGCGACTAATTGCAGATCACAAGACATACACCAGCATAGACGCGTCAGATACCGATGAAACTAGGTGCAATGCTAATCAAACGTCAGAGGTATATTCCAAATGGACACAGCTCACCTGGAAGCCCTAACTGGTAGCAAGACAGGTCGTGAAAGCCTCGAATACCTTATTTGTTTTAGTCGTCTCGATAAACATTATTTCTTTCTCCAAACATACTCAACGACAACTAGTAAGTCACGGGTAGTTTACATAAACATGTTTCAACTTAACAGTCATCAGAGCTATAAGGAATAATCATCGGAACAAACGCACTCCTTGGAGAAGCATCTCTTACGCTATTAACAGTTTCATAGCTAATAAAATAACTGAAATATACACTTCTTTTTCAAAGCAATATTTCGTTTGCAATGTACCTAAGAACGATGGCTATACAACGATTATAATACAATTAAGTCATCTCCTCGCACTCTCTTCTGCCCCGAAGAGGAGCGACTTTCTCTTTAGGATCCTCGAAACTCACGAATTCGTTACCACCACTTTGAACTGTCAGATTAAAAATACAGACATCTCTAGACCCCTGGAATTGAGTAAGGACACGCATAACTTCTCACAAGCACGGCGCTCTTACAGCGACAACAAACTAGCCGAAACATTACTAAAAAGTAATTGTATTTATCCTCTTCGGTCTAGTTTGATTACGGAATAGTCTTGGCAGTTGGCAGTTGGCACTTGGCAGGAATGTATCCAGAAGGCAAGGATGATTTCCACTTGGCTGTCACTAGTGTCCCATCACATATGTACAACCTTAGGCGTGCTGGAAGAGGATAACGCGCAAACAACATTAATAGATCTTTGATAACGGATATTTATAATGTCAAACTGAAATTACCTTTTTCCCCACAGCCAATTCAGTAGGACACTCGATTGACTCTGAACGTCTCTAGCTGTAAACAGATGTATCATATTTATATTACTGCCAAACTGTGTTCTCAATTTCTTAATGTACTCCTCAAACTAATCGTAAGTAAAGTTTCTACTGCAATATTTTAATACAACTACAATTTGAAAAGCATAAATCGCGAATAACGAAAATACTTTGCAACATCTAAGATGATGTTAAAAAAGCCAAAAAACAATTTTTAACACGAAATTAGATAAAGTTACAAGAAAATGAAAATATCCACCGAACTACAAATTTCTAGGATGATACATACAGAGTGTATAATTTGCATTGACAAGTCTGGCAGCTGCTTCGGGGGGTAAGGTACTTAAAACGTCTTTGTGCGCTAACAAAGACATTTGCTGCGTGTGCCTCAACTCTCGTTCATCCCGCAATCGCACATCTTTCGCGTGGCTCACTGTGTGCAACTGCGACAGCCTAGGGGGAAAACTAGCTTGTACAGTGAAATAACGAGCCTTACAAGCTACCAATAAAGCTTCAAGATATTCTGGACTACAAAAAATAAAGAATAATTCTTTCGTCGTATATAAACTATTCAGAAACACATTAACTACAGGATTCCAATGTTTACAGCTATTAGTAAGTTATACCCGCGTAATTGTTTAATCTACAAATATGTTAAGCAGATCTAATATGTGTGGATTAACATGTCTGTAGAGCAAACAATTATAAGGGTATAAAAATATGATATTTTGAATTTATTCAGGCTGGGAATTATTAAGTGTAACTAGAAACAAATAAATGTAAGAGGACGAACTTCTCCTGGAAGCGTAATGTTGAGATAAATGTTTATGAAACCTCTGAATGTATAAAAATTCAAGATTCTCACGTTCTCGGAACTCCAAAAATATGTTGTACATTTTCGGAACAAATTCATACCTAAGCGAGTTCAAGACATGTACATCTTGATCAGATAAATTCTTTCAGAGCTTCAAACAACATTTTGAAAGTGGATGGAGTTATGGTGGAAAGGTTGGATTAACTTGAAAAGCTTGTTTCTGGATCTTCTACACGCTAAGCAAAGTTAGCAGCTAAACAAATATTTCTTAATTAGCCAAATATGGGACGTTTTATCTATTTTAATACCTAGAAAATCCTAATTATAATGACTATGAAGAAAAATGTTAAGAGTGCATTGCGATATAAATTGTTTTAAACACAAAATCAATTGTATACTACTTATTGGGATTAGGGCTGGGACTATTTGTCGAATTTTTCGGTATTCGAATATTCGAATACTTCAGTTGCTCAATTATTTGGCGAATATAATTCGAATATCCAAGTATCCAAATACTATTCGAATATTTAAGTATTCGAATCCTATTCGATGTATTCTTCTTTAGGTTCATTTTTTTACAAACCTTTATTTAGTTTCAGTTGTGAGTTCGTTAGTTTGTCAGGGTGAAATCTTGTAAGTTAATTTTGACCCAAAATTGAACTAGGATGTATGTGTGCAATGTTTCAAGTCGATCGGATATGTTGAAGTGGGTAATATTTCAGTATTCGAATACTATTCATTCGAATACTGAAGTATTCGAATACTGAAATATTCGAATACTGAAATATTCGAATACTGAAATATTCGAATACTGAAATATTCGAATACTGAAATATTCGAATAGTATTCGAATACTCAAATATTCGAATAATAACATTCGAATACTCAAATATTCGAATAATAACATTCGAATACTCAAATATTCGAAGTTTATTCGTAGCATTCGAATACTTGTAAAACATTCGAATATTAAATTCTTCGAATAGTCCCAGCCCTAATTGGGATTAGTATGTAGAATTTTGTAAATAGTAAAATAAATATGCACTACACAATGTAGTCCACAAGAAAGGTCCGACAGAAATATCGTTGTGTATTGTTAACTGTTATCATTAAAGGACATATTCAAATGCCGTGTTGCTGTCAAACCATCTATTATTTAAACTAACAATTGAAACAAATTTAATTAAAACTGAAAATGTATGTAATACGTACTTCAGAGCAAGAGTTTCTTTATCTTCTCCAATAGGTGCATCGATAGCTTCTTTAGCTATCTCAACTGGTCCTTCCGACCTTGAGGGTGAAGGATGTTCTACTAGCGGTTCTGCACCGCTAGAAGTAGAGGCCTCTTGTGGCGGACTAGGATCAGAGTTACCCACTTTTCTCAAGTCCTCGTTCACTCTGATCGCGTTAGATAGGCGCAACTGTAACGTATCACGTTCTTCGAGCAACTGCATCAACTCGTGTGTCAATTCTTCACACCTAACATCCCGTTGATGAAGCATATAAAGAGCAAGATCTAATTCTTGTAAAGTTGACGCATTGCTTTCATCACCAGAAGCTTCTGAACTTTGAACCGTTGAGGTATCAACAATAGGAACATCTTTCTTCAGGACATTTTGGATTAATTCATACTCCTTCACTTTATCCTCCAGAAGTTTCTTTAATGAATTTATTTCCATCTCTCTGGCTTCCAAAGTATTCTTCAACTCGGATAGCTGCTTTTCCTCTTCGTCAGACAGAGCCAGGAGCTCCTCTATGCGAACTTCTTTGTCGTGAATTTGAACCTTCAAATTGTGAAGCTCTGTGTCTTTAGTAATACTTAACTCTGCTAACCTACGTTCTTTTTCTGCTAAATCTGTGCTGATTTGAATAAATTCACCCTCCTTCTGCTGTAACCTGTCATTCATTCTCTGCGTCGTCACAGAAGACTCTTCCAGCTGCTTTCTCAAATTCTCCATGTCTCTATCTTTCAACTGTAATTCATCTAGGATATTCCTATTCTCCATAGACAGCCTTTGTTTTATTTCGCCTATCTCCATCTCTTTCTCCTTCAGCTTTGCTTCCAAGAATTCCTGTGCTTCCAGTCGAATCTGCTCCTTCTCCAAACTAAGTTTTTGTACGGCCTCTCTGGTTTCCTCCGAAAGCCTCTCAAATCCCTGTAAACGCAACACTTCTCTCTGCAATTCCGCGATACTCGCCTTCAAATATTGAATCTCCTGTTCTTTAGCATACAGTTCGGAAGTTAATCTCTGCACCATTTCGCGCAACTCGAAATCATCTGATTGCGGCTCCATGCTGGCCTGAAGAGACAACTGGGAATCTTTCTCGGCTATAATATACTTCAAATCATTTATCTCTTGTTCTTTGACGTGCAACTCATTCTGCAGCCTAACAATCTCCTCCTGGTCTGGAATAGATCTTCGATCCCTAGAAAGTAAATTTGCTTCCTCCTTAGAAGTAGATTCCTGATTATGTGTCTCGATTTGTTGCTTTAAACTGTCTATCTGCTTCACCTTCTCCTCGACTCTCGACGTGGCCACTTCTAAAGAAGATTCCAATTCAGCCTTCTCGTTGTAAAGACAATTGATCCTATCCTGCATTTCTTGAATCATGGTAGGATAAGTATTTTCATTCAAAATATATTTAAGGTGTTCAATTTCTTCATCTCTCGATTCTAGTTCTGCCTGCATAGTATCTATGGTCTGTTGAAGATTCTGATTATCATCGCCCATTCTAAAAAGGGGTAAACCATCTATTATAGAAGAGGAACTATGTTGGCGTTGATCGTGGTGCACAGTCGATAGCCTATTTAATTCCATTTGTTTTTCGCTCAGCATTTGATTGCTCTTCTCTAACAGAGACTCCTTCTCATTCAAATCGTGTTTAGTTTCTTCCAAAACCTTAGCGGTAGCTTGCAACTCCAAGTTCAATTGGTTTATCCGTTCAGTCTTCTCTAGCAATTCGCTTTTCAAGATATCAACGTTTTGCAATTCCGTAAGAAGTTCGTTGATCTGAAGTTTACTGTTCTCCAGAATCATTTTATATTCTGTGGACTCTTGAACATGTCGTTCTAACACCGATTCCTTTTCTTCTAGAGAGCTTTTTACACTCCGAAGTTCTTGTTCCAAATTTTGAATACGTAAAACATGTTCGTGAACATGAATCGAAGTTACTTCCGATTCGTTTAAACGTCTCTGTAATTCCTCGATTAATTCCATGTAACCCTGATTTTCTGCTGAAAGTTTTCGAACTCTCTCCTCGTTCTCGGATAATTCTGATTCTTTTCCAGTTAATTGCTCTTTCATCAAAGTCAAGGTGGACTGCTGGGACTCTAAGATCGATTTGTTCTCCACCAAATTAAGCTTTAAAAGCTCAAGCTCCTGCTGTTGGGTATTAAACTGGGCAGCGCTGTGGAGTTTCTCTTGTAAATTCTCATTCACAATTTGTTCTAACGTCAACGCCTTTTCATTAAGTTGACGTATATCTTTCTCCTTCTCTTCAATTTCTATCGCGTGTTTCTGCATGAGCTCTTGCGTCGCTTGGCTTACAAGAGCGCTAACGGTTTCTACGCTCTGCTGCTGAATGAACTCGTTTTCTTTGTTACTCAGAGACTTCTTCAAGCTTTCCACTTGCTGTTTCCTTTCGCTAAGCTCCTGGCTCAACTGCTGCATGGTGTCCTGTAATTGGACTTTTTCCTCTTCACGATCCACGTACTGTTTTTGAAGTTCTTGCTTTAGATCTGCAACTTCTTGTATCCTAATATTTAGAAGGTCCGTCACTTCTGTCATCGACGCATTGATAGAAGACAGTTGTTTCTCGGATGACGACGTTGAAGCAGTCAACTGTTCCTCTAGTGTCACTTTCTCTTGAACTACTTCCTGTAAATTCGCCTGCAGTTCACTTGCATTCAGCGCAGAGATTTCAAGTTGCTGGCGCAAGTCAGTTATTTCCATTTCCAATTTACTGGTTTTCTCGAATGCCTCTTCTTTCAGGAAATCGGCATTCTCCCTCATTGCTGACACGTGATCATTGGCATCCATCAAGCTCTGCTCGTATTGTTTCCTCAGTAAGTCGTATTCTTCCCGTGATTTACTTAGCACGCCTTGTAACTCCGAAATCTTTGCATTCAAATCATCTACAATTTGGATAGATTCATTTTCGTCTGCTGTTCGGTTTGTTTCTAAAGTGGACAACTTGACTTTTTGACCCTCCAAGAAGTGTTGGAGTTGTTCATTCTCTGTTGCGAGTACTTCCATTTCATCTTTGAGATCATCAATCTCGTATTTGTACTTTTTGCACAAGCTTTCAAAATCTTCTCCTTCGACAGATCTTTTCTGACGATCGTCGCGCGCGATCGATTTGATCTCTTCGCTTGAGACGTTTCCAGGTTGAGTCATCTCGCTTCCCTCCGAATCAGGTGCATTTTCATGTAACCGTTTATCCAAAGCTTCAACTTTATCAGATAACTCTTTGTTTCGGATGTGCAACACTTCTATGTCCATGTCCTGTCTTTCTTTCATTTCCATGTATCTTTCGTTCGCAGAGACAACAACGTCCAAACGTTTCGTTAAGGCTTCCTTCTCGGCAATAATAGCTTTCTGCTCCTCCTTAGCATCATTCAAAGCTTTCTCGAATTTGCTAATTTGTAATTTCAATTCCTCCTCTATCGCAGAATCAAGTCCGTAAAAGTCGCTCGCGGATTTCTGCATTTTTAACTGTTGCTGAAGGCTCTCCACCTGCACCTTGTACTCTTTAAGCTTCTTTATCATTTTCCCACTTCTTAACTGAGTAGCTTTGTTCTCTTCGATCAATTTCTCCTTTTCTTTTTCTAGGTCCTTAATTTGATCCTGAAGATCGCCTACCTTCGCTCGTAACTGCATTTCTACGCTAGGAACTAAAGAAGCAGTGAATTGTTCACCGACCAACTCTGAATCGTCTGCATTCCAATCCCAGGATTCTTCATCCAGATTGAATTTTTCGATAGACCCTACATCCCACGTAGCTTCAGTTCCTGTATCTGAGAGAACTGTTTGCTTCGCATCTTTACCGACGATCCGTGAAGTGGCTGGTTCCTCTGTGGACTCCTCCAAAGGCGTTGATTCTTTAGTAGATGAGTCTGTAGTGGCGGGTGTTTTATCGAAAGCTTTACGAGCATCTTCTAAAACGCGTGTAAGGTTTGCAACGAGTTCCTTTGCGTCGTCCTTTTCGCGCAGAATTTTCTCCATTTCTATCCGCACATTTCGCCCGTCTTCAATGGAATCATTCAACTCTCTCAGAGACCTGGACAAATCTCTTACCTGCAATTCCAGCAAATCCCTCTCTTTTCTAATACACGAAACGCGATGCTCCAAATCGTCCATGTACTCAGAATCTGTTGAGTTCTTCAATTTTTCTTCTAAGTTAGCGATCTGTAGTTTGTTCGACTCTAACAAAACATTTTGCTGATCTCGCTCAATAATTAGTTTGTCCAAAGCTTCTTTTGTAGCATTCAAATTTATGCTTAATTCTTCTACCTGATTATCTTTAGCTGACACCAATTCCTTGAGTTCATTGCCTGTGTCGTTCTGCTGCTCCACCATTTGCAAGCTGAGGTTTTGCAACTCCGTGTTCAGGAAATCGATCTGCTTATCCTTTTCGATCAGAACCTGCTGTATCTTCTCCAAGCCTGCTTGCGATGGATGTAACTGCTTCTGCGAGGCTTCTAATTCTTCAACGCATTGACTGTAGTTCTGCGATAACTGTGACCTTTCGTCGATCATTAGTTTCTGCAAGTGAGCAATCTCTTGAGTGAGATTCGAACACTGCGCCTCTTTCTCGGCCAGCAAAGCCTGTAATCTGTTTACGTCTGTGTCGCCTAAAAGGTCAGAACTGGAAGCGAATGAGGTACCAAAAATTTTTGAAGCATCAAATAATTGAGGCACGTTATCGTGTTCGTCCTGCGCGCGCTCGAGAGTAGGCGCCTCTCTTTTAATTATCGTGGCTTTCTCCGCGGATTCTATACTTTGATTCTTGTATGTTTCCAACTCGATCCTTAAATCTTCTATTGTTTTTTTACTCGCATGTTTGTCAGCTTTCAGTGATTCGATTTCGCACCCTAAATTGTTTTTGGCGTCATGTAACAGTTTCTCTACCTCCATTCGCTGCTGTTCTTCAGAGTTCAGCAAAGCCGTCTGAGAATTTAATTGCTGTTCAAGTTGATGGGCGCGTTCTTGAACGACTTGCATAACTTCTTGCATGTTCAAGAATTCCGTTTCTCGATCTTCGCATTTCTTTATCAGATCGGAATTTAATGACTGAACACCTTGCAACTTTTCTATACTTTGATTACTCTCTGCTAACGTTTGCTCCGTTACAGTAATCTTTTCCTCCAACGTAACGTTCGCGGATTGTAAACCTTCGATCTTTTCCAATAACTCCTTATTCTCCTTCAACGCTTCGTCTAGTTTCACTTTTATTTCTTCGCCGCTGGCTACTAATACGTTATACTGTAATAAAAGGTCGTTGTAAGGATCCTCCAAGGACCTATTCCTCATACTAGTCTGGTTCATCAAGTCGTTATACCTGAGAGACTCGCGCATTTGAACGAAATTGCCAATAGAATTAGCTAATTCGTTATCGAGATTCTCAATTTCTGCTTCGCGTTCCTCCACCTTCGCTTCTAACGCCTGCACTAGCGTTTGGCATTGTTCGCAATGATTGCAGTGTTGTACGCCAGTAATTTTCCCATCATCCTCGGCAAGAGCTTCATCCGTCTGCGTAGTTTCTGTCGCAGTATTTACAACTTCCTTCCGCATCTGTTCGATCAACAACCTTCGGTCATCGGACTCTTTTTCTACATTCTCCAACTTCTCATTGACTTGCGCCTGTTTCGACTGTAACAAACCATTCTCAGCTCTAAGATTCTTTATCAACACCAGTTGCTCAACATATTCTGCCTCCATAACTTGCATTCGCACGCTAAGCTCTCTTGCCTTCTCCGCCACGTCCTCTAATTCCAATTGTTTGCGTTCGTTTTCTTCAGCAATTTGTTGCTTATACGCTTCGTAGTCCGAGGCTACAGTTTCTTTGATTTCTTGCTCAGCCGCAAGCTCCGCTAATGAAGATTGTTCCCTCGCCTGTAGCTTCACAATTTCCTCCTCCATCTCTGTAATTCGTTGTGTGAATAAAGCGAGTTTCTCTTTCGAACTGATTAGATCATTTGTAAGCTTGTCAATATACTTAAAAGCTTCCGCGGCCTCGTCCCTTGCTTGCGTTAACTTCTCCTCTAAATCTGCTATTTTATTATCCTTTTCGCGCATCGAGATTTCCACGTCTTGAATCTGTTTGTTTTTGGCTTCCTTCTCGTCTTTCTCGGTCGTCCATTTTTCCTCGAGTTCAGCGACCCTGGTCTCGAGCTCCTGGCACATTACTGTCTTCTTCTTTAGGTTCGCCGCTATTTTCTTCATTTTTTCCAACTGCATTTGTATTTTATCCTCGGCATCTTTCAATTTCTGCTCCAACTCAGCAATTTTAGCCTCCAAAGCGATTTTACTTTCCTCCGTTACATTCTGGCCGACGAGTCTTTCTTTCTCTTCCAGGTCAGCTCTCAGCGTCTCGCATTCCTGTGTCTTAGCATTTAATTCTTCCATCAGACTCTCAAGTCTTTGATTCTGTAATTCCATGTCCTCTGTATGCTTCACCTTCAGCTGCTCTATTTGTCTGTATCCGCTTCTCAATTCCGCTTGTAAATCCTCGACCAACTTCGCATTGTTGTCTATAATGTTCTGTAGTTCCCAAGTTCGCCTTTTAGCTTCAGTCTTATCATTCTTCGATTCCGCGATCTGCGCATCTAAATGTTCCTTCACCGCTATAAAATCGACAAGCTCTTGTTGCTTCTCAGCCAATTGACTTTGAATGTCATTATTTTGCTGAGACAAGTTCTTCACCTTCTCCAGTAAATTACTGTTTTCCTTTGTAGTAGCATTGATCCTATACTGAATTTCGTTAAGAATCCTGTCTTTAGCTTTCAGCTGTTCTAATAATTCGTTGTAATCTTTCAAGGGTTTCGATCCCTCTACTCTTTCGTTCAACTCAACAATATTGTTTCGTAACGAATGTATTTCTTCTTCTTGGCTTCTCACTGCGCTATTGCGATCTGCAACTTCGTTGGACATCGATGTCAATTGAGCATCCCTTTCTTCGATTAACAACTTACAATTATTAAATTCATCTTGCAAGCTATCTATCGTGATCATTTTATTTTGTAATTCCGTATATTTCGCGTGTAGCTCTTGATCTTTATCGTCGACAATTTCTTTCAAACTATCAATTTCGCGTTCTTTTTCCGATACCGCTGTAAGCTGCGCTTGAAGCTTTGCCTCGTACAACGCTGTGGTATCCTGCAACTGCTGCTTTAATAAATTATTTTCCACATCTTTGCCATTCTTCTCTTCGAGCAACATGTCACTTTCGCTTCGCAGCATTTTGAATCCTTCTTCGATAGAAGCTTTTCCTGCCTCTAGTCTCTCCATTTTCTCCTGCATCTCGCCGCACTTAAACTTCCATTCCTCCACAGTGCCGAACATTTCCTCCAATTCTTTTTCTAAACTCTGAATTTTCAGTCCAGATGCCTCGTGCTCCGTAATCTGTTTAGCCTTATCTTGTAATTCTTCTTCTTTACTTTCGAGCTTAATTTTCATTTCCTCGATTAGATCAGCCTGCTCAGAGATCAATTTCTTACATTCTTGTATTTCGCGTTCCAGGGAAACAACCATTGCTTCCGCGTCACGGGACACAGATTCGTCCGACTGTGGCATCTCAGATATTTCCTGATGAGATTTTTCTGTCAGAGCGTTAATTTCCTGGCGGAGTTCCTGATTTTCTCGAATAACGTCTGCTTTCTCTCGACTCGATTTCTCCAATTTTTCAAGAAGTTCTACTTTTTCGTTAGCAGGATCGTCGTGCGATATTTGATTTATCTTTATTTGCATTTCTTCCTTCTCCCGTGCTACGTCAGCCAAATTTCCCTTCAATTTTTCATTGAGCTTTTCGAATTCCGACACTTTCGCGAGCAGCTGTTCATTTTCATTTAATAATTCCTCGATTCTCAGTTTCAAATTATTGGTTTCGAGATCCTGCGCGGTCGTGTGGCGCGATTGTTCCAAGGCGTTACGCAATTCTTGTGTTTCGTTTTCAAGAAGAGTTTTCTCCTCCTTCAGCACGTCCATCTGCGTCGTAATAT
This sequence comes from Andrena praecox, assembly GCA_963932275.1. Classification (NCBI taxonomy): domain Eukaryota; kingdom Metazoa; phylum Arthropoda; class Insecta; order Hymenoptera; family Andrenidae; genus Andrena; species Andrena praecox. The sequence goes on along the minus strand of OZ010729.1, from coordinate 46,003,137 downwards.
CAATTTCCCTCTTCGACCTTTCGGAAGAATCTTCCGATTTGACAGAAACCAGTTCAGCAGTTAAAGATTCCATTTGCTTTTGTAAGTTATTATTCTCTTCCGTAAGATCTGCCAATTGAATTATAAGTTTCGACAGTTCCAGAGATCGACTATTATTTTCTTCCAACAAAGTGTCCACTTTTGCTTTGAAATCGACGCCTGACGTCGAATCCATTCGCCTGGATTCTATACACTCTAGGTGCTCTTCAAGCTTGGTAAGTTTAATAACAAGCTCGTTATTTTCTTGAGTAAGAAGCTCGATCTTGGTCGCATTTTCATTGTGCTCTGGGATACGTTCGAAAGATTCGGTCGAACCAGTGTCAGAAGATCCCTTCTCTTCTGTTCGACTCAACTTCGTCGTCAAATCGGCGTTCTCTTGCGTCAATTGGTCAATTTTCTTTAACAACTCATTTTTGTCTGGATCGTTTATCGTCTCAAATGATTCCGTGGATCCAGCCTGCGAACTTTCTTTCTCGTGAGCTTTATTTAATTTAACGTTCAATTCGCTATTTTTCTGCGTCAAATCCTCGATCTTCTTCAACAAATCAGTTTTGTCTAACTCCCCGATGGCTTCGAACGACTCGGTGGACCCGGAGTCAGACGCTCCTTTCTCCTCCAGCTTCGATATTCTGTTATAAAGTTCGCTGTTCTCTTGCGTCAAGGCTTCTATGCGTTTAGTCAGATTCGCGTGATTAGCTTCTGGCGAAGATTCCAATTTATTCTCATTTTGCAATCTGTCCACAGCTTCTAACTGCTCTTCGAGATCGACAACTTTCAGCTCCGCGGTTACTCTGAGATTCTCTGATTCTGCGTTTTCCGCTTCTAACGCGGAAATTTCCTGCTTCGCCGCGTGAAGTTCTGAAACACAGACCACGCGCGGTAATTAATTCGTCTGAACGGTAAAATTCATTTTCAACGCGAATTTAATGTAGGAGATAATAGAAAATACAGGCACGCAATGAATTACCTTGCATGAGGTCCAATTTCTGATTCTCCAAAGTGGCGATGGCTTCGATTTGTATTTGAATGTCTCTCGTTTGAGCGGAGACATTATTTTCGAGGTCAACAATGCATTCTTGCCAGTCTGCTGCTGAGGCTATGCAAATCGTATAACATGCCAATGATGTATGTGTAATTGACATTAACCGACAGTAAGCGCGAAGCAAGCAACTCAAATGCTACACACAAACATCAACTTAGCAAATTTAAATTAGCAACTTTAAACGAAACACGTCGACGGTTCTCCAAAGATCGGTTATTCTGATCTGATATCAAGCATGATTACAAGCCGTAAAACCGTTAATTTAGCAGGCAATGACCCATTCGTGAGATGCATGTACAAATTGATTTGTTAATCCGTCGATTATTCGATCGTTAATGTCGCGAAGCGTTAATTATATTTCGAACTGCATCGATTATTATTCGAATCGTCTAACGGTGCACTGTGAATGATTTTGCGAAAATGAGAAAATCATTTGTCCACTTCTTCATGCAAACAAGTTAATTACGCTAGACATTATGTACACACCGTATAAGATATATAAATATAAATATTATGTTCTAAGGAACAAGTCTACTTCTATAAGTCAGAGTATAGCGAACTTTGACAAGTAAAGTAGGTACCATGTTATATTAAAACAGTATAAGATATCTGACAGAATATAATTGATTAGTATTCTGAATACACATTTTTACAATTCAGATATCTATAACAAATCGTATAACAGGACTCCATCACCAGAAATCAATGTAATCGTAACTGTCTCGATGCTAATATTCCTTATTAAGAATAACAAAAAATAGATCGACAATTTATTCTAAACAACTATTTTGTACAAAACGAATCTTCAAAATATACAACAGAAGTGCTTTGCATATATTACGAACCGTACAGGTTGTCGCGGAATAATTGGGAAATATTTTAGGGCCGATCTCGGCACATCTGAATAATAAAAAAAACCTTCATATAAACGTATGTCCTGTTTGATTCTGTTCTCGAGTTACAGCGAATTCGAACGTCTTACCAACGACTCTCTAACTCTCCCCCTATGTCCAGCTGTTGCTCGGATGTGCTGGGAAGCTTGTTCAAATTTTTCGCAACGCGTTTCCACACTGGGCGATACAAAATCCGCTATAACTCGAGAACAACGTCGAATGGCACGTATGTTTGTGTGAACCTTTTTTTTTTATTATTTAGATGTAGCGAAGTCGCGCCTGAAATATTCCCCACTTATTCCGGGACACCCTGTATACACGGACATTGGATTCTTTCCACAGCAAGGAAACTAGGACTGCGGATAACACACTGTTTTCAGAATATAAACGGACAATGCATTGCACGTATAATCGGTAACAAAACTAGAACAATGGAAACAACGATGACAGAATTTCTGTCCTGGTTCCTACCTTTAAGCTCGTCAAAGTCTACCAGACTCAGCTGAAGGTTACCTTTCTCCTCCTCTAATAATGCCACTTGGTTCGCCAGTCTGACAAGCTCTGCATTCGTATCGGACACCTGAATCGTGAAATCGCATATACATATTTCGCGGCGTTGTCTTATAACATTCTTTACTCGTGTGTTTTCAATGAGATAGGCATGTAATGACGAAATAAAAAGATCATTACGGCTAATTTTAGTTCTGTGTTTGATAAATTAACCCCTTACTGTACGGTGTCCCATATGTGGCACACATAGACTTTCCTATTTTATTCTTCGTATATTTAGACACATGTATTGGGTATGCAAAATAAATTTGGGACTTTCCAAAATTTTGCAATAATTTCCGTAGGTGGCATGTTTGTTCGTTTACAAAAATTTTTGATTGTTATTATTTGTTTTTAAGATATTCACACTTCTTCGAGCTCCTACTATAATACAGTAGAGCGTCAATTATGCGAACTGCTTGGGACCGAGGTGGTTCGGAAATTCGAATTGTTCGGATAATCGAAGAGTTCGGAGAACGAAGCATGCGTGTACTTTACACAGTTTATAACCATAGGAATTACACCTAAAATTACTTATTAAATACAGGAGTACTACTGCGTTAATTTATATTATAGCCCAGCGAAATTAGACGGAAATCGAGCTAAATTTTGGTATGGGTCTTTCTTTGGTCGTTTTAAACAATGTGTCAAAAGTCCCCATCGATCCGATCCGACCGCCGCTAAAAACGACTGTTTTTCGCGAATATCTCGTTATCTAGCAGTTTTGCGACAAAAATAGTTATTATACAATTTGTAGCTTAAGAAATTCTCTGCAAAAAAGGTCCTATGAGTTTTTTTGGTACGAGTAACCATTTTCATATATGTTGGGTTACCAAGTTCCAACCCCCATACTTTTGACAAGGGAAGATCCCGAACCCGGAAACTCAAAAAATTATGAAACTTTGTAAATATGTAGGGGAAGTCCTCCTTCGGATAATTGACCGTTCAGTTAATCGAGGTGCGGATAATTGACGCTCTACTGTACTTAGCGGAGAAGTGTTATTAAGGGGTAAAACCACTCTAGAGGCAGAAAAAAATACCTAAATTTGACAATTTATTTTGGAAGTATGACAAACGGAATAGAATTTTTTTTCAGAGGGTTTATTTAACTCATATCGAAGTACGAAAAACCATTTTTTTATTGTCTATTCCGTTTGTCATACTCCCAAAATAAATTGTCACATTTAGGTCTTTTTTCTGCCTCTAGAGTGGTTTTACCCCTTAATATATAATATAATATTTTTATGTACTTTTATATTGGACAATTGTTTTATGCCATGTGTAACATACTAACAAGGGAACACCGCGAACTCGGACTCAGCGATTGGAACGCAACTTTGTGGGTTTTTAGAGTGATTTAAAACAAGAACAACGGTGTGTTTCATTTGGGCCCTATCGCCCTTTAAGGGGTGAAAACTAACCTCAAAGTCAAATTGGCACTTCCACTTTTTCGCGTATAACTCTCAAAGTGTAACAGACAGAAAAAAATGTTTCAAATAAAAGTTTAATGGTGCTATAAGCGCTACAAACTTCCGTTAACAAAATATTTGATAAAGTTTTTTTCCATCAGACATTTTTCTTTTTAAACTATTTTCAAAATTTTGTTAACGCAAGTTTTGAGCGCTTATTGTACCATTAAACTTTTGTTTGAAACATTTTCTTCCGTCTGCTGTACTTTGAGAGTTATACGCGAAAAAGTGGAAGTGCCAATTCGACTTTGAGGTTAGTTTTCACCCCTTAAAGGGCGATAGGGCCCAAATGAAACACACCGTTGTTCTTGTTTTAATTCACTCTAAAAACCCACAAAGTTGCGTTCCAATCGGTGAGTCCGGGTTTCTCGGTGTTCCCTTGTAAGTAATTAGATAATTATTCATATTTACATATTTTTATATAAATCAATTAATGCAGAAATGTAATACCATCACTGTACATATTTAAATGAACAATGATCGGAGATGATAAATTTATATTGGTCATTTTCACCAATTTCCTTTCCAAAGACCCGAAACTCTTTTTGCCCGAAACACTTGTCACTCGGATTTCATACATTAAAATTAGAAATTGCAAAATAGATGCAGGGAGCGACAGAGATATACAAATTAAAGCATAGTAATTGAGGAATAGCACGAAAAGAAGAAAATAACTGATAATCCCCTTTGGACGAATAGTAATTCAGTTGTTTCTGAAAACAATACTTTCTGTTGCAATTTTAAAGTACCACAAAAATTAGTGTTATTATTTATTTCACGTAGATCAATTCAGTTACGTTTCATACCAGACACGCATGTCACAACTTCATATTGCGCCGTACATGCTCAAAATCATAATACAGGGTCATCAGTTTATCTTGCAACCCGCGCGCGCGATCAGGTAAAAGCGAAACGCCGCGTCACGCACGCATTCTACTCCAACCATACGTCGATACTTCCGATAGATCGCGAATATAGACAATAATTATTTAAGTACTTTTCTCCGAATTCCTCGGCCATTGTTCATATAACAAATATTTTCAAATTTATAAATAAATTCATGCAATAAGGGGTTAAGTATTCAAATCTCATACATATTAATTAAACATGAAAAAATACAGATTAAGGAGCCTTACCCTTTTGAAATTTTCCAATTGTTTCTGCAAATTTTTCATTTTGCTTTTATGTTGTGCTTTAATCTTTATCATGCCTTTATTCAATTCTTCTAATTCCTTCGTAAGTTTTGCCACTCTATCATCATCTTTAATAGTACTTTCGTCTGGCAACCTTGCTGCGATATCGCTTTTCTGTTCTTCGAGTGTATGCACAACATTTTCGAGATCCGTTATTTTATTCGCATATTCTTCATTTTTCAATGTTAAATCTGCCAATTGCTTCTGCAACTCAGCTTTCGATTCTTCTTCGAGGAGTTCATTAGATTGTTTCAGCTCTTCCACTAAATTTTCAAGCTCAACTATTCTATTATCTTTTTCTATTATCGCCCCGTTACCATTCCCAGAGATATTCACAATTTTGTCTTGCAGATCGACAATATTCTTTTGCAACTGATACTTCTCGTCTTGCAGCTGTTTATTGCTGCATTCCAATTTCTCCAATTTAAATTGCAAATCACCGATTTTCGGATCCCTCTCTATCCCAATGCCAGATTCCAGTTTAAACACTCGTTCGTTAGATTCTGCCAATTTTAATTCGTAATCTCTCAACTGCTGAAGGAGATTGTTATTTTTCGCCTTAAGCGAGGATTCTATGAGTACAAAATTCTCCTGCATCGATCTCATCGCTTCTTTGGTCTCTACTAACGTATCCATCGTGGAACGAGAGAAGTCGGCGCTCGCCGCTTCGGACAGCTTCTGCTCGTCCACTTGTCGCTCAAACCTAAACAAACGTAAACAATTACACAGATATCTTCTCGAGAAAATATTCTTGAACTGAAATGTAAAAATTTACCGATCAACTGACTCCTCTAATTCTGCGATTCTGCCGTCCCTCTCTTGCAACTGCGCTAACAGGCTTTTATTCTTGTCTTTCAGCGATGTCTCCAAAAGCACGAAGTGCTCTTGCATCGTTCGCATTTCGTCTTTCGTATCCTCGAGGGTGTCCAACGTCGTTTTACCTCTTTTCGACAGATCCGCGGACACGAGCGTGACCGCCTTTGTCTTCGATCGAATGACAGAATCTTTTTCTTTCAAATTTTCTCGCAGATCCACAACAGTGGCTTCCAGTTCTAAAATTCTGCTACCGAGCTCCGCGATTTTAGTCTCCTTCTCCCGAATATTCTCGATCTGTATCGGCGACATGACCTGCAATTAAAGTCCCATACCCATAAATTACCTCAGAATCGACTGAATAAAAAATTGAGAGAGAAGCTGACGATTACTGACGTCCGATGTAATCATCACCGGCTTGATAGGCGTAACGGAGAGCTGATCCTTCTGCGAACTCATCGTCGCCGGATCCGGGTTGGCCGAGTCCTTCTCCTCCAGCTGTTGCCTGATAGCCTCCACTTTCTCCTCGACCGCCCGCTTTGTTTCGGTGCGCTCCTTGTTGCGCTGCTCGAACACCTTCCTGTCCTCCGCCAGCTTCTTCTGGAGTAAAGTAGACTTCGCTTTCGCAGTTCTCGCCTGGCTGATGTCGTCGACGGTTCCCTCGGACGTGTTGGGTGAATTCGGATCGGACGTGCGCGATACAATCTTCTGAGGTAGACTTCCATCCTTACTTCGACGCGATAGCTTGGCTCTGGACTTTATTTTGGAGAGCCTCCTCGCGTATTCCTAAATTCCAAACGATACTGGTGTCAAGCAGGCGAGGAACGACTCCCGAACGCTTACGAAGCCAGCCCTATTACCTGAACCTCCTCTTCCTTCTTCAAGCTCGACTTACTCTTCAGCATCAGCTCTTTAAAGGACTCCGATTGGCTTCTACTCTGCTCGCACATCTCCGCCGTTCGCGCCGCGGGCTCGGCTAGCTCCTCTTCCGCGGGTCCGGGTGGCTCCTCCGACGTGTCCCACATCATGAACTGTAGGATTAATAACAATAGAAGCCACTTCATTACGGTCCGGACGAGGCGAGCCGAAACTCTTCGGAGCAGGAAATTATGAAGTCAATGGCAGTGAAAATTTGTACAAAGTGATCAGACTGTGTCACCCACTGCTCTCATTTTCATAGACTAATTGGATGAGAGCATGACTGGGGTAAACTAATTATATTATCCCTACTGTATACGTACCGAATGTCATAATACCCACAGGCTACCTTGCGATATATATTCGACGCTTACGATATAACGCGTTAGCGGAAACCTTGTGCTTTTTTTCAATGACGCTGTATTTATTATTAAGGCGAAACCACACGTGAAATTTACGACTGTTTAGTAGAACCTGTAGAAGTGATTTTTCGTCCGCGGCGAGGGCGAGTTTTAACGGAAGAAACGAAATGAAACGGGACTCTGAAATGTTTGGTAGTATAGGTGTCGTGGCGTTAATTATTTTTACGTACGAATCCGCACCGTTCGAAAGCGGAAACATCGCGGAAAATTTCGAGAGTACAGAAGTCGCGACTATTTCATTTATTTCGAGGATATAGCAAAGCTATGACGTGGAAAATACGAGGAGAAGCTGGCAAGATTATATCGACGGCGGCGGAACGCAGATCCGAAGTGATATCGCGAAGTTAACCTCAAAGTGTTTTCAATCTCATTGAAAATTGCGGGTGCTGTGTTCGAATTGCAAAGTATGTTGTCAGTGTTGAAAAGCACGAGTGAAATTTGGAGAAATAATTTTGAACACGTAGCGAGGTGACGTAATCCACGTTATAAGGAGAAACATGTTTAGTAATGATTGGCGACATCGGGAAACAGATACTATGCGAAATCCAGCTAGCTCGTGAGCGGACGCGATTTAAGTATCAATTCGGATGAAGTAATTTTCGAGTGCTGTTTACCTTTATTTATATTCCTGGAATTGTCAAGATGGAAACACGTCACTATTCGCGCACATATTTTACTAAAGCGCTTTCACCACTCACGTCTCTGCCCGGTCAAGCGAAATTCGGGCATGTACATATTTAATTGTAACTATACAATATTTACAGTGATTTTATTAACAACTATACATGAATATCAAACAATCCGTGAGTTCACACTTCAAAACGAAAAGTCTACATTACTCCTACAGCCGGAAACAGTTGGACGTTCCGAATGTGGCGACATCTCTCTAATTTGCCGCTAGAGGGCTACGAGCGACAATCATTTCTCACTAGTACTTTGTAGCGGTAAGTTCCTTATTAAAAATAGAAATTGTTTCACGTTTCAATGTTTTTGTGCTTAAACCACAATCTCGTAGGTACATTTTTATTTTCGAATCCAGCTAAATCTTCGTTTCTTAATCCTTAATTTGAATTCCATCATTGTATGAGTGGGTACATACCTGCTACCACATTACAGAACGTTTTACGACTTCCAACAGGCGTGGAACGAAATATTTCAGACGATTTGAAATACGTGTTACTTAACATCAAATTCTCTTGCTTATTTTTATTTTCATTTTACTAGGAAAAACAGAGCTTACCTTGTATTTAAGAGCACATTACTGTACGATGTTATTGCAATTATTTAGTGGTTTTGAATTAAGAATTGTAAATTCTTTTTCTGCCTAACAAGAGTTTTCAATTTTTTTTAAATATAGGCCTTTGATAAAAGCGTAGACCAGAAATTTCTATAAATAGAGTACTCCAAGCTTAATTTGTTAAGGTAAATTGTAAAATAAAATTTTAAGTGTAAAAACGCTGTGGCTTGTAGTTTGTAAATTATTCGTCAGTTTTATTCTACGTTCGCTTGTTTGCATGAAATTAAATTTGAAATTTCAGCTTTTCTTCTTTAATTGGAGCTTATTATTAGATTTAAATTTTAATGTAAATATTGATCTTTGTATTAATCGCTTTCGATTTTATTTTTTTATTTACGTACAGCAATTGAAAAATAATCTTATTGAAGCTTAGCGCGTGTGTATCAATGTAGATATGCATACATTGTGACACAACACAACAGGTGATAACAGCTGATCTCTATGTGACAGCTAAAAAGCAGTCAACACTTGCAGATCCTGTGCATATGATAAAGCAGATTATTTTTCGTGGCGTGCTTTCTTACACATGCATATATCGTGGGCTAATCGCAGGTGGACGTAGAGAAAAGTGTTGAACCATGCAATAATTGTGCGATTTATTCATAATTGTTAAAAATAAGATGAGACTTAAAAAAGGACAAACAATAAAGTTGCCATGCTGTAATTAAATCTATACGTTCTGTTAAGTCCGTTATTGTCAACGGCAAAATTAATGGGGAAAAATAGTATAGCCCTAACCTAAGGCGAATGCACGAAGCACACAACACTATATATAGACTGTATTGTGTATTTACTATACAACATATACAGGGTGTTCACATTATTAGCATCCAGTATTCTCCTTGCAAAAAATTTTCACAAGAAAGAAATGAAAGAGGAGAATCTCTTAGTATTTTCGTAAGGATAATTGGGTCAATCTTTCAAGTTCAACAGCAAATTCCGAATTTTGAGAGTGAACTTACAATAGCTTTTCCATCATATCGTATGAAAACGAATTCATTCAGTAGTCATACAATATCATTTAAACTCACGCATGGGGAAACCCAATCGATGAGCGCAAATTCATATGAAAATTTGTGATTTTGACGAATCGATATTTTTCTTCAAACTGCCGCGATTCTGTCAATTTTGTAGGTTTTCCTCCAAATCGAGGTTCATTACCTGCGTAAATTTTTTTAAACAAAAAGAATCTCTTTGGTGTTTTTATTTCAGATAAATTGAGCAGCCCAGAAACGGAGCGCTTGACAATTGTATGAATAATTCTATGAATTAATTTTTTGCTAACTAATTGTTTCTTCTTTTGTTCCTAAGTGTAAAAGAAACACCCTCACAATTTAAAATGGATACTCTGCTCAGTTTCCGAAAAAAAAACGCGCACAAATTTTCATATGAATTTGCGCTTGTCGATTGGTGTTTCCCCTCAAAAGTTAATATACGACTCAAAGATGTAAATAATTTGAAAACAAAAATAGAATTATACGGCTCAATGCGCAGAACAATATTCGCAAAGTATAATAAGAGTATAATTAGCAGAACTGATATGAGAATAACAACGCAAACACTATATCACTCTATCCATCAGGATCACCTACCGGACCTACCCGTTGGAAAAAGTGTAACATACACGTATCTCGCGTTTAGAAAGTTTGCTTTCTTGAAACTTACAGTTTAAGCTTTCGTATTTGCTTATTAAAACAGAGTGGCATTTTTCTTTTTTCGTAACATAGTCACCACGAGAATGGTGGGTACTAATTAACACGAACACCCCGTATACGTGCGGAAACATGAAGCGCGGCGTATATATGTATGTTCCGAGCTGTAAGGTACGCGCTTGGTGCTACGGCGCATTTGCCAGTATCAACGGTTCGCGTTTATCGACTATCGTGTGTGCTGTGGCAAATGCGATCCATTGGCTCCAGATACAAGAATTTACGTGGCTTTTCCGTAAACACTACCGTCGTCAACCATGATGGGCGTGCAGAACCAGTACAAAGGTAGGAAAAGATATCTGGGTTCCCCCCTGTTGACAGCTGAAAACAAAACACATCCGAACGACACGGCAAGCCCTGGCGACCACTGTGACAGTTGCCCGGAGCAAACCGCAGAATTCGTTGAACTGCGTGTTGTCGTTCACCGTGCAGTTCATCAGCAGTTTATCGCGCTGGTTTCTCGTTCGTTACGTATGTTTCGTTCCTGTCGTCTTGCGAACCGCAACGTAGCGTCGCGCTGTACATCGCCAGCCACTCGACTATTGGCGTGCACTTTTGGAGGGAAGAAAGTCGCAGGTGCGAATGTAAATAGAACGCCATACAAATTGATCGAGCCGCGACTACTTGTTGTTCATTGCAGTTGAAATTGCTGACTTGGTCGCTGTAGGCTTGCGATATCACATAGAGACTAGAGGAAATTGCCTCTATTTTACCGACCCGCCTGTGGTCGCGATCGCGAGACGAGCGATATGAGTTTAATCAATAATGAAGTCTGTGTTTTCATCGGGACATCAACATGACCCCGTTTGTCGAAGTGCGTGAAACGATAGGCACACGTTGCTCGAGTAAAAGCCGTCGCCCACCGGACGACACGGCATACGAACAGCAACAGCTCGTCATCGGCACCTTCGCGGTTTCGTATATAATCTTTAAATACGAATGCGCTCATTTACCGACAACAACACACTATCGACGCTCCTCCGCATCGCCGTAGCAGCGGCAGGATTCGCGGCAACAATGTTTTGCCAGTCTAACGATTGATCCCGGGGCGATCAGCGTACCGTTAGTTTCTCTATCGGCGTGATCGCTTCTCTAAACGTGGTATTACGTTTTCTTCACGATGTTTTTAATTTCCATCAATAAAATCTGATACTGTGCGATAACGATATAGGAAAATACTGATAAAACCTTTCCCCATTTTCAAGTGCTTATCCACGTAGTATAGAAAATTCCCCTTTGGTTCCTTTTAATGCTACGCTCTTCTGTATCCAATATCTTCTTTTTCCTTTTTCACCTTCATCCAATTGTATGGCCGTCATACGCCCGATTTCTTCATCTCTGGACAAAGTCCCGGTTAGCTAGCGGCCAGCTAGATGCTATCTGCCAGATGGCAGTAGTGCGTGTTTCTTCACGCTTTTGGATCCTATGGTTAACTGACTGAAAGGTTGACGCGGCAACGCCGCAAAAAAGGTAAAGCGACAACTTCATTGCGAAGCTGTTCAAAAGTGATCGCATGGTGATCGCCAGTAATCGATTCCATCGATTGACGCTATTGAACGCTGTTCAACAGTATTGAAAAAGGGATATACGCTGATTGAAGCCATTGAGGTAGATTATTGCAGTACATTACACTTATATCGCTCATTTGCTGCAACAACGACATTTTGAGTTATTAGTATAGAAAAAGCGGTTGTTGTCTAACGAAACTATCAAACCCGTTTCCCCTAAAATCGTGAATTTGGAGTTATGTCGTTGTTGCAGTAAATGTACATTCGTTTATTTTCACATTGTTCTTTACAGGATAAAATGAGCAGAAGCGCTAATTTTACGCATGAAGAGAAGGAGTTATTAATAGATACAGTCATGAAATACAAACATATTATAGAAAATAAGAAAACTAATGCTTCAACCTGGAAAGATAAAAACCAGGCGTGGGATCACATTGCCCTTTTTCAACAAAACTAAAATCGCTTGACGTCGCAAAGTATACACTGGCGTCCAGAACAGTTTCACAAGCATAACTCTGTTTCACATTCCCTACTTTCCCCACTACTGCAAAAACGCACTAACTGGCAGTTCCAGCAGTTATCCGGTGCCCGAACCTCTAGTCAAATTGACCGGAGGACAACTGGCAGATAACTCGAGACTGAAGGTGAAGAAATAGGCATGTGCCAGATATCTGCCAGATAACTCTGACTGGCAGATATCTGGAGGTGAAGAAATCGGCCGATAGCCATTTCTTCAACCGTAAAGTCTATTTTTACCATTTCACTGCAAAGCGAACGCAAAAGTTTGTTGAAAAGGGATGCACCGGTCGTCAAGTTGCATGCAGTGTACGAGTTGACGCTTTGTTGGCGTCGTACTGGTGCCAACATGTCATTCGTGTATACGAAACAGCTTTGGTGCGTTGACAATTAGTCGTCGTCATTCATATGTTGTGTTATTAAATGGGTGACGACCTTAACTGTGCGATGTAAAAGGTGGCACGTGTCATTGTTAGTTATTTTCAAAGTAATGAAACTACTTGTCAAAGTGATTTACGTGTTTGTATTGTATGGACTTCACGGTTGACGATTCTACTTATCATAAGTTTTCTCTTTCGGTTAATAAATAGGAATACAGTAGGTATTGTGTTAAGAACTAATCTTAATATGATAAGATCATCGTCACTTTACGGTTGAAAAGTGAATATATATCGTATTTATGACGAGTATGAGTTTTGTTTGTATGTATGTTTCGAATAAACAAATTGTTTTTACAATTCAAAGTTCCACTGACGATATTAGTTTCATCTCTGCGCTATACTCGCCTTTAAATATTTTTACACCTCTTTGAGGTTAGGTTCACTGAAAAACATGAACTGAACTTCAGATAAAATGTACGAAGATATATGTAGACAAAAATAGTTAAGGTATGTTGCTTTAGATCAGTGCTGAACTGCCGGCATAGGCGTAGCTAGGATTTTTGTCTGGGGGGGCCAGGCCCCCTCTCACGCTCTCTCTCCTTTTTATAGGGAGAAATCTTTATATACATACACATTTTAAAACAATCATTTACGTACATATTTATTTAACACTAAAACAAAGAATAAACGGAATAAAACATTATTTATTGTTTAATCTCGGGAAATGTAAACAAAACTTTTAAAAGGAAAAGAAATACAGTAGAAAAAATAAATTGTCATTTATTAAAAGCGACATATCATGAATATTTATAGTTAAAATTTACACAAGTTTTAATTTGCGGTGTTTTTCTGCAAAAACATTTAGGACCTGTTGTGCTGTTACATTGGTTTTGATCATTTCGTTTTCGATGTTTAGGAGTGCCATATTCGAAAACCTCTCCTGGAGCATAGTTGTTCTTAACCACGTTTTAACGCGACGCATAGTGGAAAAGCTCCTTTCACAGCCGGCCGAGCTTACAGGAAGACTAATAGCTGTTTGTAGCAATTTGTATAAATTGGGGCAATAGTCTTTATTAATTTCTGTTTTCAGACTTTCTAAATTTATTTCAATGTTCTTCTGTAACATATTTTTTATTATTTTTGTTTCAGCCTGTAAGGTGGAAATGTCTATATTTAAAACACGTTTATAATTTGCTACGAAAGTCTCTCCGCCTTCCAGGTCCAACTTTATAAATGAGTCAACTGACTGCGCGAAAGGTAGATTATCAAATCTACGTTTGAAGTTAGTGATAATATTGTCCATCACTTGATTATAAATATTTATTTTCCAATATTCGGAAGGCTTTGTATCTGACGGCAAGTCCATCAAATTACCTTTACCTAGAGTTGACTCTATCACGAAGTCATTCATTCTCTTCGGTTCTCTTTTCCTTTTCGAGACTCGAGTAGGTTCCAAAGAAATGTCGTGTTTTTCTGCGAATTCCTCGATTTCACTCCAAAGGTCATCGAATTGGTTTCTGCTTTCCTCGAAACTAGTTATAGTACCCGTTATTATGTCACTCGCGCGACCAAGAGTTGCATTTTTAACCGACTTCAAAAAGGAGGAGGTTATGTATTCGACCCGTATGTATGTTTATTTATGTTTGTCCCCTCATAACTCCTCAGCATATGGACCGATTTTGATGATCTTTTTTTTATTCGAAAGAGGATGGTGCCCCGTTGGTCCCATTCTACGCGGAATCAATATTGGCCCAATATTTTACCAGTTATAGTTAATAATAATAATTTACATGTTTGTCCCCTCATAACTCCTCAGCATATGGACCGATTTTGATGATCTTTTTTTTATTCGAAAGAGGGCGATGCCCCGGTGGTCCCATCCGAGACTAAATCAAAATTGGCCCAATATTTTGCCCGTTATGGTTAATAATAAAGACTATTGTCACCTAATTATTATTATTTTATGTACGTACGCGCATATCTCCTCAGCATGTTGTGTCAATATATATATATATATATAATTAAAAAGTTAAAAATAAAAAAATTTTAGAAAAATTAAAACCGACTTCAAAAAAATATAATTGCACTAAAAAGTAAAAAATATTTTTTTCCCCTATTTAAACTACGACTCTCATATTTTTTAAGTCGGTGTCTCATCATTTGCACTGTGTAAATCTGGCCCCGACTTGAAAAATATGAGTCGTAGATTAAATAAGGGAAATAATTATTTTTTACTTTTTAGTGCAATTTTTTTTTTTTTTTGAAGTCGGTTTTAATTTTTTTTTTAAATTTTGTTTATTACTTTGAAAGTACCTACTCAGTACATCAACTATTGATAACACTGAGTGAAACACAAATGCACAAACAACAAAATCTGGTTTCGTGATGCAACTAAGTATACCACGTGCCTCCACAGAGTTCTTGTCTTGAGCCTGGCTGATTTCTTCTTCCAAAACTTTTTTAATTGCTTTATAATTCGACAATATAGCTTTGCAGTCTTTATAACGACAGTTCCATCTTGTACTACTCAAGCTTCCCATTTCACAGCCAGATTTGATTTTAAGAGCATCATGAATTTTCTTAAAATGGACATGATTACCGGGTTGCGAGAAATGGATATATAAAGCTTCAAGCGTATTGAAAAAGGCCATTGCTGATAAAACGTTTCCACATGAATCGACAACAACTAAGTTGAGCCTATGCGCTAAACAGTGGATATAAATTGCTTGTGGATGCGTTTCTTTTATTATCGCTTGAAGACCTTGATGTTTCCCTGACATTACACTGGCTCCATCGTAGGATTGTGCGATTATAGGAATATCTGTCAAAGTGTGGTTTCCTAAAAAGTTTAAAATCAGTTTTCCCAATCCCGCAGCATCTCTCGAGGTGGAGCAATTTATAAAACCCATGAATCGTTCTTCAACATCGAGGTCCTTGACATACCTAATGGTGACCGACAATTGCTCTTCTTTATAACACCTGGCTTCATCTGCCATTAACGAAAAAAATCCACAAGCTCTCACCTCTTTTACTATTTCCTGTAGAGTGAGCTGTGCTAGGATATCAATTATTTCATTTTGAATTTGAGGGCTGCAATAGGTCGCATGTTGATTTAAATGATTTGAAAATTGTTCATTATATTTGGCAAAGAGCTCACTAATTTCCAAAAGTTCCCCCTGTTTTTAGAAGTCGGGCCTTCCCGATGTCCCCTCAAAGGTAAGCCCTGACGTACCAAACACAACATAATGTCTATAAGTTTAGTTAAATAGCCTCTATTCTGGACTACTTCCTCTGTATGCTGCATTAGAAGTTTTTCATGTACACTTCCACATACAACAGATTGTTTGTAAGATACAAACATTTGAGTACATTGTATATGAAGTGATGATTGTTCGTGTTTTTGTAGCCCCTCTTTCATTTTTTTTCAATTGTTAAATCCTTGGTGAATAAACTTTTCACTTTGTTCGCGTATATTTCTTTTGGAAAATTGTCTGCAAACGAAGCAATAACTTTTATCTTCTATTACACTATATTCAAGCCAGCTGTATGTGTCGTAGTAGTTTGCTGAAAACGACCGCTGTCTATCTCCGAATTTACTTCTTGAAAAATGTATCCGCGGTTGTAATGGACCAGTCTCGAGAGTGCCTAGATTTAAATTTGCTTTTCTCTCAGTAACTGTGATCCCAACTTCTTCACTTGTGACAACCGCGCCAGCTGCTGACATTGTTGGTGACAAATAGGGTTTGTTAGTGAGAACTAAGTCTGGTCTCTTCGTAAAATTGGTCCCAATTTCTTCACCTGAGCAAATTACGTCTGCTGATGACGTTGTTGGCGATGCATCGGGTTGTATTGTGATATTCGTTTTCTTCCTATTGATTGTCTCAACATCGTCAGTTACCTCTTCAAGACGACTATTCGTATTTTTAAAGAAGGATCTTATGTCCTTGAAATTCTTCATCTTTTAATTTGAGGTGCTAGAATGCAAATAATTAAATTTGCCCGCTAAACAACGCTAACAATCTATCGACAACAATAGCAACTAACAATAACAGATAACAATAACGTGAAAGAAAAACGCAGAGAATAAAATGTCCGGAATATCGCGGAAGACGCCGTATCGCACGAGTGTGTCGGAAATACTGTGTTGTAGACTTGCACGCAACCCTAGGAAAAAGATGAACATACATTGTATAAGGATAGACTGGGAGTGATCACAAATGATGGAAAAAGAGAAAACTGAAGAATGTGCGTTTGGTAGGACGTGGTGGCAGGCAGGCTGACACAAATGTAGACAGTTAAAACATAGTTGTAGATATTTTCATGAGAAATAAATGGAACGCTTTGCGTGCGCGGCGGGCGTTTGCGTTCCCGTGCAATGATGCCAGAACCGAGGGAAATATCCCACGGGTGCTACCACCACTCCACGACCAAGCGTACCCCCTCCTAGCGCCCCGTACCGCACCACACAAGCATACCCGTCCCTCTATCCGTGTGCCGCACGCGCTGCCTGGCCGGCGCTCTCGGCGAGAATTCGTTTTCCCGACATCGAAGCGCTTGCGACGCAAGCAAAAAGTCCAGTTCAAATCCCCGTGCCGATATTCTACTTTTTTTCTTTATTTATTCTCTAATTTCTCTTTCTATATTCTCAGAAGACTAAAGGCTTAAAAACTGTTAATTTGCAAAGCATTTTCGAAGCGTGATTTGCTGCTAAAGATGCGATCCCGTTCTGGCTTGTATCGCACCACTACAAACGTACCCTACCTTCTGTCCGTGTGCCGTACGCGCTGCCTGGCCGGCGCTCTCCACCGAAAATTCATTTCACCAGAACCTAAGAGCTTGGGTCGCAAATAGAAAATCCGAGGTTCAAATCCCGGTGCGAAAATTCTACTTTTTTCATTAATTATTCTCTAACTTCTCGTTCTATATTCTAAGTAGAATAAAAACTTGAAAAGTATTATTTTACAAAGCATTTTCGCAGCTGGCTAATGTACGATGTTGGTATTCTGCCTTTTTATACATAAACAGAAATAATTCCTTGAAATGCTACTTACAGAATAAGCTCCTTTCTAGGATGGACTCTTTAAAATTCGCGTCACAATGGACAGTTACAAAATCGGTGATTTTCGTTTAGGTAAGCGAGTCGTCCGCTCCGTTATTACGGTCGGCTTACCACTCGCACCCCGAATTACTGTATTGAGGTTTGAAAACAATATCGACAGGTGTAGAAAACCGCACAATTTTCACATTTCTCATTATAGCTTGATCAGAGTATTGCCGATGGATTGGTGAGTTTATGTCGACGACAATAAGTCCAAACAAGAAACAATACGGTCTATTTTTTATTATGAAAACACGTTTAGAA
Organism: Andrena praecox; assembly: GCA_963932275.1. Taxonomy (NCBI): domain Eukaryota; kingdom Metazoa; phylum Arthropoda; class Insecta; order Hymenoptera; family Andrenidae; genus Andrena; species Andrena praecox. The sequence continues at coordinate 45,985,027 of OZ010729.1, read as the reverse complement.
TTTCAGTGTTCCCCGCATTAAGGGGTTACCGCAGTCAGTAAGATCAGAAAACGAACGATTCTTTGGGAATTTATTTCAGAAAGTACATGCATTTTTTATACAAAGTTTTTTGTATTCAGATGAGGAACCGTTTAACAGGTTATTTTAACTGGTTATTACAGCTGATTTCCCGGAAGCTGTTTTAAGAAACAGCGACACACACTATGTTCACTAAAAATGATCCGAATTTCTCCATGTTTGAACTCATTTTCATCAGGAAATCCTAAAAAATCCATTGGTACTACTTTCACGACCATTTCTCAAAAGCATGATCACTTTAGTTTTTTGTACTGGGTATTTTACCTGGCCCAACGGTGTTATTGTTCTCGGCAGTCAATGGACGGCCTACCCGGGACCGCAGGTCCTCGCTCGCAGCGAGGAAGCAAGACTGTGCGGTGGGTAGGTCTTTCCCGATAATTCGGGGCCAAAAGCATTTTAACCCTTCGGTGGACGCGCTCTTCAGACTTGCATGAGTGGGCGCGTTGCGGCATTTACACCGCAATCGGAGTTCTCGTTGTTTTACTTCTAAATTTAGACAATTTTAGGTCTCACAGAAGAAAATCGAAATTACATTAGTTGCTTAATAAACACCTATATCTTATTTTTCTGTCCTCTAAAACATATCCAAAAACCAGAACAATCGGAGCCGAACACCTGAAAACCTTTGAGGGGTAGTTTCACCCCCTAAACATGCAAACAGGCCAAAATAAAAAAACACCTATATCTTATTTTTCTGTCCTCTAAAACATATCCAAAAACCAAAACAATCGGAGGCGAACACCTGAAAACCTTTGAGGGGTAGTTTCACCCCCTAAACATGCAAACAGGCCAAAATAAAAAAACACCTATATCTTATTTTTCTGTCCTCTAAAACATATCCAAAAATCAAAGCAATCGGAGGTGGACACGTGGAAAACTTGTGAGTACACGGGCGCTCGCCGGCAGGATACGCGGTATACTTTCGTTTTCATTCAATTAGAGACACTTCCAAACTGAATTTGAACCGGACAAGTACGTAGCATGATGCAAAAATGTCCACTGGAAGAATCCTGAATTGGACATGGATCCAGTTTGAACGCTACATATGGTACAATACGAAATGTAAAATTTGCGGCTAACTGCCGCGGGCGCGCCCACCGAAGGGTTAATAATCCGAAGAAAACTGAGTGTATCAACCTGATTAACACGAAAAGAGCGTCATTGACTAAGAATGGGTTAGTAAAACTCTTCTGTAGGTATAAATGATATCATTAAGACGAGTACGAAACCTGTCGATATTATTTTCAAACCTCAATACAGTAATTCGGGGTGCGAGTGGTAAGCCGACCGTAATAACGGAGCGGGCGACTCGCTTACCTGAAACGAAAATCACCGATTCTGTAACTGTCCATTGTGACGCGAATTTTAAAGAGTCCATCCTAGAAAGGAGCTTATTCTGTAAGTAGCATTTCAAGGAATTATTTCTGTTTATGTATAAAAAGGCAGAATACCAACATCGTACATTAGCCAGCTGCGAAAATGCTTTGTAAAATAATACTTTTCAAGTTTTTATTCTACTTAGAATATAGAACGAGAAGTTAGAGAATAATTAATGAAAAAAGTAGAATTTTCGCACCGGGATTTGAACCTCGGATTTTCTATTTGCGACCCAAGCTCTTAGGTTCTGGTGAAATGAATTTTCGGTGGAGAGCGCCGGCCAGGCAGCGCGTACGGCACACGGACAGAAGGTAGGGTACGTTTGTAGTGGTGCGATACAAGCCAGAACGGGATCGCATCTTTAGCAGCAAATCACGCTTCGAAAATGCTTTGCAAATTAACAGTTTTTAAGCCTTTAGTCTTCTGAGAATATAGAAAGAGAAATTAGAGAATAAATAAAGAAAAAAAGTAGAATATCGGCACCGGGATTTGAACTCTGGACTTTTTGCTTGCGTCGCAAGCGCTTCGATGTCGGGAAAACGAATTCTCGCCGAGAGCGCCGGCCAAGCAGCGCGTGCGGCACACGGATAGAGGGACGGGTATGCTTGTGTGGCGCGGTACGGGCGCTAGGAGGGGGTACGCTTGGTCGTGGAGTGGTGGTAGCCCCCGTGGGATATTTCCCTCGGTTCTGGCATCACTGTTCCCGTGCTCACCGTAAGCGCTTGCGAGTCTGTCTCCTACCCCCCTCGCTCGCTTTCAGTGCCTCTTGCTCGCTCTCGTTCCATCTCGCTCTCGCCTTCGCCGGACAAGAGTGAGCCAGAAGTGGTGGGGATACCGAAAAACCCACATCGTATACACCAGCGCTGGTCAGGCTACCGTTTTCAGGGCATGGGCAGCCGCATTTGCCCGGGGCAAACGCTGCGAGCAAAGCTCGGGGCAGTGACGTCAGCTATCGTTAGAGCGGAGTGGGGAGGAATGGTTGTGGCGGGAGTACAGGCTCGTAGATGCGTAGGGAGGCGACGGTCCTAGTTCATCCTAGGCATCTGTACCGTATTGCCCGGGGAGGCGTGGCTTGCGCGCCGCCAGCAAGTGTTTGCCCCGGGCTGTCTGACCAGTTGCCCTACGCGGCAACTCCTGAACGGCGCTGGTATACACCAAACCGAGCCCATAAGGAGACAATACTGTAGTTGCACTGTATATAACATTTCGGCCCAACTATTTGTTTCTTATAAGATAGGATTTTACAAATAGACGAATGTTTTTTTATTTATTTCGATATTTCCTAGCGGGGGGGGGGGGCATTTCGCGTTTGGGGGGGCCAATCCGCATTTTGGGGGGGGGGGGCAGGCCCACCCGGCCCCCTAACTAGTTACGCCAATGACTGCCGGGTGCAATTAAATAATAAAATCGAAAGTTTAAACTTAAAAAACTCGAGTGAGAAGAAGTGGAATTCTGTGGCATAAATGCATTGCCATTTTTCTGGCAGCTTCTGAATACCACCGCGATAGAAATTCCAGTCGGAAAGAATTTATTCATACACCTAATATTATTTTTTAAATTTAGTTGTGTTGGCCGTTCTTAAACTACGGATTTTTACCTCAATAACGAATTACGATCACTTGTCGTACATTTTCTGTTACGTTAGCTTTTCGTTTATGCCTTATTTAAAAACTAAATTTACATACTTCTTGTCCTCTCACTTCAAATTATTCTTATTCAAGATTCTGCTTTAAAAAAAAAATGTGTAACGCGGTTTCCTTCGATGCATGCCGACTTGCTTGTTCGTACGTTCGTAGCACAAGCGCGGTCGCCTACCTCGTAGCCAACGCTACCGCGGGAACTCAGGCGGAAGGCGCGCGCTCTGATTGGTCGGGGTTTTTAGTTAATATCTCCTTAACGAAGCTTCGGACAATATTTTCGCTAAGGAAAAAGTTGTTTCAAATCACCCCCTGAGTAACCTTTTCAAGGAAGTCCGACATTTTTGGGACACCCTGTATACTATAATTGCGCCAATTATCACAATGACTATTTATACAAAGACAAAATGTATTAAATAATATTAAGCAGATATATTTTTATACAAATAAATATTTTAATACGAATAAATATTTTATTCAAAATACTTGGCGCTGCTCTCCGAATTGATGTTGCTAAACTGAATAAATATGTATAAATTGCATTAAAATCTTTTTCTTTCTTTCTTGTCTCAGTGGTGTCTTGTCTTGTTTTATATTTATTAACCAAGACAATTAACATTTTTTTCGGAGAGCAGCGCCAAGTATTTTGAATAAAATATTTATTCGTATTAAAATATTTATTTGTATAAAAATATATCTGCTTAATATTATTTAATATATTTTGTCTTTGTATAAATAGTCATTGTGATAATTGGCGCAATTATAGTATATCATTACTTTTGTAAAGTTAAAAAATATAGCACATTAATAAATTTATATTAATTTACGACAATGTTTTTAAATGCGATTCTTTTTGAATGGGTTATATACTTGGCGCTCTTTTTTGTACCTTTTTTTAAAAAAGGTAATTTTGTGGTGATGGTTTGACATTAGCTAGGTTACGTTTACCTTGGCAGATGTGCTCTCTGTCTGGCTGTCAGGCGACAACAAATCGTGTTTGTTACGCGATTGGCCGAAAGTGCCGAAACCTTCATCGAATGAACAACGTGCATATTGGAGACATTATCTCTCCCTTTCATGTTCCCCTCTTGCCCACACTTGACGATGGAGAAAATCTCTTAACATAAAATTCGGCAAATTGCAACTTTGCATCGAAATATCTCAGCTCATAAGGCACGTAGGAACAAAACGAAGACACTTTTCTTATGTAAATCAAACCCAAGCTATCCATTAAGACCATTCAAAACTTAATCGGATCAGCCGTTATTGAGATTCGGTAATCTCAGGGTTCTTCCAAAAACCGCTCGGCGTTATATAGCCACGGGAGTGTCTCGCGCTGCGCATATACCTATATATACTTGGCGCGAGACACTACCATGTCTCTTGATATTAATGTTTACGTTTCGTAAGTTGAACTCCTTTTCGGGCGAAAGTAAAATCCATTACTCGCATCGTGCGACGGATTACATTGCTGTTGTAAGTATGAGTCAAAATGAAACCGCACCGCGCCGTTTGGAAATAAATGCGATCGTGATGGGAACGAATTATGCGAGGGCAATGTTTGACCTTAATGGGATTAAACTATCGCGTGTGGTGCAATCTTTGAATCAAGTCAGATGACACGCATCGTATGAAATTTCTTCGTCGAAAACGAGGTGTTATCGATAGAAAAAGAATATATGGATGTCAGAATGTAACATCTTGTGTACAGGGTGATTCAGAACGAGCCTAAAAATCGTTGCCAGGCTGTTTGGAAAGTCATTGCGAATAAAAACTGTTGTACGAACATAGATCGTATTCTCAATACTTACGTATTTAGTTACAAGAGTTGAAAATTTTACTGCTGCCACAGTAAAATCACATATATCGTACGAAGTAACCTTTTAATAAATCAAAACAAAACAGTATGAGATAGATATCAGATAGGGTACTTTTATGTTGGAACTGCGATAAACGCTCAGAGCGACGATAAGAGCGAAGCGTCGAAATACATACATTATATTGTTTTTATAATGGAAGTGTTTATATTGGAGCAACGAGCAGATCTACGTTTTCTAAGAGATTACCTACCAACGATAAAAACGTCTGATCGACGCTTCTTTCATAGCTCAAACATAAACGTATCCTTACTCACAATTGAAAGTATAAAATAATTAACAATTAAGAATACTAATTGCTATTAATCAGTAATTTATTACTGCATCGAATGAGATTCGTATGACTAAATAATGTAGGTATTGTGTCGTGTATACGATTCGTTGATTCGTCGGTGTAATGCCTGCATCCGAGTACAAGAGGCACGTTTGGAGCATTTATTACAAAACTGAACTGTAAACAAATGATATTTCCTATTCTTCTATCATGTTTTAACACTTTGCGCGACACAAGATTTTGAAAAATGTTCTTTCTAGTCGGTTAGGCCTTTCTGCGCGATCGCTACTGCTGAGACTATTAGTGGCGGATTTAAGAAAAAAGGCCCAGGTGGCAAACGTTCTCAGAGGCCCGTTTTTTGGAGGAAAATGAGGGGGTGGTTTACTAAAAACGGGCCAAGTGTAGTAGTACGAAAAAAATGTAATGTTTGGATACTTATACCTAATCATCATTTTTTTTTGTCATCGGGGCCTTCTGTGCAGGGCCCTAGGCGGCAACTGCTCATCAGCCGCCCCTGTTAAATCCGCCACTGGCTGGGACAGTTTAGCTTGACTTGATTTGCTGCGTGCAAACATTTGGGAACACTTAGATAATACTTTCGGGGCTTTCCAGAAAATATGAACGTGAAAGCAAGCCACTATCTACAGGATGCAAATCAGCCGACGTGAAAACACGTCGATGCTAGTCGAAGTGTTAATATCTGCAAGATCTCTTTGTATAAAGCGTATGATTTTACAATAATAGCAATAAAAATTTAAACTGTTATAAGTACGTAAGTATCGAGAAAAGAAAGTAGAGAGTGTTTGGGAGAAGATAGTGGAAAATGAAATGGGCGATTCTTTGTGACAAGATAAGAGAGAAATCAAGAGTAAAGTAATTGCGGTGGACTTCGTTTGTTAGTCATTAGTCATAGTCGGATAAGGAACGCCTGACAAACGGCAATTCGTCGTCAGCAACGCGCGTTGCGTAGGTCAGTACAGGGCCTCGCACAGTCGCCGTCAAAGAACAATGACGTATTTTTATCACTACAGTAATGCCTCGTTAGAATCACGACGATCGGGGCTGGCAGCGTGATACTAACGCGATGCGGACACCATTCGTAGCCGACGACAACTTCGTGTCGACTCTTTTGTTCTCTCGCACGTTCTCGGATTCTCTCACTCTCGACTGAAGGATAGAAGAAAATATATATCACAAAAAATAGAAGATAATAATATAAATCCCCCAAAAAATAGAAGAAAATATACAATATAAAAAAAGATGTGAAATCAAAATGAGCTGCAAGTACATAAAGGTGCTTTCCAACTGCCCTTAAGATGACACAACTACATAGACACAGCTAAAATGCTGTGTTCATACATTCCATTACTCATATCGCGGACATTTTAATTATCCCATCAAAAAGAATCCCAATTAAAAACATTGTCGTAAATTAATTAATAGCTTTACAAAATTAATATACAAAATTGCGCCAATTATAACAATGGCTATTTATAAAAAGAAAAAATGTATTAAATAATATTAAGCAGATATATTTTTATAGAAATAAATATTTCAATACCAATAAATATTTTATTCAAAATACTTGGCGCTGCGAAACCGAAAAAATGTTAATTGTCTTATTAATAGTAAATTAATAATTTACAATAACTCCCTTACAATCTAAAATACATAAACATATACATATTAGAAACGCAGTCAGATTTATTCTACATATATTTAATTCTAATATCATACGTAGCATATGCACACGCACACATACACACATTCACGAATGCACGCACAAGAAAGAAAGAAAAAGATTAATGCAATTTATACATATGTATTCAGTTTAGCAACACCAATGCGGTGAGCAGCGCCAAGTATTTTGAATAAAATATTTATTGGTATTGTTATATTTATTTCTATAAAAATATATCTGCTTAATATTATTTAATACATTTTTTCTTTTTATAAATAGCCATTGTTATAATTGGCGCAATTTTGTATATTAATTTTGTAAAGCTATTAATTAATTTACGACAATGTTTTTAATTGGGATTCTTTTTGATGGGATAATTAAAATGTCCGCGATATGAGTAATGGAATGTATGTACACAGCATTTTAGCTGTGTCTATGTAGTTGTGTCATCTTAAGGGCAGTTGGAAAGCACCTTTATGTACTTGCAGCTCATTTTGATTTCACATCTTTTTTTATATTGTATATTTTCTTCTATTTTTTGGGGGATTTATATTATTATCTTCTATTTTTTGTGATATATATTTTCTTCTATTTTTTTTGTGATTTGTATTATTATCTTTTATTTTTTGTGATTTATTTGTTTCATGTACTTGGCGTAATTTTTTTACTTTTTGAAAGTTTTTTATGGGGATCTCACTTCTTTTTACAAAGATAATTCATGTACTTGGCGTAACTTTTTTTACTTTTTTAAATTGTATATAATTGTCATCCAAACTACGCACGCCTGCAAAGCTTGAAGACGATTGGATTGGTGGAATTGGTTTAAATTAGAATTTTCAGATATAAAACAAGCATACAAGAAGGAAACAGAGGATCGAAGCTGAATAAAATCGTTTAATTAATATAATAAAAGCAAACATACAAGAAGGAAACACAGGATCGAAGTTGAATAAAATCGTTTAATTAATATAATAAAATCAATAGTATGTTCCAATAAAATTTATTCTCTGATGTAGATCGCACTGCATCATCTTCTGCTTCGATTATCTGTAAATATATAAAATCCACATTTTAGTTATTTTAGTTACAACTTAACGTAGAACTTATAACTTAAAACACTTTAATAAATCTGTTTTCTCAAGTGTCATTATAATTTGACAAAGTCGGAGAACGATACATAATATTTTTAGCAAAATAAAATAAATAATAATCTATTTACGTTTGATTTGATCGTATTATTTTATATTCTTAGGACTTAAGTATGCGTAATTACGATTCGTCTGCATCGTTAACTGAAATAGGACCCATTTACTAATTATTTATTGGATATGCAAAACTCTACCTGCAAATTTGTGCGTACATAGTCTGACGTAGATCACACTGCATCATCTTCTGCTTTGATTATCTGTAAATAAATAAATAAATATAAAAGCCACATTTTAGTTATATACAACTTAACGTAGCGACTGCATAATGTGTCTGAAAGAAGTGAGAACATATGGTAGAAAGTATGGTTGGAGGAAATTTAAAAAATGCTAATAATAATTTAGCGAAAATGAATGAAGAGATTCAATATTTTTATTGGTGTTGGTTTAGTATATTTATTGGTGAATTGAAATATTGTTAATGGAAAACTATTAAAATTAATGAATAGCATAGAAACTACTGTGGATTTAATATATATATTAAAGTATTATGAATATCTTTCACAAAAGATTGGAAAGTATCAAGGGAGATGTATTTTCAACGTACTTTCTTGACTAATGTGACTGACTCTACATTGCAAGCGGTACGCCATAATATTCTTAATCTTAATTCTTAACGCTACGCTAATTTGACAAGTTTTGTCGATTTACCTTATTTGACAAATTTCCAGAAACTTGTGCGAAACAAGATGCTCTGTCTATCTATCTAATCTTCTGCGGACAACCTCCAAGCCTGTGCATTCTCTTCATTTTTATCCATCCAAGCCTGTGCGTCCTCTTCAATTCTACTATCCAAGCCTGTGCGTCCCCTTCATTTTTATTGAAGTCCTGTGCGTTCCCTTAATTTCTATAATATAATAAGCTTTACATAAAAACTCTAAATTCCTGGTATATACAAAAATACAAGTATCTGGCAATTTAAATGCAATGCAATTTTTACTACAATATATTATTTTGTACATGCATGGTACAAATTTCCAGAAACTTATGCGAAAGAAGATACTTCTTTGTCGAACCTTCTCCGGACAACTTCCAAGTCTGCGACTCTACATAAGAAATCTATTAAAAAAATTTTGGCGACTTACCTTGTTAATTGAGACAATAATTCAGTCTCCTATTTAGTGTAAAAGCTCCTGACATTTCAAATTTGGACCACTTACATTATTTGACACTTGGCAGGTTATGACGGTTTGACACTTGGTAGGTTATAAAATTCAAAATAGTATCCATAGGTATATATATATGACAATGACGGACGACGATCCCTGCCGAATGATTCCGAGAGTCGACGAATCGACGAACGAAACGAAACATGTGTTTGTTCATCGGTGTGCGTGTAACGCGTATACGTATTATGTTTGACGAAAAAATTCCTTGGAGAATCAGAAGAAAAATCTTACCGTTTCTGACAGATCCATGAGACGATATTATGATATCTCTGTAATGCGTGGACAGATTTTATTGAAATTTGGTCTTATTCGAAAGCTTATATGCGGTTTACATAAGAAAAATGCCTTTAAATTTAGAAAATATCGCAGGCGTGATGAGATATTAATGAAATAAGTTTCAGGTTAGGTTGGATTAGCCGTTTCTCGAGTAAATGATAGCGGTAGCGACAGTCGACATATACAGGGTGTCTTTTCTATACTAGGCGTCGAGACGCTACCGCGTCTCTAGATTCCAAGAAATGGTGGGGATAGTGAGCGTGATTATAACGCATGATAAAAACGTGACACTAACGAGGCATTACTGTACTCCTACGAGGGAAAGTTGCTACCCATGTGCTTTTTGTTTTCTGACAGCGATTGTACGCGCTTCTACTGACCTATGCAACGCGTTCTCATCGCGGTTCTTTAGGGCAGGGGCGTCCGCAGACTTTTTTCCAGGGGGGGATGGGCAACTTTGCGATGATAGTAAAAAAAATATACCCCTCTTGCTTTTTTTAACCCATTTTATAGTGCCAATTTAATTAAAAATTTAAAACCGAAATTTAAAAATATTTCCTTTTTTAGTATAAACTTAATAAAAATCTCCTGTCCGTGTGCTCGGCAGCCGAACAGGCAGTGCACACGGACAGGAGTAGGGATATGCTTGTGTGCAGTGCGATGGGAAGAAAGTGGGGGACGACGGTAGGTCATAGTGGGGGTAAGGATTTGTCCCACGTCCCACGATTCTGGCATCACTGCCCGACCCGCCCGCACTTAAATCGTCACTAGCCCGAAGAACCGGCGGCTGTCCAGCCCGTCCATACCCGCCCGAAACGCCCGATCCGTCCGTGCCCGCTCTTTACCGAGACATTTCCCGCGCTTCACTCGATTTTCACTCTGACTTATTGTTACCCTCGAATGGAGAGTCAAACCTTGACAACTTATTTATTATTAATGTATATTATACTTATCAACCATATGTAAATAACACAAGTTAAAATACAAATAAATGTAAGAAATTCAAAAATTTAGATTTAATTTATGTTTTTTTACACACAACAACATTGTAGTAGAAACATATCAGACAATTTAGAAATACAGTATACATATAAAAAATGCAGCTGACCCCGATGAATAGAGGAAAGGCACAAATGCGGGCACGGACAGGTCGGATACGTCGCACGGCTGGCAACAGTTTCGGGCTTGACGGGTGGGTAGAAATGAACCGCTAAAGGTGGATTTACACTAGCCGTCTGGACGGCGGCAAGACGGCTAGTGTAAATCTACCTTAACCCGTCTTGCCCGACGCGGGCCGGGCGGGCCGGGTGAGTCGAAAAACGATCGGGTAACGGGCGGGTTGACCCACGGTATACCCGCCCGTTGCAGAGCTCTAGTATGTAGGTAGACAATGGTAAAATAAATATTGTCATTCATCAATTGTAAGTAGTATCGGTTTTATTGCACTGAATCCAACAACAGCAGTGCCGGGGCCTGAAAGCCGTCGCTGCTCGAGTGTTTCATTTACGACCACGTTATATCTCGGCGCGTAGGTACTGTAGGTGGAACTTCACTGATTTTTTTAAGAAAATATTTCGTTTTTGATGTGCCTGTTTTTTTTATGTTTTTATTCGCCGAAGAATATTTGTCAAAAATTATCTTTGAAAATTGTCTTTTATGTATAACTTTCATAGTACGCGATAACCATACAATATGTTATAGTTTCCCACGCTACTTTATACATATAAATGTTTCAGAAAAAGTTGCCTTTCTATCTGCCTCATTCGTAATTCATACATAGGTATCTTCTTATCCATCTGAATTATTCGGAAATTTTCATTAAAAAAACCAAGTATTGATATACTTATGTATGTATACACACAAAGTAAAGAAGTATCTTTCGTTTTGATTTGCGTGTTATAATTGAATATATTTTATAATTCAGTTTTGCTTTCCAATGTCTTATGTTAATTGACTATTATGTATACAAAGAAAAAGGTGTACTTACCTATACCTGGTAATGAAATCATGTTTAATAAATAGACGAATGAATAGTAAGGATTGACTTCTGAAAATATTTTCTATTCATATTTGTACCTTACAGTCTAGTGAATATTATCAATAAAATATTGTACATACAGACGATAAACTGCATATATGTAGATACATAGAATTCACAATGTCGTCAGACTTCGTAAATGTTTGGAAATGTTTTTAACGTCTATTTGCTAATGCATTTCTTTATTTACCGTGTATTTTGCGGTTGAAGATGCAATGGTGGTAAATAATGCGATCTTTGTAATTCCGGTCTAGCCATTTAATTCTAATCTGAATCGCCTTAGACCTTAGATAGGTAGTAAAAAGAATAGTACAAAGGTCGTGGTTGTATTATCGCTGATGGTCACTGTTACTTTTCAAGTACACAGATATGTACTCTGCGAGGACTGTGTAAATAAATTATATTCAAACGACTCCGTGTAATCGTGCGATCAAGACATAAAAAAATATAGATACATGATCGCATCAGTTTTTTACTTAATATATTGGCAATTTGTGCCTGCTGTCATTCTAGCGTGGTAACGTTTACATTATCGCAACACTTCACGTTGCAGTTCTCTTTTGGGAGCATAGAATAATGTTGTTATAAGCTTCGATCTTATTTGCAGGCAAAAAGTAAATATTTCGGTCTGCTTGTTCTTCCTCCTTTTCGAGTAAATGTTGCATTTTCAACGATTTGAAATATACTAAGTAAAAACGGCAATTTCGAGTCAATTAATGGTATTTATTGATTTATCTAAATATTTAAGGTAAGTTTAATTTTTCATCTTTTTCAAATCGAGTGCATTGAGGGATACATGGTCAGTGTGTGAGGTGGGATACTTGAACAGCTGAAAATGCTCCAATAAAGAACCGTAGAACGGCTAATGAAACAGAAAAATACGGCAAAGAAAGTGAGAAGGAAAATCTTTTCTTTATCATCATCTTAATCAGATGATATCTAAGTGAAATGTCTTTTAAGAATGCATTTATGTTGTTTTATGTCATAGAGCTTAATTCTTCGGTTTCATTTTTTCAGTAATTCCTTCAAGTTTGTTATAGTTTACTTTCTTTTTATGATATTCCCTTTATTTCATGTTATTGACGAAGATAATAAATATTTTTTAGAAAGTTAATGTGTTATTTACTCTGAAACTTCACTGATCAAGTCTCCCTAACCGTTTGATCAAGTCTCCCCTTCAGTCGGGGATACTTGTGCATAACGTCACTGCCACAAAATGTTGAAATTCTGTCATTCAAATTAGTTTTCAGCTCTCAAATTTGTCAAAGTATATTGAGAATACTCTAAGAATCACAACTTACATATTTAAATAGAAACAAAGCAAACCATTATTATTATTTCAATAAAAAAGCAAAACTGTGATCAACTATCCCACCTTTCCCTACTCAAAAATTCAAATGCTGTTGAAAAAATGCAAATAATACAATTATGATATTATAGGTTCTAGTTTACTCTTTTGGTACACTATTTTCAAGTATTTCATTGTAACTAGAAATATACGAGAGCTCGTCATTGCCGCTAAAAATGTTCGAAATTCTCTTCGTAATAATAATAATTCTAAAAGCCGCTGTTGTTTACATTGTCATGTATAAAGAATAAAGAATTGGAAAGTAATTAAAACTCACACAATTCTAACTAATGTCATTTGAAAAGATAAAAGATATTCGTCAATTACGGAATAGTCAATGAAATCAGAAAAGTTTTAAATATTAATATCAATTGCTGTAGTTACTGTAGCGTGTGCTATAATTACTTAATTATTACTATATCGTTCGAGCATAAAAATACGAGAAGTTCTTAATGTATGAGAAGTTCTTATGTATCTTGTGGGTTTCAACCCTAATGATGTGGGCTATTTCAACAAAGATATTGCAAAGTTGCTTGAATTATAAAGAAAAGTTTTAGCGTAAATTCAGGAGAGATGTCACCCGTTTTGGTTGAGAGCCAATAACAAATTTGGTTTCGTATTAATTAAAAAGATTTATTTCACATCTTCTCCCACATCTTGTAGGAGAGATGCGACACCCACGGGGTGAGATGCCAGTGGCACTAATTTTCCTTTCTTATATTTTCTCTCACACAGTTGCAGTGTGAGGCATACATTGTGCAAGACTCATGGAGCCATTTTTGATTCGACCTGTATGTATTTTTTTTATATGTTTGTCCCCGCATAACTCCTCAGCATATCGACCAATATCGATGTATCAATATATATAAAACTAAAAAGTTAAAAAAAACAAAATTTAAAAAAAAATTAAAACCGATTTCAAAAAAATAAAAATGCAGTAAAAAGTAAAAAATAATTTTTCCCTTACTTAATCTACGACTCTCACATTCTTTAAATCGGCGCATCATCATTTGCACTGTGTAAATCTGGCGCCGACTTAAAAAATATGAGCGTCGTAGATTAAATAAGGAAAAAAATTATTTTGTACTTTTTAGTGCATTTTTATGTTTTTCAAGTCGGTTTTAATTTGTTTTTAATTTTTTTTATTCTATAGCCAGCTTTAGATTTTCCCCAGTCCATAGTCCTCTTGCATTATTATGTTGACAGATATATGTATGTATTTCCTTGGTATTCCAGAATGAAAAATATTCGGACAATCAAAACACCTATCACTGTGTGTGGCGTCTGTCCTTACTTTGTGGGGAAAACAAACTAGAAATATATAATCTCAAAAATACTGTGTTTACTAATTAATAAGAAACTACATTAAACATTGAAATAGGTACTTACTTTGTCCTGTCTCCGTTACGTTTTTAATAGGCATTAATGTCTCGCATATGCACATAAAATTTTAACGTAATTTTTCGTACAATTGTTGTTGTCAATGCTTCAAGGACATGGCACGCGCGGCGACAGCCGAGATGCAACTATCTTGTTTTCCTAGGCGAACAGGCGTAGATAGAAAAAAACGCAACATATGTAGTTTTATTTTTCCGATCGGAAGATCTTGAGGTGAACTCGAACGACGCGTGGCTCGGCGAGTCTCGCGCCCTTGGAGTTCACCTTTGCTGCTTTGAGACGTGTGGAGTCTCTCCTGAATTTATCCTATATAGTCCGAACTAATCATGACACACACAGTTCGGATAATCGAAGGATTGTTTATTTTTAAACGTTTTATAAGTATTACTTTTTTTTTTTGATTATTTATTTAATGTCGCGTCAGCTTAGAGCTATTAAACAATTTTTCATTGATTTGCAAAGGCTTCTCACAGATAATCGGCTTTCCATTTCATCGTTTTTGACAAAACCATTTGAACACTGCCCTTTATTACCTTGATCTTTTGAATTTTCTTACTCGATGATCTTTGAAGACAGTCTGTAATTTCAATTCTTCGCTTTTGCACGCCACAAACAGTTGATTCATCAATTCTATATTCATCAGCTAATTCAGTTACTGTTTCACTAGGTTCTAATCTATTTATTATTTCATATTTCGTTTGTAGTGATAAGGCAACACACTCTGGTTTCACTGCATTTCGATATTTGCTGCACAAATATCACTAACACAGTCTGATCTATAGATGCTAATTACTAACTCAAAGACATCGTATACGAGGATTCATAGAGAGAGAGAAAGCATAGGCGGAATGAAAACATTGAGTGCTTGGATATTTGAATGTTCTGATAATCGAATGTTTCGTTAATCAATCTTCCGACAATATTGATCGTTCCGTTGATCGGTGTTCTGATAATCGAAGCTCTATTGTACCTAACAATGATTCACGCGTGCGACATTAAGTCACGCATATAATAATAACGAGTTACATTAGTGTGTTAATTACTTATTCGAAAAATCTATTTTTTGTTTTTTATATTTTCTTGAAGTACAACATTTTGAAAATATTCCCTGAAAGTGTCAAGTTCATCCGACCAAAATTGACAGAGTTATACGCGTGTAAGTAAGTAGGTGTTCCTCGATGTAGCGCTCAGACCCAAAACTTTAAACGCGTTTTCCCCAAAATCATGTTGTCAAAGTCGGTGACTCACATAACTAAAAAATTAATGAACCGATTTACTCGAGGCTTTGCAGACTTATTTTAGGGTTAAAAATCTAAGCGCTATCGGGAGATTTTCCTTTTTTTTGGCTAGACTTTTTTTTTACACTCGAAAAACGAGCGATTTTTTGCCAAATATCGATGCTCCAACTTTGCACAACCGCCATTTTGTCTCGAAATAATTTTTCCAAAATCGAGCCTGAGAGCGCCTAGATAATTTCATATATTATCTAAAAAAAATTGAATTTTCAATTTTCTAAAAAAAATGGCGTCTCGGGCATCGCCTACGACTCACAAACCTTTCGATAGTTTTTACCACAAAAGATACTGAAATATCCGTAAGCTATACTCTTTCCAATAAACTAATGTTTAATAATAAAGGTTCGTCGGTTTTTCTAGAAGAAATTCCCAAAGAAGCATGTTGTTTTGACCGTTCTAGGTAGGCCTCCCCTTTAAATAAACACGTCCTCTACTCGCGCTCAATATTATGCATGCTGAGATTAAAAAAACCAGTAATATTCCGTGTAACTTGACGGAAATTCAAGAGAAACTGATATACTGCGACTAATTTTGCGAGTATGTCAGAAGAAAATATGAGGGAGTTGGAAGACGACGAGATTCGTATTAGTAAAGAATATATATAGATATTCTATTAACATTTTTGTCAAACTCGTCGAAGATTAGGACATAGCAGATTAAGAGTATGCGCTATAAATCGCCTGCCATCAGCCTTGAAATTACAGGAAAAACATGAGACGCATTTTTCTCAAAACGACGTTTTCCGAACAGGATTGCTTTGCGTTATTAGATACAAATGCTTAGAATACATTTAGCTATGCCCCCTAACACTTCTGACGCAATGCTTTAAGCACATACTTCTTTCTTCACAACTCGCTAAAATTGTAGAATTGATGCTAACTATAATTTAGCGGGCGCTGTTTTCCCCAAACATTATTTTATGTTATTTCGTTTGGTAAGGACGACAGCTACATACATTCATAATGATCAAAATAAATGTTGAATTACACTACCCGACAAGGTTTGTTAACCTTCCCGAAATATATCGTTTCCGATGAATTTTTGCTCGCTGAAAACGAATTTTTGTGAGGTTAAACATGCCAAAAAAGTCTATTTTGGCTAAGCCGATATATAAAAAGAACGGTAGGTCCTAACCAAAATCCGACTAAATACTCAAATTCAGCAAGAAAAAGTGTACAAAATACATGTGTTACTTTAAGAGGTGAAATAAATTCTAAGCAAGCTACCGCGTACAGAAGTTGCAAGAGACGAAATCTGTGGTTTACGAGATAGACTATACCCTAGTAGCATTTATTTGTTGGGAGTTTGTTGGGCCAATGACGTGTTATCCGTTGGCCAACTGTTGAAGTGTCGCGCTATTTTTAAATGGGCCAACGATTGTAACCAACGTAGGCCCAACGTCACTTAACACGAAGGCCCAACCGAAGGTTTCTTTCCATAGGCCCAACTGGGCCCAACTGAAGGCTTCTTTCCAAAAGACGTCTTAAAAACGTCCAGAAGGCGTCTTAAAGAACTTCAAAAGACGTCGTAAATACGTCTTCTTCAGGTCTGGTTTAGGAAAAAAAAATAAAAATTCGCGGTGAGGAGAATCGAACCCAAACTTTCCGCTTACAAAGCAACCGCTGTTCGCAGCTGACCAACACACTTCCTTGTAAACACTTATAATTTGTAGTTACATAACTAGTATTAATTGTTTATGAAAACTGTGCAGTGATGCGAAATATTCTACAAAATATCATCATCCAACCTTTAGACTCATTCCTTAAAATTTCACATTTGTCTTAAGACAGACGTCCTCATTACGTATTTATAAATAAGAAAAGAAAAATCACAACAGGTTTTTTGATGTAGCAAATTTTCTGACGTTTGTAAGACGACATTTAATCGTCGTTGTAAATTTTTTGTTAATTAACCAACCATAGTAATTGTAGGCCCAACATTGGATATTCGTAGGCAAACTGTCGTAACTTTTTGTTAATTAACCAACCATAATAATTGTAGGCCCAACATTAAATATTCGTAGGCAAACTGTCGTAACTTTTTGTTAATTAACCAACCATAATAATTGTAGGCCCAACATTAAATATTCGTTGGCAAACTGTCGTAACTTTTTGTTAATTAACCAACCATAACAATTGTAGGCCCAACATTGAATAGTCGTTGGCAAACTGTCGTAACTTTTTTGCCGTAGGCCCTGTGTTGGGAATTTGTAGGCACAAACACTAACTATATCCCAACTAATTCCCAACTGTTGGCAACCGTTGGCCAACCAAAAATGCTACTAGGGTAAGTATTGCGCATAAGAAGCTGGGTAAATGCACGAAAAAGTTGTATATATTGTTAGTGGTTTTTGCTGTAAAATTAATTTGTTTAAACAATTTGTCTATCTCGTAAACCACAGATTTGTAGCTTGCTTACAATTTATTTATATGTATTTTGTAAATTTTTTCTTTTCATATATTGGCTTGAATATGGCCAAAATAGGCTTTTTGGCATGTTTAACCTCACTTTTCCCAAAATCCTGCCGCGCTACGCCATTTTTACAGAGAAATTCGTTTTCAGCGAGAAAAAATTCATTGGAAACGATATATTTCATTACGGTTATGCAAAAAGGAGGAGCCCATTTTGGGTTTACGCCACTATTGCGCCTGATAGCCTCATTCACTATTAGTACTGTCGTTTGGGAAGAATCTTTCAGGTATGAAGCGCCCAGCGATGATCTGCAAGCCCTGAAAGATTCTTGATATGGAGCTAAAATGTTGTAGTTTTATTCATTCTTAAATTGTTGAATCTGCTCGCCTATACGGCAATACCCCTTCGATGGAATAAAGAATCTTAAAGAAGTGTTCTTCTACATAACCTTACAGTTATACATATGTATATACTACAACGTTCGGTTGCGCGTATATATATTTCCAAAACTGGAATTCCTACCTTATTATATTCACCACCGGTCGACTAGACTGTTTACAGCGATCTAATATTTGCATAAGCCCGCAAAAAATTAAGTGCCGCGAGCAAAAAGGCGAGTGGAAGGGCTAGGGGGAGGGGGCGATTATTGTCTGAAGCGTAGACGGCGATCAAACATCATCGTTTGTGGCCGGTGTGTGTCACTTGACGATGGGATGCCGTACGTAGCCAAACGAGCGTGAATCTCAAAACTGTGCTTCTCTCTGTTCGATCCTTGTGGGGACCTGTTTCGCAATGGCGTTGCTTGGGACGATGTTTCGGAGAAAAGGTATGAAACAACAAAGGCGACAATACCAAGAAGACCGCGCCGGGAAACGTGAGCTAAGCGTGCTCTCGTATTGTTCAAACCCGTTCTCAAATTCGTGCAGCCGCGAACCGTGCATCTCGCAGTGAAGAATTCCGACTCTTGTTGGTATATAAATGAATTCTCAACGTTCGACACTGGTGTGCTTAATGATACAGTGGTTCCAACGTTCCGTTCATCAAGGATTAACGTGACATTGAATATATTTAATCGGTGTGATTTGTTTTTGGTGGTTTATGTGAAGAAATTGGGGAGAAATTAAATAAGAAAATTAAATAAGGAAGTTGGGGATTTATGTAATTTGAAACACACGTGTCACGTTGTTTCTAGAGACTGATCTAGGTATGGTGAACTGGTCTAAATCATACTTGTCTATACCCATTCGGAACAAATGCTTATCACATGAAAAATAACAAGGAGGACGAAACGAAATTAGCAGTAATCAACTCTTTATTAACAAAATAAACAGTTTAATAAACTCAAACGACAAAGAATTATCTTCTACTCATAATAATGATTTATTTTTAATGTGGAAACAGTACGATTTAGGATTAATGCCTCCCAACTATAATTATTATTATTATTATTACTTATTATTATAGGGTACTGATCGTTTGTGTAGAAACAATAAATAAACTTGAGAATAGACATAGTTTCATGCAGAAGTTTGTGTCACTCATTCTGACAAATACGTATTGTACAAAATCGTTGAGAATTGTGCCAAAAATTTAATGAAAAGTACCTGAAAGACTTACCTTTTTTATATTTTTGCACGGAGTGATCGCATAGTGTTTCAGCTCATTAATAGCTGAATATTATCATATGCCTGGAGTGTTCCTGATTTCTCGATATCTTTCGTTTCTCGAGAAATGAGAAATCAGCTTATACATATATCTCGAGAATTATCGAGAAATTAAAAATATATTGCAGAATTGATATTATTGGAATAATGTTGATAATATTTATCAAAAACGCATGGAAACTTTAACTAAATGTTTATTCCTGCCTAATTTGCACAAAACTTGTGTAAATGAAAAAACAGATATTAAATATGCTTGATAAATTTATTTATTTAATACAAAATTTGTGCAAGGCGAAACATTACATTTTTTGTCTTTAAATAGTTTTTCAAAAGCACAATGCGTATAATGTTAATAATCTATCTTTTCTCTTTCGTTTTGAGTGGATGTTCGCTTGATCCTATGTAAAAAATCCAAATGTGAGTGTAAATTGGGTGCCGTTTCTCCAATGGACTCAAAAATATGAAATTCCTTTATTAAAGACCGGAATTTATCTTCTTGAATGACACTAAATTCTTGGAGCCCTATCTGCGATTGCTAATTCTAATTGTTTTCTTAATTGTTATTCTTCATTCTGAGGAGCTGTAAGTTCTTCAGTATTTTCAGGAGAATCATGCTTATTGTTATATTTTCCAAAAAGTCTACTTAGAATTTCTTTTGCCGTCGTGGATGTTAAATGAAAAAATGCGTCTTCTGAATCTTTTTGAAGAGATTCTGGATTATGCAAAAATTTTAGAAAATATACAATAGTCTTATTTCTTCTTCTCGATATTTATTCTTCAATAGCAATACTCATTACTTAATTCAGTATTCAGGTTCTCTAAATTTTTGAATGGGAATTTGAGAGCACCTTCGGCAGTTAATAATGTCGAATCTTCTGTACTGAGGTTTTTTATTGTAATTCTTATGCTACTAAAAAATTTCTGCAATTTTAATATACGTATTCATCGTGTAATCCAAATTCATTTCAGTCAGTGCTTTTTTAATGGATTCCTTATCCTCATGAATCGCAACGAACACAAAACCACCAAACGCATTATCTCACTTTGATACGCATTGATAACATTTATTATAAATTGTAGATGTGTTTATACATTCGCGACGAACTACTTACAAGGGAACACCGCGAACCCGGACTCACCGATTGGAACGCAACTTTGTGGGTTTTTAGAGTGACTCGAAACAAGAACAACGGTGTGTTTCATTTCGGCCCTATCGCCCTTTAAGGGAGTGGAAACTAACCTCAAAGTAAAATTGGCACTTCCCCTTTTTCGCGCATAACTCTCAAAGTACAAGAGACAGAAGAAAATGTTTCAAACAGAAGCTTAATGGTACACTAAGCGCTGAAAACTGGCGTTAACAAAATTTTGAAAAGAGTTTAAAAATAAAAATATCGGATGAAAAAAAACTTTTTCAATTATTTTGTTAACGGAAGTTTGTAGCGCTTATAGCACCATTAAACTTTTGTTTGAAACGTTTTTTTCTGTCTGTTGTACTTTGAGAGTTATACGCAAAAAAGTGGAAGTGCCAATTCGACTTTGAGGTTAGGTTTCACCCCCGGAAAGGGCGATAGGGCCCAAATGAAACACACCGTTGTTCTTGTTTTGAGTCACTCTAAAACCCCACACAGTTGCGTTCCAATCGTTGCGTACGGGTTCGCGGTGTTCCCTTGTTAGTAATACACAATTTGAACTAACTGAAAATTTTTTTACACTCAGATACACGGGCGTTTTAAACGTCGTGTGTTGCACGTCGCGTATGGCGTAAAATTACGCAGCATGTAAAACGCACGTGTAAGTAGTCAGTTTTCGGTTGCACTAAAACACACAGTTCCTATTTCGGCGGAGAAAGCACGGCGTGTAAAACGCCCATGCATCTGAGTCCTTAAGTTTCTCGAGAAATACTGTAATGGCTCGAGAAATGAGAAATAAGCAATTATTAAATTTCTCGAGAAATTCTCGAGCAAGCATTCTCGCGAAGGAACACTGGGCGAATAGCTAAGTGTTTACACTTTCTACCGCTAGGAGCGTACTGCGAGTATCTTAAAATTAGTTTAAGGGGGCATATACACTAGGAGACCCACAAAAAAGGGAATTATTGAATTGGGCTTTCTCGAACAAATTTCACAATTTTTTTATCCAAACAATTTTGCAAAATGGCGGAGATATAAAAATCACCCAAATGTTTTGGTCGGTGAAATTCTTTTCAACTTACGCGGAGTCATCGATTCCAATACAAGTCCTTTGTAGTAGATGCAATGCCCATATCGCCTAGATGTTGTTATCGACGACGGATTCGCGTTTCTAATGAACGTTTATTACCCTAACCGTATGAGGAGAAACAATTCACCGAAGGGACAGTTAGGCCCGATCCACACTATCGGTCCGGTCACGGTCCGGTCTCGATCAAATTCACATCCCTGAGCGTCCACACTCGCCCGGATTGATAGTGCGGACGCTCGCAGATGTGATTTTGATCGAGACCGGACCGTGACCGGACCGATAGTGTGGATCTGGCCTTAAGGTCGTCGCTCAGTTGTCAGTGAACGTGTCAGTTCCGTGCCAACGTCCAGTGGTAAGAAAAAGAGGGGATAGAGGCTCTCTTCTTCTTACCAATGCCGCCGCACGGAACTGACACGACCACTGATAATAAGTGAGCAATGGCCATTAAGGGGTCATTCCGGTTAGCGCGCCGATAAATTCGGCGATTTTCAGGAATTCATTGCGATGAAAAGAATTATAATAATGAAATAAAACTTTTTTTTCTATTTATTACACTACATTTCTACAGTAAATAAAAAATATAAAAATAATCAAATTATTGCTTTTAAAATGCTTTTGAAAGCGGTCTTGATGACATGTTTAAAAATTCATGCCTCGCTCGTGCAGGCGATTTCAGCTGTTAGACTTATCTGAAACCAAGAATCTAAACAGATTCTTGATCAGTATGACTGTCGCTATCGCTCGGACTATAATTAGTGATTTATATTCAAAATTAGCAAAATGCAAGAAAAATGTTTTTCGGCTTTTTTCTTTGCTATTTTCGATTTTAAAAGTAGATTAGATTCAATGAAAATACTTGGTTGGAGTCCCTGCGAGAGTCATAGGTGTGCAGAATAAACAGTAAAATTCATAAAGCAATTCGGTTCGATAGGTTTTGGGATTTTATCTTCACGATGTGAAAAAATGACGTTTTGAGAAAAACGCGTTCAAAGTTTTCATCTACAGGGGCCTCTGCGCTCCCTACAAAATGCCACTGTAGAAGCAAAAATAATCGGAATTTTTCGATTAAAATTTAACAGTAAATTCTTGAGGATATGTACTTTCGAAAAATGCCTTAAAAAATCGATTTTTTTCAACTCGTCTAACCGTAATGACCCCGGATTGACAAGTGGGCGACGACCTTTAGTCGGCTTGCAGTATCTGAGCGGCGTGCGCTTGGGACAACGCACCTATGTACATACTTAGCGATGCCCCTATGGCTATAACTTTTTTATTTTTCGGGATTTTTACCTAAAATTTACACCAGACATTCCTGGCATATTAAACCTTAACAATATGTAAAAATCTGAAATTTCTAGGTGTACCTATATGCCCTCTTAACCCTCTAACTCCCAGAGTTGCACCGGTGCAACACTCATTTTAAAAGTTTTTATATTTTTATATTTAACTTCTGTTAGCAACCATCCGTAGATTTCATGATGGTAAAGTAGATTTCAATGTTCTCGGTTTAGAAAATCAAATATTCTCTTCAAAAAACTATTTTGGATTATTATAAAAAATAAAAAACAAATAATAAAAAAAACGCTATTTTTCATTTCAAGATACCAAGATACAACATATGTATCAGTCACAATTTTGAAAAGTAACGATTCAAGGGTCTGGGCGTTAGAGGGTTAAAAGAAACAACACGAGTGAAATTTAGGCGCAGGTACGAATTAGGCAAGCTTACCCTACAGTTCTTTCTTACGTGGAAATAGAGAAAATTAGTAGAGCGAAATGGTTTACTGTTTAATGAGTCCTGTCTTCTATTGGTTTTGAACAATCCCCCTTTGTGCTTTTGTGACATGAAATATAAAAGACCTTGTCAAGTATTAATTTTGCATTTTCTAAAAAAAATATGATTACAAGAAGATAGACCTTCACGTAGAATTATCTAGAATTATTCTAGAATTATCCTGAATAAAAATCATAAAACACCATTTATTCTTATACGTACGGGCACCATGACTGTTGATTAAATAATATACTTGCTGTCACGTGTGTTCTTTTTCTTGCGACACTTTAAGTAGATAAAATACTATCAAAAACAACACAATTGGTCTTGCAAATATCACTAGAAATAAAATATTTCTTGACCATACTGTAGTCTTTTCATTCCGTAGCATTTTGGTCCTATGTCATTCAAAAACGGTTCGGAGCTAAAAATAACATCTGCGCAGAGATTCTGCATTCCATTGTAGTCGAAAGCTGTTTGTCTCTTTAATAAAATCAACATTATAAATTATGTCTGACGCACTACCGTAAAAAGATCGGGACATACCAATTGGGTTACTGGAGGCACTCCCCTGCAGCTTGCTTTATCCATTACCGTATCGTAATCGTAATGATAGACTTGTTTTCGAATCATTTCAGTAATTTGTTTGCGTAATGTAGGAGCTGGATGTCATAGATTAAAGATCATGAATCGAACAAGTTTGATTTAGAATCGGTATCAACAATGGGTACATGCGTCACAAGTAACACGCAACCCACGTGTACCCAATCATGTAAAGTGCGGCTTCTTCTCGCTACTAGTAGTCTACATATTGTTACTGTAGCCAGGGCCGTTCCTGGGTTTTGGCCGCCCAGGTGCAAAAACAATATTGCCGCCCTTATTAATTCAATATTCTTTAATTAAGAATTTAATATCCAGTGTTTAGTTTTATATCTATAAGTACATAATTTTAAACAGGTATCATGCAAAAAAGTTTCGATTATTATTCTTATTAATCAAAATTTTACATATAATAAACGGACTGCGGCCGCCCCTAGGTTTGGCCGCCCAGGTGCGGGGGCACCTTCTGCACCCCCGCCAGGAACGGCCCTGACTGTAGCGGTGTAACTAAGATCGATATGTAAGTACTCATAAGTATCAATCAGTTGAGTACCTAGCAATTAGTGAGCAATCTTTTGTACAAAATATTTTAACAATATCGAATGATTTGAAACATAGGGCGTGGGATATCTAATAATTCGCAGTACAACTGTATAGTAAAGGTGATTGCTCATGAAAAAATAATTTTTTTCATTGGCCGCATGGGTTTCGTGAAAAGTGATTTCATATGAAGACTTTGTGTCTGTTGAGAGTGTGCAAGGCAGTATGGTAGTTATACAGACGAGGGCCCAGCGCACCGATTTCAATGATTTTTAACCGACTTCAAAAAGGAGGAGGTTAGGTTCGACCCGTATGTTTTTTTTTTTTATGTTTGTTCCCTCATAACTCCTCAGCATATGGACCGATTTTGATGACCTTTTTTTTATTCGAAAGGGGGCGATGCCCCGGTGTCCCATCATACACTGCATCAACATTGGCCCAATATTTTGCCAGTTATGGTTAATAATAAAGACTATTGTCACCTAATTATTATTATTTTATGTATGTACGCGCATATATCCTCGGCATGATGTATCAATATATATAAAACTATATACTTAAAAATAAAAAATTTAAAAAAAATTAAAACTGAATTCAAAAAAATAAAATTGCACTAAAAAGTACAAAATAATTTTTTCCCTTATTTAATCTACGACACTCATATTTTTTAAGTCGGTGCTTCATCATTTGCACTGTGTAAATCTGGTGATTCTTCAATTTTTCAGACCATGCAGCTTGTTTCACCATCTGGGACACACGGGAAAAAAATCTGATCGGTCCGGCCTTTTGCACAGTGTTTAAGGGTAGTTTTAACTCGCAAAAAACGTGGACCCTTGTACGATTCCATGATTTTCCTTGAAGTCGCATCATGTTTTGTAAAAAATGGTAAATATGCCATTTTCGGGATCATTTTTAAATTGATTTTATACGATGAAAAAAAATATCATTAAATTGGCAACTGATGGCTCTGGAAGGAGAATTTCTTAGCTTCCCAAAACACTCCTGAAAAATTTTCTACAATCATGCGTTCGCAAGTTATAGGCGTTCAAAGTGAAAAGTACCCTTTTTCCTTCGATCGCGAATAACTCGGTCAAGAAAAATCATACAACAGAACTAAAAACATAAACGAAATTAAAGAGAAATGTTTGCTCTATAAGAACGCAAAAGTAAGCCATTTTTAAGAATATTTTTTTCGGGAATAATTTACAGTTTTCATAGAAAATTTTTATTACCTATCTTTAGGTATAAAACTGTAAATTATTCCTGAAAAAATTCTTAAAAACGTCTTACTTTTCCGGCCGTCACAGTGGTGTTCCCTCTTAAACAAAATTTGCATGGCAGAAGCGATCGCTGCGAAAGTTATATAAAATTTTAGCTTCGGGTATTCGTTAGTTTCTGAGACATTAATAAAAAAACTTCCGGCATAACACATTGAAATCTACCTATGCAGACGTTACTAACGCAACCATCTTCTCGTCGCCCTCGACTGAGGGGAAGGTTCAGTGTAAAGTGTTTCATAAGATGTTACGAACAAAAGACAAAATTCTTCTCAAAATCCTCTATTGGATCCACGCGTCGCGCGCAGGGAGTAGAGAGCTCTCTTTTGTAACTTGACTGCGAACGCGCTAAAAACGGTAATTGCACGTAATCGCGTGTTTGAAAGGGCTGAAGTCGAGTGGTTGCTCAGCGCATTGTCGATAGAATCCGGGTTATCTTGTGCAACGTCCTGTTATGCAAACGCTGCCTGCTGCATTTTATCGCTTCCGACCGTCAATAATGACGAATTTTTACCGCGTAGCCCGTTCTTGTAGGACAATGATCAATAAGTGAAGCGCATTTATCATTTCCCTTATCGGTCGTCATTAATATGTATTCCAAGTTCGTTGGGAGTCAAGTACGACACTTAACGAGAATAACTATTAATTAGCGATAAGCGAATTTAAAACACGATGGGCTGATATTAAAACCGTTCCTTGCAATAATAAATTATAGGATTGCGTGTTCAATATTACATTGACCCGCGCGAGATAACAGCTTACATCGCATTTGTGTTAATAGCTATGTATGCGCGAATGTTTATTTGCATGTGTCAGTTATTTCATATTCTTTATAAAATAATTTGTTAACTATTTTCATCGTTTTTTCTACGCTCTACGGGAAGATCTCGAACCTGGAAATTCAAAAAATTCTGAAACTTTGTGAAAATTAACCCCTTAAAATTCGGGTATTTTTCGATTTTATTTCATAACTCACAATCTGTAAGAGACAGAAAAAGGTTTCAAGGCAAAAGTTATTTCTTTTAATTAGATCTATCAAACGGTAAAAGTTTTATCAATCGTTTAAAGAATTAGAAACAAAAATATTAATAATGATTTCCAAGTTTCGTGATTTCTAGAATTGGTGTATTAATTGCTGTCCCATGTTCCTCGGCAATCGAAGGACTTCTGGATTTCATTGTAATACACCTTAAGCTCGTCACTCCTAAATATTTCCTTATATGGAGATTTTTAGTGAGGAGTCCCCACTTATTTTGGAGCTATACACATATGCACGACACTATTTTTTTTACCGATCCGTCACGCGAAAAGTTAAAAGAAATTCATGTAAAGTAAAAATTACAAAATAAAAAAAAGTTGTGAAATCAAAATGAGCTGCAAGTACATAAAGGTGCTTTCCCGCAGCGTGCAAAGGTGACACTGTGTAACGCAATGTAAGATTCGGTGCTTTCCAACTGCGCTTAATAATATTAAGCAGATATATGTTTATAGAAATAAATATTTCAATACCAATAAATATTTTATTCAAAATACTTGGCGCTGCGAAACCGAATTGGTGGTGTTAAACTGAATACATTATATGTATAAACTGCATTAATCTTTTTCTTTATTTCTTGTGCGTGCATTCGTGAATGTGTGTGTGTGTGTGTGTGTGTGTGTGTGTGTGTGTGTGTGTGTGTGTGCGTGTGCATATGCTACGTATGATATTAGAATTAAATATATGTAGAATAAATCGTGAGTTATTGTAAATTATTAATTTACTATTAATAAGACAATTAACATTTTTTCTGTTTCGCAGCGCCAAGTATTTTGAATAAAATATTTATTAGTATTGAAATATTTATTTCTATAAAAATATATCTGCTTAATATTATTAAGCGCAGTTGGAAAGCACCGAATCTTACATTGCGTTACACAGTGTCACCTTTGCACGCTGCGGGAAAGCACCTTTATGTACTTGCAGCTCATTTTGATTTCACAACTTTTTTTTATTTTGTAATTATCTTCTATTTTTTGTGATTTATTTGATTTCGTGTACTTGGCGTAATTTTTTTACTTTTGTAATGTTTTTTATGGAGATATCACTTCTTTTTACAAAGATAATTTGCATAGGGAATGACTTCAGATAATTTTTAATATTATATTATCATCTATTTTTTGTGATTTATTTGATTTCGTGTACTCGGCGTAATTTTTTTACTTTTTTGAAGTTTTTTATGGGGATATCAGTTCTTTTTACAAAGATAATTGGCATAGGGAATGACTTCAGATAATTTTTAATATATATTATATTATATTCTATTTTTTGTGATTTATTTGATTTCATGTACTTGGCGTAATTTTTTTACTTTTTTGAAGTTTTTATGGGGATAAGCTTTACATAAAAACCCTAAATTAAAAATAATTGGCTGGTATAAAAACAAATCCCCATAAAAATTCTATTAAAAAATTTTGGCGACTTACCTTGTTAATTGAGACAATAATTCAGTGTCTTGTGTGGATTGTGGTGTAAAAACTCGTGACATTTCAGAAAATTTTGACAACTTTCCTTATTTGACACTCGCCAGGTTTATAACCTGACTGTAAGCTGTCAAAATTTGGAGTAGATTGCATAGTGAAGGTAACGTAATAGCGTTTGACGAACGAAACATGTGTTAGTTTCTGTTGGCTGAAGGTGTGCGTGTAACGCGTATGACGAACGAAACATGTGTTAGTTTCTTTTGGCTGAAGGTGTGCGTGTAACGCGTATACGTATTATGTTGACGAAAATTTGCTTGAAGGAGAATCAGAAGACGAAGAAAATCTTACCGTTTCTGACAGATTCATGAGACGATATTATGATATCTCTGTCATGCGTGGACAGATTTTATTGAAATTTGGTCTTATTCGAAAGCTTATATGCGGTTTACATAAGAAAAATGCCTTTAAATTTAGAAAATATTGCAGGCGTGATGAGATATTAATGAAATAAGTTTCAGGTTAGGTTGGATTAGCCGTTTCTCGAGTAAATGATAGCGGTAGCGACAGTCGACATATACAGGGTGTCTTTCCTGTACTTGGCGTCGAGACGCTACCGCGTCTCTAGATAGTGTATCATTTGATTGTAAATTATCAGTTATTAGTTAGAAGAAGATGGCGTATTGTTTCAAATTTGACTATTCGAAGCGACATATTTTTTACCGATAATTCCCTGTTTAACAGCCATCTGGACTTGTAACCTTCAATGGCCGTGCCTTATAGATTTGTGTGCGCTGAAAACGAATCCGCAAACCGTTTGTCGCCATTACCCTCAGTTTTCGAGAAATTCGATTTATAACAAAAATGCAAATTTTCAACTTTGAACATCTTTTGTGTTCAAGCAATAGTATTTAGTTCAAGCAATTCAGTTGGTGGTTCCGTCAAATTAGTCTATGAACCCTCCCAAATACAACGATATAAGTTATTATGGCATTCTGAACATTTAAATATCTTTAAACAACGATCATAGGGAAAACGACACCCGAAATGCACCAATTTTTCAGATATCTTTCAATTTATTTAAAAAACTAAGGGTCTAGGAGAAAATCTGACTGCTCCACGCGATGCAGCAGACATTCCCCCCCCCCCCCCCCCCGAAAGCATCAACAGAAATCGTAAGTCACGTTTTGTTTTCATTAGAGAAACGAAAGAGTTCGGCAAAACGTGCGGCGCCGACTTTTACGCCGAGCGGCAGCGCATACGCCCGCCGCCGTTGAGCACCACTGCCTAGTTCGTTTCTCTACTCTGTGTTCGAACGAACTCGAAGAAAGTGTAGTTATTCGAGAATAACGAATAAATTTTTAGCCGACTAAATTTTTATTCGACTAAATTCTTAGTAGAATAAATTTTTAGTCGTTATTCGTTATTCGAAGGACCCCCGTGGCGACTAAGCGATACGAATAAGCATGGGTCAGAACCCGAGCCGCTCCGTCTGCCAGACAAGCGTTCCCCTTGCCCCATAATACCCCTCGGCCCGACCGGAGGCCGAGGGCCACGGGACTCGAGCCGAAGCGGCTTATTCGTGACGCTCAGTCGCCACGAAGGTCCTTCAATTGACGAATAACGAATAACGACTAAAAATTTATTCGTTATTCTCGAATAACTTCACTTTATTCGAAATTTGTATTCGAGTTCATCGAATAAAAACTTAGTCGACTAAAAATTCATTCGTTAGTCACGAATAGCTTCATTTTATTAGAAATTTTTATTCGAAGGTTAGTCGAAGAACAATTTAGTCGAATAATGCCCAACTCTGCAATAATCCCAGCGGCTCCCTGATTAGTCATCAGGTTCGAAGGCACCCCTAATTCACAAGTTGTAAACAATATTCCTTGGGAAACACAAGAAATATTGTGAGTAACAAGGAAATAATACACTGCACGTAGAAAAAAATTAAGATAATTTATATACTTTCGCCCCTAATTACACAGGAGGCAAATATACCATGTGAAAATAGAGGAAATGGAGGAACTGTTAGATATGACTTATCCTTATCAGAACTTTTTATTTTTTAACATAATTATCCAACTTTTCTCTTATTTTCTCGTCAAACAGGGGAGATACTGCAGGCATTTAATAAGCGATTCAAGTATAGTTAGATAAGTTTGAAAACACTTGTGTAATGTGAATATTATGAAATACTCTTCATCTTCATTTTCCTTGAAAATAATGTATCTTCCTGTAAGCCGATTAATATATTCTCATTATCAATGCTCCACACCACAATAGACATGACATAACACTTTGATGCGAGACAAGAGTATATAAATTATCTTACTCTCTTCCTACATGTGGCGTACTATTTCCTAATTAATGTTAGAAGAACATTGCTCGTCGTTACAATGGAATCCAGAAGTCCTTCGATTGTCGAGGAACATAGATGAGCAATACACAAAAGGTTGTATTTGTATGAAAAAAAAAATGAATCACGCTGTTTCATGATTATTTAAACTACCAATTCAGATTTCACGTGAAAAAACGAATTTTAGAAACCATTATTAATATTTTTGTTTATAACTTTTTTCTAATTCTTTAAACAATTGATAACACTTTCACAGTTTGATAGATCTAATTAAAAGAAGTAACTTTTGCCTAGAAACTTTTTTCTATCTCTTACAGAATGCGATTTACAAAATACAATCGAAAAATAGCCGAATTTCCAGGGGTCATTTTTAACCCCCAGAGTGAATTTGGGCAGCAAAAAAAAATTCTGTTGTACTCAGGAGGTCATCCCCTACATATTCACAAAGTTTCGGAATTTTTTGAATTTCCAGGTTCATGATCTTCCTTGTCAGTTAGACAAGTTACAAATGTTTCCCTACAAGAATCAAGTATAAAAATCCACTAACTGTGAAGACTCGTGGATACTAGCAAATGCGGAAACATTTAAGTAATTATTCCGATTCTAGTTGTTGCGATATTTCAATTCTCTACATTTGTTCCATCAAGTTCAATTTCTTGGAGGCTTTCGAGACATTCGGCAAATCCAATAAATTTCGAGCGTTCATGGCCTACTTGCCTTGCTCCCTCTAACTACATAACACTTTCAATGGCAAGGACGACAGTAGCTTGTGAAGCATTTCTGTGATGCGACGGGACTTTACCGTTATCGGTTGGGAACAACCCAAACATCGCGGCGAGCCTGACTTTCCTTTGGTCGAGGCTCCCAAGGTCTCTTCCTCGGTGTCGTATGGCAGGCAAACTTTTGGTCTGCACTACTCTAAACACTCCCTGTCCTTCAATCTTTAGCACATTGTAACAAATGTTCAGATTTGTTTAAGATGAAGCTACATCCCTAAGTGTCCAAGATTTTGTCACGTACTTATACTCAATGAGTTCGCCACATATGTAAGTAGTAAGTCACGCAAATTAATTCCTGATCGAGGAAAACACATTCGAGAAGAAACTGCGAAAACTTTTTTTTTACAATCTGCCCCGGTCTAACATACCTACCTACGTGACTCACGCCCATCTCCTATTTTGGCTTTTATAATCGTGTTGTCCTCGACCGTCGAGCCGTCGAGACGCGAATCTTTCGGAAACTGGACGCGTTGTTATTTTTCTTCTAGAGGAGGGAGCTCCCCTCTGTCTATTCGTCGGTGGAGGAGGAACCATCTCCGTCTCGACGAAATGGACGAAAAGTGCAACCAGCTGGCTCTCAAAAACTAACAAAAGTAGTCGAGTCGATCGGCTAAAGGTCTAAACACACTTGTCAGTTCCGTGTCAGTGTGCCATTGGTAAGAATAAAGGTCTAAACACACTTGTCAGTTCCGTGTCAGTGTGCCATTGGTAAGAATAAAGGTCTAAACACACTTGTCAGTTCCGTGTCAGTGTGCCAGTGGTAAGAAGAAGAGATCCTCTACGCCCCTCTTATTTTTACCAATAGCACACTGACACGGAACTGACAAGTGTGTTTAGACCTTTAAGGTCCGCGCACACATATCCGTTCCGTGTCCGTGTCCGTTCCGGCGTGCCAGTGGTAAGAAGAAGAGGGGCGTAGAGGGTCTTTTCTTCTTACCACTGGCACGCCGGAACGGAACTGACACGGAACGGATGTGTGTGCGCAGACCTTTAGACTTTAAAGTGTCTCTCCAGGGTCACGGTTTATGACTGAACCTATTGCCCCGCGAACCGACGCGAGCAATATGTGCCGATTCGTTATCACCATGTCGAGAATCCGCCGATGCGACGGAGCCAATATGAGGATTAATTCAGAGCGAAGAGTGTCGAATGTTAGAAATCTGACAGACAGATGTTGACGAAACGTTCTTCCAAAAATAAGAAATTGCCAGTTATAAAGGTTAAATTAATTTCTCTTCGCTTTGAGCCTCCTTTTTGTCCCATGAGACCGAACAAGTAGCAAGATGCCTTGAAGATGTCTCGCGGAGGGACACAGGATCGAAAGGGGGTAGTCCACTGACTGCGCGTGGCCAGGCCTTCGTCGTCCTCTGTTCAAAATCGAGATAGACACCCCTTAGCTCACGTATGCGATGCGAGAAATGGCGGCAAGGCTAACTGAGATTTCTCTCGCAACTACTTGCAGGCAAGAACCTTCGGGAAAAATTGCCGCGGTATAAACATTCGTGCAAGTTGCTTGCTAATGTCCATGAGGCTTATCGCCTTATTGTTAATGGGCGATGTAAACGAAAAAAGGTGTATTATGAGGGCATTACCTGTCCGCATATATACATACATAACGAGCAGAAACGCATGCATACAACGAGGGACCGCTGTACTTTGTATACCTACATATGTCGCACATTGTATTTCATTAAACGATGTATGCACATTTTATCCCACTAATGGCGCGCGTGATTATTTCATAGTTTTTATTATAATACTCAACAATATTACAATTGCAGTGCTGCGATTTGGCGACGCTCAAATTAGGGCTGGGACCATTTGAATATTTTACAAGTATTCGAATGCTACGAATAAGCTTCGAATATTTGAGTATTCGAATGTTATTATTCGAATATTTAAGTATTCGAATATTTCAGTATTCAAATATTTCGGTACTCGAATATTTCGGTACTCGAATGTTTCGGTACTCGAATATTTCGGTACTCGAATATTTCGGTACTCGAATATTTCGGTACTCGAATATTTCAGTATTCGAATATTTCAGTATTCGAATACTATTCGAATATTTCAGTATTCGAATATTTCAGTATTCGAATACTATTCGAATATTTCAGTATTCGAATATTTCAGTATTCGAATATTTCATTATTCGAATATTTCAGTATTAGAATATTTCAGTATTCGAATATTTCAGTATTCGAATATTTCAGTATTCGAATATTTCAGTATTCGAATATTTCAGTATTCGAATATTTCAGTATTCGAATATTTCAGTATTCGAATATTTCAGTATTCGAATATTTCTGTATTCGAATACTGACCCACTTCAACATATCCGATCGACTTGAAGCTTTGCAGTTTGCACACATACATCCTAGTTCAATTTTGGGTCAAAATTAACTTACAAGATTTCACCCTGACAAACTAACGAACTCATAACTGAAACTAAACAAAGGCTTGTAAAAAAATGAACCTAAAGAACTTGATTTATATTTCACACCATACTATTCGAATACATCAGTATTCGAATACTGATGTATATTCGAATAGTATTCGAATACTTAAATATTCGAATAGTATTTGGATACTCGGATATTCGAATGATATTCGCCAAATAATTGAGCAACTGATGTTTTCGAATATTCGAATACCGAAAAATTCGACAAATAGTCCCAGCCCTAGGTCAAATGGACATCATAATAATCATATTAATTTCTGGACAAATTGTAGAATTATGCTACTTGCTTCTTTTATGCTCCCAGTTACGGATTACACAGATGTAAAAAATCACTAATAAAAATTGAATGTTGCAGTGACGGCCGCAAGTGGCGATGGTTGTAAGAACCAAACACCTCCGACTCTCCTTTCGAGTTTGCGAAGCGTCCTATTCGTAATCGGCACCGTAGTAATCGGATTCGCCGCGTTCTGCAACTCACTAACATGGTAAATTTTCTCCAATAAGGTATACAAACATGGCTTCTTACGTTTCTAAAATTTGTGAATCAAATTTCGAAAACTTCATTGTTTCGAAGAATCGACTGTCGCGATATCGGGGTCGTTACGCTGACAATCCCATCTGTTCTATTCCATCAGGCATCTGCAGAGATTCTGGGGTGCCTCCGGTGATTTCTGGCAAGCACAATGGGACAAAATCTTAGACAAATTCGGAGACGACCCGGTGCTGCTCTGGGTTTACGGTACGGAATAGTAACGGTATGCGGCGCCAGCGAGAGAACCGTGCAGATTCGCTAACAGATCTATCTGTTTCAGGATCGCTGGGATTGACGTTCGTCGTCTACTGGGTGTTCGGCGGTATTTATATGATCCTAGACATAACTAATCGACCAGCTGCTTTGCGGAGGTACAAAATACAACCGGGCACAAACGAGCCAGTCGACACGAGAGAATTGTGCAAAGTAATCGCTCAAGTAGTATTCAATCAGATCATTGTCGGAGTTCCTGTGGCGTACGTCAGCTATCAGTTTATGGAATGGCGCGGTTACCCCCCTATGCGCGAATTGCCGACCTTCCACTGGGTACTCGTTGAAATCGCCATTCACATATTATGCGAGGAAATTGGATTTTATTACTCGCACAGGTACGTGACTTTTTTGTGCCCTTAAAATACCCTACCGATTTTCTTCTTGAACTATTTGTTAACGCATATTAGAGAACGTTTTATCACTAATAATGACTTTAATCTATAAATGAATTTATCTCAGGGAGTATGTTAAACTGAAAAAATTAAATAGAAAGTGATCGAACGTAGAGGTGAAACCATTTTGATAATTTCGTAGATATTGGTGTTAGCGAAAATGGATTCAGTTGAATATTTGATAGTTCGAGAGTGGTTATACAAATATCAGAGTGGCTGTTACAAATTCGTTTATTGTTTGTACTTTTCATGATTTCAAGGTCACCTTAGTTTTTTAAGGGCTCAGTCCACTGTGATGGTTTGAACAATTAAGCTATTTTTAAAGATTTTTTTTCCGTAGATACAATATATAATGCAATTAATCTTTTTGGTATTTATTAAGCTACTCTTATGTTGTACAAAAAAAATTTAAAAGAATTTTTTTAATTTGTAGTAAAACTTTAAACGCGATTTAATCAAAACAACATTTCTTCTACCGGTGCAGGTGATTGCCAAAAAGACTATTTGACCAATCGGATATACTTTCGAAAGGGACCGGTGGCCGATCGAGATCAGGTTTTGTGGGAGGGGCGGGGAGGGTGTGTGAACCCTAAATCTAAAATTGTAGCTTCGGGTATTTATTAGTTTCCGAAATATTAATAAAAAATTGTTAATTTTTTTGGAAATTTTTTTGGACGTTGGTGCAGGCCTCCCTACCCGGGAGCCCTTCCGTTCCCCTATTTTTTATTTTTGAAATTTTGTAATCACAGTCTCATTTTTAGCATCGCCAAACTCACCTCGGTTCGCTACCCATGCTTTACGGGCCCGCAAGCGGGCCCGCGCCACCCGCGCTGCTCTACCCCCCACCAATACTAATACCCGGGACAAGTTGGGAAGTGGAATGCGTTGTGTCGGTATAAGTCAACAGAAATATTGTTAATAGGGGGGGCCGTGGTAAAGTGATTAAAAAAAAATCGGTAAGGTGTACCCGTTTATGCACAATTACCCCAGTATCTTTTGAACGCATTAATTGCCGAAGCTATAATTTTATATTTCGGGTCTGTCCACAACCCTCGTAATACCCACCAAGTTTCATCTCGATCGGCCACCGGTTGGGGCTAGATTAGTGCGGAGGGCGCGCGGGCGCGTAAAGCATGGTAGCGAACCGATGTGAGTTTGGCGATGCTAAAAATGAGACTGTGGTTACAAAATTTCAAAAATAAAAAATAGGGTAACGGAAGGGCTCCCGGGTAGGGAGGCCAGCACCAACGTCCAAAAAAAATTTCCAAAATAATTAACAATTTTTTATTAATATTTCGGAAACTAATAAATACCCGAAGCTACAATTTTAGATTTAGGGTTCACACCCCCTCCCCGCCCCTCCCACAAAACCTCATCCCGATCGGCCTCCGGTCCCTTTCGGAAGTACAGCCGACCAATCAGTCTGAAATTTTTACGCGTAAAGGTAGATTTACACTAGCCGTCTGGACGGCGTCAACAAAACGACGGCCGTCCAGACGGCTAGTGTAAATCTACCTTTATTCAGCACATCGGTGGCTATGGCCGGGACCACGGAAGCCTTTTTTGATTAACCATTTCATACTTTTTACAAGGCAAAATGATTGAAAAATTCAGCGTATTTCGACACTTAAACTTCAAACCTCCGCCAGAAGGAACTTAATTCCATAGATTTAAAATGTACCCACTGTCGTGGTGTCTTTAGAATTAAATGTGGCAAAACAAAGTAACCATAAACATTATATTATATTTTGAAAATGCCAGAAAAGATTATTCCTAATCTTTCTATACACTCCACCTAATTTTTCTTACACACGAAGCCTCGTGTAGAATAATTTTATTCTACATTTCCAACGTTTGTTCGCACAGAATAATTAGTTTCCCGATCGTACCATTAGTTATGAGACACTCTGTATTTATAATTTTATTTGAATATTTGAAAATAAAACATGTTTGCTGATAGATAGATTTTCTGGTTTGCAATTAATTTTTCAATTGAACGTTTTCTCCGAGAGATGAACCATTTGTAGATTGAAATACGATTGTCCTCTACCGTGTTAAAAAGAAATGGAATAAATTGTGTAATGATGAAATTGTATTACAGATTTCTACATAGCCGCTTTTTGTATAAATATATACATAAACAGCATCATGAATGGACGGCTCCTATAGCTGTAACGTCGCTATATTGCCACCCCTTAGAACACATTGGCTCCAACCTGTTGCCACCATTTTTGGGAGTCTTCATCGTAGGTTCCCACGTGGCTACTGCCTGGCTTTGGTTCTCGCTTGCAATTCTCTCCACGTTGAATGCTCACTCTGGTTACCATTTGCCATTCTTCCCATCTCCAGAAGCTCACGATTTCCATCATTTAAAGTAAGTAATTTTGTGATAGATTTGTAGACGTTTGATCTTGTATTACTTATCACACCGTATCTACGAATTAATCTTTCAGAATCAGGTGAAATTGACTCGCACTATATTCGTCCTTAGGGTGTATTTACATTTAAAATTAAAGAAATGAAATAGGTACCAGCGGCGCTGGCCGTGATGGAAACACCGGTTCTCGTTAGATCACCGAAGTTAAGCATCACGGGGCGGGTACTGGGGAAGGATGGGTTGAACGGAGGAGAAAAAAAAAACCACCTTTCTTCCGGTACGCCGCTCGCTGCTGGGACCTGAGGAGGAGAGCAGAGGAAAAAGATAGGAATTAATTTATAGTTCGTTGGGCTATAAGCGAAAAATATGCTTGAAATGCCATCCTGCCTAATCACAGGAAAACCAGAAATAAAATAACAATATACTATACGCATATTTCCGTGATGTTATATACATATACGGTGTTCGGCAACAAATAGTAGAAAATGAACTTGGTTATTTTACGTGACAAAATTAAACAAAGATTAAGAGTAACAAAATTGCAGTAGTTAAAGGTTTCGTTTCTTACATAGTGATGTTTGAAAATTCGGGTCAGGAGGTCGCGTTGCATAGGTTAGTAGAGGGGCACGTAGAGTCGCTAAAAGTAAGTATAGAAGATTCCCCGCTTGGGAAAAATAAACTCAGACGATTACAAAAACAAAAGTTTAAAAAATCGCGCCTACAACGAACTTATTGAATTTAGCAACCGTGAAATTTGTTCCAATGAAAATAAAGACTTGGAGCAACTTTGTGGGTTTTTAGAGTGACTTAAAACAAGAACAACGGTGTCTTTCATTTGGGCCCCATCGCCCTTTAAGCGGGTGAAAACTAACCTCAAAGTCAAATTGGCACTTCCACTTTTTCGCGTATAACTCTCAAAGTACAACAGACAGAAAAAAATGTTTCAAACAAAAGTTTAATGGTACAATAAGCGCTACAAACTTCCGGTAACAAAATATTTGATAAAGTTTTTTTTCATCAAATATTTTTCTTTTTAAACTCTTATCAAAATTTTGTTAACGCAAGTTTTCAGCGCTTACCTATTGTACCATTAAACTTTTGTTTGAAACATTTTTTTCTGTCTGTTGTACTTTGAGAGTTATACGCGAAAAAGTGGAAGTGCCAGTGACGGATTTAAGAAAAAAGGCCCAGGTGGCAAAAGTTGAGGGGCCCATTTTTCGGGAAAATGAAGAGATAGTTTACTAAAAGGGGGTAAATGTGCAGAAAAGTATAGAAAAAAAGTGCTTGGATAAAATCATAACTTATTTTTGAAGACAGAGCCCTAGGGGGGGGGGCCTTCTGAGCGGGCCCATTTTTCGAGAAACTAAAGCGGTAGTTTACTGAAAACGGGCTCAGTGTAATAATACAAAAAAAAAATATAGTTTGGATAAAATCATGTTTTTTAGGAATGGGACCCTAGTGGGGCCTTCCGAGCAGAGCCCAGATGGCAACTGCTCATCGGCCGCTCTGTTAAATCCGCCACTGGGAAGTGCCAATTTGACTTTGAGATTAGGTTTCACCCCCTTAACGGGCGATAGGGCCCAAATGAAACACACCGTTGTTCTTGTTTTGAGTCACTCTGAAAACCCACAAAGTTCCGTTCCAATCGGTGAGTCCGGGTTGGCGGTGTTCCCTTGTTAGCGTGTAGAAAGAATTCTTGCAAATGTATAATTTTATTATGTTATTTTAGCGCAATTTTACCGTAGAAATATGTTTACCGTGTACATGCCCTGTATTGTACTAACTTTCCTAGTAGCCTGCATGTCATTAAACTTTCATCTCTTACTGAGGAGCACCGTGCTAAGGCGATATCTCCATTATTGCTCCGCTATTTTTATCGAAATCCACGAAGCAACTCTTTAGTCCAGTACAGGGCATACTATATGAAAATCAAAAGAAATGCTTCTGAACTGAACATGTTCATTCATATTAGACGAGATTATAAAGATTATTATTTTAAGCTGAACATCGATTATTTAAATCGTTATATTGTTCCAGGTTTAACCAATGTTTCGGAGTTCTCGGAGTGTTAGACCGCATTCACGGAACAGACACACAATTTCGTAACTCGAGAGCCTGCCAGCGTCACGTAGTGATGCTTAACTTGCTACCACCAAGAGAAGCTTTTCCGGACGAAGTAAAATATAAGTCTAAATAAAAGAATTTTGAGGAACATCATGATAACTATGAAAGTTCAATACGAAAATCCAATGTAAACCACTTGGAAGTTTAAAATATTTTGGTTTTATCGTTCACGATCAAAGACAATTAACCAGACGAATTGTATCAGCAAGATACATTCGAATCTGCTATTTTTCCTGTGATTATTTAATTCATTGGTCGACCACGCTTTTCCTACGTAGAAATTGCATATCTTTTTTTCCCAATCTTATGTGCAGTTTCGGTTTGTACGGGCACTATGATGGTGTTGATGTAATATTATTAATCACGAGTTCGTTATTTGTACGATCCTTTTTGTACGTCGATGTATTGAATGTGATTTTACGAGAGTACTTTTAACCAATATTTTCGTGTATACAAAATTGCTGTCATTTCAGAGGTTTAACGGGGTATTATGTTCTTCCTTCGTATCTAAAACTATAAAAGGATTACCGGAATATTATATAAGAGTTTTACTGTAACTTTAACTAACAAATTTTAGATCGTTAGAATATCTTTTTTACGACAAAATACACTATTGGAAAACTTAGAAGTGTATCAAGTATTTTATCCGAATATATTATCTTACTATATTCATATGATAGAGCAATATTTTGAAAGGCGTCTACTCGAGAGAATTATGTTTGTATTTAAATTGTGACATTAAGATGAAACTATTTATGACAACTAACTATTTTTATATTCAGTTCCATAATAAAAGCAATGACTTAATGCAAATTTAGTCTAAGATGGTATTATGATTGTAGTATTGTAGCAAAGAAATAACTACTCTATAGATTGTTATTGTTCTAAGTCACTTATAATGGTTATGCACTTTAGAGCTTTAAATTTTCGAGATTAAACTTAAGTGACATTATTTGACGCCTATATCGGTAATCGTTTTTCCCGAATCAGATTTATGTGTAATAAAAGCGGGCAAGTGAAATTATGGGATTGAATCTTAGATTTTTTTTTCGTAAACAAATATTTTTCCATTAACAGAAGCACATCTACAAGAAATTACAATGGAAGATAATAAAATTTCACATTTAATAAAGAAAGAATAATGCCTTGCTACTTGTCGGTTATGCAATCACTACATTATCCTAATTAATTAACAGTATGAAATTTGTAATTCACACACAATGCTAGTACAGTAGAGCGTCAATTATCCGAACGGTCGATTATCCGAAGGAGGACTTCCCCTACATATTTACAAAGTTTCATAATTTTCTGAATTTCCGGGTTCGGGATCTTCCCTTGTCAGAAGTATGGGGGTTGAAACTTGGTAACCCAACATACATGAAAATGGTTACTCCTACCATAAAAACTCATAGGACCTTTTTCGTAGAGAATTTCCTAAGCTACAAATTGTATAATAACTATTTTTGTCGCAAAACTGCTAGATAACGAGATATTCGCGAAAAACAGTTGTTTTCTTTGTTCAACCCTCTGTAAAATGTTTAGCGGCGGTCGGATCGATGGGGACTTTTGACATATTGTTTGAAACGACCAAATAATGGCCCGTACCAAAATTTAGCTCGGTGGGAATTATTCCTTAGATTGGGCAGATTTCCGTCTAATTTCACTGGACTATAATTCCGAACAAGTCCCAAGCAGTTCGGATAATTGACGCTCTACTGATTTACCGATTTTATGTACCTACATAAAAAGCTTACTAATAAAACCCAAAAATCGAATATAGCGAAGTTTCTTTTTATATGGTAAATATTGTGAAAATAATTAAGCAGCTTCAATTGCAAGCATTTGAGTTTCATTAACATAACAATATAAATGGCTTTTTACATACGTACAAAAAATAGCACATTTCATTAAAAAATATTACGAATCAACACAAACTTTTACGAATATTACGGGAAATGGAAGATCAGTCCAGAATTTCCTCTTTACAAATCAGATTCGTACAAGCCTCATTAAATGGAGTAATTGCATAAATTAGTTCTTATCTGTGCAACAGTATAAACATTCTATGTACATATCGCAATATTTATTTAATTCGTTTTATTATAATAATTGTCATTACTTTATACGAATCGACCTTTTCAATTGTGTATTGTTTATATGTGAGTATATAAGTATGCGAGTTTCCAAACCAAATAAGAAGTTATAATTTTGGCATATTAATGGTATATTTAAATATATACAAAATAAAACATCTCAGTACAAGGCAGTAGCATACAAAAGAATATTGTATGCAGAGCAATCTACAAAATGCAGTCGTGCATTTGTATATATACAGAGTGTTCCGCAACAGATAGTAAAAAGTGAAGTCGGTGATTCTAATCGTAAGTGGCAAAATAAAACGAAAATTCAGAACAATCAAATTGCGGTGAAGGCTTCGTTTTTTAATTATTACTGTTTGAAGATTCGGTGATCAACGGTGGGTATTGCGTAGGTCAGTATAGGGCCTGGTACGGTCTAGGGCTGGGACTATTCGAATAATTTAATATTCGAATATTTTACAAGTATTCGAATGCTACGAATAAACTTCGAATATTTGAGTATTCGAATGTTATTATTCCAATACTATTCGAATGTTATTATTCCAATAATATTCGAATGTTATTATTCGAATACTATTCGAATTATATTCGAATACTCGGATATTCGAATACTCGGATATTCGAATACTCG
Organism: Andrena praecox; assembly: GCA_963932275.1. Classification (NCBI taxonomy): domain Eukaryota; kingdom Metazoa; phylum Arthropoda; class Insecta; order Hymenoptera; family Andrenidae; genus Andrena; species Andrena praecox. The sequence continues at coordinate 45,942,400 of OZ010729.1, read as the reverse complement.
GATATTCGAATACTCGGATATTCGAATACTCGGATATTCGAATACTCGGATATTCGAATACTCGGATACTCGGATATTCGAATACTCGGATATTCGAATACTCGGATATTCGAATACTCGGATATTCGAATACTCGGATATTCGAATACTCGGATATTCGAATACTCGGATATTCGAATACTCGGATATTCGAATACTCGGATATTCGAATACTCGGATATTCGAATACTCGGATATTCGAATACTCGGATACTCGATAAATTCGACATATAGTCCCAGCCCTAGTACAGTCGCCGTAAAAAAGAACGATGCATTTATCACTACACTGCATTCCACTTTAGAGTGGACTCGTTCCGCGCAGGGATATACTGTTGACTGGTAGGAAACCGACGGGAAAAGTGCGCTGCGCAGATCGATCGTAAATCGGTAGGGGCGTGGGTATGCTCTTATATGGAATGAAGTGTATGTATACTTTTGCGTCGATATACTCATGCGTCTTTGTTTTCCGACGGGGTTTTCGCCGATTTGCCGTTCTTCAAGCGTATCTGGTCCGAATCTTCAAACATTAATAACTAAAACACGAAGCCTCCGCCGCAATTTCGTTATTCTTGATTTTCGTTTTATTTTGTTACTCTATATCGATCACGCCCATCCGAGCGTTGCAGCTACCGGGAAAGTTTTGTACAAAGCATTAAAAGCGAACTCCTTGCTTGGTTTGACTTCGAAGTGTACATTGGATGGCTCTCGGACAATACTTTCGACGTTCTCTAGAAAGTATCGACGCGAAAACACGCCATCACCGAACAGAGGATGCAAATCCCTTCGCGTGAAAACACACCGGGCGCCGCTCATAGTGTTAAATTGAGAAAAGTACGCCGATTTCCTAAGAAATAAACTACCACCACTGCTCGAAAACGACCCATTCTAAATACCGAACGAGAATTCAGTTTAAACACGATGCCTGTTTCATAGAGTAACGAAATGTTTCTGGATCGTTGGATAGGTCGTTTCTCAAGAATCTATTGATCGGCCCGATCACCAGATCTTACGCCGCTTGACTATTTCGTACGGGGTCACATGAAAAATCAAGTGTACAACGAGGTCCCCGCCACACCAGAAAACATTCAAGAGAGAGTAAATATATTCATTGCCATGCTTCAAACCGGAATCGTAAACGCAATGAAATCTTTTATTTTACGTTTTCGAAAATATCTCGAGGTTAATGGTAATCATTTTGAATATCTTCTGAAATAAAGATTTTTAACAGAAACACACAAATTTTCAACTTTTCTGTCTCCCTTTTTCTGCCATACTTTTTCCACATTCAACGTTATTTGGAGGTCAACGTATCACACAGGGTGTTACTCTGCTGATAGTCAATAGTCTAGGGGGCGATTCTGCAGGCGGAAGTGAGACGAAAATCAAGAGTGGCGAAATTGCGGTAAAGGCTTCATTTTCGAGTAAATTAACTTTCAATTTCAGCTGAATACGCGTGTACCGAGGGTTTAGGCGCCTGAGGGGCACGCGGAGGTAGGCGGGACGTCTTACGGACAGCTGAACACGTTCCACATTTCGTGGGCCATCTCGAGGGTATACCTCTCATCCCGAAGGTGAGTGCGACTCCTCTCTTCATGGGTGGACGATCTCCCCTCGTGGGTGCCCCGGAAGTTTCGCCCCCGGTTACCACCCCCGTCGGGTCCTCATTCCTCTCCACCGTCTCCTCCTCGGGTTGGTCCTGACGTGCCAAAACCGGGCTTCCGGACGTCGCCTTCGCGTCCGGGGTTCTGCCTGCACCTTCAGGCCCATCTTCCTCCACCCCCGAGCTGGGATGCCGCTCCTGGCTCCCCTCATCCCACGCCAGTCCGGGCAGAGATCTCCTTGAAGAGCCCCACGTGGGCAAAAAAGCCCCGTTCACTGAGCTTCTGGTGTGACTCCGCTTCTACACCCAGGATCAGGTGAACGGACATCACCGACAGGAAGGATCCTGCTCTACTACCCACCACAACTAGGTGCGGAGGCCAGGATTCTGTCAGCCGATCCGCTGCAGGATGACCTCCGTCTTCTCCGGGAGTCCGGAGAAATGACGGTAGCTATCTGCCAAAGCCTGGGTAGGCACTCTCTCTCCATTAATTGGAAAGTTGCGCCCTCCCAAGGCCTCAGAAGATCTTCGACCGTCGCCCTTATGGTGGAATCTGACGGAACGTGGATCGGCGAGCTTGGCACGAGACTCGCCGAGCCCACGCGCCGTGAGAACGCTCATGGCTCACCGATCCACGTGCCGTCAGATTCCACCTTTAGCCATTCTGTGGCGACCTCATCCCTACAGGTTATCCACAGAATGCCGTGCACGTACCTGCATTCCTCGAAACGAGGGATCCCCTTCGATGTGGCGTCCATCGCTTACCCGAGCTCCCTTGTCACCTGACACCCCTGTCCCAGCGCCAGCGCTGGGCAGGGTGTTCAGATGGCGATATCGCCACTTCCCTAACCCCCACCAGCGCCTCCCTGAAGCTAGGCCACCTGGGGGACACGCCTGGTTGGAAAACCGTCTAAATCGACACGGGTCGATCTAGTTGCTCGCCACCCTTTAGTGGGGTTAGGGATCGGCCGAGAATATAAACCTTAGGTAGGCTCTCGCCACGCCTCGCCTCGGCGTATTTTATTCTTCCTATGCTTTTCTTATGGATTTTGACAATTTGACTCACACTGCGCCTCGCCTAGCCCGGCGCGACTCTGAGCCGCGGATTCTTCCTCGAGGATATTTTGAGGAAGAGAGGTGAAGCGAGCCGAGGCGTAGTGTGAGTGGATGCAATGCCACCGATTTCGGTGATCGCTAAACGAGGAAGGAAGAGGTTCTCTGAGCAACTGACCAAACACATGAACGCTCGGTTAACTTCGGGTACGCAAAACCCGAAGCGACGCGAGTCTAGATGTGAGTGCGAAAAGAAAGTGCGCCGAGGCGAGGCGTAGTGAGAGCCTACCTTAAGTTTGTATCTAGTTTCAGATTAGCTGTATATAGCCTCGATCTATATATACATTTTTTCAAATATTACATTAATATAAAAAAATATCAATTTTAACAATACATTTCTTATAATACTAACCAATATTTAATTTCATTTATAATAAATAAATTACGATGCATCGTCATCGTCAGCAGCATCATCATTCGAATCACTGTCTAATATATCCGAGGATACATTAGTTACATCATCAATCGCATCGGAGCTTGGTAAAGTACTTGGTTCCGAGGATACACTCTGGAAATATCAGTAACAGTATGAAACTTAACTTGAACGAACTATGTATAGAATTACAACAATTTTAAAGCGTGGATTTGACAAACCTGTGAAAGAATTTCCTGGCCCTCCAAGTTTTTATTAACGAGGTTACCCATCCAAAAAGCAGCAGGACTGTTGTTGAGTACTAGCATTCCCTTTACACTGTAAATTAATCTTTCTAATACAGATTTAGCTGCAGGAATATGTTTCATTAATGTCAGATCTTTCTTTTCTGCACTGTCGCAACATATTGTGTGTAAATATCGTGTACCCCCTAAATAGAATGATTCTTATTAATATTTAAAATATGGTATTGTACTTGACACTGTGTGTGACACATTATACACTCCTCACATTAATTGAAGGGTCGGATGCAATAAGGGGACTAGCGCTCGAAACTGTGAAAAAGTATTGTCCAATCGCTAAGAAAAATCGGAAAATTAAATGTTGTTAAACTGTATTTTAATAAATATAGTCTTGTAAAGCTCGTCACGGCACATATTTTTTCTATTTACAGTTTTTTTATCGAATCATTAGTATTCGAGATAAAAATTATAAACAAAAAAAATTTCTTCGACCAAAGTCAATACCTTTTTAAACATAAATTGCGATAACTTGAGTAAATATTAACAGATCGTTATGAGACTTGAAACATAATACTCAGAAAACTCTAGCGAAGCCGTAAAATGTATGCACAAAACCCTTATGTTAAAAAATGTAGTAATATTTAATTACAAAGTAACACTGGACATAACCCATGTTTTTCAACGTTCGCCGTTAAAAAGTATCGAAGCAATTTTGACGTACATATAACTTGCAGCGACAAAGTTTTTCCTTAATATACAAGGAAGTTTTTCACCAATTTTCACACTGATTAATAAATAATTGTAGAAGATATGACGATATATATAAATGTCGCGCGCCACCAACAGTCAGCAGCTACGTACTGCGCTACTTACCACTCGCATTACACTGCAAAGACATGACTTTCTCATTATTATATGATTATATATTACAAAAAAATATTGCGATATTATTTTCGAAATATTTATTAACATTTTTATTATAGTATTTACACGCAATATTTACAATATTTACACGTTGTAAGGTATCTGCACCATGTTTCGGTTCTGTTCTTTTATAAATTTTACTTTTTCTCCTTTTTTCTATCTTTCCTTTTTCATTTTCTTTTTGGTTATCTTGTCTTCTTTGCACACTTTATTTTTTACAGATGTCGTGCTTAAAAATTTGTTGCCGAAATCTTGTCCACTGGACGTACAATACTCAAGTAAATGTTCTAAATCTTTACGTTTTTCAGGAGTCACTCCTACTCCGCCTGCCAATGACGCTTTTTCCAAATCTTCCACTCCAATAGATGTGTTAATTTTTATAGTAGATAGAAAAAAGGAGAAAAAGTAAAATTTATAAAAGAACAGAACCGAAACATGGTGCAGATACCTTACAACGTGTAAATATTGTAAATATTGCGTGTAAATACTATAATAAAAATGTTAATAAATATTTCGAAAATAATATCGCAATATTTTTTTGTAATATATAATCATATAATAATGAGAAAGTCATGTCTTTGCAGTGTAATGCGAGTGGTAAGTAGCGCAGTACGTAGCTGCTGACTGTTGGTGGCGCGCGAAATTTATATATATCGTCATATCTTCTACAATTATTTATTAATCAGTGTGAAAATTGGTGAAAAACTTCCTTGTATATTAAGGAAAAACTTTGTCGCTGCAAGTTATATGTACGTCAAAATTGCTTCGATACTTTTTAACGGCGAACGTTGAAAAACATGGGTTATGTCCAGTGTTACTTTGTAATTAAATATTACTACATTTTTTAACATAAGGGTTTTGTGCATACATTTTACGGCTTCGCTAGAGTTTTCTGAGTTTTATGTTTCAAGTCTCATAACGATCTGTTAATATTTACTCAAGTTATCGCAATTTATGTTTAAAAAGGTATTGACTTTGGTCGAAGAAATTTTTTTTGTTTATAATTTTTATCTCGAATACTAATGATTCGATAAAAAAACTGTAAATAGAAAAAATATGTGCCGTGACGAGCTTTACAAGACTATATTTATTAAAATACAGTTTAACAACATTTAATTTTCCGATTTTTCTTAGCGATTGGACAATACTTTTTCACAGTTTCGAGCGCTAGTCCCCTTATTGCATCCGACCCTTCAATTAAAGGATCACCTCTAGGAACCCGAAAAATAGGGGCAAGTTCACATGGTCATAACTCCGGCAGAGATAGTCGTATCGATATTTTGAAAATATGGTTTGAAAGCGTGGAATCCCTACTTTCAGCAGCTTTTCTTCAGATTTTAGCTGTATTGCTTTTCGGCAAAGTTATAACGATATAAAGAGCACTTGGCCAATTTTAAAAAAAATTCTTTAACTTGCGAAAATTCCACGGGGAGTAAGAAATTTTTTACACAAATTCCATTTACACCACTCGAAAGCGGCTACTTTTCTGTGTAAAAAGAGAGTAGTGAATTTCTTGCACGATTTTTTTTGGCCGAGTTATTCAACTTTGAAGCAAAACCGTTTTTTTACTTTAGTTGCTTTTTGAAAAAAAAAAAAAAAAAAAAAAAAACGGTTTTTGCTTCAAAGTTGAATAACTCGGCCAAAAAAATCGCGCAAAAATTTTGTTACTCTGTTTTTACACACAAAACTAGCCGCTTTCGACTGGTGTAAATGGAATTCGTGTAAAAAATTTCGTACTCCCCGTGGAACTTTCGCAGGTTGAAGAAATTTTTTTAAACTTGACCAAGTGCTCTTTATATCGTTATAACTTGCCGAAAAGTAATACAGTTAAAATCTGAAAAGCAGCAGCTGAAAGTAGGGATTCCACGCTTTCAAACCATATTTTCCAAATATCGATACGACTATCTTTGCCGGAGTTATGACCATGTGAACTTGCCCCTATTTTCCGGGTTCCTAGAGGTGATCCTTTAATTAATGTGAGGAGTGTACATATTTCACTCTACCAACATCATTATATATTAAGATTCATACCTTGCATCACTTTCAATATTTTGGTCACATCATCTGTTTGATATTTCAAATTGTGCTCCAGAACTGGCATCCCAAGGTTCAGAAAGAATTTCAATAATATGGGCATATGTTTCAAAAAGATTAATATATTATTTTTCGCCGTTAATGTTTTCGATATGTGGACTAATTTTTGGACATTTACTGCCACTTCAGACCACAATTCTATTCTTTGCGGATCTCTGGCAGAAAATCGATTGTGTAAAACATTTATTTCAAGGTAAAACAGTTAAGCGGAATAAAAGAGATATACCTATCAGCTAATGGTAGCTCCGTTTTCACACCATTAATCAGGCCATCAAACAATTTCTTAAATAAAAAATGAAAGTTACTTCTTTTTATGGAAGGTATTCTATTCAAACAGTCTTGAGCCCCTTTCAACTCGGAAGTCTCATCTGGCAACCATTCCAAAACTGAAGTAACTGTCTTTAATGGCAATGTTTCGTTATCAAACCAGCTATTTAATAATCCACTTACTGCTGCCTTATACTCAGGGCTAAAATATTTGTCCTCTGGCCATTGAAGACTTAAGAATCCAAATGCTAATTTTGCTGGAATATAATAATAATAGTAGGGAGTAACTTTTTTTAAGTACAAGTGTGTCAAACTTCAGCAGTGGATTCAGTACCGAAACAGAATTAAAAAAAGTTCACATAAGCATATCTTCGACTAGACCTTATTTCCAAGCTCTAGTGAGTTTCGTGTTCCCGTAATTCATTTAATAAAGTGGGCTAAAATATCTTATTCCGTTTGACGGTTTAGAAAAGACGCTGTCGAGAGAACTTCTAGCAGATACCAATAACACCCGAGTGTTTTGAAAGGATAGAACAATCAATGATAAGACGTTTACGTGCTTGTATTGGGATGTAAGGTTGTCATTTTCCAGCTCCCTCTATGAAGGTGCGGGGTGTAAAAAATTATTTGTCATGCTTTCCACAAATGATCGATGTGTTGGCCGTCCGGTCAAAACGCTCGAAAATATAGGTGATCTTTAGGATTTTTATTCCCAAAAAAGTATACAACTGGCAGTAAAAAAAACTTTTGGTCTTTCTTTATTCGTTCTTCAAGGATATAAAAACTTTTTTTTTTTCATTTTCCTATAATGGTTCGAATTTTACGTGGCGCTCAGTGTACTGCTGCAACAAAAGAGGCGTGAACGGTAGACAGTAGAACTCGACGTAGGATTGTCTGAAATCGAAAAACCAAAGATATTCTTATAGGTTATATCAATCTCTATCGCGCCAGCCTTTAAGAAGGCAAATAAAGCAAACTGGCGATGTTTGGTACAGGTTTGAACACAAACATGCGAAAAGGGGGGTAATCCCGCGCCTAAAAATGTTAATAGCGAAGAACTGTGACCTCTAAAATTGACGATCAACGGGTGATGCGATTGTGAATTCAATTACAAAGAAAATGCCACCAAGTTTTTTGGAATCGGTTAATAATTTCTTTTGTTATGCTGTCTACCGTTCGGAAATATCATGATTCGAGAAAAACGCGTTCAAAGTTTCACGTGAGTGCCAAGTGACCGGGTTTTCTCCACGCACTTGTCGCCACTTAAATGCCTATAACTTCGGGAATTTTACGAATTTCAAAAAATCCTTCTAAACACATATTCTTGGATGGTTGAACATTGGAAAAATGAAATAAAAAAATCAATTTTTAGACCGCACGGCAGAGTTGGGCATTAGTCGAATAAATTTTTATTCGGCTAAATTTTGATTCGACTAAATTTTTATTCGAACGAATTCGAATAAAAATTTCAAATAAAGTGTAGTTAATCGAGAATAACGAATAAATTTTTAGTCGACTAAAATTTTATTCGAACGAACTCAAATAAAAATTTCGAATAAAGTGTAGTTATTCGAGAATAACGAATAAATTTTTAGTCGACTAAATTTTTAGTCGTTATTCGTTATTCGAAGGACCCCCGTGGCGACTAAGCGACACAAATAAGCATGGGTCAGAACCCGAGCCGCTCCGTCTGCCAGACGAGCGTTCCCCTTGCCCCATGATACCCCTTGGCCCGATCGGAGGCCGAGGGCCATCGGAGTCATGAGACTCGAGCCGAAGCGGCTTATTCGTGACGGTCAGTCGCCACGGAGGCCCTTCGAATAACGAATAACGACTAAAAATTTAGTCGTTATTCTCGAATAACTTCACTTTATTCAAAATTTGTATTCGAGTTCATCGAATAAAAACTTAGTCGACTAAAAATTCATTCGTTAATCACGAATAGCTTCATTTTATTCGAAACTTTTATTCGTAGGTTAGTCGAAGAACAATTTAGTCGAATAATGCCCAACTCTGCCGGACGGTCCCCTTAAAACGTTTCTCAGTAGTTCACTCAGTTAGATAAGAAGTTTCAAACAATGAACCCAAAAGCGGTTCTACCAGTTCTAACCTTGAATTTCAAGGACAAGGTCATTTCTGCAGCACATTCTTTTAACTGATCACCACCGACCCAAATCTGTAGAATCACACGTAAAAGCCGTGACAAATAGTTATTTTACACCTTGCACATAAATACCGTCGAACCGGCATACATGTCGATATGAACTTTTCCGACTGTTCTTCAGTGCTAAATTGAAGCTTGAAGCTTACAATGAATTATGAATTGTTTACCCGCGCGTAATATTACTTACCGTATTTTTCTTTATTTTGTTTCGTATAAGACTCAGAGTGTTTCATTAATGACTGACACATATTAATTAACGCAATAGCTAATGATATTCGCGTAGCAATATCAGCTAATGATTCGAAATATTTACATGCCTCTGCGACAAGTTCTCTGCAAGATCGTAGCATACCATTGCTTTCGTCTACTTGGCTCGCTAAAGTTCGTAAACCCTCTAAAGAACAATGAAAAACGTTAACAAAATAATAACAATCTATCTAGCTATTATACAATTACACATTAGCATACCTCGTAACAACATATTGTACGTGACACTTTCAAATCCCTTCCAGTTAAAAATCTTCGTTAGAAGACACAACAATAATCTAGCAGCTTCTCTATTCTCATTATCATTTTCCTCCCTCAAAGAGCTCACAATGTCCTGCAATTTCGCAGAAATTTTTGGTAGTGACTCGATTAGATCTCTTACGAAGATTTCGTTACTCTCGTGCCCGAAGATTCCTAGAAGCTCTTTAACAATGAAGCACACTTGCTTCACAGATATACTACGCTGTGTCGAGTGCTGTGTATGTTGGATTTTTACATCCAACAGATGTACTATCTGTAAGAATAGTTTCGATTACAAACATACACGCGCGAATCTGATAAGTAATAAACAACATGTTAATGTTTTAAATGAGATAGTCAACACTTGATGCTGCTATTTAAAATTCCATTAAAAGGGTAAATGAAATACAAAAAAAAGAAGAAATTGTTAAGAATGTGTTAATAATGAAACAGAATTCTTATTTTTGGCGTAACTTCACCACTAAATGCAATAATAAGTTTCACGAAAATCGGCCCAGTAGTCACGGAGAAATTCGCGGGCAAACATAACACATACATCGAACTGAGAACCTCTTTCTTTTTAAAGTCGGTTAATAAATATATTCGTACCATTGCATCCAATCTTCTAAAATACATTGGATTTTTCGAACATATCAGGGAACCCAACTCCCAGCTTTCGGTTTCGCTAAGACTCAAGGATTTCTCCGCGGTCCCTTTCTTCCCCTTTTTACCTTTTTTCCCGACCTTCTTTTCAATTCTCACGAAAGCTGGTACCGGGAAATGTTGGAAATAACACGGCGGTGGTTGATATTTCGTATCGCATAAAGTAAATAACGTGGTTAATTCGCTTTGCAAATACATCAAATTCCCAAGCCGCTTTACTACTTGCTTCTGCAATAAGGGATCCTTTTGCGTAACGAAACCACTAATCACTTCTCGAAACCTGCAATTTTACGGTATAACAATTTCTATAAAATTACGACTGCTCCGCATTCCTGTCTTCTAACTCGATCTTCAACTTGCCAATTAATGCAACTTATCACTAAGTCCATTATTGAATTTTCTGCGACGGCGAAATTCTCCGGCATCAATATCGCGCAGCCCAAAAGAGAATCTATCGCCTCTAAATCTCCGCTTTCGCTAATTCTCATGTAGCAAGTTCGAAGAAGTTTAAACGTTATTGGCACAATCGCGCCGTATTTCTTGTTCTCGAACGTTAAAACACAATTTTGCGGCTCGTCCTCCGCCTTGTTTAATCCGAATTTAGAAACCAATTCTCCGCTATTTGCGAAATATAAAACATGTGTTATCGTAAGCGTTAAAAATAATTCTAAGTTTAGAGTTATACCTGTAGCTGGTTTTATCTATCATATTTGTGTCAACAAATTCTTTTTCAATGTAACTCGTCAGATTTTTTATGAAATCTGCATCAATTTCTTCAGCTTCGGAGATGATACGTGTCAACTGATCATAGAATAATGCCTGAGATCTTGGGCAATTCTTCACATTATCCAGTACCGTCTCTATAAAATCGAAAATATAATCCTTACTTCCTTATCCTTACTAATATATAAAAGTGAAACGTTGTCTGTTTGTTTGTCCATCTTTCACGCCTAAACGGCTGAACGGATTTCATTGAAATTCTGAATATACATTACACACGTCCTAGATTAGATTATAGGCTATTTATTTTTTTGGTTTAGGCTTTTTTATTTTTCAAACATCATAAATAATACCCGGGTGAAACCGGGTAACGGGTCAGCTAGTGTGTAATAAATAACGATATGCAAATAATCTAACTTATACACGTTACATATTTAAATGCCTCGCGATACATACTAAATAAATCGTAGGCTGCATTAGAGGTTTCTGGCTTCGTCATCGAATGTTTTATCGCCATCACCGCTGCTAAAACTCCTTTGCACTTGGTTCTGAAATATAAAATTCTTTCGTAATCACACACGGCGTCGTTAGTTATCGTTAGTTATTAACAGAAACATAAATGCTACATCTTAACGGACACTTACAACGGCTTGAAATTACACAGTTGCTTTCGAAGTAGTATGAGCAAGTCGTCTCGCAACGAATCCGATCTAGAGCTAGAGTTCATGCATAAATTTTGCAACAAATCGTTGAGCGTGCCGACTTCCTCCAAGCTCAAATTATCCAACTTCTCCAGCAAGATTCGAAGATGATTGCAATGCGGCACTAAGCATTGCCTCTCCTCCTCCGTCGTTACCATCTTGCAGAGAAACGCTAAAGCATTTTTCACCGTTTGATCGTTGTCGCCCATAAGGAATATGATTCTCTCTAGAATTTCGCGCTGCTTGAACACATTATCCTTATGGCATACGAACGTCAAGCGGAACCACTCGATGGCAAAGTCGATGAACACCCGCTCGTCCGTTCGGAGCAAGTTACTCGACAGCTGTAACGCCGACGGCTGCAACTCCCGCACCACCTGAATCGAATCGTGCCGATTTATTTCTCAATAAACTTCCAAAGCAATACCGAATATTACGTTTCAAGGTCATACTGCACAAACCTCTTTATAGTTATCATACAACAAACCCAGCAAACTCGTCCTATAAAAGCCGGAACGTATATGCTGTTTGAACGTGGTCTCGACGTTTCTCCTTTTCGCTTCCGTCGTTGAGAATACGAGGAGCAGAAGGATGACGTCCAATGGCTTTGGATCTTTGGCAATGTCTTTTATAACCGTCAGCGTGGTATTTACCGCATTCTTCGACAGAAGCATGCTCATTTTCAAAGTATCGACTATGCTTAATTGATGCTGGTAACACTCCTCGACCTTTTCGCCGACGAGCGGCTGTATGTCGGTGTTGCGCAATACTGTTACGGTCTTTTTAAAGATCTCCATATTCGCGCAATCGTCCAAAACGAACCTATCGGACAGTAAGACATTACTACTACGAAACGACGGGAAACTCGCGCGCAATTTAACATATTCCTCGAGATAATTAAGCGTACTTTACAATAGCGGGTATCGTATTTAGGTTCACGTTTCTCTTCAACAGCTCCAATACTTTGTCCTTGTATTCGTCCAAATACTCCTTCCCAAGATTCAAGTTGCTCATGCAATTTAATATCAAACTCGTTAATTCCGAATTCTCCTCGAGTACTTTGTTCAAAATTTCGGCGACAATTCGATGCTGTTTGTCCATCACAATGTCCGGTAAGAAGAAGATTAATTCGCTTTGGAACCACGTAGGACAGGACTCTAAAAGCTGCTCCAAGCTACTCGTCAGGGCGTCGGAATTCGTTACGACGTCTAAGAAGCGAAATTGCTGCAGCAACGAAAGGGCCCAAGGTACTGCTTCGATGGAATCGCTGGAAAGAACGGTGGAAGGAATGAATATTATAGCTGAAAAATGTGCTTTCGAGGATCGTTGGGAATAATTCTTTGAGGAAGAGACTCACGCTACGAGCACGGACTCGTTGAGCTTCGTCAGAAGGCTGCTGTATATCTCCGGATGCAATTCTGAGACCTGTAACAGCATTTTTATGAGCGACGAACTGTGCAGGACATTCGATACTTTGTCGTTAACAAATATTTCCATGTCCAGCAGTGCATTTTCCAGATTCTCCTCGTTTTCGAAGTATTTCTCCATTAACATAAGCAGTTCTTCTTTGGTGTATCTTTTCGAAGTCAGTAGATCTTTCATTTGTTTTTTAACTATTACAATGTCCTTGCCTGCAATAATTAAGAAGAGACTTCAATATTAAGCGGACGTATTTTAAAAATATTTTTTTTCAACGTTACGGATATTGGGATTGTTGATACAATCTACGAACGTGTAACTTAAGCTTGAAATATTTAGTTGACACGTACAGAGGGTATGCGGGGCGGTGGAATTTAATTGAATGCCAGCTTCGTGCAGAAATTTAAGAAATTTGCACTTTGTTGCAGGTGCGGCTTTAGGATTTTTCTTCGAAATATTTGATGTATTAATCGAGGGATTGTTTAAATTAATACGCTCGGATTCTTCCCGCGTAATATTCGAATCGTTTCGTCTTCTTTTCAAGACAGTGGATTCGGCCAAAGGCGGTCCGAAGTTATCGTCGCTCTCGCTCCTGGATTCGTGAAGATTCGCCGATTTGCGTTTACGCGAGAATTTATTCGCGGGCGACGCCGGACCCTTACGAATTACTGTTTCGTCGCTCTGCGATCTTTCGCTGCCTGTGAACATCTTCAGAGACTCGCTGGACGACGCATTCTCACCTGCGGACAGTTGTTTGCTTAATAGTGCGCTTTGATTTCGGAATATTACTCCGGCTGGCTTACTTTGAGTGGTGAACGTTTTCCCGCCTAACAAAGAGCGTTTATTTGACAGTTCTTCGCTCGACGATCTAGCTCCAAGAGCAGTTCCAACATTTGATGATCCTTGGCTTGGTGTCAAATTCTTGTGCAAGCCGCTTTTGAATTTTAATTTCCTTTTATCCATGATCACCGGACTCCGATGTTACGGATGACGATACACGATTGTGCGCGACAATTTTTCGCGCGATACTATATATAGCCGCTGTGTCCAGTGTTCAAAGAGGAGGTATAATAAGAGGCGTCACTCGACAGGGACAGAAATAACCTAGGGAAATCACTAGACAACCAATTTAAATGCCCATTCGGCAATGATCGCTAAGCTTCGGCAATGATCGCTAAGCTTCGGCAATGATCGCTAAGCTTCGGCAATGATCGCCAAGCTTCGGCAATGATCGGGGTCAACTTCGGCAATAATCAGCCAATTACGGTAAGGTACATTTAGTCGATTTGAATATCCCGCTTGAAATAGACAACTAATTTAAATGCCAAGGTCAAGCAAGGACTTCAAAGATTCCGCCCGGAGTGACGCCTCTTATTATGGCTGTGTTCCGATTCACGCATAATGCAGCATAATGCGCATGAAGTGCATAGGGTACGTGACATATCCTATGCAGTCTATGCGCAGTATGCGTGAATCGGAACACAGCCTATACCTACTCTTTGCAGTGTTGACACTGGTTGACACTGTTGACAGCAGCAGGGATGCCGATTTAAAATCGATCTATCGGGTCACGATGTTCGATTTTTTAAATCGATTCTCCAGACAGGGATCGAATCGAAGATCCTATCGCAACTGTTACGCTATCGCTTGAACGTAGCCACGGAAATGTATGTAATCGACAAGTATGTAGGAGCGAGATTTGAAACGGAGGACAAGGAAGAGTTTATTGCCAGGGAACGTAAATACGTGGAGCATGTTGTATTTCTCGGGGGTTCTTCCTTACTATTTTTGAACGTGTCCTTATAATTAAATAGCTTTCAAATTACAGTTAGGTCAGGCGAGGGTAGTAAATAGCTTAACTTTTCCTTGCACATCTGCGTGCCAAGTTTCGTCGAGCGGGCAGCTGCACGCCTCGTAAAAGCACCTAAAATTCTGACCTTCCTTTCAATGATTGCCGATGTCCTGTAAGGGTAAAAACTCCGGTCGGGGGAGGCCGAGTCATAAAGTCATAAACCTTGCTCGGGCGACGTCTTCTTGATCCTGAGGGTTGCGCTTACCTACCTTCCGGATATGTATGTAATGTATGTAGTCTATGTAAACTGAGTATGTACTCGGAAAGCGCGCCTCGACCACCAGCCAAGAGTGGAGGGAAGCGCGAAAGAGGGAGAGACTAGGGTAGATGTCCCGATTACCGTGCCCTGACGCCGACTTGCTCACGACGGAATTAATAACTGACTTCTCTCACTATAATTTTGCTTGGTGAAAATTTATATTGGTATTTTGAACCTTTCTCTTTATTAAGGCATTTTTTTCGGGTTGAAAATGTTAATTTTTCATATTTTGTTAATTGAAATAAAAATACATGTTTTTGTCCCAGTAACCGTGCCCTGAAAAAATGCGTTGTCCCAATTCCCGTGCCCCCAGTTACCGTGCCCGTTTTCGAATAGCGTTCCCGCGGTTAGGTTATGTCTTTCAACTTTGAACTGTTCGAAACATTTTTATGCTCTACGTGAGGTGTTTTTATGTAATTTTAATATGACCTTTTCATTACGAAAGCAAAATATGCAAATATAAATTTCTGTTCACCCGTTCTGACAAACGAAAGTAAGGTTAGGTTTAGCAGTTACAGAGGGCGCCAGTGGGCTTGGAGGGCCACGGTAATAGGGACAAGCGTTAAATACCTGTCCCAATTACCGTATTCACTTTAAAAATACGAAAACGTTTCAAAAGTGCTCATTTGGCTATTTTTTAATAAAATTTGAACCTTTTATGATATAATAAACACTTTACATGAGTGCAAATCATGATAATTATCAATTTATTCACTTCTGTAAAGTACGTGTTCCTTACCGTTTCCGGTAAGGATTTAGGTAAATCCATCGAAATCTTCATATGCATTTTTGAAATTTTTTTACTATGCTTTAGTTGTTTAAAAACGCAACTTTCTCGTTTGTAACACATACATTAATAGTTTAACTTAATTAAAAAAATTTATTTCCTTATTTATTTACGCGAGTTTTTTGTACGGCGTCTTTAAGTACAAAAGCACGGTAACTGGGACCGAGCACGGTAATCGGGACATCTACCCTAGAGGACAACCCACTGACGAAGCTTGAGGGATGGCATCGTTCTGATTGGACAACAAGGATCTATGGGAGGACCAGGAGGATCTTGTTATCGGCTTCGTCGACGAGCTCGGAGCTGATTCAAAAACCCTTCGATCATTCTGTCGCTAACCAGCTTCCTGAGCAGTCCAAATATACTTTGAAGTTTAGCTTGAAATTGTTCTGTGTTTTTATTTTATTAAAAACTCCCACGCACTCCGACGAGCAGAGCGGTTCAGCGCTCCACGGGCACCAACCTGCGTTCTGTTCTTAAAATCACCGCCAAAATACGTAACACAACCAACGGCCGATTTCTTCACCTTCAGTAATCTTCCAGTTAGAGTTATGTTCCACATAACTGCCAAATGATAGCATCCAATTGGCTTAGAGCATATAAATGCTCTAAGCCAATTGGTCGTTCGCTGACCGGAAGATTACTGAAGGTGAAGAAATCGGCCGCAAATCGCCCGTGATTTTCATTAAGGTAGGTTCTCCTGTACGCGACTGGACGCCCCGTCAAGAATTTCAAAATCGATTTTCTCGAAAATGAAGCGCGATATGAAAAAAAGGTACTGTTTCTTTTCGACTTATAACAAGTAAATAAGTCGAGGAAGAGGAATAAAATTTTTTGATATTGCGCTTCATTTTCGAGAAAATCTACTTTGAAATTCTTGCCATTGACTCCAGTCGCGTGCAGGAAAACCTACCTTAATGAAAATCGCGGGCGATTTGGGCGTAAGTGGAACGCACCCCAGCTTAGAGCATATAAACATGGAGGAAGCATGCAATAGGCGAAAATGTAGAGGGCGATAGAAAGAGAGAGATATACATGTGGGACACCCCCTCTCAGCGCCAGGGGCGCCGCCTGGCGCTAGAAAGAGAGGGGGTGTCCCACATGTATATCTCTCTCTTTCTATCGCCCTCTACATTTTCGCCTATTGCATGCTTCCTCCATGTTTATATGCTCTAAGCACCCCAGAGATCGTGCCCAGATAGCACACAGACGTCTAAAGACGCCCAAAAGAGGCCCAAAAGACGTCCTAAAGCCGTCCGGACTTAAAACGGACGTACAATTGACGTTTTTCAGTCGTCTGCGCTATGTGGGTGGATTGATATAGTGATCTTCTAGGGAGTAATCGGAACAACGTGTATCGTCGCCGATTGGTTGCTGCGATTTGGGGCAAAAGCGGAAGTAGACGGAGAAAGAAACTGTAAGAAAGAAAGAGACAGAAATACGGATAGAAAGAGATAGATAAACAATCAGCTTGGAAAGCAGACGATTTAATGAATGTTTAGGTTATGTTATTTCCGGTTTTCCCCCAAAATGGCTGCGGTTGTACCGATCACTCCCTAGAGGATCACTAGATTGATATTGTTGCGACTCATGCCTAGCGGCGTGTAGCGTAAATTCTAGAAGCGCGAAGTTTGAATCAGACCACACAAATGTAATAGGAAAGGGAAGCAAAAGTGGTGTTAGCACAAGTCCGAGGTGTTTGAAAACAGTCTTTTAATTATTGTACTTCAAGATTATAAATTAATCAATATTTACCTGGAAGCGGAAGGTTTGAATTGATCTCGATGGAATCGATTTTTTTACGAATCGATTATTTGCACAACGATCTGAATTGAATCGAAAAATCGATTCTATGGGACATCCCTAGACAGCAGTGTTCACAGGAAATTCCCTCGGGTAGTCCGGACTAGCATCGTTGGGAGGGAGAACGCATGCGCGCGATGACGTCAAACCAATCAAAGCCAAGATGGGAAACGAAACGGCGCCACCGTCAAGCCAAGCTAGCCAACCAGCGTCGCCGGGGAATCGGTTGTCGACGCTGGTTGGCCGCGGCCTCACTTGCCTTGGCTAGCTTGGCTTGGCGGTGATTACGAATCGGTAATTATGTGTGCAGCACGCGGGTATATCTAATGTTGATGAAATGTAAAAGAAAACACAAAATAGTAATAGAAATATATATTTATGCACCTATTTGTTCTAAATTCAAAGAATGTGATTACTATAAGGTGTTATATATATATATAAAACGAATGTTATGTATAAGCATATTTCTCTATGTAGTATTTACAAAATGTACATAAATTATATTACAAAATATATACATAAAATATAAAACATAAAGTACAAAACTTAATATTACAGTTAAAGTATACTATAATGTACATAAATACATATATACATATTAACAACTATAATATTTTTTAATTGTCAGTACTTTAGGTGCCACTTTCATCAGTGTCATCCGATAAGATATTCTCGGTGTCACTCGGCTCATCCGTCCCAATCGGCAATATAATCCCAGTGAGCTCTTCCGGTACAGATTCTACCTCATACATGTCGTCATTAAATAAATTTATCATCTTGTCCGTGATTTCATAATTGAAACAATTAGCATTTTTATGCTTTAAATCTAATTGAACTCTGGTCAGTGCGGCAATCGTTTGTGGCGTCAATCTGTTTCTGCGTTTTATTTTTATGTCTTTGACAGTGGAAAAGTATTGTTCAACGTCAGCGTTGGAATGGGGCAACGACAAGCACAAATCTGCTAGTTTCGATATGTTCGGAAATATATAATCCCCCAATTCATTTTTAGTGTTTCTAATTTCGTTCCAGAAACAAGGTATACTCTTTGCCGATAACTGTCGAATTTCCTCGTCGGAAAAATATGCCGGCATTTTATGCCATTCGTCTTTTACACAGCCAGAATTAAACTTGGATGAAAATTTCTTTAAAACAGAGTCCAATTCACTAGTGCCATATCTATTAATGTCAACAGCTGTACGTGGATTTAAGAATTCGAGTGAATTTAAGAATGGTTCGTCAAATGGCACTCTTTGAACAATATTCTGGAAAGCCGATTGATAGCATTTCTGTATGTTTGTATAAAATTCCAGAAGTTTCGGATTATCTGCATCGAGTGCGCCATTACTATTTCGAATTTCTTCGATCGATCTCATAGAGTCTGCTCCATGATAAATTGTTTGCAGTGGCATTAAATTTGCTTCATTATGTACATCTATTTCGTGTATATTTGGTCCCGTAATATATCGATACTTTATGAAATCGCCTCCCAATACTCTTAACATTTTATAACACTCAGGGACCAAGCAATGAACTAACACTTTCGAGCCCTGAAAGTGTTTGTTAATCGTAGTAAACGTCTGTAGTATGTGATTTAAAAACTGCAAATATGCCTTGGTATAAGGACATTGCAAAGTGTCTAATATTTTTGCTGCGACTTCGCACCCTTCACTTGCTGCCTCCGCAAAGACAGAAAATAAAGGCAGCCATTGTTGTAAAACTGTTTCCACACACTGCAATAGCGCTAGCCATCTCGTGGCCGATGGCCGTCGAATTCTCAGTTTGGGAAATTTCATAAGTTCTTGGGTAGCTTCCAAGGCGCTCTGTCGTTTTCGACTTCGCGAAAAATATGACGAAACCTTATGTAAAAATTTCTCTACGTGCGGTGGCAATTTATCGCACGCGTGACGTGCAGCCAAATGCATAGAGTGGCAAATGCCTGGAAAGAGGCAAATTTCTTTATTGTCTTCTAATAAACGAGAAAACAATGGATTCTTCATTCCCACCGTGACAGTCGCGTTATCAACGCACAGACCAACGATATTCCTTATAGGCACATTACATTTCTTCAATGAATTTAAAACACACTTGTGTAAATTTTCGGCTGTACATTCCTTAATTCCGATTAAATCTAATAAGCGTGTATGTATTTTTTCTCCGTGCACGTATCGAATTAAGAAACATACAACTTTAGTGCCCGTGATATCTGTAGTTTCATCTACGAAAATAGAAAAGAATTTGCCCCTCAAAGTTTCTGCAGCCTCTAAAATAACCGCTTTGTTCAGAACATTTTTCACGATCGCGGAGATTTTAGTCGGTTCCAGAGACATATGTTGCACCAGACCGGAATTTGGCATTCCGCTCTGTAGCAATTTAGTGAAGTGGTTGTAAGAATCAAACGATCTATTCTGTTCTATGATTTCGAGACAGATCCTCAGTTCCAGCAGCTTTACGCTGTCTGTAAAGCTTCTGTTTTTGTGAAGTGGTCCTTTCCTACGGGTCATGTTCGTTTTATGCTTTAGACTCCCTGCATGTTTTTGCAGTTCGCTTTTGCCCGCCCGAATATTTGTGCAGCACGCCGCGCATCTCGCTTTGTATGGATCCGCAGCTTCTTGAAGCCAGGATTGAAACTCTGGCTCCTCTAGCCAGAATTTCTGAAACGGTTGCTTGCTTGGCTTCTTTGCAGCGGGGCCGATGAAGCTGCCAGCACTGCCTATTCATAGAATAGTAATTATTATTCGTAAACTATTGAAAAACAATTTCAATAAAATAATCATTGAAAGAAGAAAGTAAAAAAGAACGTTAAATTGAAAATATATCTTACTTGAATCAGTTGAATCAGCCTCTGTATCGCTGCTTGTAGCAGCTGCATGGCTTGGTCCAGCAACACTGGTAGTATCAATGCCTGTATAGTGCATCAATCCATTGTTAGTACATTTTTATATCATAATAATACATACTACGAAATTTTAAAAGAAGAAAGTAACGAGCATAATGTTTAGCATATCCTTGTTAAAAAAGTTACTTCGATTTTTCAAGAAATGATCCTTCTTAAAATTATACTAATGTAAAAGTATTAAATATCTGTCTTACCTGATTCCTTACTCATGCTGCAACTTTAATAAATCACTGAGAAGCTCTAATAAAGGGCAAAATTCACAAACGTTGATAAAAGCACGATTCGAAAGCGTGGCGTCACGAAGCGTAATGCTAATGGCGTCCAATCACGTCACTCGCTCGGCTTCGCGTTCACGCAGGGTTGCCAGGGATCAGGGTGCGGATATCTTCTGTTGATCTTTAGGCAAAGAGTAGGTATAATAAGAGGCGTCACTCCGGGCGGAACCTTTGAAGTCCTTGCTTGACCTTGGCATTTAAATTGGTTGTCTATTTCGAGCCGGATATTCAAATCGACTAAATGTACCTTACCGCAATTGGCTGATTATTGCCGAAGTTGACCGATCATTGCCGAAGCTTAGCGATCATTGCCGAATGGGCATTTAAATTGGTTGTCTAGTGATTTCCCTAGGTTATTTCTGTCCTTGTCGAGTGACGCCTCTTATTATACCTCCTCTTTGCTTTAGGCATGTAGCGCGTAGAGGAGTGGGGGGTAGATCCCCCACCATTATACCCCCAACCGACCGTCGAACCAATCAACGCCAAGATGAAAATTTGCCGACGCCAGCGCCAACTAGTGAGACCGCGGCGAACCAGCGTCGCTGGGGAATCGGTTGTCGACGCTGATTGGCCGCGGTCTCACTCAGGGTCTCTGGGCGGTATTCACAAACGTTTCTTAAGCAAATGCTTAAGATTATCTTCGAGAAGACGATCCTATTACACTTAAGACATCAGGGTTGTATTCCAGTTCACGCATTATGCGCATAGACTGTAGAGAAAACCGTTCCGTGTCAGTCTATGGCCGGTATTCACAAACGTGTCTTAAGATTAAGCAAATGCTTAAGCATTCGGCATCCTTTACTAGCTACTAGGGTTAGTAGAGGATGCCGCATGCTTAAGCATTTGCTTAATCTTAAGACACGTTTGTGAATACCGGCCTATGCGTGCATTGGTTGCGTTGGTGGCGCATACGATTCCCTAGAATTCTCCCACCTCTAGCGCATGAAGCGTGCAGTTGATGCGCGCATGCGTATTTGTCTAAAACATACACCAAATCGACGCGCGTTACGAAAAGTAGCACGTTTCATTTTTTCTACATGCAGTTATCCGTAAGAAAAAAATGAAACGTGCTACTCTTCGCAACGCGCGTTGAAATTATGTGGTCCCCTCCTCGAAAGGACAGAAAATATAACCTATAGATATGCTACATGACAATAAATGTTTATTGGATATTTCGTTATTTTACGCTACATTTGTCAATTTTTTATAACTTAACATCATTCCAAAATATTATTGTTACGCCGCAACGGTATCTTAATGGAATCGGGTATAAGATCAATGTCCCTATTTCTAATCATGTAAGATTTTTGCTATCGTAAAAATCGATTTTATAATTTATTTATGCAACAATCGACAAAAAAACTTATTAGACGTAATATTTAACCTTCCCTTTACATATAAAATAAACAAGAAGATTTTTAAAAACATTTTAACCTAATAATACTCAATTTAATATGAAGTATAAAATGTCTATTTCTGCTCAGCGAAAATTGTCTATTTTTCAAACTCACATTTGGCGTTTGGTGATATGAAAATTCAATGCAGTGTACCAACTATTTCAACATGTGTTGTGGGGTAAGACTGGCCAAAATTGAGGGGTAATCGTAGCCAGCTTTTAACATTACTTTTTTCTGGCTTAAATGCAACTGACATAAAAGAATTACGAATAAGGCAGAATGAAGCCAGGAATATTTCTTTACACGCTTCCACATAAAAATCCAAAATGGAGGTAAAAGGAAACTGAGGAAGAAAAAACTAAATTTTGAATCGAGCATGTGGTCCATGGGCATATGACGAATGAGGATGGAATACCCCTGAAGAATACATTTGTGATTCATGTGGTAATTAATTTTAAAACAAAATAATAATATTTTTTTTATTAATTTAACAGTTTTCTCAGTTCTTTTGTAAAGAAAAATCATGGCCGGAATTACCCCACGTTAATTCCGTAATTCCAGTCAAATGAACATTTTTGTGTTATTGCTTCCAACTTTGTTACAACGTAAATTTATGCTTTCTCGGTCATACTAATAAAAACTAGACACTTCAAACTATCAATTCATATAAAAAAACTAGCAAATGTGTAAGTTGCTCAAATTTTATAGCGTTTCTTTCTTATATAGCCGGAAGTACCCTACTTTCCCCTGTTTGCAGTATTCGAATTCGAAATACAAAAGCACACGTAAAGCGACAAATACGCATGCGCGTAATATGCGCATTGACTGCCCATGCTTTTATTTTCTGCACTTGCTGCACGCATTATGAGCTAGAAGTTGGAGGATTCTAGGGAATTCTACGAAATTGGTACTGCATCTCTGCACTCGCGGTATGAATTGCACCCAACATAACGGTCTCAATTTCGAAGCGAACAACACATCCCTAGAAGGTTTTAGGCAGGGTCGAAACGAAAGATGAGGAAGGAAGCAAATACGTAGCGCGCATTTTTATTTCTTATAGCGAATTCGGTACCTCGCACTGATTCCGCACTGGTGCCAGAAAATGACTTGGATTGGTTGTTTCTGATAGAAACGAAGATAGCTCTATAAGAATCAACCAATCCAAGTCATTTTCCGGCACCAGTGCAGAGTCAGTGCGAGGTACCGAATTCGCTATTAAAGGCTTTTACTGCTAAGTTTTTCGAACGTGCTCTTATAATGCTAACTTTACAGCTATACTCTAATCCAGAAGACGTACGAGAGCCTGCGGTTCTATTCAATAGCCTTCAAAACCTTGAATTTACCCCGGACGCGGATAATAAATAACTTTATTTTCCCTTTACACATCTGTTTACCAAATTACGCTGGGTAAGCAGCAGTTCGTCCTGTAAAACTCATAAAATATGGTCTTCGCTTTCAATAATTGTCGCTGTTCAAGAAGAATAGAAAAACTCAGGTTGAGAAAATCCAGGAACCAATAAAGCCATCAAATTTCGTTAGGAGTCGGTCCCCGATCCTTAGGACGAAGTAACCGATGTAGTTAGGAAGCGTGCTTCGACCACCGTCCAAAAGTCTCGAATTAAATTTAACGTAATCCATCCAACTGCATAGCTAATTGTAAGTAAGTTTGAACATTCCCGCGCAACCTCACGAGCATCAAACGCATCGAAAACCGTTCCGGTACGTTACTGCGGTACGAATGCGCGCAGCGACTGCGCTGCGGTCTATGCGCATAATGCGTGAACTGGAATACAACCCAGGTATTCATAGACGTTACTTAAGACGATCTTAAGCATTTGCTTAGAATAAGCAATTGCTTATATCTTATAAGCACTGTCTTTATAAAGCATTTGCTTAAAACAACCCAGATAGCACTCGACGTCTATGAGCCGTCTTTAAGACATCTGTTTCAGACATTCAAGACATCTGTTTCAGACATTCAAGACGTCTTAAAGACGTCTGCTGTTTTCTGAAAGACGTCTTAAAGACGTCTATAGACATTTTTGAATGTCCTGAGTCAGGAAACCGTACGTCATTAAGACGCCTTTTAAACGCCTTGTAGACGTCTATAAGACGTCTTTAAGTGGTCGTGAAGACGTTTTAAAGACGTCCATTTCAGACTTTCACGACGCCTCAAAGACGTCTTCGTAAGGTCTTGATTAGGCCTACTGCAGCTCTTTAAAGAGATATTAGAGATATTAAGCGTGACTTGATTCGTGTTAATGAAATTAAGTATTTTGAAAAAAGAAGCCCGTCGAGTAGCTGCTCTTGCAATAGCGAATGATCGAGACATTTTTTGGCATATTCAAGTTCAAGTCGAAAATATAAATTTCCTTCTGCAAAAAACGCCGGTACTAGAGAGTGACGGTATATGATCTGCCCGGCTCTCTTATAGGCATGACTGCTGTAACCCACCTGCGAGAAGCGCTCGGCCCGGTCGCCGCCTGGCGGTCGCGTACTATAAATGCGTCTTTAAGACATCTAAACGAAGTCGTTTAAAAAACGTCTTGGCATGGACGTCTTAGAGACGTCCTAAACACTTACTCGGAAAGACGTCTTAGAAATGTCTCCGCACAGACGTCTTAAAGACGTCTTAAGGGGTTAGGACACAGTAGTGATCCTCTAGGCAGTGATCGGACAAACCGCAGCCATTTTGGGACAAAACCGGAAATAACATAACCTAAACATTCATTAAATCGTCTGCTTTCCAAGCTGCTTGTTTATCTATCTCTTTCTATTCGTATTTCTGTCTCTTTCCATTCGTATTTCTGTCTCTTTCTTTCTTACAGTTTCTTTCTCTGTGTATTTCCGCTTTAGACAAAATCGCAGCAACCAATCAGCGACGATATGCGTTTGTCCGATCACTGCCTAGAGGATCACTAGGACACAGTAACGAGCCAAGAAAGCAGACGATTTTTAGACGACGATCATAAGAAAAGTAAACAATCGATTAATATAAGGTTTTGTGTTTTAGTTCACTATATTATGAACTATAAGAAAAGCATATAATATTTAAAAAAAATAGCATTTGTACGCCGTGCATTTAAAATGTCCATTTTTTTCGGATGACCAACTGGTGGGCCGGATTCCGGCAAATCGGATGAAGAGTAACAAAAACCCCAAAAATGTCATAAACTATAATATATTTCCTAGGCATTGACGATCCAACATTTTAAATTTTTTAATTATAGTACAAAATATAAACAAAAACATCACACACTTTTGTCGAAATTTGATCATTATTTTTCAAACATCGACCATTTTGTAAATTTTCGCAAAAATTGAAATGTTGTATCGTCAATGCCTAGGAAATATATTATAGTTTATGACATTTCTGGGGTTTTTGTTACAGTTCATCCGATTTTCCGGAATCCGGCCCACCAATTGGTCATCCGGAAAAAAGGACATTTTAAATGGAGACATTGTACGGCGTACAATTGTTATTTTGTATTATATGCTTTTCTTATAGTTCATAATATAGTGAACTAAAACACTAAACCTTATAATAATCGATTGTTTACTTTTCTTATTATCGTCGTTTAAAAATCGTCTGCTTTCTTGGCCCGTTACTGTGTCCTAACCCCTTAATATGGTCTAAGACGTTCAGACCAAAAACAGACGTAAAATGGACGTCTAGAAGACGTCGTGTCCCAGATAGCACAACGTCTGGTAAAGTCTTAAAGACGTCCAAAAGGCGTCTTAAAGACGTCTTAAAGACGTCTTGTTACAAATCAAGACGTTCAGACCTAAAATGGACCTAAACTAGACGTCTCTAAGACGAGGTGTGCTATCTGGGGTGCTATCTGGGTAATAATACAAATACAACTAATTGGTATTAAGTAAACGAAATAAATTGTTATTGAGTTTGGTTATATTCTGAAAACAACTTACATACTTCCTTAAAACATTAAACCGTACCAATACGATTTGGACGTAACAAAAAGACGTTTTAAACACGTTCAGAAGAGGTGCAAAGTAACAAAACATGATGTAAGGCGTTCAGGCCAAAAATGGATTTTTCAAAGCAGTCGTGTGCTATGTGGGATTTGATGTGTTTGTGTGTGTGTGTGTGTGTGTGTGTGTGTGTGTCAAGCGACTTATCCCAGATAGCACACGACGTCTTTAAGACGTCCATTTTACGTTTATTTTTGGTCTGAACGTCTTAGACCATATTAAGATATCTTTAAGACGTCTGCGCGGAGACATTTTTAAGACGTCTGTCTATAGACGTCTTTAAGACGTCTCAACACAGTCGTCTTAGAAATGTCTCCCCACAGACGTCTTAAAGACGTCTCAACACAGTCGTTTAAAAGACGTCCTGGTACAGACGCCTTAAGGACGTCTGAAAGACGTCTGTAGACAGACGTCTTAGAAATGTCTCCGCGCAGACGTCTTAAAGACGTCTCAACACAGTCGTTTAAAAGACGTCCAGTTACAGACACTTTAAAGACGTCTCAACACAGTCGTTTAAAAGACGTCCAGTTACAGACGCCTTAAGGACGCCTTAAAGACGTCTGTAGACAGACGTCTTAGGAATGTCTCCGCGCAGACGTCTTAAATACGTCTTAATATGGTCTAAGACGTTCAGACCAAAAACAGACGTAAAATGGACGTCTTAAAGACGTCGTGTGCTATCTGGGAATGCTCATTCACGTTCGGAAACATTCGGAATAATTCTGTTAGAACAACCAATGATTGAAGGATATTCCGTTCGTTCCTCGGTGGGCGACGGTGTAGGATGCTCGAACATGTGTGAGTATAACGCGTGTGAGCGTGAGGTTATTTATTAATGACTTTCAGAAAAACTTTATTTCACTGGCATGTAGTGTTTACTTTTATCATAATAAACTAATATATGAACCCATCCACTAAACTAATGTAATGTACAAATAAAAACACCTCAGATAGCGGAGACTCCATTTAATTATAATTTATTTTGTACATAATTGATATCAATGTCAACGTAAATTAGGGTTGCCACCTTTTTTACAGAAAAATTACGTACATTTGCTTTCGTGGGGTATAAAAAAAAGTACGCTCAACAAATTAAAAGTACATTTTAATCTTATTAGTTTTTATTTGAAATATCTCAATAACGTAAGATACTTTATTTTAAAGTACGGGTGGCAACCCTAACGTCAATCTTCAATAAATCTATTTTTTCAGTATTTGCACTTCGATTTCGCTCACTACTCGCTTACTTTACGTAAGTAATGGCGGGTAATGGCCAATAGGATGCAATAGGATTGTCTTAAGACGTCGAAAACGTTGTCTTGAAAATATTACCTCACTTTGCGAGAATAGGATCGTCTTAAGACTCGAATAAGACCATCTCAGCAAATGCTTAAAATACCCACATAGCACAGGACGTCTTAAAGACGTCCATTTTATGTCCATTTTAGGTCTGAACGTCTGTGGCTTGATTTGTGAAAATGGACATCTTTAAGACGTCTTCTGGACGTCTTATGGACGTTTTCTGACGTCCAGAAGACGTCTTAAAGACGTATTTTGCAGACGTTTTAAAGACGTATTTTGCAGCCGCCAAGAGAAGACGTCCTGGTTACGTCCGAAACAGGCGTTCAAAAGAGGCTGTGCGCCATCTGAGAAATGTTGATAGATTAGGATACATTAGTTGAAGGAAACCAGGGATTGTAACCAGTCTTTTTTTTTTTTTTTTTTTTTTTTGACGTGGAGAAATCCCTAACGGATACCCCGCCCCCCGGGGGAGGGACGGGGTTATGCGGGACTTGCACCCACTAAAACTCCACGGTGGTCGTCCTCGGGCGCGGAGTCGCGCGCTCGAGGGGAGGACTTTTTGCGGGAGCAAACTAGCGATTCATCCGCTACCTCCCTCTCAGCGCAGTGCAAACTCCGCGCTCAACAGCCTCGCGCGGCAACGCGCGGGGTCTTCCCAAAACTCCGGCGACGCGAGACGGACCACGCGTCCGCATCGCCACTTCTGGGGGGGTCGCATGATGTTGTGGAGGGGTGAGCGTGCCCCCCGGCACCCCCACCCCGCGACCCCCCGCGGTCGAGCAGTGACAAAAAATTCGCGGTGAGAAGAATCGAACCCAAGCTTTCCACTTACAAAGCAACCGCTGTTCGCAGCTGACCAACACACTTCCTTACTGATGTAACCACAGTCTAACCCAAACCATCCACGAAATATGGATAGATCGTACAGGTAAAGTCTAATTAAATCTACATACATATACATAAGTATACATACTGGTACATATAAATGTTTATGAACATTTGCTGAAGGAAACAATGGAAAACCAAAAACGCAGAGGCATTTGTTGAAATGTTTCTGACCGAATGTTTGCAAACCTGTTTTATACAGTTTGTATATTGTTTTCATACAGTTTTTATACAGCTTTCATAACGTTTTTGTACAGTTTTTGTATATTTGTTTCAGTATTTGCGGTCAAAGGTATGTAGTTCTAGGTTAGAGTTTGAATAATTTTTCAATTTTAGGTTAACGTCGTTGATGCCCAATGGATGTTGTATTGCTATTTAGTTGGCCTCGGCAGAAAAGGGAAAGAAGATTTCCATAAATTAAACGTAGCAACGGTTTTAATATGTAACTATCACCCTTACTTTACTGTTCCCAAAATTGATTACTGTAAAATTCAATGTATTTTCTGTATATTCGACCTCGTACTAAAATGTTCTTGTATCTATTATAAGTGCATATATTCTGCATTATTTCCGAATTAAATAAATTAAATAAATTGTTATCGAGTTTGATCTTATTGTTGCGAGCACCCTATGGATGGAATTCCATGGCCCGCTGGTGCTCGCGACCGAGACAACAAGACAGCGAGAAGAAGGCGATCGGACGGATCGCCTGTCAAGCTGTCACATGATAAGCAGACGCCATCGCGAGCAGACGTGTATCGAGATCCTCTTCCGAATTATATTACATCCCTTCTATTTCATATTGTTATAGTTGCATGCGTTATTTATTCTTGTTATACATTCAATTCCTATTATGCCGAACGAGAGACATAACAGTGGTGTCAGAAGTGGGATGCCCGCTCGCAGCGGCATGCCCACTCGTGCTTCCGCGGCATCCGCGAGACCTTCCCCGGGACCGACGGGCGACGCCTCCCTGCAGGAGCTGTTCAACAGTCTCCAGCTTAGCATCGTTGGACAGATGCAGGAGCAACGAAGGGACGACGAAGCTCGAAGGAGGGAGAAGGACGCTGAGGACCGGCGGACACGGGCGGCCTTCGAGGCCCGCATGACAAGCCTGGAGGAACGGATCCAGGTCACGGCCGTTTCTTCGCAGAGCGGCTTCGGTTCTGGTAGCAGTGGCGTGGGGCTTCAGGGAGGAGAGACGGCGCCCCTTGCAAATAGTGTTCCGTTGCCCCCTGTAAATAGTGTTGGGAGTTGTGCTTCTCTGACGCAAGCCTCTGCCCCCGTCGCTGCACCCACTGCTGCCCCTTTGTCGGAATCCCGTGTTCTCAGCTTGGGATATGCGGTGAAGCCGACGATTTTTTACGGTAAAGGTTCGTGGGAGGAGTACCGGATTCAATTTGACACGATTGCGCGCGCGAATGGCTGGGACGACCAGAGGAAGGCTACAGCCTTGGTCGCTTCTCTCAGGGGTGCAGCGAGGAGCGTTCTTACGACACTCTCCGCTGCTCAATGCGAAAGTTTCGCAGAATTGGTTTCAGCGATAGAGTTCCGCTGCGGGGCGAAACATCTGTCAAATTTGAATTATGTGCTCTTCCAAAGCCGTAGACAACGGAGGGATGAAAGCATCACCTCACTCACCACCAAGATCGAACGTTTGGCGCAGTCCGCGTTCGCTGACTGCCCGGTGGAAACTCGCGATAAACTTGCCGCGTCCCAATTCGTTACGGCATTGTCGAGCTCTGTTCTACAGCGGGAACTGCGGCTCGGTGGTTTCACGTCGCTAAGGGCCGCTATGACCAGAGCTCTGGAGATCGAGGCTGTCGAGGCAATGTCTCACAGCACCGCGGCCGAATCGCGGGTACGTTACCCAGAAAAACGGAAGGGTAAAACATCCGACCATTTTACAAGGTATCCGGAAAAGAAAAGGAGGCCTGACGAACCAGAGGCTCGTGCAGACGGTCCCCCAAGGACCTGCTGGCTCTGCGGCAAGACGGGACACTTGAAGAAGGACTGTTACAAGGCCAGGTACGACCAGGCGCCTCCAAGAAAGCCCAACCAGGGAAACGGGAAGAGGACGGCGTAAGGGGGAGACGCCGGACCGTGGAGAACAGTCCCCCGGTCGTCAAGAGTGTGACGATGCAGGCGGCGACTGGGAAAACAAGCGGAAGTTCGTGCGAGGAAATTTTTGTTTGCGGAAAGATCGGTGGGTATCCCTGTAGGATAGTCTTAGATACAGGATCCCCGATCAACCTTTTGGAAAAGGAGCTGTGCCCGAAAGGAGACATAGAAAGGACGAAGGTCGACATTCGCTCTACTACTGGAGAGAAAATGAAGGTCTACGGGAAAAGAAGTCTGGAGGTCAGTGTTGGAGGACTTCTAAGCGTAGAAGAATTCTACATTGTCGACATGGTCGAGAAGTGCATACTCGGAGCGGCGTTCCTGAAGAAAGACCGCTGCAATATCGACCTTTCCCGGAGTGTACTGTGCCTACCCAGTCACTCGGAAGTTCGCCTAGGCGAACCGACCGCTGCGCCGAAGAAGAGGAAAATAGAGAGCGGAACGGTTGTACCCCGGCATTTAGAGGAACTATATACACGTTGTTCGACAGGTTTGACAGAGCGGCAGAAAAAGCTGTTGTGTTGAGTTGCTTTGTGAATTTCAGGACGTTTTCGCCGCGGATCCTAATCAAATCGGGAATTGTGAACGGGTCAAGCACACAGTCAATACCGGGGATTGCCCTCCCATTAAACAGGCGCCGCGGAGGCTGCCTCTACACCGCCGAGCAGAAGTGGAGGAACTACTCAAGAAGATGCTGGCTCAGGGCGTGATTGAAGAATCCCGGAGTCCGTGGTCTTTGCCGATCGTCCTCGTCAAGAAGAAGGACGGGACCATCAGGTTCTGCGTGGATTTCCGACGCCTCAACGAAATTACGAAGAAGGACTCGTATCCTCTGCCCCGTGTCGAGGATACCCTGGACGCTCTCGCCGGATCTTCGTGGTTTTCAACCGTGGATTTGCAAAGCGGATACTGGCAGATTTCTATGGACGAAAAGGATCGAAAGAAGACTGCGTTTTCAGTGGAGACAGGACTGTGGCAGTTCAAGGTGATGCCCTTTGGACTCTGCAACGCCCCTGCAACTTTCGAGCGACTGATGGAAGACGTGCTTCAAAACCTGACCTGGAAGATCTGCTTGGTTTATTTGGACGACATTATCATCTACGGGACGGACTTTGAACAGGAGCTCGAACGCCTACGGACGGTGTTTTCACATTTACGTCAAGCTGGACTATTGATGAGCCCCAAGAAATGCTCCTTCTTCTGCCGAGAAGTGAAATACCTGGGACACATCGTCACCGAGAACGGAGTCAAGACGGATCCGGAGAAGGTCAAAGCCATTTCGGAATGGCCGCAGCCGAAGAACGTTACGGAACTGAGAAGTTTCTTAGGATTGTGCACGTCCTACAGGAAATTTGTGAAGGATTTCTCCAAGATCGCCAAACCCCTGCATCGCCTCACCGAGACCAAACAAAATTATTGATGCGTGACCACGGTCCCGCCGCGTGTACAAGGTCCTCTGTGAGAGCGGCAGAGGACCCCAGCGTGCAAGAACTGTTCCAGAAGCTCCAACAGACCATCGTGGGACAGATGGAACAGCAACAGAAACAGGACGAGGCCCGCTGGCAACGGGGAGAAGTTCTACGGCGAGAGAAAGAGATCCTGGAAAGAACGGCACGGGAGGCCCGAGAGGCAGCTTTCGAGGCCCGGATGACCGAAATAGAAAGAAGAGTCCAGGTTGTAGCGTCTGCACTCTCTATACCGAACCTGAGTACCCCGGTGGGCGGCGGCGCGGTTGTGCGGGGACCAGACGCGGTCATTAGTGCGAATAGTGTACAGTCCTTCGCCTCAGTCCCCGGACCGACCACTGCCGTCGACCACCCGGTGCAGGTAACTGCTCCACTGCCGGTCAGTGATCACGTAGGCTCTCGCGTATTTCATTTGGGGTACACGGTTAAACCTACGACGTTCGACGGGAAAAACTCGTGGGAAGAGTATAAGATACAATTCGAGACGATCGCACGGGCGAACCGGTGGGACGACGCGCAGAAGGCCACGGCCTTGATCGCTGCCCTCGAAGGCTCAGCCCGAAGTATACTCACGACGTTATCAACCGCGCAGTGCGAGAGTTTCGTCGATTTAGTGTCCGCGCTCGAGTTTCGTTTTGGAGCAAAGAACCTCTCCAACTTAAATTACGTACTCTTCCAAAGCCATCGGCAGCGGAAGGATGAGAGTATCTAGTCACTAGCGACGAAAATAGAAAAGTTAGCGAAAATAAAAGAGATCAGCTCGCCGCGTCTCAATTTGTAACGGCTCTAACTGGCGCAGAAATGCATTTTGACAATTACGACTTGGCGGTTTCACGACCCTAAGAGCTGCCGTGACTAGAGCTTTAGAGATCGAGGCCGTCGAGACGATGTCTCAGGGTCCCGCAGTAGAGTCCCGAGACCGCGACACCGAAAAACGGAAGACTAAATCTGATTATGCTTTTGAGAGGCCGGAGAAGAGGGCGAGGTTCGCCAGAGCGGACGACCGATTAGAAGACGACACGAGGAAAACCTGCTGGCAGTGTGGGAAAGCTGGTCACCTTCGGAAGGACTGCTACCAACAAAAAAAAAATGAGGAGAACGACAAAGACGACTAAAATAGTTGATGCTGGAGACCCTACTAGAGAATTGATGGATCCAAAAAAGCCTAGGATTGATTTGAATCAAGACTTAAAGATAAAAGTGATAAACTTCATGATCGCGTCTTTCAAAGCCATACATGATTTGGCCAAGTTTAAAGAAGACAAGGATATGGAAAGCATCAATATTGGATGCCAAGTTCAAAACATTGTCTTTACTTGCTACACTGTTCTAAGGCAAAAGGCCAATGCAACTGGAGGGAGGTTAGCAGAAAGGATTTCTGGGACAACATTCACCATTACTCATAAGAATTCAAAGCACACAGTAGAGAGGAATGATGCATATGAGGCAGTAAATCTAGCAGCTACCACTGCAGGTGTTCCATTCACTCCTGTATCTGGATCCCAACAAAGCTGGTACGGCGTGGCAAGCCCATTGATGAACTTCCTAACTGGGTTCGACCTGAGGTTCAGTGAGCTCCGCCTAGGGCATCATGTGATGAATATACGCAAGGACAGAGGAGAGACATTGGCTGTTAAAATAGCGCAGTATGGTTTAAATGGCGCCCACCATGTATTACTTGAAGGTGTGACATTCCCACCCGAGAAAAGAAGCGCCATGGCTCAATCCTTAGGCCCAATGACAGTTTTATTGAATTACATTAAAGCAGAGGGGATTTATGCGAGAAAATGGGAGATTGCAGCCAAAAGAGCTTTTGCTCATTTTCCTCAAATTGATAGTATATTGCAGGCAATCAAAGGGCCAGAACCTGAGGCAATATATTCAACTGTACAAGCAATGGGAGACCTTTCTCTTTTAACCAGCACAAGGCAAGCTACTAGAATGTTCCCACCTCCCAATGCTTTCTACAAAATACTATCAGCTAACAACATCATAAAGACCAACTTCACATTTTCGGGACCTGGGGCTTTCTTGTTTTACAAAGAGTTTCAGAAGACAAAATGGGTGATGGATGGAAACATGTCTGAAGCACAAGCTGCCCAGATTGTATATCACTGTACTTTTGGGACCTATAAGGAAGATTTGAGCATATTGTCACAGATCACTGATTTCCAGAACTGGGCCACTCGGGAAGATTTTGGAGGGTGTATGAGGCAGGCCAATACATGTGGAAAGTCTGTGAAATTCACCCCAATACAGCAAAAGTATTACTCTAAGTTGAGCTCTGCCAATCAAACGGGGTTTTTAACCTCCAACTATACTCAGTTGTCAGTGGTGCCAGTGTTCAGCGGGAAGAGAAGACAAACTTTCAGAGATAACTTCTTTGACTATCTTGCGTCAAAACAATCAGTCTTCGTGGGTAGCAAATCACTACATGATATAGCGAGCAATCTCAGGCAGGTCATAGATCATGTCAAAGCTAAGGTTGAGTCTCATCAAAGAGAAATTGACATGGGCACTACGGGGTGGTTCGAGATTGAAAGCCTGGTAGATGAGAAGGGTGGGATTGCTTCAATTTGCCGGCTCGTGGACGCAGGATTCGAAGAGCAACCATCTGCAAATCCAGGCGGTACCTCTCCTTGAGTATTGGACGATTTTCCCCGACGCTGTACGCACCCGGACGGAGGTTCATCACCGTAGAGACCAATCACGACTGCGTAGCTGACAATCACCGTAGTTGTGAGAGATATTAGCTAATTTAAATTTGATTATTGAGCTTATTGTTCACCGTTCACTGTTCTATAATTCGCCATAGTTATTAAGATAGTTATTGTTCCTGCTAAGTTAGTTAATATTCGCATTACGAAAATGTGGCGCATTAATAGAAACGCGTTAAGATGGAGGAGAGAACGGCAATCTCGGTCGGACAGCCTACAAAATCTTGAGGCCGAGGATATATCCGTTCAGCCTGCGCGAGTAGAGCCTCCATTTGCCGTGTCATGGCCTCGGCCGCCGGTTATTCCGCCAACGCGAATAAGAAAGTCTGTCGACGATTCGTCCGATTTAAGGAGTAGCTTGGCTTCTCAGAACATGGTTACCGTTGCTAATTCTCAACCTTCAGTGGAAGTACCATCAGCTCGAGAGCTGAGTCCTGCACCGTCACGAATGAATCCGGCCGTCGTAAATTTATCCGAACTAAATAGTGGGTCACCTTGCTCGAGTGTAGTTCCTGCTCAAAATTCGTCAGAATTAGCGAATTATCCGCCTAAATCTTATCTTTCCTTAAAATTGGTAAAAGATTCAATTCCAAAATTTGACGGAGAGCCAAAGCCGACTCTTTGATAAAGTTTATTAAACAATGTAAACTACTTGACTCGAAGGTAAAACCTAACGACCGTGAAAATCTTCTTTTCCTTATTCGGGGAAGGATTGAAGGTCACGCCGATTTAGCATTATCCAATCAACGCGAAATTACTTACCTTGGGCATAGTATCTCTAGCGAAGGAGTGAAACCAGACCCCGGGAAGATTAAAGCCGTGAAATCCTTCCCTACTCCTAGAAGTAAAAAGAATATTAAACAATTTTTAGGCCTGGTCGGTTATTATAGACGTTTCATTCCCGATATGTCAAAAATCGCCAAACCTTTAACACGGTTATTAAAAGCTGACGTCCCTTTTATTTGGGACACTGATGTTCAATCCGCCTTTGAAAATCTACGGGATACAATTTGTTCTGAGCCTTTATTGCAATTTCCGGATTTTAACCGACCTTTCATTGTAACGACTGACGCTTCAAGTTATGCTGTGGGAGCTGTGTTGAGCCAGGGCCAAA
Source organism: Andrena praecox (assembly GCA_963932275.1). NCBI lineage: Eukaryota > Metazoa > Arthropoda > Insecta > Hymenoptera > Andrenidae > Andrena > Andrena praecox. The sequence goes on along the minus strand of OZ010729.1, from coordinate 45,906,707 downwards.
TTGGTAAAGATCTCCCTATTGCATACGCGTCAAGAACTCTTAATAGTGCTGAAATCAATTATTCGACCATTGAAAAGGAGTTACTTGCTGTTGTGTTCGCAATTGATCATTTCGACCCTATTTATATGGTCAACAATTCACTTTAATAACTGATCATCGCCCGCTGGTCTGGTTACATAATGTAAAGGATCCTATTTCCCGGATCATGAGGTGGCGAATTAAATTAAACGAGTACGACTACAACATAGTGTACAAACCAGGGAAAGTAAATTCCAATGCAGATGCGCTATCCCGCAACCCTCCGGATCCTATCTATCTCGACCAAAACTCTTCTTCCCCGATCACAGAATTCACCACTAACCAAACAAAGACGGACTGCACTGACACCCCTCCTTTTAAGCGTCTGCAAAGGGTAGTCGTAGGCGCCAACGACGCACCACTTGCAGATTCTGAGAAAGTAGAGGGTATGGACCGTGATAGAATATGGGAAAATAATGAGAAGTTAAGGGGTTAGGCCACCTTGGACGGAGCAAAATTGCAGTCATTTTCGGCATTTTTTTTAGGAAGATAATAAAATAAACAGAAAATTTAATATGAAGCCTGTTATTATACAACTCTCGCCGGAAAAAAATCGTATTTTTTTTCTTACAAAAATGGCGGCGGTAGAGCCGTGATACGCAAGATCTTGTGGAGCGACGTTTTCCACGGTGTTCAATCTCACGGCTATACCGTTTGACTTAGAACAAAAAACCAAAAAGCTTTATTTTCTGCATGCCTAAAACTATGGAAGTACGTAGCGGTTTTGCGATATCTTGAATATGTTCTGCGCAATTGACACTTTTATAAAAAAAAAATGCACTTTTTCTCTCCATGGTCACCATTTCGAGACAAATTAATGTTTCTGGATTTCCCTACGTACTTCCATAGTTTTAGGCATGCAGAAAATAAATCTTTTAGGTTAGGGGCTGAGGAGCCAACAGAGGCTGAAAGATGCCGGCTTTTATTTGAGACCAAGTCCGTAGATGATGAGACACGATCCTCCGTTAAAACGACCTCAGGAAATGGTGACCTAATTGAACAAAGCAATAGTAGAGTTTTAATGACAAAGACTACTTCACTAATGCCAACCATTCATCACTCCTTTCCTCCCAATATCATTTATACTGTTGCGAGCACCCTATGGATGGAATTCCATGGCCCGCTGGTGCTCGCGACAAAGACAAGAAGACAGCGAGAAGAAGGCGATCGGATTGATCGCCTGTCAAGCTGTCATTCGAGAGTCAGCCGCCATTGCATACAGACATACCGATCCCTCATTACTGAATATTAGAACTTGTATTCGTATTACTAGTTATTGAGTATTGTTCATGTTCCGTTCTTATTGTTCTACAATAAACACTTATTATGTCGCGCGGAAATCGTAACAATGGTGTCAGAAGTGGGATCTATAGCCACAGATTACGAAGATACGCAAGGAGCTGTTGCGTGCGATACGCAAGGAGCCGTTGCGTACAACGCGAGTTCCTCGTTGAGGACCGAAGAGGATTCAGCAGCCGGAGAAGCAGCTGACCAGCGAGGGACGGGCTGAACAGCGGGAGCAGAGACGGCGGTCGAGGCCCGCCGACACCGAGGGACAGACGCAGGAACAGCGGGAACGACGACGGCGGTCGAGGCCCGCCGACGCCGAGGGACGAACACAGGAGCAGCGACGGCGGTCGAGGCCCGCCGACACCGAGGGACGAATGCAGGAAATGGCGACGGCGGTCGAAAACCGCCGACATCCGAATAGCTACAAGCAGTATGCGACGCAGCTGCTGCAAAGGAGGAGATCATGGCTGGGTCGGCTCTGAACGCTCGAGAAGCCGACCTCCGAAAAATAAGTCGAAGCCGACCTACGAACAAGAACCTGGATTCTGGTTGTATTGGTCTCATTGTATAACGTAGAAAACGATTACAACAGAAATGACAGCACGGACTGAAGTTGGCTCCTTCGCGAACATCGAGCAACTTTGACGTTTGACACATTGACGTTTGACATTCACGTTTCGAATCCTCCTATGACGGAGAGAACGTTTCTGTGGAGAAGTGTGAGTCGTCGAACGACATCCGGATACAACGCTCAGCAATGCCGATTCAACTTGGAGCTGCAAGGAGAATCGAGGGACTCGTCAGGCTCGGGAATCGTCATCAGAAGAGGCCTGGTAGAACGCTATAGAAGGAGCGTCGGAGTATTGGTGGTGGAGGTGCGACTTCGGCGGAGACGCAGGGACGTCCGGGAGTGCACGGACCACACCAAGGGTGGGTGTACGGCTCTGGGTGACGGCCGGGGATCCATGCAGTCGTGTTGCTGGCGAGCGGCGTCCCCAGGAGTGCGACACCATCGAAGCAACGCAGAGGCGCCTGGAGTGCGCGAAGTTGCTGTGCTGCGACGAAAAGAGTTCGAGAGCGAACATCGTCACAGACTGGTCGAGGGCGAAGTCGCGACGGAGGGAGTTCGAGGTCGAACACCGTCGTAGGATCGTCAAAACCCGAGGGACAGAGCCCCAGGAGCTGAGTCGTTCCGTCGGGATGGATCGTTCGTCAACAGGAAGTCAAGGGAGACGACGCTGACAAGAGGACCGTCCCTCACAGTCGGGAAGAAAGGAACAGAGCGTAACCAGGAAGATTAGGTTAAGCTAATCTGGTGGACTGGGCTGCATTCGCAGTCCAGCCCCCGCTCTCTTAGATTGTTTCAGAAAACACGAAACCCCACGACGAGGGACAAGGTGTCGGGGGACTGCTGCCGCAGCTTGGATACGGTCCCGAATTCCCCGAATGTGCCACAACAGCGTGGTAGTCCGCAGCGGGGTGCGGACATACGTGGAACCACCCCGCTACCCTCCTGGTCGGGATCCTGGCCGGGCAATGCTTATTGAGGGGTCCCCCCCTACGAGGTGGACAGCGGACGGGAAATGGTGTCCCCAACCACCGGGCGGACGTGCGATGCACGGATCGGTCGGAGGGGGCATCGCGGAGACGGGACCGTTGACGAGCTGCAACGAGACGGTCCCCTGGAGCAGCACCAGAGGCCAAGAAGAGGAATGGGGCCATCTGAAAGCCAAGGAGGGGAAAACCGGAGGAGAAGAAGCAAGAAGATAGAAGACGAGTAGGGAGTTCCGAGCAGATCGTTTGGGGAGGGAGCCTTAGCACGATTGGGACTAGCCGCGATCCTCTGCTTCGTGCTCGTCTCGCCATTCTGTCTTGCCGGTTCTCCCCGACTCCACCGATTCGAGAGAGTGGGAGTGAATAAGAAATAATGTTCATCCGTTTTTTTAATAAGGGGACTCCAGAACCACCAAGGCAAGGGAACGTCGAGCAAGATCAAGGAACGACACAGGAGTCACACCAGGACACAAGGTGGAGCAGCGTCGTAAGCTAGGACGACGCGGGACTCGCACCGGAATGCAGAGTTGGAACAGTGTCGTATGCTGGGACGACGCGGGATTCACACCGAACGCTGGAATGGAGGAGTCCAGAACGGAGCCCCGGAGACGCCGTGGGACACACGTCGGACAGACCTGAGGACAGACGACAACAAACAGAACGACAACCCAGAAGAGGAAGGACCGGAACCGGACATGAACAAACAGGACAACTGGAATCCCCCTCTCTACCCAAGAAAAAGAAGCGTCATCGAAGAAGACGAAACCCGCACAAGAAAGAAGTGCACAAGACCGAAGACGCAAGTGGAGGGTAGAGACACGGAGATCGGCCTACCGACGCCTTGCCCAGGGTTTTTGGGTGGTTTTCCCCTGGGCGTGAAGACGAATGTCGAGGCGGTGGTCCGAAGGAGCCACATAACGTCTTTCCCACTTTTTCGGACCAGAGTACGGCTACGGAAGAGCGAGAAGCTACAGCGGTCGGGACGACCGCTCCTCCAGAGGGGAGAGCAGTGTTGCGAGCACCCTATGGATGGAATTCCATGGCCCGCTGGTGCTCGCGACAAAGACAAGAAGACAGCGAGAAGAAGGCGATCGGATTGATCGCCTGTCAAGCTGTCATTCGAGAGTCAGCCGCCATTGCATACAGACATACCGATCCCTCATTACTGAATATTAGAACTTGTATTCCTGTTAATAGTTATTGAATATTGTTCATGTGCCGTTCTTACTGTTCTACAATAAACACTTATTATGTCGCGCGGAAATCGTAACAATACTAAAGACTATCTCTATATGCGCAAAGATAATGCTATTCATTTCTTCTCTCTCGATAATGAAGTTGTATCTCAAACCACTAAAGATTTACTGACTTATAATAAATTCTCCCTTGAACAAGTTAAACAATACAAACCCAATGTCGGGGAAACAATGGTCTTTCCTAATTCAAAACCCTTTATCTTTCACCTTTTTGTTAAGTCCCAGTCAACGGAAGCAGCAAATCATGTCCATCTGGAATCCTCAATAGTTTCTCTTAAGCATCTTATGAACTCTTTAGACATCAAAACTGTTAGCATCTCTAAAAATGATAATAATATCGAGCCAATCAGTTGGAATTCCATTGAAGCTCTCTTAAAACAGGAATTAAGTAACACACAATATCCTATTACTGTTTGTACTGGCGAAGTTATAACTCCACTTCCATCCAGGAGACCACTTATCATAAAAGAGTTCCATGAATCTACCATAGGTGGTCACCAAGGTATCCAGAAACTCTTCCATAGAATCAGGGAAGACTTTTACTGGCCACACATGGGAAAGGAAATAAGAAACTTCGTTCATTCTTGTTCAAGCTGTCAGAGGAACAAAATTCTTTCTGCAAAGACCAAACAACCCATGCGGATAACCGACACTTCTAAAAAAGCTTTTGAAAATGTGCAGATGGATATAGTCGGTCCTTTACCAGAAATGAAAAAGGGCAATCGATACTTATTAACTCTCCAAGATAACCTTACCAAGTATTCGGACGCAATTCCACTGCTCACTATTGATTCAGTCTCTGTGGCCATGGCTCTGGCTGAACAATTTATCAGCAGATTCGGGTGCCCTAGAACTATACAAACCGACCCGGGGAGTAATTTTGTTAGCAACATAATGAAAACCTTTTGTAGAATATTTAGAATCCAACAAATTACCTCGACTGCATTTCATCCACAATCCTTGGGATCCCTCGAACGGGCACACCGAGTTTTCATGGACTATCTAAAACATTTTTGCACAAAGACTGACTGGGACGATTGGATTCGTTTTGGTATTTTTTCATATAATACGTCTGTCCACGAAGCTACCGGTTTCACCCCCCACGAGCTTGTATTTGGTGTAAAAGCTATTACTCCCTCAGAGTTTGTTAAGCAACAGGTTCCACGAACGTTTGTCGATTACTTGGATAACTTGTTTTCAAAGGTAACCACGACACAGGCATTAGCAGCAGCGAATCTAGGAAGGGCAAAGCAAAGGAGCAAACTCGATTATGATAGGAAAGTAAACCCTCGTAAATTTTCTGTAGGAGACGATGTATATTTGTTCAGGGGACCAAAAACATCAAAATTCGACTCCAGCTGGTTAGGACCATACAAAATTCTTAGAATGTTTAACGACTTAAATGCAGAGATAGGTATAAGAGTTAACAAAACTAAAATAGTTCATGTGAATAAATTAAAATTAGCCTGCGTAAGACTAGACTCCTCATAGACAGTTACCTTTATTATGATACCATTGTTGTACTCCTTTATTGTTAGAATGTGCTACACCACCTTGGCATAAGTTAAGATCACTCTCTTCCAATTGTTTGCGAATTCGATGCTGTGTTAGTTTAATTTAAAATTTCATGTACTATTATGTATTACCCGGAATTAATCTGGAGACGACACAGTAAACATCCCGTAGCATTTCTCGAATCGCATTCTTCGCGGGAGCCTGGGTGGACCGAGTAGCTCGGGCTACCGTGGGGAAGGTGAGGAGGGGAAGCTCGGAAATACTTCATTGCGAGAAGTTTACTTATAGATTAAATTAACAATGTAAGTCGACTTTGATAAATGTATTTTCTTTTTCGGAAAAGCTGTTTCCATTGGAAAACACCTTTCGTATAAAGGGGGACTCCCGTCTAGCGGCGTGTAGTATAAGCTTCAGAAGCGCGAAGTTCGTATCGGATCACACGACTGTAATAGGAAAGGGAGACAAGGTGAAGTTCGCGCAAGCCCGAGGTGTTTGAAAATAGTTAGATTCTTTTAATGAGGGAACTTCAAGATTATAAACAAATCGATACCCGCTTGGGAACGGGTGTTTGAATAAATGAATCTCACCTTCCTCCCTTCTCCTAAGTGTGAAATCCAGCGCAATGTTGTTAAATGCTTGTTTTACAAAAAATCGATAACCGAAAGGAATCGGATCGACTAATAGGAATTTAGCTAGTTAATTAGTAAATTTGCGATTGGCTCTTAGAATCTAAGACATTTTGTAAATAACAAAAGGTGTAAAACCGACGGACTTTTCTGGTAGCACTCACTCAAGCCTTGATAGTCAAAGCTAACAGACGTATCCTCACAAATTCTGAAGTTTATACTACACGCCGCTAGACGTCTTTGTGCTATCTGGGTACGACCTTAAGATGATCTTAAGTCTCGTTTATGAATCTAGGCGGCATCTTAAGCAAATGCTTAAGACGATCTTAATCTTAAGACACGTTTATGAATACCGCCCCCTGAGACGAGGGTGCAGCGGCAGCGGCAGACGCGAGCGACGGCCGCAGCAGCTAGTGTGATACGGGCAACGACGAGCAATGTTTTTCCAACATTTATTAGGAAATAATACGCGACGCATAGTAAGAAGGTAAGATAATTTATAACCTTCAAAACCGTGTCACGGCAGCGAATTTCATGACATTTCTGTACAAATGAACGTCGCACCGTTTTGTTTCATCATTCGGATATAATAGCAAAATTAAAAATTACGTTACCGTGACACCAAAATTTCAAGTTTATTTTCAAGTCAAATTATTTTTCCATGTAATAACAATGATATTTAAAGGTCTCGAAGATAAACCAGAAATTAAAAGGAAATTTATCGAAATTCTATCCAACAACCAAGAATATTTGGAAGGAGACCGTAAAAATTTAAGATCTAAAGAATTGGACGCAATTTTAGAACACGTCTACGCATCTAAATCGTCAAGATCGAGGAGGCACAAAGAATATTGGCGGGTTTACATAAGGAACAATAAAAAATATCTGCTGTCCATAGTATATGTGACAGAAGCAGAAGAGCGCGCTGCTAAAGAAGCGGAGCAGGCTACCCTCGCGGCCAAGATAGCAGTTTTCCACTCAGCGACTGAAGCGTGTAAAGGCTCGTATAGACTGGGCGATAATCGCCGGCAACTAGAGCAAATGGAATTTCCCCCATTGTATTGGTGCGATCGACGGGAAGCATATACTAATTGAAGCTCCTCGAAATAGTGGGAGTATATATTTCAACTACAAGGGGAGATTCAGTATTGTGCTTATGGCCATCGTAGATGCAGAATACCGCATTATCTATGCTGATGTGGGATCGCAAGGCAGAATTTCCGATGGTGGAGTCTTCCATAACACCAAATTATTATGAGAAATTAATAAAAGGCGAGCTAAATATTCCACAGCCGAGATCATTGTTAGGAGGAACAATTCGTAGCCCCTTTGTTTTAGTAGCGTAATGAAACCATTCCCTGGTTCGCATGAAAGCGGTTCGATTGGAAGAATTTTTAACAATAGCTTAAGCAGAGCTAGGCGAGTGGTGGAAAATGTATTTGGTTTGCTAGCTATGGTATTCAGAGTTTTTCGTAAACCAATACAATTGGAACCCACGAAAGTTGAGAGTATAGTGCTGGCGTGCGTGCACCTTCACAATTTTTTGAGACGGAATACAGAATCAAGGCAACTGTACACACCGCCAGGCACATTTGACTCTGATAACTCAAATAGGGGTGACATTATGCCAGGTAGTTGGCGAGAGGGTACAGAAGGCACAGGCTTTCTGAACCTTCAAAATATAGCCAGGAGACCACCTGGAGGCTGCAAGGAAATTCGAAACGAATTTGCCCGATATTTTATATCACCAGAGGGGAGCGTACCATGGCAAAATGAAATTGCCTGAAAATGCTTAAATTTTTAATAAAATTGAAATAGGAGGAAAAGTAATTGCTGTTATGTTACATGGGCCCTTCCGGCTCATCCCGTGCTTGCTGTCCTCGCGTCGCTTTTCTTCGAATCGGCGATTCAGCGGAGTCGCCCCGCGCGTGTCACTCCGGTCGCCGAACCGGGGAAGTTATCGTTGTGAGCACAACGTGACCATTGACAGCCCGGGCTCCTATATTTCCTTAATAAGCAGCGATCGACAGGTGCCGACGAGGCGATTCCCTTATCGATTTCGGGAGCGCAAAGCGCGGCCCTCAACCGCGGGACTTCGAAGCGAAAATCGTGATTTGGGGACTCGATCTAGGGAGCAACGACGAGCAGACGGCCGTTTAGAGCTCGCAACCTCGTCTCCGAGTCTATCTCGCGAATCGCGCTAGGCCGATCTGGTTTAGGTGAAGTGTATCTCCATCCGTCAGACCGAGGAACGGCATGCACCGGGAGTGCCCATACGCGCCGATACGGACCACCGCGACCGCGAAGACGTGCGATATAGCGAGCGGGCGAAACGACAGACGTCAGGTTCACCGACTTCTGTGCGCTACCTGAGAACAACGCGAGCGAACATGACCTACGATAGGTTCAGCGACCGATTAATTAGCGTCAGCGGAGGCGGACCGCCGTCTCCAAAGTATGTAATCATTTATTTGCTTTCTATAAGAATATATATCACACTTCATTGTTATTCCTATAATTCCTGCGTACAATCTTATTCAAATCCCCTCTTATCTTCCCATTCCCCGGTAAGTATAGTTAAGGTGGGCCTTAGCCCTTTGATAAGAGAAAGAACCCGGTAAATCATTCCAAAGATATTCCTTGAAACGAGGGCGACCTTTAGGTTTTTCATTGGAATGCTATGTATTTGATTATCCAATATGAAAGCGACTGTCAAGAGCTGTTAAGATCCAAATTTTTTCAAATTTTGAAAAATCCTTCGACACTCGTTTACATATCACTAAAGACTAGGTATAAACATATCCAAGTTTCAACAATATCCGAAATGTTGCTCCAAAGAGTGTCCTAGTTCGCGTGGAATGGCCCGAGAGTGTAACAAAGGAAATTGTATATTTAAAATAGTAATGCTTACCTCCATAGTACTACGACTGCCCATCGACGTATTGTTTTTTCCCAAATATTGCAGTGCCTGGAACGCAAACCACTCCTTCTTTGACGTCCCGGCTCCACTCCTGCTCTGCTCTTTCCTTTCATTGAGGGCCCTCCCGAATTGGGTCCTTAGACTTTTAATTTTTTTTCGCCATGGCCTCCGAATCGATCCCCAAATGCGCAGCCATTACTGTCAACGCGTCTTCCTTTGCTGTTTTGCTTTTATATGCCTCGCATGAAGCATCCCATAAGGCAGGTATGCCTTGCAGCATCTCCGCGAGTTCTAGCGTGTTCTTAGCATACCACATTTTAACTGTTAACAAGTAACACACATGAATATATTAATTTAAATAATCACAATTAACATTGTAGTATTGTGTACAAATAAGACAACACCAATTATGATAGTAATAATATTGCAAACTTACATTTCTGTATGTCGCGCGCCGCACGAATTGCTCTAACGTCTCTGCTGTCTTTGTAAAAATGTACACTGGAGACACTGGCTGTTTGAACCAAACTGACATTCCGATCCACCGACATGGAAGGTTATATGGGTACTCAGGTATGTCTTTTCAAGGAGGGGGGACTTTTCCACCTTAATTTCGCGTGCCCCCTACTACCTGTTACAGGACTGTATTTAGAGAAGACCGGGACAAAACCGGGGCCATAGGGCCTTAGGGCCTTAGGGCCCCGATTTTGTCCTGGTCTTAGGGCCTTGGGGCCCCGGGTTTGTCCTGGTCTTTTAAATACAGTCCTGCAAGAGGTAGTAGGGGGGCATGTTTAGCGGCCAGTACCCAGCAGGGTGTCGGGTAAGACCCCGCTGAGTGACTTCACACCTAAGTCACTATAGCTCGTATAGGCACTATATATGGACCACCGACAACAAAGCCATAAACAGATTAACGAAGGGCAGGGTATTGCCCACAGCGGAAAACTGCGACATTATTTTAAATAGGCCCTGCCTGCATCGACTTCCCTTCGAATTGGAGACGCTCGAATATGAAAAGAAAACGACGCGCGACATATCGGGTGCAAGCGAAGATGGACCACAGAAATGTCATTATGGGTGCGTTCCACTTATTACGCCCAAATCGCCCGCAACGCCCGTGATTTCCATTACATCTTGCAACCATGCGGGTGCTTTGGACGTAAGTGGAACGCACCCTATATCAGAACCATTCGGACCTGCATTCCTTTCAAACGCGAGGTTTCCACCTCTTTATAGTGATATCTCCTCCGCGAGGTCCATCTTGTCTTGCACCCAATACGTCGCGCGTCCTACTATTTTGATATTCGAGCGCATGTTTATACTCGAGCGATAAGGGATCTATCTCCAATTCGAACTAACGCCGACGCACGCGGGGGCCACGCGCATTCAGAGGATTACCCCTTTTGTTCCCGTGTTCCTCTGCAAGACATGTTGCCACCTTTGCACAGCAGGATGGTCGTAAAATCGGTATCAACACAAATCTGACGTGATAAGGACTTCGGCCTCTTTTTGGATTAAACGGTCGTCATCTTGTTACACGAATTGGTGCCGCTGCTGTCCGCTTCACTGTGCGACCTCGCAAGTATTCTCTTTGCATATGTATACCTATCACTTGCATATGTGTAGGGTCAGGTGGGGTACAGTATAAAAAAAAATTACTAATGATTGTAGACAACAGAATGTATAATAAATCAACTTTTCTTTGTACTTAAACAATCAACAGTCGTGACCCTTGAAATCAGAATTAGCAAATGTTAACAATTATCCTTAAAAGCTAATCAATTTGGCACTTTACCGAGATCACATAGTTGTTACAGTGTGACCCAGATCTGGGGTACAGTTTGAATTTCGACTTTGTAGTAAAAACTGAATACACTATATTGAACTCGCTACGCATATGGAACGGGAACCTCAGGTATAGATTATCATAAACGATGTAAAATTGTATCATATTTCAGGCCCAAGGCAAACCAGTTGCTTCCGAAAAACTAGCCAGGTTAATCGGCCAGAACGTCTCATCAGAGTCGCGGTTTATGATCGTATTATCCCGCACTTCGACAGTGGACAACGGTGCGTACGGGTGCGAAGTCACCATCTATACCTACTCACCACCCGCCGACACAGCAATAAACGGATTAACAAAAAGGCCGCTTTATATTCTATTTTCAAATTTTATTATATTTTGGGCCTTTATATTGTGTTCTGTATTTTGCCTTTATGTTGGGACCTTAATTATCCCAAACGAAGCGGGCTCGGGTAGGTAACAGTTGAGAGCGAAGCGAAAACTCATTTATCGTTTATTGGTGGGCAATTCCGTATTTCCCAAGACAGCTTCGACAACATCTTCTGGTTGCCAGATTTTCAAAGGGCAATCAAGAACGTACCTTCGCAGTCTTTAAGAATTTATAGATTATTCGCTGTGAACAAAAATGCGACTTTTCGTTAATACGCAGGTATCCACGGGAACAGTAAACAGCTGGATGGTTCCCAACGTATTGGAAATAAAAAAAATTGTTTATATGCAATTGCATGCTTCGGGGCGGGGGGGGGGGGGGGGGAGGTGTAAAATTTTTAGCGCATACGATATTTTTCTTCGATTATTATTTTAAGAGATACGATGGTCAAGTTCGGGTTTTTAAATGGAACTATTTTCTTTTTAGAGATCACTTGCTAGTGAGTTTCCAGACAAATTCAATAACCTATAATGTGTACACCTTATTTTAACTGATTTTCGAGATATTGCGCTTGCAAATTTACTGATTTCCACTGGAAGAAAACTGCTCGAATAGAAAGCACCGGGCGTGGTCTTGTTTGCGCCACGGGTGGTTCGCAGTAGCCACTGCCTCTTGAAACAGATACCTACCAATGGTCTACGCCAGCAGTTGCAGCCTCAAAGGCTGGACAATTATTACCGTCACAAATGCTACGTACATCAGCGGTATCGAAAAGCGTACCGTTAATGTTTCAAAACGTCATGAAATTTACTTAGAGTTTATACGTAAGGAGAAGTACGAAAAGATGAGTCAGTTTTCACTTCTAAATAGTATTTTATTTCGCATTCCCTTCTACCCTCGGATGGACAGATCGTTCGGGAGGGATGCAAGTCCGAGTAATTAGGTTGCGAGGTGTGAAAGTTGCCACAGCAAATATCAACCATGGGGAGCATATTATATTAGGATCAATCTGCCCTGCATCCCTCCTAAACGGCCACTCCCTTGGAGAGGCCCTCTTCACAGCAATATCTTCTCTCCGAGGCCCACCATCTTTCGCACGGAATAGGTCAATGCGTGCTTCTGTTTTGGAATTGAAGCGCGAGTTTTTACTCGAGAGATAAGGGATCCGTCTCGAATTTGCAGGGAAGACGGCGCAGGCGGGACCACGCGCAGTCAGCGGGCTACCATTTTTTCTTCTTGTGTCTCTCTCTCTCTCCGCAAGGCGTATTGATATTGAATAATACTTTTTAACTGCTATACCTGGCACATTTAGATAAAAACTGAAGGGGATGTGTGGTGTTTTCCACGCAGTAGATCATATAGTAGATATTTACGTTAAAAATTTATTATATATAAGCTGTCTCAGAATGTTATAAGAAGTAAACAGAATATTGTGTATCTGATCCAGGGTAGATTAGCAGAACGCATTGCTGGAACCGATTATAAAGTGAACCATGGTGGGATAGAAATAACCAAAGAGAGAACACCAATACAAAAAATTGTGTTTGACACCGCTAAGGAATTCGGCGTGGAGTTTGATAAATACGATCAGAGATCAGAGAAAAATTGGTATGGTATTGCAGGACCATTGCTGAATTTCTTATCAGGCTTTGCATTGAGGAGGAAAGAACTACGTTTGGGACATCATCAAATGCCTCTTGTGAGAAGAGGAAACCAAGAAAGAGTGGTGAATGTCACTCAATATGGAATATATGGTTGCCATCATGTATTATGTGAGGGCATGACTTTTCCACCAGAAAAGAGAGCCTCAATGGCACAATCGTTGTGTCCCTTAACAGCTCTCATGTGTTATATCCGTTCTGAAAAGCAGTTTTCAGCTAAATGGCATGTAGCTGTTAAAAGGGTTTTTGCACATTTCCCTGACATAGATAGTATTATCACCCTTATGAAAGACAAGGAACCGGTTGAACTCAGACAGCTTATATCATTTATGGCAGATATAGCTTTGATAGTAACCACAAGACAGGCTCAGAGAATGTTCCCTCCACCTGCAGCTTTTTCTTATATTTTTACCAAAGCAGAGCACAGCGTAAGGAATAGTATATATAAATGCACTGTTCTCGAACCAAACTTCAACTTTAGCGGACAGGGATGCTGGGCATTTTATAAGATATTTCAAAGCATCAAATGGTCAATTTATCTGAACAAATCAACCGATACTGTTGCTAAACAAATCGTTTATCATAGCATGTTTGGCACCTACAAAGAGGATCTATCATTACTTAGTCAGATCACTAAGCAAGGGACATGGAATACAAGAGAAGAGATGGGGCAAGTTTTCCAAAAAGCTAACACATCCGGCACACCAATACATTTCATACCAGTTCAGCAGCTATACTATTCTAAATTGGCCCAAGCAAACCAAACGGGTCTCCTGACTTCCAATTACACTCAGATGACATCTCAACCCTGCTTTAGTGGCAGAACTAAGAGAACATTTAGCGATGCTTTCTTTGACCACCTAGATGAAGGAACAGTGCTTGCATCTTCTGGTAGGTCAATTCAGCACATGATTGCTTCATACACTACAATAAGGGAAGAGTTAAGAGACTTCTTGAAGAAGAAAGACAAAAAATTAGATATGGGGACAACCGGTTGGAAGAAGATGGATGATGTCACACCTAGCCTTGAGGGTGGTCCAGATGAGGACATGGTATTCAATCTTAGTGGTCGGTTTTTCTTGGGAAAGTCTTAAAAGTTGCCAATTCTTTGTTTCAAGTTTCGTCTAGCAAACTATATCCTGTGCAACTATATTCTAATGATTGGTCACGTTAATGTTCTGATTTAAAAAAAAAAAAAAAAAAAAAAAAAAAAAAAAAAAAAATATATAGACTTATTTGAGTAGCTGGCCTTACTCCCACCTCTTCTGTAATTTTCTTCTCAGAATGACCGAGCGCAAATATCGCACAAAACCTGTTGATGGTCGAGTTCACACTCGACTACATATCTATTCTCAACCACGTGTATGCCCGAGGACGGGCGCATGTCAAGATGGTCGTGTCGGAGACGACATGAAGTCACGTATGATTGAATTGCGAAGTCATTTTGGCGCCAATCGAAAACGCAAGCGTCAGACTGTTAGCGAGCGCTTGAATGTAGTCTCGGAAGGAAAAGGGAAGTGGTAGTTTAGCAACCGAAAAAAGGTTGATAATTTGAATGCGGAATTTATAAAAGGATATTTATATATATATATACATATATTTATAGATATATACATATATTTATAGATATATTAAATTATTAACATATACATGTACTATAGGATGTACTTCAATATATATAGTGCGTGGTGTGTTGCCACAGAGTCGGCGATGTTTCCCATTCGGAACGGGAAAACAGAAATACAGGCACTAGACACTCGGGCGATGTTGCTCACCGTCCACTTGAATACAGTTTTTCGGGAACATGTGGCCAACAGTCATTTCTAGAAGGCCGTTTGAGGCAAGGGTCGAGTTGCTGTATCCCACAGCGATTGTTGCAAGTGGCCGGATACAAGTCGCCGGATACAAGTCGCCGGATAAAAGTCGCTGGCGACAAGTCGGTTATCCCACCGACTCGCCAGCGACTCCGGCAACAAAGTTGCCGGCGATTATCGCCCAGTCTATACGAGCCTTAATGCCTCTTTGTCAGTCTCAACTGCGGCAGAAACGGTGGGTACAATGCTGAATCAACAGCGCAAGCGTAAGCGCCTTCGTGTTCGGCGAAATGAGATGGAGCTGCTTTTAGATATACCAACTGCACGTACTATATATGTTATACTATGTACTTACTGTTAACAATTACCCAGTACGTAAAATAAATTTTGACTTTTTTTCGGACTTGTATAAATCATTGAAAAATGTCATTCTGAGGAAAACGCGTTCAATCCCAAATAGCACAAAGACATCTTATGTACGTCCGAAGAACGTCCGTTCCGGACGTACTGTATTGTTGCGAGCACCGGGTATAGGCATATGCATGGCCTGCTAGTGCTCGCAGCCGAAGAGAGAAGTAGGTCGGCCTCCGTCAAGAGGACGATCAAGAGGCCGACAAGAGAAGAGTTTCGTACCGAACGCCATAGCGTTCGGACGTACGTGTAGTATGATCGGGACACCTAATTGTACCTCAAATATAGATAACGGTCGTATAGTGTGTGTGCCCGTGTATTTATTCTGCCCGTTGCGTCGGGGTGGCCTGCAGTAAAAACGCCCCGACGGAACAGTATGTTCGGAGAATGTCCCGAGAAGGTCCATATATCCCCTGTATGTCCTCGTTAAGTTCTTTAAATGTCGTAGGAAGGTCCTATTTACAAAGTGGGACGTCCTGAGAACATGCTGTGTCAACATTCTCAGAACGTTTTCCGAATGTCCGAAAGTAAAGTTAAATACGTCCAAAAGGCGTCTTAAAGATGTTTTGCAGATGGTGTAAAAGCACCTTAAAGACGTCTTCATCAAATCTAGGTTAGGAAATTAAGAAAAAAAAATTTGGCGGTGACGGGAATCGAACCCAGACTCCCAGATTACGAAGCAACTGCTTTTTTTTTTTTTTTTTAATAAAGTGTTTATTGGTCCAGACAGTACATTATACAAATGTATGATGGCTCCAAAAACAGATAGGAAAAATAGCCAGACAAACTTGGGATCGAATACTATTTGTTCGACGCAGCGAATACTTATAGTTAATAATCGTTGTTGCTTGTAACTAATGTTGTATCGATATGGTCGTAATCATGATACAAAGAAATTAACGATCGCTGCCACTTCCGCTTGTGACATAATAAATGGGAAAAATTACAGCGGCCGTATTGCCGGTAAAAAACCCATGTACATCTCTTGATACGGTTTATATCTTATAGCTAATCTTAGGACTAATGGATAGGAAGAGGGTAGGAGAGTATTTACAAGGGAGGAGGTATGAAGAAAAGAAGAGACGTAAGAGAAAAGGAAGGGGTATATACAATGGGACTTGGATGATCCATTATGTACAAGATAGCGTATGCGCCCCTCTCAAGTGCCAAACGGCCCCGGATCATATCTCCCTCGCCCTTAAGGTAGGATCTCCTACCCGCGACTGGTCGCTGCGACTGGTCGCAGCGATTTGACCCAGCGACTGGCCCCAGGCTGAATCTCCTTTCCTGCGACCAGGGGTGTGCGGATACCCGACTTTTCGGGCTCGGGACTGGCCGGAAACTTTCGGGCGCGATCGGGCGGGGTCCCGATACTTTCGTATTGCCCGAGATCCCGACGGTTTCGGGATCCCGAGACTCGATTCGGGCTACAAGCATAGCCGCCATGAGCGGGCAATTTGATTTCAGGTCGGCTCGGCAAAACTCGGACGTTTAAACTGGTTGTCTATTCGAGCGGGATATTCAAATCGACTAAATGTACCTTACCGCAGTTTGCTGATTATTGCCGAAGTTTACCAATCATTGCCGAATGGGCATTTAAATTGGTTGTCTAGTGATTTCCCTAGTTTATTTCTGTCCTTGTCGAGTGACGCCTCTTATTATATCCCCTCTTTGCTTGTAGCCCGAAACGAGTCTCGGGATCCCGAAAATTTCGGGATCTCGAGCAATACGAAAGTATCGCGACCCCGCCCGACCCCACCCGAAATTTCCCGACCCGTCCCGAGGGCCAGGAACTCGAGCCTCGGGACGATCCGCACACTCCTACCTGCGACCAAGTCCATTGCCACAGTGGGGCAGAATCCCAAGAAATAGAGGAACTATTCAACATGTTATTTTTCGCAATCGAAATGCCGAATCATATTAAGCTACTTTATAAAAAAAGATTTTTGATTTTCTTTCGGCAAAGATAGAAAACTATTACTGGATCTAAAGAAATGCATAAAAAGTTTAAAACATCTTCGTCTGTATTGCAGTGGGAATATTTTGAGCTACAATTTTTTCTATAATTTTTAAAATCTTTATTTCTGCCTTCTTCTTTGGTCTGTCCACTCAATTGGCCGATTGGAAGGTTGCCAAAATATTTTATACTTTCGCAGGAATGTA
The DNA here is from genome assembly GCA_963932275.1 of Andrena praecox. Taxonomy (NCBI): domain Eukaryota; kingdom Metazoa; phylum Arthropoda; class Insecta; order Hymenoptera; family Andrenidae; genus Andrena; species Andrena praecox. The sequence goes on along the minus strand of OZ010729.1, from coordinate 45,889,245 downwards.
TTTACACTTTGTGAACAGTATTTGGTATATAGGCAAACATGGATACAGGTTTACCACTATTTCTGCATGTTTCGCCTTGCGGGACCAAAGTGGGCTCAGCGCGAGGCGGAAATTCCAATTATCTTTTACAGCCGGTAATTTAGAATTTTTCGAAGCGAAATTTCTTCATTCGTTTACGGTAGGCAATTGCTTGTTTTCGAAGCGTTCATCGGGAAGCATTTGTGTACCTGATGTCGAACAGGGACAATCAACGCCCTGCCGTTTTTTACAGGGGTTTCAACTTTCTTCGCACTGAGTTAATCCGTTGATTGCTCTGTCGGTGGATGGTACATATCTATAATGAGTTCGGACCCGCACGTACCGTTGTCTACCGTCGACTCGCGGGACCATACCGCCATAAACCGTGACCCTGGCGAGACGCTTTGACCGATCAGCCTGCTTAGTATTTTGGAACAAAATGTGGTAGGTATTTTCCTCCCCCACTTCGTGAACAGGGAGAGGGTTCCTACTCCGCCGACGAATTCACAGAGCGCGGGTCCCCCCTTCTCGAAGAACGGTGTTTCCAAAACTTTTGTTTCATAATTATATCAAAACAGCAATTACTTTCATATCATTTTCTCTTCTTTATACAATAAAGTCAAAAATATAAAATAGTTGAAAGCAGAAACCTTGAAGATACTGTACGAACTCTCGTTATCGTTATACCTGGTTCTGAAGGGGTATTCTTTCATGCATTGGCATACATTTATATTCATAATATATGATTTGTTGAGACGAAGTGAAGAAGTTGGAACATAAGGTCATTTAATGTCGCATGGCCACCCCTTTTCTTCCTGTGGCTCTCCGCGAGGCGTACTGGTCTTTCTGCAGAATAATTTCGTTTCCTACACCATTGCCAAGGAAACATTCTTCGATCTAACATAAGAACATCTTTTGGTAATTGTGCGGACCTGAAAATTAATTTTCGGCACGGTCAACGTTCCGACCATACTTATTATTCTTTTATACTGTAGCGAAACACGGTTTATTGTCTGCCGAACGTAGAGGAATTAGCTTGTAGCAATTGGGGATTAATCCTAAAAATTGTTCCGATGTTCTGCAAGTTACTTGGCAGATGTTTCCTAATTACTTTATATCGTGTAGGGGGCCAAAGGTCTGTCATAAAGCTGTAGTAAACCGTGGCCCGCTAACAATCCGTTTAGGGCATCACTCATCACGCTATATCATGGAACTTCGCGCGTGTGTCGATAGGAACACTGCACTTTCCATGGCATATTTATCAAATTCTTGTAGTTTTATTGGAACTATTGACGCTAATTCATGACGAATTGACGTTATTTTCTTAAATAACGTAAAACTTATATATTAACACTTTTAGTATCAATTTCCTTAATAATATTCGGCATTTTTAAATGCAAAATACAGGATGTTGCATTTTTTCCCATTTTTGGGGATTTACCCCCACTGTGCGACATAGAATACACGTACTTAATCCATAACTGCCAAATATTCGCGAATGCTTTTTCCGCAGTAGCAAGGCCTAGATTATGTTGATTAGAAAACAAACAAAAAATTTGTTCAGAAGTTCCCGGAAGTGGAACTAAAAAGGGGATGATTGCTGACAATTTTTCAATTGGTTTCGTATGGAAAAAAAACTGTATGTAACTAATTATTTGCTATTACTTAGCAGAATCGACACTACTCATTTGGGGCCCCAAAAATTGTTTTCTTTTATATCACCAAAAATTAAAAGACGCGATTTAAAATTCTGCACGAAAAATACATACAATCATAGACACGTGTTTGCACACAGATCAGAAGTAGGCGTCATGATACTTTTACCGCTTTTATGTGCTCATATTAGTAGTCTACAGGTAACATAAAAATACATACTCCCATATCTTTTGAATTCTGACTTCTTTCCTTATTTCTTGGGATTCTGTCACACTGTGGCAATGGGTCGCAGTGCGACTGGTCGCTAGACTCCCTCCGGAGGGAGTCAAGCGACCGGTGGTCGCAGTGCCCAGCCTGCGACTAGGTATAATGGGAAACAGACCCTATCGCATTGTGTTGCCTCTCGAGTAGCCTAGGCTAGTACTCAAACAGACTCGCGTCAGGCTCCTACGTCTGGCATATACCCGACGATCGCAGTCGCTTGTAGGAGAACAGATACATGCTTTCCCATTGCACCAGTATACTGCGACCAGTCGCGGGTAGGAGATCCTACCTTTAGGAGACTTCTATGGCATTCAATCAGTTCAGGCATGTGTGTGCACGTGGCGGAGAGCCACCAATACTTCTTGAAATTGAGGCGATGGAAGTCGCGCTGGTCTCTCCTGGGGATGGATGTCGAATATTTAAAGTCACGATTAGTCAGGAAGTCGGTGTGAGTGTACGCTATCCGTTTGTTCGCCTTATTCCTGCGCCAGTGATATATTATGGGGGTGTTGTTATTATTTTGTATCAGGCCTTGGGTGTCGCACTCTAAAAATGTTTGCGGGGTCACGTAACCTGACGCAAGTTGTTTATGTGTGGGGGTTTCGGATTGAGTGGCGAGGGAATTGATAACATCGTTATCTATAAGCAGGAGTTTGCTGAAGTACACTCGAGCGAGGGAGATCATGAACGAGTCTATTCTGGGTATGTCCGCTCGGTCATACAGGATCTGATTACTGATAAAATGTTTCCAGTCAGAATCTGGTGTCCGGTAGAGCCTGAGGCAGGCGCGCAAGCACTTGCGCTCCAGAGCTCGGATCTTCTCGCCGATGGTGTGGTTGAAATTCCATAGGATGGGCGCGGCGTATGTTATAATAGGCCGGATCAGTAACATGTATAGAATAGTTTTGGCCCTGCCTGTGAGGTGCCTATTATGGAAGATCCTGCTATTGGCTATAAAGGCTCTGTTGGCTTTTTCAAGTTGTATGTCAAAGTGCCGATTTCCCCGCAGAAGATAGTCAAGTTGGACTCTCAAGTACTTGACTACCTTCTTATGCGGGATGAGTACCTTGTTGCACGTGCCAGAAATTGTGGCCGAGATCTGGAAGTGCTTGTCGTCTACCCTGGCCCTGGGCGTGATGTTTACCTGCGGTTTTCGGAACAGCATCGTTTCGCACTTGAGAGGGTTAAGGGGGGACTCTACCTTGTTGGGCCGAAAAATCGATGAATTTGGTGAATTTTTTGTACAAAAACGGTTTGACAAATTAATTTGCGGTTTGACAGGCTGTTTTATTGTATCTTCAGCTCTTGTTATAAATTTTTATGTGACGGTAAAAAAAAAGATGTGGCTGATACAGAGCGCTGACTTGAGGCGTTGAAAAAAAATCGGGTGGTCCTGGCGTTAACGAAATATACTCGAAGGATAATCTGAAACACAAAAACGAAAGAGATTCTTAATCTGTATGAATGTGGCTATCGATGGTAGTAGATTCATTAAGATAAACAAAGAAATGTTAAAATGGCAGTAACCGTTCCTAATTTTACTTAATGATGTTTTGCCGATTTTTGAGAAAAATTCGATTCATCATATTCAGAAGCCTGCCATTTTAACATTTCTTTGTTTATCTTAATGAATCTACTACCATCGATAGCCACATTCATACAGATTAAGAATCTCTTTCGTTTTTGTGTTTCAGATTATCCTTCGAGTATATTTCGTTAACGCCAGGACCACCCGATTTTTTTTCAACGCCTCAAGTCAGCGCTCTGTATCAGCCACATCTTTTTTTTTACCGTCACATAAAAATTTATAACAAGAGCTGAAGATACAATAAAACAGCCTGTCAAACCGCAAATTAATTTGTCAAACCGTTTATGTACAAAAAATTCACCAAATTCATCGATTTTTCGGCCCAACAAGGTAGAGTCCCCCCTTAAGTCGCAAGTTCCACGACATGTAATACCTGTTGATTTGATCTACAACAGTGTCTAGTCCGTTCTGGACAGCCTCCCCTCTATTACCAGCGACGAATACAACTACGTCGTCGGCGAAAGCCAGGAAACCGGCACCCCCCTGTGTATTAAAACCGAAGAGATCTGGGAGGTCCCCCAGAAATATGTTGAATAGGACCGGCGAGTTGACCGTGCCCTGTTGCAAACCCTCCACTATGTAGAATTTGGTGGGGGATAATCTCTTTCCATCCCAGGTATGGAAGGACTTGCCTGAGATCATGTTCCAAACCATATAAACCAACCAGGGGGGGCAACCTCTCTTATGTAGCTTGTATATAAGTCCGTCCAACCACACCGAATCAAACGTCTGGAATGATTTTATTATCGGTGCAGAAGGTCACAATGGAGTCATTGATGACTGCCTCGAATATTTTCGAAGCAACTGCTTTTCGCAACTACTCAAGACACTTCCTTGCAAATATTTCAATTTCTAGGTATATAACTATTATTAATAGTTTATAAAAAATGTGCATTGACGCGAAATATTCTACAGAATATCATCATTCGACCTCTAGACTCATTGCTTAAAATTTCACATTCGTTTCAAGACAGATGTTTTAACGACGACTTAAGACAGACGTCTTGAAGACGGCGTATGCTATCTGGAAACATATCAGCATTTCAGCGTCTTCATTGCACAAAAAAAAATAGCGCAAAGGCGAGGTTCAGTCGTAAGACTGTTTTGCAACCGCACCCGAATCATCTGCAAAACCTACAAGACGGTTGTTCTTCGAACATTTTAGGTCTTCTAAAGATTCACAATACTTACGAGACAAATGTTCTCGGAACATTCGAAATGTAGTCGTGCAAAACAATCACGTGACTTACAAGATTGTTTGATGTTTCTAGAACATCCGAGATTTAAGTCCTAAGAACGTCCGTAGGACTTAAGAAACGGACGTTCCTAGAACATCCGAAATTTAAGTCCTAAGAACGTCCGTAGGACTTAACAAACGGACGTTCCTAAAACATCCGAAATTTAAGTCCTAAGAACGTCCGTAGGACTTAAGAAACGGACGTCCCTGGAACATCCGAAATTTAAGTCCTATGAACGTCCGTAGGACTTAAGAAATTGACGTTCCTAGAACATCCGAAATTTAAATCCTAAGAACATCCTATGTATGTTCAAAATGGACGTAGGACGTTCGGATATAAACTGGACATTAAAAGGACGTCCTTGGGATGTGCGGTGCTATCTGGGATGTTTCGCGCGGCTCAGTCAGTTCTTCATCGTCGCTACCAATTGCGTGTGAGGCAATTGATGTAATCAAGTGATCAGCGTTAACTGTATATAAATTTGCAGCTTTTATCTTAACCATGTGACGCTTAATAATCTTAGCGACGTTTTCATTGCGGCGGACGTAATCCCGATAATCATCATAATCATCATCAAAATCATCAGAATAAGCACCAAAATCAACTGAAAATCCATTGATATTGATAATATCAGCATGCATCGCGTAATTAACCGACGTGTAATTGTTTTTACTCTTAATAGTAACATCAGAACCGTGTTCTAGGAGAGTTGTAACCATTCGTTCACTACCTCCGATACAAGCAAAGTGAAGCGCTGTTCGACCAGAACAACTCGCATAATTATTATTATTATTATTATTATTATTTCGTTTTTATTACTCGTAAAACAAAGGTATTGTACATAAGGAGAAAGTAAAGGCGAGGCCGCGGTATAAACTGTTAATAGGCCTAACCATAATTATCAACGTTGGCACCTACTTTTAAAAGAAACTTTACAGTTTCTGGATGATTATTTGCAGCAGCAAGTTGAAACGGTGTTACTGCGTAACGATTATTCATAGAATCAATTTTGGCACCAAATTTTAAGAGAAGCTCGGCGATATCTAGATAACCAAATTTGGCAGCTATGTGGAGAGGGGTCATACATATAGTCCCAATTATCCATAGCATCAACGTTGGCACCGTGTTTTAGCAGTAATTCTACAACTTCTCTATTACCTTTTTCAGTTGCAGAATGAAGAACAGTCGGTCCATTGCCGTCCTCAGCATTTACATTAGCTCCTTTGCTCCTTGTGTTTAAACAGGATGGCGTTTCAAGCTTATCGCTTATATTGCCCAAAGAACTAGTATAATCATTAGGGTGGAGCGAAAAATTTTCTTTTACAATTTCGCCAACGCTGTATGTTTTATTTTTGACCCTATACTAAAGCATTATTCATACCAAAAATTAATAAGTTCTTACATCATCCTCAGGTGGCGCATGGTAAATTAAAAAAACCTATAGAGACTATAAATTTTTTACAAATCAGTATTCTGCGCTTTCCTTAGTGTCCTCTATTGCAATTGTTGATGAGAATCCATGGCCCGCTGGTGCTCGCGACAACGACCAGAAGCCAAGCGAGAATCGATCGCCCGTCAAGCTGTCATTCTGAATCCAGCCACCATTGAGAGTAGAAGGATAGAAATCAGAATTGCTGTTCTCGAGTTTACAGTTCCCTATCGTTCCTTGGATTAAATACCGTTCAATCGTTATTGTGTTCCCCGTTTCTGTTCGCGTTCCTTGTTTCCTTTTGAATGTACTACGACGTGCGCCGAGCCAACTCGCCGATGCAGCACTGGTGTCAGAAGTGGAATCCGTGACCACGGTCCCGCCGCGTGTACGAGGTCCTCTACGACAGGGCTGAGCAACTTGTTCGCCACCGCGGGCCGCACAGTCCCCACTACCAATCAGCCGGCAAGAGCAGGCAAGTCGGGGAACGGGCCGCATGCGGCCCATGGGCCGCGGGTTGCCCAGCCCTGCTCTACGAGAGCGGCAGAAGACCCCACCATGGAGGAGATGTTCCGGAGCCTCCAACAGGTGCACAGATGGACAGATGGAACAACAACGGAAACAAGACCAGGCCCCGATGGCAACGGGGAGAAGTTCTACGGCGCGAGAGGGAGATCCTAGAAAGAACGGCGCGGGAGGCCCGAGAGGCAGCTTTCGAGGCCCCCGTATGGCCGAAGTAGAAGGGCGAGTCCAGGTTGTAGCGTCTTCACTCTCTACTCCGAATCTGAGTGCCCCGGTGGGTTGCAGCTAGGGCTGTTCGAGTACTCGAATATTCGAGTAGCTCGAAATTCGGACCGAGCCGAGACTCGGTTTTCGAGCCGAGCCGAGTACTCGAATTTTTTCGAGTACTCGAATTTTTTCGAGTAACTCGAATTTTTTCGAGTAACTCGACTTTTTTCGAGTAACTCGAATTTTTTCGAGTAACTCGAATTTTTTCGAGCAACTCGAATTTTTCGAGCAACTCGAATTTTTTCGAGCAACTCGAATTTTTTCGAGCAACTCGAATTTTTTCGAGCAACTCGAATAGAACCGAGAACTCGAATTTTTTCGAGCAACTCGAATAGAACCGAGAACTCGAATTTTTTCGAGCAACTCGAATAAAACCGAGAACTCGAATTTTTTCGAGCAACTCGAAGTAAACCGAGCGGGCCGAAAGAACCGAGCGGGCTGAAAGTACCTAGTGGGCCGAAAGTACCGAACAATCCGGTGTGTCGAGTAGTTTGAAGTTTGAATGTTTCGAATATTTTAGAATATAACAATTAATCTCCACACCTTTTCGTAGAAAAATAGTTACTATTGGTGTGGAGATTAATTGTTTTTAAATTTTCATTAATTTCATCCTCCAAGTCTTCCAGGTCGTCGAATTCTGCAGCGTATTCAGTAGTGGGCAATACCCAACAAAAACTTTAGCACATCATGAATTGCCACCTCGCTTTGATTCTAAACTACACAGCGTTCAGATGGTATATTTTGCAAACATTCAAATTTCATCTAGACACACATGGAAAAACCCATAATCTCAATTTTCACTCTATGAATTCTTGATTTATTTATACTTATTCATTTTTCATTAACGGGTAACAGCCTTTGTTGACAGTGACTCGGCAGAAATATATCCCACACGGAGAAGGCAAAAAAGAAAGAAAAATAAAGGAAAACGCAAGAAGAAATATTAATAAATCATACATACGCGCAAAATTTACAATTTACATTTTAATTACTCACATTATTACTGCGGCCTCGCCTTTACTCGTATCTTACTTTCTTAATAAAGTCAAAATAATAATAATAATAATAATAATAATTACGAATCATTATCCAGTATATAAACATATTCTAAAATATTCGAAACATTCAAACTTCAAACTACTCGACACACCGGATTGTTCGGTACTTTCGGCCCACTAGGTACTTTCAGCCCGCTCGGTTCTTTCGGCCCGATCGGTTCTTTCGGCCCGATCGGTTCTTTCGGCCCGCTCGGTTTACTTCGAGTTGCTCGAAAAAATTCGAGTTCTCGGTTTTATTCGAGTTGCTCGAAAAAATTCGAGTTCTTGGTTCTATTCGAGTTGCTCGAAAAAATTCGAGTTGCTCGAAAAATTCGAGTTGCTCGAAAAAATTCGAGTTGCTCGAAAAAATTCGAGTTGCTCGAAAAAATTCGAGTTACTCGAAACAATTCGAGTTACTCGAAAAAATTCGAGTTACTCGGTTCTATTCGAGCTACTCGAATATTTCGAGTACTCGGCTCGGTCCGATTTTTCGAGCCGAGTCTGGCTCGGCTCGCTTTTTCCGAGTACTCGAACAGCACTAGTTGCAGCACGGTTGTGCGGGGCAGTGATGCCAGAACCGAGGGAAATATCCCACGGGTGCTACCACCACTCCACGACCAAGCGTACCCCCTCCTAGCGCCCGTACCGCACCACACAAGCATACCCGTCCCTTTATCCGTGTGCCGCACGCGCTGCCTGGCCGGCGCTCTCGGCGAGAATTCGTTTTCCCGACATCGAAGCGCTTGCGACGCAAGCAAAAAGTCCAGAGTTCAAATCCCGGTGCCGATATTCTACTTTTTTTCTTTATTTATTCTCTAATTTCTCTTTCTATATTCTCAGAAGACTAATAGCTTAAAAACTGTTAATTTGCAAAGCATTTTCGAAGCGTGATTTGCTGCTAAAGATGCGATCCCGTTCTGGCTTGTATCGCACCACTTCAAGCGTACCCTACCTTCTGTCCGTGTGCCGTACGCGCTGCCTGGCCGGCGCTCTCCACCGAAAATTCATTTCACCGGAACCTAAGAGCTTGGGTCGCAAACAGAAAATCCGAGGTTCAAATCCCGGTGCGAAAATTCTACTTTTTTCATTAATTATTCTCTAACTTCTCTTTCTATATTCTAAGTAGAATAAAAACTTGAAAAGTATTATTTTACAAAGCATTTCCGCAGCTGGCTAATGTCGATGTTGGTCTTCTGCCATTTTATACATAAACAGAAATAATTCCTTGAAATGCTACTTACAGAATAAGCTCCTTTCTAGGATGGACTCTTTAAAATTCACGTCACAATGAACAGTTACAGAATCGGTGATTTTCGTTTCAGGTAAGCGAGCCGCCCGCGAATTACTGTAATGAGGTTTGAAAACAATATCGACAGGTCTAGAAAACCGCACAATTTTCACATTTCTCATTATAGCTTGATCAGAGTATTGCCGATGGATTGGTGAGTTTATGTCGACGACAATAAGTCTAAACAAATAACAATACGGTCTATTTTTTATTATGAAGACACGTTTAAAATTTCAGTGTTCCCCGCATTAAGGGGTTACCGCAGTCAGTAAGGTCAGAAAACGAACGATTCTTTGGGAATTTATTTCAGAATGTACATGCATTTTTTATACAAAGGTTTTTGTATTCAGATGAGGAACCGTTTAACAGGTTATTTTAACTGGTTATTACAGCTGATTTCCCGGAAGCTGTTTTAAGAAACAGCGACACACACTATGTTCACTAAAAATGGTCCGAATTTCTCCATGTTTGAACTCATTTTCATCAGGAAATCCTAAAAAATCCATTGGTACTACTTTCACGACCATTTCTCAAAAGCATGATCACTTTAGTTTTCTGTACTGGGTATTTTACCTGGCCCAACGGTGTTATTGTTCTCGGCAGTCAATGGACGGCCTACCCGGGACCGCAGGTCCTCGCTCGCAGCGAGTGGGTAGGTCTTTCCCGATAATTCGGAGCCAAAAGCATTTCAATAATCCGAAGAAGACTGAGTGTATCAACCTGATTAACACGACAAGAGCGTCATTGACTAAGAATGGGTTAGTAAAACTCTTCTGTAGGTATAAATGATATCATTAAGACGAGTACGAAACCTGTCGATATTATTTTCAAACCTCAATACAGTAATTCGGGGTGCGAGTGGTAAGCCGACCGTAATAACGGAGCGGGCGACTCGCTTACCTGAAACGAAAATCACCGATTCTGTAACTGTTCATTGTGACGTGAATTTTAAAGAGTCCATCCTAGAAAGGAGCTTATTCTGCATTTCAAGGAATTATTTCTGTTTATGTATAAAATGGCAGAAGACCAACATCGTACATTAGCCAGCTGCGGAAATGCTTTGTAAAATAATACTTTTCAAGTTTTTATTCTACTTAGAATATAGAAAGAGAAGTTAGAGAATAATTAATGAAAAAAGTAGAATTTTCGCACCGGGATTTGAACCTCGGATTTTCTGTTTGCGACCCAAGCCCTTAGGTTCCGGTGAAATGAATTTTCGGTGGAGAGCGCCGGCCAGGCAGCGCGTACGGCACACGGACAGAAGGTAGGGTACGCTTGAAGTGGTGCGATACAAGCCAGAACGGGATCGCATCTTTAGCAGCAAATTACGCTTCGAAAATGCTTTGCAAATTAACAGTTTTTAAGCCTTTAGTCTTCTGAGAATATAGAAAGAGAAATTAGAGAATAAATAAAGAAAAAAGGTAGAATATCGGCACCGGGATTTGAACTCTGGACTTTTTGCTTGCGTCTCAAGCGCTTCGATGTCGGGAAAACGAATTCTCGCCGAGAGCGCCGGCCAGGCAGCGGGTGCGGCACACGGATAGAGGGACGGGTATGCTTGTGTGGTGCGGTACGGGCGCTAGGAGGGGGTACGCTTGGTCGTGGAGTGGTGGTAGCACCCGTGGGATATTTCCCTCGGTTCTGGCATCACTGGTGCGGGGACCCGAGGCGGTTATTAGTGTGAATAATGCGCTGAGTAGTGTACAGTCGTTCGCCTCGGTCCCTGATCCGACCGCCGCCGTCGCCCAACCGGTGCAGGAAGCTGCTTCACTACCGATTAGTGATCGCGCAGGCTCTCGCATATTTCATGCGGGGTACGCGGTTAAACCTACAACTTTTGACGGGAAGAGCTCGTGGGAGGAGTACAAGATCCAATTCGAGACGATCGCGCGGGCGAACGGGTGGGACGACGCGCGGAAGGCCCACGGCCTTGATCGCTGCCCTCGAAGGCTCAGCCCGAAGTATACTCACGACACTATCCACCGCTCAGTGCGAGAGCTTTGCCGACTTAGTGTCCGCGCTCGAGTTTCGTTTTGGAGCAAAGAACCTTCCCAACTTAAATTACGTACTCTTCCAAAGCCACCGGCAGGCAGAGTTGGGCATTAGTCGAATAAAAATTTATTCGACTAAATTTTGATTCGACTAAATTTTTATTCGAACGATCTCGAATAAAAATTTCGATTAAACTGTAGTTATTCGAGAATAATGAATAAATTATTATTCGACTAAATTTTTATTCGAGTGATCTCGAACAAAAATTTCGAATAATAATTTATTCGAAAATAAAGAATAAATTCTTAGTCGAATAACTTTTTATTCGACTAAATTCTTAGTCGAATAAATTTTTATTCGTTATTCGTTATTCGAAGGACCCCCGTGGCGACTAAGCGACACGAATAAGCGTCCCAGATAGCACAGGACGTTTTAAAAACGTCCATTCTACGTCCATTTTAGGTCTGAACGTCCACGGCTTGATTTGTGAAAATCAGTTTTTATACAGCTTTCATAACGTTTTTGTATATTTGTTTCAGTATTTGCGGTCAAAGGTATGTAGTTCTAGGTTAGGGTTTGAATAATTTTTCAATTTTAGGTTAACGTCGTTGATGCCCAATGGATATTGTATTGCTATTTAGTTGGCCTCGGCAGAAAAGGGAAAGAAGATTTCCATAAATTAAACGTAGCAACGGTTTTAATATATGTAACTATCACCTTTATTTTACTGTTCCCAATATTGATTACTGTAAAATTCAATGTATTTTCTGTATATTCGACCTCCTACTAACATGTTCTTGTATCTATTGTAAGTGTATATAATCTGCATTATTTCTGAATTAAATAAATGAAATAAATTGTTATCGAGTTTGATCTCATTTTGAAAACCATTTAATTGCTTAAATTTTTATTAAATCGAACCAGCCCCGTCGAACGTCCTGAAAACGTCCTAAAAACGTTTTAAAAACGTCCAGGAAAGGTCCTGAAGACGTTTTAAAAACGTCCAGAAAACGTTTTAAAAACGTCCAGAAAAGGTCCTGAAAACGTTTTAAAAACGTCCAGAAATGGTCCTGAAAACGTTTTAAAAACGTCCAGAAAACGTACTTTTTTGTGAAAATGGACGTTTTCAGGACCTTTTCTGGACGTTTTGAAGACGTCCTGAACGTCTGACCTGGACGTTTTTAAAACGTTTTTAAAACGTTTTGGTGCTATCTGGGGTGGGTCAGAACCCGAGCCGCTCCGTCTGGGGTCCCAAGGCCCTCGGCCTCTGGTCGCCGGTCGGGCCGAGAGGGGATCATGAGACAAGGGGAACGCTTTTCGAGTGTACCTACCACCCCTACCGGGGGCTACTCGGTATTCCTGTACCATATATCTTCAATTTTAACAAATTTCAGAGGGTTATAAATCCCGTTCCATATATTTCACAATAGAGGTTGAAGATCTTGTAATAACGTATAATATTACAAAATTGATGCACTAAACACCATTAAATATATAAACAAACAGATGACAAGTACAAATAACAAATCGAATATGAAACTGCGATGTATACAAAGTAAGTGGGCTTGATAAGCGAATAATTACAAAATTTGACAAATCTAACTGAGGGCTACATCTCTTTGATTTACGGTCTTATGGAATGCTAATTGAACTGTTACCCCATTTTCGTATTTATGTTATTTTGGAAAAGTGGAAGGGATGTATATTGGGTGGAATAAAGCTTTGTTAAAGTTAATTGATTGCTCCTTTACGAAAGGTAGGAGGAGAAGGTGAAGAACCCACAAAGGTTGTCAGCCCGGTTTCACTCAGCGATACATGCATGCGATACGCGTATGATGGATACCGATTTTCATTGTTCTTTTAAGAATCGTCGTGTGAACGGTCCCATAATAATCAATGTAACATCGGTAGGATTAATTACAGTCCGAATTACGTCGTTCTTCGTGTTGTTTTCCCCGAAAAAACATAAGGAATCGTTTGGCGTCGTTTTTTCGACAATCTGATGAGAAATGCGGAGCCCGAAATTTCTCAATTCTTAATCGGTTTTTTTCGCCACGGGGTATCGGGCGGATCACCCTACACTCGACAAGCGTTCCCCTTGCCCCATAATACCCCTCGGTCGCCGGTCGGGCCGAGGACCATGGGTCTCGAGCCGAAGCAGCTTATTCGTGACACTCACATCAGTCGCCACGGAGGTCCTCCGAATAACGAATAACGAATAACGAATAACGAATAACGAATAACGAATAACGAATAACGAATAACGAATAAAAATTTAGTCGAATAAATTTTTATTCGTTATTCTCGAATAACGACATTTTATTCGAAATTTTTATTCGAGATCTTTCGAATAAAAATTTTGTCGACTAAAAACTTATTCGTTATTTACGAATAACTTCACTTTATTCAAAATTTGTATTCGAGTTCATCGAATAAAAACTTAGTCGACTAAAAATTTATTCGTTAGTCACGAATAGCTCCATTTTATTCGAAATTTTTATTCCAAGGTTAGTCGAATAACAATTTAGTCGAATAATGCCCAACTCTGCCGGCAGGGTATGAGAGTATCTCGTCGCTAGCGACGAAGATAGAAAAACTAGCACAGGCCGCGTTCGCGGTCTGCCCGGCGGAGACGCGAGACAAGCTCGCCGGGTCTCAATTTGTAACGGCTCTAACTGGCGCGGAAATGCAAAGACAATTACGTCTTGGCGGTGTCACATCTCTAAGAGCCGCCGTGACCAGAGCTCTTGAGATCGAGGCCGTCGAGACGATGTCTCGGAGAGCGCGGGGCTCTTCGGGAGAACTCCATACCGAAAAACGGAAAGCTAAACCCTCCCACACTCTTGAAAGGCCACCGGCGAAAAAGCGGAGGTTCGAGAGACCCGATATTCCCCTGAAAACCTGCTGGCTGTGTGGAAAGACGGGCCACATGCAAAAAGACTGCTACCAGGCCAAGAACACCCAGGCGAACGCAGCTCCCTACAAGCCCTACGCGGGAAACGAGAAGAGGACGGCGTAAGGGGGAGACGCCGGACTGATAGGTTCTGTCCCCCGGTCATCAAGAGTGTGGCGATACAGGAGGCGACAGGAAGTCGAGGAAATTCGCAAGAGGAAATCTGCGTGTGTGGAAAAATCGGCGGAAAATGCTGTAAGATTATTTTAGACACGGGATCTCCTATCAATCTTCTCGAGAAGAGATTGTGTCCGACGAAGAACGTCGAGAAGACAGAGCTAGTCATTCGTTCCACTACCGGAGAGAAAATCAAGGTTTTCGGCAAAAAGAGCTTGGAAGTCGACTTCGGAGGACTTTCAAGCATGGAAGACTTCTACACAGTCAGTATGGTGGAAAACTGCGTCCTTGGAGCAGCGTTCCTGAAGAAGCATGGTTGTAGGGGAGATGTCGCATTGCCGTTATCCTGCTACGATGTGAACGAAGCTTCGGAGGGAAATTCAAATGGAATTACACGAAGTTGTTGGTTTTATTGTAATATTTATTCATCGTCGTGGAAAATATGTAAACGCTCGTTTAAGAAACAAAATGTATATTATTTATGTTAACAACGAAAATAGTAGACACAATTCATTCTGTAATAAGAGTCGACCCAGTCAACACGTATTAGGGAGATTATATAAATACATAAATTGTTCAATCTGAAAAGTAAAGTCTCCCCTCTCATTCAAAAAAGATGTTTCCTAAGGAAACAGCTTTTTAGATTTAATATCATGCACACAATTACACCCTCAGAACTAATTCTGAACAGTGAAACGTACCAATTACCAGGATAACGCAAACTGCTTATCTCCGAGTAAAGCGATTTTCAAATGCAATTTTCTCGGAAAATCTTGAGAAGCGCGCCCTACTGCTTTGCCAAATTAACTTCGGAGGCGACATCTTCAAATACTGCAAGGTTCAGGAAAATCCGTTTCCCGTCGACCTTAGTGTCCCCTTGTTAGAAGAATTATACGCCCGTTGTTCTCTGGCCCTGGATGAAGAACAGAAGAAGCAATTTGCTCAACTGCTCCGAGAATTTGAAGATGTCTGCGCTAAGGACCCGAACCAGATTGGGAAATGCGATGTGGTCAAACACAGAATTACTACAGGGGATGCCTTCCCCATCCAGCAGGCACCCCGAAGGTGCCGTTGCATCAACGCGAAGAAGTAGAGAAAATGGTGCAGAAGATGAAGGACCAGGGCGTTATCGAGGAATCACAGAGCCCCTGGTCATCTCCGATAGTCCTCGTGAAGAAGAAGGACGGTTCTATAAGGTTCTGCATAGACTATCGACGCCTGAAAGAGATTACGAAGAAGGACTCGTATCCCCTTCCCCTTATCGAGGATACGCTCGACGCCCTCGCCGGGTCTTCGTGGTTTTCTACGCTGGATTTGCACAGTGGATACTGGCAAGTTTCCATGGAGGTATGGTTATCTCGACATGGAAAAAGGGATTTTAACTTTGTAAGGAATTTTATTGAGGTCATACGTGCCAGTGAGGCGGACTAGAGGATTAGGGTGGTCAGAGACCAGGTAATTGCCTAGGAGTTTCGCAATGAAACCGCGCATAAGCGGGACGTCGGCGTCCGAGTGCAGTGCCCTGGTGGGGTATCTATTTGGGGAATGAGTGATGGTTTTTAAAATTTTATTTTGAATGCGTTGGATCTGATTTTTATTGGCTTTGGACGTGTTCCACGAGACCTGTGCACCATAGGTGAGCACAGGCCTGATGCCCGTTTTGTACATGTGGAGCCGGATGTGTAATCTGAGGGAGGACCTACGGCAAATATGCCGGCATAGACAACCGGTGCCTTTTAGGGTTTTGTTAATGCGATCCTGGATAGCCGCGTTCCACAGCATCTTGTAGTGTAGGATAATACCAAGGTATTTAACCTCATTTACCCAGGGACACTGCACTGTTGTTGACGAAAATGCTATGCTTTCTCCTGTCGGAGAGAGTAATGGGATTTCGAGAAAAAATAATAGCCCCTGTTTTGTCCGAATTTATCCGGAGTTTCCAGAGGGTAGAGTACTGTAGAACCTCGTCGAGGTATGTTTGGAGTCGCAAAACCAGTGTCGAGAGCTGCCAGGAAGAGGTGTACAGTGCGATGTCATCCGCGTAAAGCGCCAGTACGCACGAGTTGGTAACGGGTAAATCATTAATAAAAATGTTAAAAGGTATGGGACCGAGAATAGAGACCTGCGGCACGCCAACCGCGACCCGGTGCAGTGTGAATTTCGTTCCACTGCTGCATACAAAAATCTGCCTGTCCGTCAGACAGGAGGTAATTAGTTTGATAAAGCCCGGCGCGAGTCCGATTAAATGCAATTTATATAGAAGTGCATCAAGCCAGATCGAGTCAAAGGCCTTGGACAAGTCCAGTAAGATCATTCCCACTTCCCGTTAACATTTAATTCATGTGTGATGGATTGCGCGATGCGAAGCGTTTGTTGGATAGTAGAGTGTCCCGCGCGGAAGCCGAACTGCCGGTCGATAATGATGTTGTTGATTAGAAGAAAGTCAGCTAAAAAGGCGTAAATGCATTTCTCGAATAGCTTGCCGAGCGTGGAGAGCAAGCTAATTGGTATATAGCTAGACGGCAGCTCGCGCGGCTTTCCTGGCTTGGGTATCCGGACGACCATGGACAGTTTCCAGGCGTCCGGGAAATAGCCCAACGCGATCGCGGAGGAGAATATGTAATATACCTGGCAGACGATTCTACGCGACGCTTGCTTCAGCATGGTCACCGAAACGGGGGCTTTCCAGGAGGCCATCTTTTTTATGAAATTAAAAATTTTTTCGGGGGAGACTGAAAAAACCGGTGTCAAGTCTGTGACAAGTGAGTCCAGGCTGGTGATAAAGCCCTCGACAGTCTGTGCCACGCCAGAAGGGAGCCGAGCAGCTTCTGACAATGAGTCCTAGCGAAAGTGGAGGCCAAGCACTCGGCTTTGTCAACATCAGCAGTTTGTCCACTAAGGAGAGGTGGTAAGGTCCTCGAGGCCTCTGTGTTGGAGATTTTCCGGAAGGTTGCCCAAAAGGTGGGGTCGCGTCTGGAGAAGTCCCTCAGATTGCGGTCCCACTCAAGGATCCGAAGGTAAGAAATCCTTTCCGAATAGTCGCCGTAATGTCACGGATTTCATCAGCCACCACCTATGATCCAAAGAGCTCGCCGATGACGAATGAGCGAGTGCAGAGTCGAGTCCGTAAGGAGATGAGCTTTCTTGTTTATGTGAGTGAGTTCCGGAGTGGCTGCGCGCTTGCGACAAGCGTCTAGAAAACAGGTCAACTTCTTGATGCAGGTGTCTAAATCTTCTTTGGTGGAAAACTTGCGTTTGATGTTGCAATTAGCCGTTAGTTTCTGATAGATTTCCCAGTCGGTGACGAATTCAAGGCTGTTGAGGCCGGTTGGCAGTTTAGCCGTCAGCATTGACGGGTCGGTGAGGTGTGTCAAAATTGTCGGTCATCTCACAGGCAAAGTCAGCATGGAAGTCAGACATGACAAAGTCGATGGTAGACGGTCTGCAGCGGCCGATCTTCTGAGTAAAGTCTTCTGGCTGGATAATTCGATATGGAAACTTGCTAACATGGTCGTACAGAATTTTTCCAGCTTTATTGTCAGAGAAGTTGTTCCAGAGCTTGTGTTTGGCATTCCAGTCTCCGCCGGCCAAAAAAGGGGATCCCAGGCGTGTGAGAGAATCAAATACCCCTGAATCTTTAATTGCGCCGGGGGGCGCGTACATCACTCCGATGATGATTTTAGGAGCGGTGAGTTTAATGAAGCACGCGTCGTGCCGAAGCGCGCTGCCAGGGATCACATTAACGAAGTTTATTGAGTTGTGTATGCATACGGCAACACCACCACTCTTGACAGGGCGGTCCGCGCTAACGACCGTGTAGCCAGGCAGCGAGAAGTTTACCTGCGGGGTAAGCCAGGTTTCTGTAATGGGAATGATACCGACCTGCAGTCCGACGACCGCGAGGATAAGCTCGTTACGCTATCGCAGCAACGAGGACGCATTGCACAACATGATTTTTGGAAGGGACATTGGACTAATCCAAGCAGCTGAGCACTGAGCAATAAACTTGAAATTTGTCAGCCATCGTGCGGCAGGGTCTCAGTTTCTCAATAAGAGATCATATAACACAAGCAAATAAGTGCATTCAAAACCAAATGAGAAAAACTAAAATAACTAAAATCCGCACAAAATATAATATACAAACCATAATTTCATATAGTATTTTTCTTCCGAAAATATGAACTCATGAAGTTTAGTTTTACAGTAAACTGTTACTTACTACAATATGCTTGTGTGCGAAGCGATTTCAAGTCAAAATGTTAACGTTTTTAATTAAATAATTAATTAATTTTTACATATTAATTCTAGTACATAAAACCGGTGTTTTTAAGCAATTACTCAGATCCATATGCAATAAAGGATGGAGTATTTATTAGAAATAGTTTTTACTAATTTTTCAGTGAATATGTAAAATACGTATGCATAACACAGTACTTACTGAAAACTGCACGTAAATGCTAGTGTTATCTCAAGTCTGCCAGTCGTCTGTCTTAAATTGTCTGCTCAATCGCAATCGTGGTGTTGTTCATGCACATTCGTGCCCCCAAGTTTTATAAAAGTCGAAGAAACCATACCCGAGAGTACCGTGCTATGTTTAGATTCGAAGAACACCATGTGAACTACCTGGCGGATACATTTTTAGATATCGTGAACGAAACCAGAGGTGGCGGTCTTTCACGGACAGAGAAAATGGAGGTATTTTTTAGATACATAGGTGATCCCGGTTTTCAAGTAGGCATTGGTGAGGATACGGTTCTTCATCAGAGTAGGTACAGTTAGTCGAACAGCAACTGGAGTTGCCCGCAAAATCTGTACCAAACGCCAATACTGGATTCAATTTCCAAAAAATACAAATGAAATGGCAAAAGCCAAAAGGAATTGACGGACAAAATTCAATTTTCCGTGCTGTATAGGAGCTTTAGACTGTACACACGTGTAAAGTTCCCGTGCGAGACGTTGCCGCGTGTTACAGGATATATCCACAAGTAGAGCGGTTTACTCGTGGAATTATAAATAAAGTGAGGTAAAATTTTTGTTTTAAGAAAAAAAACCTTTTCAAAAATTTTGTTAACGGAAGTTTGTAGCGCTTATTGCACCATTAATCTTTTGTTTGAAACATTTTTTTCTTTTTGTTGTGTACTTTGGGAGTTACACGCGAAAAAGTGGAACTGCCTATTTGACTTTGAGGTTAGTTCTCACCCCCTTAAAGGGCGATAGGGCCCGAATGAAGCACACCCTTGTTCTTGTCTCGAGTCACTCTATAAATCTATGCACCCGATGGGTAAATCGGGACGCACCCATTGTAGAGACCGACGGGGCCCGAAAAGGCAGTGCGAACCGCGGACTGCGGAGACGTTCGGCGTGGCGTACGCATGCGATGGTTTGGTCAGTTGGAAAACTGTGGTTTGTAATGGTTAACAGTACACAGTATTGTTGCGAGCACCCGATGGATAGAATCCATGGCCCGCTGGTGCTCGCGACGAAGACAAGAGGACAGCGAGAAGAAGGCGATCGGACCGATCGCCTGTCAAGCTGTCACTTGATAAGCAGACGCCATCGCGAGCTGACGTATACCAAGACCCTCTACCGAATTACATTGCCTTCCTTGTATTCTAACGTGTTCTAGTTATATATGTTCTTGTTCTTGTTGTACCTTCTTTTACCATTATGTCAAACGCGAAACATAACAATGGTGTCAGAAGTGGGATGCCCCCTCGAAAGGGCATGCCCACTCGCGCTTTCGCGGCCTCGGCGGAAACGTCCCTAGGAGCGACCGGCGACGCCTCGATCCAAGAACTGTTCACCAGCCTCCAGTTAAGCATCGTGGGACAGATGCGGGAACAACGGAGGGAGGACGAGGCCCGCCGGCAAAGGGAGGACCAACGCAGGGAGGAGAAGGAAGCGGCCGACCGACAGACACAAGCGGCCTTCGAGGCTCGGATGTCCAACCTAGAAGAACGAATACAGGTCGTAACCGCTTCTTTACGAAACGATCCCAATTCGGTTGGCAGTGGCGTGAATGGTGTAAATAGTGTTCTTCCGACGGTTAACCCTGCCCCTGTCGCGACAACCGCCGCTACCCCTTCGTCCGAACCCCGCGTGCTTAGTCTAGGGTACGCGGTGAAGCCGACCGTTTTTTGATGGAAAGGGCTCGTGGGAAGAGTATAGGGTACAGTTCGCGACCATCGCGCGCGCTAATGGATGGGACGACACCAAAAAGGCTACAGCCTTGATCGAGTCCCTCGGAGGCTCGGCGAGGAGCATCCTTACAACACTCTCCGCGGCCCAATGCGAGAATTTCGCAGAGGTAGAGTCAGCCCTTGAATCCCGCTACGGAGCGAAAAATTTATCTAATTTAAATTACGTTCTTTTCCAAAATTACAAACAGCGGAGAGATGAGAGCATCTCCTCGCTTGCCACAAAAAATTGAACGGTTAGCCCAGTCCGCGTTCACCGACTGCCCCGCAGAAACTCGTGACAAACTCACCGCGTCTCAGTTTGCGACGGCCTTGTCGAGTACACTAATACAGCGGAAATTACGTCTCGGCGGGTTCACGACCCTAAGAACTGCCTTGACTCGAGCGCTAGAGATTGAGGCCGTAGAGACGATGTCTCGACGAGAACGGGGTTCTTCGGGAGAACCCCATACAGAAAAACGGAAAACTAAACCTTAGTATGCTTTTGAGAGGCCGGAGAAGAGGGCGAGGTTCGCCAGAGCGGACGACCGATTAGGAGACGACACGAGGAAAACCTGCTGGCAGTGTGGAAAAGCTGGTCACCTTCAGAAGGACTGCTACCAACAAAGAAAAAGTTGAAGAGAACGACAAAGACGACTAAAGGCGCAACGGAGGGAGTTCGAGGGCGAATACCGTCGCGCCGCTGCGACGAAAGGAGTTCGATGACGAACATCGTTGCAGGAGAACTGAACCCGAAGCCGCGACGGAGGGAGTTCGAGGGCGAATACCGTCCGGCCGCTGCGACGAAGGGAGTTCGAGGGCGAACATCGTGGCAGCGATTATCGAACACGGAGCCGCGACGGAGGGAGTTCGAGGGCGAACACCGTTGCCGGATCTGTGAAACCCAAAGGAACAAGGGCCAAAGTTACCAGAAGAGGGAAGGATCAGGCGATACTCAAGAAAGAAGAATAGTCGCGCACTAATCAGTGGACGGGACTACGAAGGACACCTTCGTAGTCCGGCCCTCTTCCCTTGATTGTTCCAGATAACACGATACCCCACGACGAAGGACAAGGTGTCGGGGGACTGCTGCCGCGGCTTGGATACGACCCCGAATTCCCCGAATGTGCTATGACAGAGTAGCAGCCCGCAGGGGAGCGCGGACATACGTGGAACCGCTCCTCTAGCCCTGTTGACTTGGATCTGGGCGGCTCCCCGGTACATGCGTACCAACAGGCCCAGCTCGACAGGGTGGGCAGCAGACGGGAAATGGTGTCCCCAACCACCAGACGGACGTGCGACGCACGGACCGGTCGGAGGGGGCATCGCGGAGACGGGGCCGTTGACGAGCTGCAACGAGACGGTCCCCTGGGACAGCACCAGAAGCCACGAAGAGGAATGGGGCCATCAGGAGGTCAAGGATGGGAAAACTAGAGGCGAAGAAGAGAGAAGAGAGAAGACGAGTAGGGAGTTCCGAGCGGATTGTTCGGGGAACGAGCCTTAGCACGGTTGTGACTATATAGTAGCAGCGACCCCGGAAGAGGCGGCGCGGACGCGTGGTCCGTCGCGCCGCCGCGCTAGGAGACCATAGCTGGGGGAGGTGTTAATACTCCCCCAGGGGAGGCCCCCCTTGAAGGGGGTGCTGTGTGCGGAGTTGCTCTCAAAGCGCAGGGGGGGAGGGCAGCGAACGAATCGCTAGTTTGCACTCGCATCAAGTCCCTCCCCTCAGGCGCGCAACTCCGCACACGTGGTAGACCACCTTGGAGGTTTTAGTGGGTTCGAGTCCCACATAACCCCCTGCCCGGGCAGGGGGTATCCGTGGGGATTTCCTCCAAGTAAAAAAAAAAAAAAAAAAAAAAAAAGCGTCGTATGCTGGGACTCACACCGAACGCTGGGATAGAGCCGCGTTGGATGCTGGGACGTCGCGGGAAATGGAGCCGCGTTGGGTGCTGGGACGTCGCGGGAATTACACCAGAAGGATGAAAAATACCGGATCGTCGAAGAGACAGAAAAAGAAAGTAAATGACCGTCGAAGAACAAGGTTACCGGCCGTCTCTGTCCAAGAAGAAGACGCGCCATCGAAAAAGAGAGAAACAGAACAAGAAAGAAGTATCCAAGATCCAAGATGCAAGAGGAGGGCAGAGATACGGACACCACAAACCCACGCCTCGCCCAGGGTTTTAGGGAGTGGTTTTCCCCTGGGCGCGAAGGCAAATGCCGAGGCGGCGGACGGAAGGGGCCACGAAACGTCCTCTCCACCCTTCCGGACCAGGGCACGACGGCAGAACAAGAAGCGGCAGCGGTCGGGACGACCGCTTTTCGAGGAGGGGGAGTAGTGTTGCGAGCACCCGATGGATAAAATCCATGGGCCGCTGGTGCTCGCGACGAAGACAAGAGGACAGCGAGAAGAAGGCGATCGGACCAATCGCCTGTCAAGCCGTCATTCGACAGTCAGGCGCCATAGCGAATAGACATATCGAAACTACTATTACTGCATCTTAGAGATTGTATTACGTTCTATTTGTTCTCGTTCATGTTCAATTTTCACACACATTACATTAACGTTACATTATGCCAAACCTAAATCGTAACAATGGTGTCAGAAGTGGGATGCCCACTCGCGCTTCCGCGGCCTCTGCGGAACCTTCCCCGGGAGCGACCGGCGACGCCTCTATACAGGAACTCTTCACCAGCCTCCCAGTTGAGCATCGTGGGACAGATGCGGGAACAGCGGAGAGACGACAAGGCCCGCCGGCAAAGGGAGGATCGACGCAGAGAGGAGAACGAAGCCGCCGACCGACAGACACAAGCGGCCTTCGAGGCGCGGATGTCAAATTTGGAGGAACGAATACAGGTCGTAACAGCTTCTTTACGAAACGACCATGGTTCGGTTGGCAGCGGCGCGAATCCTCGGGGTGGAGAGATTGTAAATAGTGTTCTTCCGGCGGTTGACCCTGCCCCCGTCGCTACACACGCCGCTGGCCCCTCTTTCGGAACCCCGCGTGCTCAGCCTGGGGTACGCTGTGAAACCGACCGTTTTCGATGGGAAGGGCTCGTGGGAGGAGTACAGGGTGCAGTTTGAGACCATCGCGCGCGCTAACGGATGGAATGACGACAAATAGGCTACAGCCTTGTTCGCTTCCCTCGGGGGCTCGGCGAGGAGCGTCCTTACGACGCTCTCCGCTGCCCAATGCGAGAGTTTGGCTGATTTAGTTTCGGCCCTTGAATTCACGAGGACGTGCTGGCTCTGTGGGAAGACGGACCACGTTTAAAGGGACTGCTTTAAGGCGAAGAACGGCCAGGCCAAAGTAGCCCCTCCTAAGAAGCCCTACCAGGGAAACGGGAAGAGGACGGCGTTAGGGGGAGACGCCGGACCACAGGAAACAGTCCCCCCCCCCCCCGGTCGTCAAGAGTGTGGCGATGCAAGAGGCGACTGGGGGGCCTGTGGAAAAATCGGTGGGAACCCCTGCAGAATTATTTTGGACACAGGGTCCCCCGTCAATCTGCTGGAGAAGAAGCTGTGTGCGACGAAGGACGTCGTCCGGGCAAGGCTGGACATCCGCTCCACGACCGGAGAGAAAATCAAGGTCTTCGGTAAGAAGAGCTTGGAAGTCAACGTCGGGGGACTTTCAAGCGTCGAAGACTTCTACGTCGTCGACATGGTCGAAAAGTGCATATTGGGAGCAGCGTTCCTGAAGAAGCACCGTTGCAGCATCGATTTGTCCCAGAACGTGCTGTGCATTCTCGGCAAACAGGAGATACGCCTTGGTGGGCCGACCGTCGAGCCGAAGAAACAGGAAGAAAAAGGAACAGTCGTCCCGCAGCATTTGGAAGAGCTGTACACCCGCTGCTCGTCAGGTTTGTCAGAGAGGCAGAAGGAACACTTTGCTGAATTACTTTGTGAATCCCAGGATGTTTTCGCCACGGATTCGAGCACGATCGGGAACTGCGACCGAGTGAAACACGCCGTCGACATTGGAGATAGCCGGCCCATAAAACAGGCACCGCGGAGGTTGCCTCTATACCGCCGAGCAGAAGTGGAGGAGCTGCTCAGGAAGATGTTGGCTCAGGGCGTGATCGAGGAATCGCGGAGCCCGTGGTCTTCGTCGATCGTCCTCGTCAAGAAGAAGGACGGGACCATCGGGTTCTGCGTGGATTTCCGACGCCTGAACGAGATTACGAAAAAGGACTCGTATCCTCTGCCCCGTATCGAGGATACCCTGGACGCCCTCGCCGGATCATCGTGGTTTTCGACCGTGGACCTGCAGAGCGGATACTGGCAGATCGCCATGGACGAAAAGGACCGAGAGAAGACCGCATTTTCAGTAGGAACGGGACTCTGGCAATTCAAAGTGATGCCTTTTGGACTTTGCAACGCCCCTGCAACTTTTGAACGCTTGATGGAAGACGTGCTTCAAAACCTGACCTGGAAAATCTGCTTGGTTTATTTGGACGACATCATCATCTACGGGACGGACTTTGAACAGGAGCTGGAACGCCTACGGACGGTGTTCTCACGTTTACGCCAAGCTGGACTATTGATGAGCCCCAAGATATGCTCCTTCTTCTGCCGAGAAGTAAAATATCTGGGACACATCGTCACCGAGAGCGGTGTCAATACGGACCCGGAGAAGATCAAGGCAATCTCAGGATGGCCATAGCCGAAGAACGTCACGGAATTAAGAAGTTTCCTAGGATTGTGCACGTATTACCGAAAATTTGTGAAAGATTTCTCCAGGTTCGCCAAACCCCTGCATCGCCTCACCGAGACCAAACAGGATTACCGATGGACCGAAGAATGCCAAGAAGTTTTCCAGGAGCTGAAGAAGAGACTCACCGGAGCCCCGGTGCTAGCGTACCCAGTGGCGGGAAAGGATTTCATTTTGGACACGGACGCCTCCAACTTCGCCATAGGCGGCGTCCTCTCACAAGAACACGAAGGACAGGAAAAGGTGGTCGCCTATTTCTCCAAGACCTTGGGAAAAGCCGAAAGGAACTACTGCGTCACCCGGAGAGAACTACTGGCAGTGGTGAAATCCATCGAACACTTCCATCACTACCTCTACGGACGAAGATTTCTTGTAAGGACGGACCACGCAGCGCTACGTTGGCTACTGACTTTCAAGACCCCCGAAGGACAGGTCGCACGTTGGATTGAACGACTACAGGAGTACGACTTCGAGATTCGTCACCGGGAAGGGAAAGCCCACAGGAACGCCGATGGACTCTATCCAGAAGACCTTGCTCTGAAGAAGACTGTAAGAACTGCAATCGACTAGAGAAGAAGGAAGCAGAAGCGGAAGGAGATTCTACGACGAAGATTCACAGGATATTTTGCGACGACGAGAGGACTGACTGGAAACGAAGCCAAGAAAAGGATGAAGAAATATGGTTCATGCTTAAAAAGAAGGGGGATATGGAGAGAAGCCCGTCTGGCAAGAAGTCGCTCATTTCTCCCCGCAGCTGAAATATTACTGGGTAATCTGGGACTCGCTGGAAGTTCGGGAAGGTTTACTTTGCAGGAAATGGGAGTCCCACGATGGTGCAACGACCTCGTGGCTTTTGGTGGTGCCACGCGAAAGGGTTGCAGAGGTACTGCAGGAGTTCCATGATGTACCAGCAGCTGGACACTTCGGAGTGAACAAGACCTTGGCGAAGATCCGCCAACAGTTCTTCTGGCTCACGTGTCGACAGGATGTTCAAGAGTGGTGCCGGCGGTGTGACACCTGTGGGGCGAAGAAGGGACCACGTCAGAGGGGAGCTGGGAACCTGAAGGTGTACAACGTGGGAGCTCCGTTCGAGAGGCTTGCCCTGGACGTTGTGGGTCCGCTCCCGAGGTCCCATGCCGGGAACAGGTTTATGCTGGTTGTGGCGGATTACTTCACCCGATGGCCTGAAGGCATCGCAATGCCGGACCAGCGAGCTGTCACAGTGGCAAGGGCTCTTCTACAAAACGTAGTGTGTCGTCATGGTGTACCTTTGGAGATACACTCGGACCAAGGAAGAAACTTCGAATCCTCCGTGTTCAAGGAATTATTGAAGCTGCTCGGGATCAGGAAGACACGAATAACCCCCCTACATCCTCAATCCGACGGGCTGGTAGAACTTTTGAATAGGACATTGCTACAATATCTCGCAATGTTTATTTCAGAACACCAGCGGGATTGGGATGAGTGGATGATCCCCATGTTCCTCCTCACTTACAGATCAGCACGGCATGAGGCTACCCCATTAACGCCAGCGATGATCCTGTATGGCCAGGAACTTCGTGCACCTCTGCAGCTATGGAGAGGACTGCCTCCAGAAGCCGAAAAAGAAGAAGACGTCGAACGGAGATACTCTGAATGGATCCGAGGAAAAACGAAGAGAATCCACGAATTTGTTCGTCGCCGTCTAGACATCTACAGCTCCAAGATGAAGTCGTGGTACGACAGCCGTGTCCACGCGGTGGAGTTCCAGCCCGGAGACCGAGTGTGGTTGTTTCAACCAAGAAGAATTAAAGGAAAATGCCCGAAGTTACAAGCGGATTGGGAAGGCCCCTACGTGATAACAGGCAGGATCAACGACCTCATCTATAGGATTCAACGTTCATCCAGGACAAAGTGCAAGGTGGTACACGTACGCCGCCTTGCGAAGTATGAAGGCCGATTTCAAGAGGAATGAAGACGTCGAGGGAAAAACCTGACGAACCTCAAGAAACAAGATTAGTTGTAAAATGATCGGTGGACGGGACTACGAAGGATACCTCTTCCCTTGTTTGTTTCAGAGAACACGATACCCCACGACGAGGGACAAGGTGTCGGGGGACTGCTACCGCGGCTTGGATACGGTCCCGAATTCCCCGAATGTGCCACAACAGCGTGGCAGTCCGCAGCGGGGTGCGGACATACGTGGAACCACCCCGCTACCCTCCTGGTCGGGATCCTGACCGGGTAATGTCTATTGAGGGGTCCCTCCCTACGAGGTGGACAGCAGACGGGAAATGGTGTCCCCAACCACCGGCCGGACGCGCGATACACGGATCGGTCGGAGGGAGCATCGCGGAGACGGGGCCGCTGACGAGCTCCACCGAGACGGTCCCCTGGGACAGCACCAGATGCCACGAAGAGGAATGGGGCCATCGCGAAGCCAAGTATTGGAGTACTGGAGGCGAATAGAAGAGAGAAGAGAGAAGACACCTAGAGCTGACGAGTCCGGTGGCTGGATTGGGGGCTGAGCCGCTTGTATGTTCGTGACTAGCCGCGATCCCCTACTTGCGTGCTCGGTCATACTTTCTGGCTACCGGTTCGCACGGCTCGAACGGACGACTGACGGGTACCAGGATTCTAAAGTCTTTAACGTTTCTCCGCAAGGTAAAACCGGATCAACAGAGACAGAGAGACCAAGCGAACGAGTCAACAATTCGGAGTGCGACGCCGAGACGACTCAACCCCCGACGCCAGGAGTCTCCGAAGATCCAGCGAGACGACGTCGGACCAGGGATCATGGAGACAGGGCGATGTCAGACCGAGAACCAGAGAAGAGAACAAGAGGACTATAATCGCCACACCAGACGAGATTTTCGGACGACTGGACTTCCCCTCTCTACCCAAGAAGAAGAAGCGCCGTCGAAGAAGACGAAACCCACTCAAGCAAGAAGCGCGCAAGTCCGAAGATGCAAGTGGAGGGTAGAGACACGGGGATCGGCCTACCGACGCCTTGCCCAGGGTTTTTGGGTGGTTTTCCCCTGGGCGCGAAGACAAATGTCGAGGCGGCGGCCCGAAGGAGCCACACCACATCTTTCCCACTTATTCGAACCAGGGCACAGCTACAGAAGAGAGAGAGGCCACGCGGTCGGGGCGATCGCTCTTCCCGACGGGGGAGCAATGTTGCCAGCACCCTATGGATGAGAATCCATGGCCCGCTGGTGCTCGCGGAAAAGATAAGAAGACAGCGAGAAGAAGGCGATCGGACCGATCGCCTGTCAAGCTGTCACTCGATAGCCAGACGCCATTACGTGCAGACGTGTATCGATATCCCTATTACAAGCTCTTACAAATTATATTACGTTACTTCTGTTCCATATTGTTATTGTTGATGTGTTATCATTCTTGTTGTACCTCAAACTTATATTATGTCGGGCGCGAAACGTAACAATATTCTAAAATTTTGTTCATTTCGCTCGATGTTAAACTTTTCCGATTTCCTTGCAAATATTCCTTGGAGTCTGATAAAATTTCTATAAATTTTCTTTTTATGTGTGGTTTATCCTCGAAGCCCTTAAATATCATATTGATCTAGAAAAAGAATAAATAAATGAGTCGGATTACTTATTTTGGTACAGACATTACCGAAATTTAACTGCCTCCGAAAGAAATTTTAAGCTTATAAATTTGCATTTGCCTGATGGGATATTACATGGAAAAGTAATTAACCTATTTCCAAACTTGAAATTTTGGTGCCACGTTTACGTAATTTTGAATTTAGCCTTTATGTCCGAATGATGTATTGAAATGGTGCGGTTTGACGTGACACTAATGTCATGACATTCGTTGCCGTGACAATGTATTACAGCGTGAATCAAATGTTACAACATCGTGATATCTCTAATAACCGTGACACCCACATATCAAAAGAAAATTTTTTGTGTCAGAGTATAAAGAATATTACCATTTCTGTGCAGCAAAACCCTGCTGTAATACCGACCTGCCAAATCGACAAGGTCTTAAGCATCATGGGACGGGTCCTGGGGAAAGATGGGAGACCACCTTTCTCCCGGTGCGCCGCTTGCTGCTGGGACCCGAAGAAGAGAGTGGAGGGAAAAAATATGACTACAGGGTGTCCCAAAAATGTCGGTTTTCCTTGAAAGGGGTGACTCAGGGGGTGATTTGAAACAACTTTTTCCTTAGCGAAAATATTGTCCGAAGCTTCGTTAAGGAGATATTAACCCAAAACCCCGACCAATCAGAGCGCGCGCCTTCCGCCCGAGTTCCCGCGGTAGCGTTGGCTACGCGGTAGGCGACCGCGCTTGTGCTACGAACGTACGAACAAGCAAGTCGGCATGCATCGAAGGAAACCGCGTTACACAGTTTTTTTTGAAAGCAGAATCTTAAATAAGAATAATTTGAAGTGAGAGGACAAGAAGTACGTAAATTTCGTTTTTAAATAAGGCATAAACGAAAAGGTAACGTAACAGAAAATGTACGACAAGTGATCGTAATTCGTTATTGAGGTAAAAACCCGTAGTTTAACAACGGCCAACACAACTAAATTTCAAATAATATTAGGTGTATGAATAAATTCTTTCCGACTGGAATTTCTATCGCGGTGGTATTCAGAAGCTGCCAGAAAAATGGCAAAAGGTAATTAACAATAATGGAAATTATTTCGATGATCGAGTTGTTTTCATATTTTTTAAATCGAACTGTTATTGTACCCTAAAATCGGAAAGAATTTATTTCTACACCTAATAATCACCAATAAATTAAACAAAACTCACCCTTTCGGACATTCCTTTCCTTGCTTTCCTTCCCTTTTCGGAAACCTGTGTCACTAGGCCACTGTACCGATCCTGGTCATCGGCGTCCAGTGCTCAGCTGATCGCAGGGTCAATGTACCGAATATTCACTTCACTGCACGGCTACTAACACTGTTCACTTAATTTATGTTTCACGGAACGTGTTGTTCTTACGTTATAAAAATTGGTGGCCCCGGAAGGGGCCGATTACTGTTAATTACTGGGACGAGATTACTACTATTACCCGGCGAAAAGAAGATTCGTGGCAGACGGTCTCGGGCTGTGCAGTCCGCTGCTGTGACGATTGGTCGCGTCACCTATTTGGGCACACTTTTACAGACGAGGCACACGTATTTTGGTTATTGGCTGAAGTTGCCACATGCATTGTCGCACCGCGCGGCGAAGAGATTCGAAAAAAATTCTTAAATATAAGTTACTTTTGGGACTGTTAGACGACAATCCCTCCTTAAAGATAAAATCATAAAAAAGGAAACCAGAACATTAGATTCTGAGACCCGCAGAACCAATGTATAATTGAATAAAAATTTAATTTCTCAATTTATGAAAGTAATGATACAGAAACAACCAGCCTATTGTTTATCAACCCCATGAATTTTATAAAGAGCACTAAATAAAGTATCAAATAAACAGTTTGCAAACGCTTTTCACAGTAATTATGGTCAAAATATTGATGAAATAAAAATTAAGGGAATGAAAAATATGTTAAATTATCCATCATTAAGAGGGGATAAGTTTTCCCCATTTTTCGGCGCAATTTGCTTTCCGATATCTTTTATAGTTCAAAAGTTATATAAAAAAGATCCCAAATTCTTCAACCCGGGGCCCTATCGCGTCAGCGTGGTCTAATACCGCAGCTGGACCGTCGCAAAGGTAGATATTTCCACGCAGAACGGGACCGGTGCGATTGCACTCTTAAAATGGCTACCGTTTTCTTCCCCGTCTGCTACGTCAAATCTAATATCCTCTAGCGAAAGCCAAAAGCACCTTGCGCTCTCTACTGGCATCTAAAAGACCGTACGCTTTCATCAACAGCTCATAGATGGCGGAAGTATCGGCCATAGTGGTAGTGGTAATGCGTCCGTGAGGCGCTGTTGCCATTTTACAAGTTCGCGCGAGCGCGGGTTGCAGGATTAAACGATGACCCTGTAGACTGTCGTATACACGGGTCACGTGGTCTGCAAAGCAGCCGTACACATGAAATGTTTACATATAAATTACATGTTAATAACGTGTCTCTGAGACATGCTACATAGCTAGGGATGGAGTGCAAAATCACTAACGGTGATTTATCACCGTGATCGCAGAATCACGATCACGGTCGTGATTTAACGTAAATTAACGATCACGGTGATCGTGATTTTCTTACCTCGAGTGAAGTTGTTCACTGTGAATACTGTGATCTTTAATTCTTGATCATGATTGAATTATTTTTTATAAAATACTTCAATATAGCTTGTGTTATAGTCAAAATGTGCTAATTCAGCGAATATATAGGGCGGTATTTTCAGTCGGTACCGTTAAGGAACTAGTTCTTGATCAGGCACTAATTTTTTATCAGTTCATGAAATAAATCGTTCTTTTGAGTTTATGTCAATAAATAATTGTTTGAAATAATTACTAACATAAAAATTGATAATTCAAAAATATATGTGTTGTCTGTGAAAGTAGTTTTAGTATTGTTAGTATTAGATGATTAAAAACTAGTTCCTAGTCACCTTATTATTCCATACCTTATTAGTATTTAAATTACATATTTATTTTCAACTTTTTAAAATTTTTCCTTGAAGTTTAAACATTAATTCAACTTTTAGAATAAAAAAAGTCTATGGTTTAATGTTTTATTAGGTTAAAAATAAATATTAAAGCGGGAAACCTTCTAAACTGATCAGAAACTAGTTCCTTAACGGTACTTATTCTTAACCAAATGCTTAAGCATGCGGCATCTTCTACTAACCTAGTAGCTAATAAAGGATGTCGAATGTTTAAGCATTTGCTTAAGGATAAGTAACGACTGAAAATACCGCCCATAGTATAACATTCATAAATAGTCAATGTATGCACGTACTGATTTGATTGGCTAAAAGTATTCACAGATACATTATACTTTTTAACTAAAGTGAATAAATATTCGTTAATTTAAATAGATCAAGAACGATAACATTGGTTCAAAGTGTACAACTGAAATTCTATAAGAACAGTGAGGACTTGAGAATGTTTCAAGAGAAATTAGAAATTGGGGTTATGTGGAAGCGTGCAAAGAGCAGTCATACTCTCCACCAATCAGAAGCGATCACTGTTCTGCCTGCACTAATCAGAAGCGATCACTGTTCTGCCTGCACCAATCAGAAGCGATCACGAAAATCACGGATCACTGTGAAAAATCACCGTGATTGGGAACGAACGTGATCGGGTCACTCGTGATTCACAAATCACGGTTCTAGCCATCACTATACATAGCCTATGTCCGTCCTAGAGTATTCAGGAATACCGTGTCAAAATTTGAGGAAGTTCGGTTCAATAGGTCTTGTTTTGCGCGAACATAAAAATCGACTCTCTCTTTAAATAATAGCAAAGAGGAGATCAGAGGAGATATAATAAATGGCGTCACTCCGGGCGGAACCTTTAAAGTCCTTACTTGACCTTGGCATTTAAATTGGTTGTCTATTCGAGCGGGATATTCAAATCGACTAAATGTACCTTACCGCAATTTACTGATTATTGCCGAAGTTTACCGATCATTGCCGAATGGGCATTTAAATTGGTTGTCTAGTGATTTCCCTAGCTTATATCTGTTCTTGTCGAGTGACGCCACTTATTATATCTCCTCTTTGATAATAGTATAGATTTGCTTAAGACAGTGCTCATTCACGTTCGGAAACTATCGGAATTATTCTGTTAGAACAACCAATGAAAGAAGGATATTCATTGGTGGGCGACGAAGTAGGAATGCGCGACCACGTGCAATGCCACGTGAGCGTCGAGCGTCACTTTTCTGGTTACTTTTCTAAAAATGGCCGCAATTGCCGCAAATAAGGACGAAAAACGAGCCAAGCACTACACCGCAGTAGAGAAAAGTTATTTTTTGCAAGCAATTGACAAGTACAAGCATGTAATAGAGTGCAGAAAAAGCAATGTTAATACATTGCGGGACAAAGAATTGGCGTAGTCGAATATTTGCGAGGATTTCAATAACTCGTCAGTGACAATGCACAGGTGAGCATGAGCTTAACGTGTTCAGGGCCAGCTTCCCCAGAAATTAAAAGCATACATACTTATCATTTTGTGCTAATGTTCTTTCATTTTATAGAGAAACACACAGCAACTGAAAAAACTGTGGACTAATTTAAAACATTCTCATAGAGATATTTTGACAAGGAAAAAGCAAAGTAGTTTCACTACTGGTGGAGGGCCAGAAATGCCCTCCACAGAAGTTGATGCAGAGGTTGCAGCAATATGCACCCACGTTAATGACCACTGCGCCAGTTATTTTTACATCTAATATGATTGGTAATGAATTAGAAAGTAAGTTCAGTTATTAATAGTTGTCAAATTTGATTATAAAATGCAATTAGAACTGAGAGAGTAACTTTGATAATACTGAATTTTAGATGCAAGAGTCTCAATCAGGACCACCTTGAAACTTTCTTTAGCGCGTTACGCAGTAAAGGAGGTTTCAATAATAATCCGAACGCAAAACAATTCGAAGCTAGTTATAAAAAACTGTTAGTTAGACACGAAATCGAGGCCTCAGAAAGGGGAATCATGACTGATATCCAAATTTTATACGCCTCATCGAAAATTAAGTCTAATGAAAGCAATGACTTATTTACAGTGGACAAAGTAGATGGTACACCTGCTGAACGTCTATTTGACCATGATTATTTGTCGACTTTATGGACACTCAGTCCATATGTGGTGGAAATAATAAAATACATAAGTGGATTCGTCATAAGAAAATTAGTTGGCAAAATTTGTGTAGTTTGCTCTTCATTTTGAACGTCGCAATCCACCGATTCTTCGTTGATAAATTTAAAGAATAGAGGCAAACTTCTATTTCCATCCAAAAGTGTAGTCGTAATAGCCCGTGCATGCGAAACGATTTTTCGAGAAAATGACAAAATTATTTTTAAAACACAAAATATCGAAAACATTTTGATTGCAAAAGCATTTAAAACCGTTTGCCATTCTGTTTTTAACAATATCGAAATGACCAATCACACCATGGAGGTAATCAATAATTATAAAACGCAGTTAATAAAAAATATTATTAAAATTTTTCTTAAATTACGTTTATTTTATAAAAGCAAATGTGCGACATCGGAAAAAGAAACTGATTATATTCGACATAAGTATTCAAAATTGATCCACTTTAAACACCAGTAGAACCAGTAGTAAGCCATGCAAAAACGAAGCGTGAACAGAAATGGACAAAATGAGAAACTACCGACCAGACTAGTCGGGTCAACGGTTGACAAAGATTGACCATGCATGGAAAAGCCAAAAAGAAGGAAATAATAAATTTAATTCAGCCTTTAAGTTCGCAGGAGCCGACAGACAGAAGAAAAGATGCAGTGGAGGATCTACGTTGCAAATTACTTGCATATGTAAGGGCGCCGAGTCCGGTTCAGACAATGTGCGCAAGGCTGGTACGGGCGCGTAGGTATACATGATGTAATGGGGCGAAATCGGTCGTCTATAGCGAAACAATCACACTGTATAATAGTTTACAATATAATACTTAAGTTCTCCATATTTTCTACCATTCTCTTGCTTCGTTTGCGTAAACAAATAAATGACGAAAGCATGCACCACGTATCACTTCAAACCATACCGCTTGCAGCAAATTTCACGATATCGGCGCATGCGCATTACGGGCGGTTGAGAATCTATACTTCTCTCGCTCGCACGATGTCTTTCTCTCTCGCACGATGTTGGCGACAGTTTCGAGCTCTCAATGGGCGAATTCCACTTACGCCCAAATCGCCCGTGATTTTCATTAAGCTAGGTTTTCCCATGCGCGACTGGACGTACCGGCAAGAATTTCAAAGTCGATTTTCTCGAAAATGAAGCGCAATATGAAAAAAATTTATTCCTTTTTCTCGACTTATTTACTTGTTATAAGTAAAAAAGAAAGACTAACTTTTTTCATATTTCGCTACATTTTCGAGAAAATCGACTTTGAAATTCTTGACGTTGCGTTTAGTCGCGTACAGGAAAACCTAGCTTAATGCAAATCACGGGCGATTTGGGCGTAAGTGGAATTCGCCCAATGAGACCTCCAAGTAGAGCACTGGTTAGGTCAAAAAGGAGGTATAATAAGAGGCGTCACTCGACAAGGACAGAAATAACCTAGGGAAATCACTAGACAACCAATTTAAATGCCCATTCGGCAATGATCGCTAAGCTTCGGCAATGATCGGTCAACTTCGACAATAATCAGCCAATTGCGGTAAGGTACATTTAGTTGATTTGAATATCCCGCTCGAAATAGACAACCAATTTAAATGCCAAGGTCAAGCAAGGACTTCAAAGGTTCCGCCCGGAGTGACGCCTCTTATTATACCTACTCTTTGGTAGAGCACTGAAGAGGTGAGTATGCGTATTCGCCACATTGGGTCCTCTGGAGAGAGAAGATTATTGACTACCCGCCTTTTTGAGTATTTTCAGATTCACTTTATAAACAAAATATGGGTTGTTGATATTTACACATGGTAGCGCGACACATTATTAGAGTATTATATTACATTTATGTTTATATTTGGTTTATAAAGCGAATTTGACAATACTCAAAAAGGCGGGTACTCAATAATCTTCTCTCTCCAGAGGACTTGGGTTCCAAATTGCCCATTTTTTAAAAGGAATAATACGATAAAGGTTCTACTGACAAAACAAACGCATCGATAATAGTACCCCAAGCAAGCGTCGCCCTAATGCGCCACGCGCGGTTCATATGGCACGCGCCTGAGGTGGTTCGTGCACTGAGGCCAGAGATGGGCAAGGATAATATCTAGATAACCTCGAATAAAAAATACTTTATGTTTATCCGATATTCGAAGATTGAATATGATGATTTATCTTTACTTGAAGCGCCACGGACGAAGCACTTTATTCGACGGGAATTGGTCCGACGGCCCAGTGGCAAGTATCGCATGTATCCTGTTTATTCATACGTTACGTTTAATTTTGTACTAATGTTCTATTTGTTTTCAGCGCTAACACAATACGGAATATGGTGATTCTACAGAAAAAAGAAGTCTAAAATACAGGAAATTTTCTGACATCGCACCTAGTAGGTACCACTGGTTACGGGACGTATTGTATATAGATTTATAAATGTAAATATTGAATGTTCTTCATCGAATTTATATGCACTACCTGTATAATTTTGTAACAATTGTAATCGCCAATCCTGTATTATTAAACATAGAATAAATACTTTTTGAAATGAATTATTTAATAAATGTAGAATGTGCTTTGTTATTTGGGGGTAGGGATACACCTATAGCAATCACGGTATACATGTGTTGGTCCGTAGGGACGTCCATGTGACGTCACGCGCAGGGAATTGTTTGGCAATTGTGGCCTTCAGATGGCGCTGTTGGATGGTCAGGCGGGCAGCAGGATCTGCCGCGGATCTGCCGTCGATCTGCCGGCAGATCCGTAGCTGAATGCGGTCGTAGTTTGCCGTCGATCTGCCGGCAGATCCTGCGCTCTCCTGGCAGACCCTGCTGTCCATCTGCTGGCAGACTGCAGGCAGATGGTTATCAGGGTAATGCACATTACAGTAAAATACTATTTTTAGAAACACGTGCTGGAGAACACAACATAAATTCTCAACTCCCTGCTTCACATATGGAAACAAATCCCTCATTGTCGCCAGAAATATCAACAGCGTATGAAGGGCGTGAAAAGCGCCGTTTATCACTTGATTTACCTCCTCCAAAAATGTCAAAAACTGACACTAAGTACAGTATGGTAAATCCAATGAGAACAAGTACCAGTGATTCAGGTGAATTCAAATAAATTGTTTTAAAATTTAAGCGTCATGTAAATTATATCATTGTTCAAAAGTTTAGCAATCAATTTCATATCCTTATTGCAATGAAGAAAATATCACATATTTATAACTTTAAAATTAATACTTTTGTTACAAATCAGTTATGTGAATATGAAATTCAATTCAAATAATAGTGTGTAAACAACTAATAATATATTATGTGTAGTTAAGAAGCAATGCCAGGTGGATGATGTACCTTCTACAAGTACAGCAAGCGAAGCGGCAAATACTCATATGCAGAGAAATGGACAAACACCGACTACCTCGCGTCGCATTCGTCATATCGTCCATGATCATCGATATGAAACAACTCCAAGGTCGATGCGGAAAAAAATGTTATTACAGAAAAAGCGAATACAAGCGTTGATGCAGGAAAAGCATGTTCAAAAGCAGCACATTTCTCGGTTGGAGCAGCATGTAACTTCTTTAAAACAAATTGTGAGTGCATTACGAAGAACTCCATCTCTTCCAGACTCGGGATTGGAATGCTTGGAATCCATTGCAGATTCTGACGTTTCCCAATTTTTAAAACGATTCATTAAAAATCAAAGCAATATAAAAGAAAAACTGTATCTCAAAATAAGAAGAAACTGTCAGGTATATCGAGCGCAAAATATCCAGCAGCACTTAGAGCATTTGCTATGACACTGCATTTCTACTCTCCTAGAGCGTACGGCTTTGTGAGGCGCAAATTTTGTACCTACATTGATTAAATTATGATGTATAATTATTAATCTAATCTTACACCACTTCTTTTAAAAATAAGTAATATTTATTTGTATTTTATTGCATAATGTATACTTTCATATTTATATTGTATATATTTTTATATTCAGAATTTATTGTATGTATTGTATATTAGTCTTAAGTATTAAATATGAATTGCACAGTTTCATACGATATATATTTTAAATTTACGTAAATTTTTATATAATTTTATTGTCATATAATTTTATATTTTATTGTACGTGTACTTTTATTGCATTTAATAAAACATATTTATATTTAATGTGTTTTTATCTTTAACATAATCAGTTCATTATCTATTTTCTTCTTTTGGGTCATCTATACATTTCCTTTTGTTTCATGTACGTTTATTTTTTATTACATCTTCTATTTATAATAATAATTTCCAACTTTCATACATACATACAACATACACTCATTCAGTAAGTACGTATGTCTTCCTTTTATTATCGTTCAAATTTACCGCTGTAAAGTGAGAATCTTCCTCGGATTAAAATGGCGCCGGGATCTTCAAGTCGGCACACGGCTTTAACCAAAGAGTAGGTATAATAAGAGGCGTCACTCCGGGCGGAACCTTTGAAGTCCTTGCTTGACCTTGGCATTTAAATTGGTTGTCTATTTCGAGCGGGATATTCAAATCGACTAAATGTACCTTACCGCAATTGGCTGATTATTGCCGAAGTTGACCGATCATTGCCGAAGCTTAGCGATCATTGCCGAATGGGCATTTAAATTGGTTGTCTAGTGATTTCCCTACGTTATTTCTGTCCTTGTCGAGTGACGCCTCTTATTATACCTCCTCTTTGCTTTAACACAGGATACGCTATCCAGTAGTATATAGAGATCAGTGGGTATCAAGCGCTTGAAAGACGGAGCGAGATAAAGTATCAACGCGTCGCGCGTCGTCTGCTCGTACGGCGTTCATACCGTTCCTCGCTC
The DNA here is from genome assembly GCA_963932275.1 of Andrena praecox. Taxonomy (NCBI): domain Eukaryota; kingdom Metazoa; phylum Arthropoda; class Insecta; order Hymenoptera; family Andrenidae; genus Andrena; species Andrena praecox. The sequence continues at coordinate 45,850,440 of OZ010729.1, read as the reverse complement.
ACTTTTAAACTTGTGGGGGGGGGGGAGTTGAACGGATAAAACTCGCCCCCCCCCCCAAATAAGTTCCCGAGTGCGCCATACTGCACCACTGCGACGGCCAAAGATACTTTGTTTATTCGCAGGCTTTTCATCTTGGGTTTCAAATAATTGGTCATCTTTCATTGTATCTTTCTTCTAGAATTACTTGAAGCTCAAGTAACCGGCGAGAACCTTTGTGGAGTTTGTGGCCTAAGACGCGACTTTTGTTTCCCAAATAAATTCACCCTTGTCAGGGCCCTCACCTGAACCGCATGAACATTTTATTTTTCTGTACACTAAGGGCCAGAATTAGGGATCGCAGAATCACGATCACGGTCGTGATTTAACGTAACTCCCCCCACAGCACTAAAACGTATCTTGTACGTAACTGCTACGTAACCATCATTTTTTGGTTACGTCACATGGGGGTCACATGAAGGTATCATCAGGGTGGAAATGTCCGCCTCATTTACATAACAGTACGCGTCACATTAAGGTCATACTTTTATATAAATTTTACCTTTCTCTGTTATCTGTCTGTTACGTAGTCGCAGGATAACAGCAATAACTTTATTGTTACCTTATGGATAATTACACTATTGGTATTTAGAAGGATTATTTTAATTAAAAAAAAGTGAAATATTTGTTAGAATTTTTTGGTATAAACTTTATATTATATATAACGGGTCACATACATATATATATATATATATTTGAAAATAAAAAAATATTTTAAAAACAATATTAATATTTTTTCTTCACCCTACACTTTCTTTGCAATCCCAGTCGAAAGCATTCCGCTCCTTCCTTATTAAAATCGACTTCGCGGAAGTCCGGATTACTATCTATTATTTTATCTGAATAAAAAAATAATATTGTATACATTAGCTCGCAGTTTAAATATAAAGGGTTCATAAAATAAGTGTGTAAATACCTTTTATTATTCGCACCATTTGTAATTGCGAAATGTTAATATTATTCCTCCTCCCTTTCCACGTGTATAACGCGGCAAATTCTGAACTAAATAGGTTGCTCAATATTTGCCGAACATTATCTGCTGGCGTCCCCCCCCCCCCCCCCCGAATCTATCAATATAAATAAACTGCAATTTCATTTATTCGATACTTCACATATTGGTCGACTATCCTCCTTTGATGCCGAGAAGAGTATGTTTTAAAATCTCTTCTCAAACGTTTTCTGTCTGACATATTAATTAAAATATGTATCCAACTTAACCTAAAACCAATGTCATAATTGTTTATTGCAACACGCCACGTTTAATCCTCGCGTAAACGTTAGATTTTGCATTCTAAACATACCGATGCTAAACGTAGTCCTTATTGTAACACGTTCCGTGCAGGAGTTTAGCAGCAGGAAACGTTACCACCGTTACCACGTTTCGTGGTAATTATATTTATCGTTTATGTCGCTGTTATGTTCTATTTATGAAACAAAAATTACGGAATACTTGTGACACCTACGTTCCATGACATTTACATCTGGATTAATATGTAGCCTATACGTAAGAAGACTTACATAAAAATTATATGTTTTGTGTGACTTTTCAGTTATGTTCATAGGTTATATTGCTGCTATGTTCTATCTATGTAACAAAAGTTACAGAACATTGTGACACCTGTATTACGTAGCGGTTATATTTTGTACATGTAACAGAAGTTACAGAATTTGTGACTTCCATGTTACGTAGTATTTACAAGTTGTGCTGTGGGGGTCACGACGGTGATCGTGATTTTCTTACCTCGAGTGAAGTTGTTCACTGTGAATACTGTGATCTTTAATTCTTGATCATGATTGAATTATTTTTTATAAAATACTTCAATATAGCTTGTGTTATAGTCAAAATGTGCTAATTCAGCGAATATATAGGGCGGTATTTTCAGTCGGTACTTATTCTTAAGCAAATGCTTAAGCATGCGGCATATTCTACTAACCTAGTAGCTAATAAAGGATGCCGAATGTTTAAGCATTTGCTTAAGGATAAGCAACGACTGAAAATACCGCCCATAGTATAACATTCATAAATAGTCAATGTATGCACGCATTGATTTGGTTGGCTAAAAGTATTCACATATACATTATACTTTTTAACTAAAGTGAATAAATATTCGTTAATTTAAATAGATGAAGAACGATAACATTGGTTCAAAGTGTACAACTGAAATTCTATAAGAACAGTGAGGACTTGAGAATGTTTCGAGAGAAATTAGAAATTGGGGTTATGTGGAAAGAGCAGTCATACTCTCCACCAATCAGAAGCGATCACTGTTCTGCCTGCACCAATCAGAAGCGATCACGAAAATCACGGATCACTGTGAAAAATCACCGTGATTGGGAACGAACATGATCGGATCACTCGTGATTCACAAATCACGGTTCTAGCCATCACTAGCCAGAATCGGCTTCCCTTCGGAAATTTGGCAACGTTGCATGTCGGGTCCCCCATGTCGAAGAACCACTGAGTTATGCCTAGTGACAATGGTGACAATTTTACAAGTTATTATTTAGTTTGCTAAAATGAATTTTGCTTGATAAAACATTACACGTAAGTAGCATGTATCGTAGGTATAAAGTGAGGACCATCGATATTGCTCCTTCGTAAAAAATAACTAGCCACTTCGCGCCAATTCGCTGCACGGGAATGACGGAGAGCATGCGGTAGACAGGGATGGTGCTAAACAAGGACAGAGCTTTATGTGCAAGTGAGAGGGATGTCCTTCTGTCATCTCTCCGTCCTTGGCCCTTCCTTCGCGCTTCCCTCCACTCTCGGCTGGTGGTCGAGACACGCTTTCCGATTACATATACTTTACATAGGCTGCGTACAGTACATACATTTCTAACAGGTAGGTAAGCGCAACCCTCAAGGTCAAGACGGCGTCGCCGGCGCAAAGTTTATGACTTTATGACTTTCAGCCTCCCCCGAGCTGAGTTTTTACCCTAACAGGACATCGGCAATTATTGAAAGGGAAAGCAGAGTTTTAAATGGTTTTACAAGACGAGCAGCTGCCCCTTCATTGAAATTTGGCACGCAGATGTGGAAGGAAAAGTTAAGCTATTTATTATCCTCGCCTGGCCTAACTGTAGTTTTGAGAATTACTGTCTAATTGTAATATATCTATCTTTCAGTACAAAAGGATTTTGAATTTCGCTCTACATCTAACCTCGATATTCCTATGTCTTATAGCTAACTTCACGCAGTCACACATATTTATACCAGCGGAAACCGCAACACCCTCGCCAAAGAGGAGGTATAATAAGAGGCGTCACTCGACAAGGACAGAAATAACCTAGGGAAATCACTAGACAACCAATTTAAATGCCCATTCGGCAATGATCGCTAAGCTTCGGCAATGATCGGTCAACTTCGGCAATAATCAGCCAATTGCGGTAAGGTACATTTAGTCGATTTGAATATCCCGCTCGAAATAGACAACCAATTTAAATGCCAAGGTCAAGCAAGGACTTCAAAGGTTCCGCCCGGAGTGACGCCTCTTATTATACCTACTCTTTGCCCTCGCCTTCCCGTGCTGGAACACCGATATAGGGATTTCGTGCGTTTACCTAGACTTCGGCCTGTCAGTCTAAACACTTTCTACCTACGATACATGCTACTTCGTGGCCAAATAGATGAGGAATCGAGCCCATCATCCTCTTACGTGTAATGTTTTACCAAGCAAAATCCATTTCAGCAAACTAAATAATAACTTGTAAAATTGTCACCATTGTCACATGGCATAACTCAGTGGTTCTTCGACATAGGGGGACCCGACATGCAACGTTGCCAAATTTCCGAAGGGAAGCCGATTATGTCCCTTACGGCCGATTTCTTCACCTTCAGTAATCTTCCAGTTAGGGTTATGTTCCACATAACTGCCAAATGATAGCATCCAATTGGCTTAGAGCATATAAATGCTCTAAGCCAATTGGTCGTTCACTGACCGGAAGATTACTGAAGGTGAAGAAATCGGCCGTTAGTGTACTGAGTATCTTATCTGGCCCGTCGGTTTTATTGCTCCCGGCTGTCAACGGGCGGTCTACTATGGCTCGAAGGTCCTCGCTCGCAGCTGCTCCGACCGAGAAAGAAAAACAGTGGGGGTGGGTATAGGTCTTTCCCGAAAATCCGAGCCCAAAGACTTCTCAACAATCAGAGGACTGTACATATTCCTTTAATTACAATTAGTAATTCAGTTTGTAAGTGGAATTAAATTAGGCGTCATTAAAATCATGCACAGTTCATGAATTTTAACTACTTAGTTAACCAATTCATTTATTTTTTTAATTCATTAATGGGAGTACTCTGGTTAAGAACATTGTAATACGGAGCTAATATTCTAGGCCCTAGAATCTACACCGTAGAGTCTACGGTACTGCCAATATGCAGTTGGAACGCGCGCCGTTTCACACGATCGTTTCTTAGCATTTGCAGAGGGTGACAGTGCCGGCTTTAAGTCAGGGCAGGCAGGGCGACCGCCCGGGGCGCCAAATCTGTAGGGGCGCCGCTGTATGCGTTCATTCATGTATATCCTTTTGCATTCGTTAAGCAGAAAGCTGCTAATTGTTTTCCGTGCCCTCGGAAGGGCGCCATGATAATCTTGCTCGGGGTGCCAATATCCTAAAGCCGGCCCTGCAGGGTGATTCTCTAGCTAAATAGAGTCACACGATGCTCGCCAGCAATCATGCGTCTCGCTGAATTTCGTGGGCTTCAACGCTCGAAACCAGTGGGACCATACAATGTTGCGCACTCAGGGGCGGGGGCCTGGGGTGCCCAAACAAAAAGGGAAAAAAGAAAGAGGAACATTTCGCTAGGAGATCGACGTCTCGCAAAGAACGGAGTATGTATCAAGCGCCTGAAAGACGGAGCGAGACAAAGTATCAACGCGTCGCACGTCGTCTGTCTCGTATGGCGTATCTACATATGTACCGATCCTCGCCCCCCCCCCCCCCCCCCCCCGCTCAAAATAAAATCCTGTGTGCGCCACTGGGCCATACAGTAATGCGCACTAAGCAGTGACGAATTTGAAGTTCTGATTCATTTCTAATCAGATCTTTGCGAAAGTGACGTCAATCGATTTCTCATATTTTCTCGATCAAATTGGCCCCAAAAATAATATAATTCGGACCATAATTAAGGAAATTATGTGAAAAATTTATTTGCGGAATTGAAAACCCGTTTCGTTAAAAACAGTCCGATTTAAATTAGGTTCTGTCAATTTAACCGGGACAGTGCCAGGAATCCATTGGTGTCACTTTCATATTGATACGATGAAAAAAAAAAAAATTCAGTTTCTGTATAATCGATGACACATCGCCAAGCAACGGCGATCGCGCGCGACGCGGGCCACAAAGGTTCTCGCCGGTTATTTAAGCTTCAAGTGATCCTAAAGTAAAAAAAAACAATGAAAGATGAAAAATTATTGGAAGGCCTTCGAATAAATAAAGTATCTTTAGCCGTCGGATGAATTCCCTATTGGGAATTAGGCCATGTATTCAAGACACATTGATAGTTTTGAATCTTGATTTTATTTAGGACACTTGGAAGGAACGTCGTTATGGAACGAAACGATTCGGCAGAATGAATTCTTGAGGAGAGATCCGTCAAGCATACGGACTCTATCGGTTGGTCATGCTGTCGCTGATATAAACATTACAGACCTGTGCTCTCGTGCGTTCCAGAGCAATAATATAAAAGATAATTTTTGCATAAATAAACTCTCATTAGTTAAACAAAACCAACATTCCCGTCGAATAAACTGCTTCAGCAGAGCCTGGTCGCTTGGAATTTGGCTGGTTGGATATTTTTATCGAATACATTTTTTCGAATAAATTCTGCTTCGAAAAATATTCGAATAAACGTTTAGAATAAAATGAAGTTATTCGAGAATAACGAGTAACAATTTATTCGAATAAATCGACGAATATAACGACGTGCGTTACGAAAAGTAGCACGTTTCAATTTTCTTACGAAAAGTAGCACGTTTGCCTTCGTTCTCACGAAAACTATCACGTTTCGGTTTTCGCTGCGAAAACTAGCACATTTGAGCGGTTTTCCACGAAAAATAGCATGTTTCGTCTTTCGCTGCGAAAACTAGCACGTTTGACCGGTTTGCCACGAAAACTATCACGTTTCGGTTTTCGCTACGAAAACTAGCACGTTTGAGCGGTTTGCCACGAAAAGTAACATGTTTCGTCTTTCGCTGCGAAAACTAGCACGTTAGAGCGGTTTGCCACGAAAAGTAGCATGTTCGCGTTTACCCCGCGTTCGCAATTCCCGCACCCTCCCTTACTCAAATTATGTAGATTAAAATTTTCATATGTGTTGTCTTTTGGAGATTGGATGGAATTATTATTTATTAAACAATATTTTCAACAGTTGAATTCTTTTAAACTGCCCACGCGCTGAAACGCGATAGTTTCTGCAGTCTGCAGTATAATCCAAAACGAGCTATTCTTCGTGGCCAAACCGGATAATATGTTAGTTTTCGCCATAAATTCCCAAACGTGCTATTATTCGTGGCGAAACAGTATAACGTGCTAGTTTTCGTCGCAACAGTACGAAATGTGCTATTCTTCGTGGCGAGGCAGTCAAATGTGTTAGTCTTCGCGGCAGAAGACCAAACGTGCTAATATTCGTCAGAAACGATGGAACGTGCTTCTTTTCGTGGCAAACCAAAACGTGCTACTTTTCGTAAGAAAATTGAAACGTGCTACTTTTCGTAACGCACGTCGATAAGATGGACGCTAAACAGGCAATCTGCAAACATATTTATTAAAAAACTATAGAAATTGTCGCCCTGGTTGTCGAATACAAATTGTCTCTGCATTATGGTAACCGAAAATAACGTTTTGAGTTGGGCACCCTTGTTTGTAACATCCAGACATGAACAGCCTGTCGTCAGTGGTCGGCTCGATCGACCCAGGTTGGCCGCTATCTCGAGAAACGTCGCCCCCCCCCCCCCCCCCCCTCGCCGTCCCGCCGCACATTCGTCACATTTATTCGTCGCTAAGCTTTGTTGAATAACAAATAAATTTGGCTCGAATAACGCCACAGATCTATTCGTTATTCACGAATAATTTTTCGTAGAATAAAATCGTTATTCGTTATTCACGAATAAATCTTGGGGATTTATTCATTATTCTTTATTCATTATTCGGAATAAAATTCGCCGAACTCTGGCAGCGGCCAGCCAGCGCGCACGGCACACGGACAGACGGTAGGGCAGGGTTGCCAGATGTTTCCCCTCCGCTAAATATGTAAGTGGTCCTGCATAATGTTGTCTGGCAACCTTGGATAGGGGTATGCTTGTGTAGTGCTGTATGTACAAGCCAGGAGGGGAACACATATACTTGGCCGCGGGGAGAGGGTAAAGCCCGTGGGCGAAATCCACGAATCTGACATCCTGGCATCACTGCTCCACTGCTGCTTCACGCTGCTTGAAGGCGTTCAGCAAGAGAGTATCGCAGAGTTACCAAGCCAATTCAAAACGTTATAATATTACGCTGTACAATTAGTTTAGTATAAGTAACTTACATTTATTCAAGTATTATTTCGTATTTAGAACATCTACTTTCCTATCAAATAAGATATTCATCTAAGGCTATTAACTAAGTGTAGCTTGTATAAACTGTAGTAAAATGAGTGACAGTGAGTACGAGATGCAAAACAGCATTACCATCGCCGGTGTATTTCACGCGTCGACGCCGAACACAAGCGAGGTGGAACACCAGCGCGTGCCTTCCATTTTAAATGGGAAATATTTCTCAGTTGTGGAGAAGAACTCCAACCCCAAGTGCGTTATCGGGCTATGCCAGTTCTGCTTGCCGAAGAAAACGGAAATCCGCGGACAGGTGACATCGTCGTCGAATTTTCTCTCGCACCTGAAGCGAAAGCACTTCAATCAATTCGAGGAGTACTGCTCGGAGTCCACGAGAAAGAAGCAAAGAGCATCCGCGAGCTTCGCGACCAACGATGAAGCGAAGAAAGTCACGCAGAATCAGTTCGAAATGGATGTCGCCAGGTACGCGATCAACGCGATGATCCCGTTGAAGTGGGTGGACGACGCATACTTTCGGCAAATATTCACCAATCTGGGGCTCGGTGCGAAAATTAACATAATCAGCCGGCGCACGCTGGGGAGAACCATCAATAAAATGTACGCCGAGAGTATGTGCGATATTAAGAACCAATTGCAGACGGTCCCGTTCGTCTGCACGACCGCGGACATTTGGTCCGGCAGGCGGCGGACATTCTTCGGCGTAACAGCGCACTGGATCTCGCCGGATTACGAGAGGAAATCGGCGGCCCTGGCTTGCCGCCGCTTCGCCGGCGTGCATTCCTTTAATAAAATCACCGACCTGCTGCACAGCATCCACTCGGAGTTCGGCTTGAGCAGCGGCAAAATCGTCGCAACCATCACGAATAACGGCAGCACCTTTGCCAGGGCCTTCAGAATGTTCGGCATTAAGGAGGCCCTGGTGACCAGGGAGGACGAGGAGGATTGCATGAGCTCCTCCTCCGACAATTCGTCCAGCGACGAGGAAGACGTCGAGGAAAGCACGCCGGTGAACGCGGATTACATGAATCATCTGCTGGCTCGCCAGCTTCGATGCTCCGCTCACACTCTGAACTTATGCATCACGACGGACATGGTGCGCACGATCAACAGCAACGAAGCGCTGTCCGCCGTTCACACGGACGTCATGCAGAAATGCAACGTCTTGTGGAAAGAGGCCTTAAGGCCCAAATCCGCCGAAGCGATAGAGCAGACCATCGGCTATGCGTTGAGGCGACCGGGGAAAACGCGCTGGAACTCTTTGTACGACTCGCTGCAGCAAATTTTAAAGATCAGGGACAAAATGAGCGACCTGGCGAAGCTTTTAGAGATAAAAAGCGTGTTAAGGGAGGACGATTTTGTATACTTAGAGGAGCACATAAAGTGTACGGCGCCGATCGCCGAGGCGATAGATATCCTGCAGGGCGACAATGTCTTCTACGGCACGCTTCTGCCGTGCTTGCTGACCTTGCGCAGGAAGCTGACGAGGCTGGTGGAGAGTAAGTGGATATTCTCAGAACCGATCAGCACGTGCCTTCTGGACACCTTCCAGTCGAGGTTCCAAGACTACTTGAACTTCACCTCGCCGGAGGCGGACAACGCGGCGCTGGCCGCCTTGACGCATCCGCAGTTCAAAAACAGGTGGTTCATGTGCATAGATCAGTATCAGCGCGACAGGCTGCTGGACCTGCTCAAGCACATAATAGTCGAGGAAATGAACGCCAGTAACGAATGCTCGGTCGACGAACCGTCCACGTCGTTCACTTACAACGACTTCTTCGACTTCGGAGACGTGATTAAGCACGAAGTTACCGAGTACTCGTCTAAAGCGTCGGATCAAGTTAGTATATACTTTCTTCGTTTGGTAAATGTAGAATGGAGCGCGCGTATTCTTAATCCGTCGGCATTCTGCGCACAGGTATTACACTTCTTCCAAGAGGGCAGCACGGAATTCAGCATTTTACAGAACTACACGGAGATTAGGAAAGTGTTCTTAAAATATAACACTCCGTTGCCATCGTCAGCTCCTGTAGAAAGATTCTTCTCCTACGCTACGATGACGAATTCTCCGAGGTGCAATAGACTTTCCGATAGTATGTTCCAGAAGAGGGTGATTTTGAAGGCCAATTTGAAGAATTGGAAAGGGAAGTGAGCCTCGCTTTTGAGAGAAGGAGTCTCCTATCGGTCGCCACGATACTTGGGTTGGTGGTGATAATTGAAGATGAAACGAAGTTTTGGAACACAAGTCCATTGGTATTGTTATGAGGCAGGGCCGTGGCAACGCGAGAGGCCGACGAACCTGAGGCGAGATCAGGGAGTCGCAGGGAATGTTAGTTGTTACTCGTAACTGGAAATTAAAGTTTCATACGCTTCGAGCGGTAAAAATATGTCGTTGCGGGTTATTGCTACACCTGAAAATCGAAGATGCGTACGTGCTAGGGCTGGGACTATTCGAATATTTTACAAGTATTCGGATGCTACGAATAAACTTCGAATATTTCAGTATTCGAATGCTACGAATAAACTTCGAATATTTAAGTATTCGAATGGTATTCGAATGCTACGAATAAATTTCGAATATTTAAGTATCCGAATGGTATTCGAATGCTACGAATAAATTTCGAATATTTAAGTATTCGAATAGTATTCGAATGCTACGAATAAACTTCGAATATTTAAGTATTCGAATGCTACGAATAAACTTCGAATATTTAAGTATTCGAATGCTACGAATAAACTTCGAATATTTAAGTATTCGAATGCTACGAATAAACTTCGAATATTTAAGTATTCGAATGCTACGAATAAATTTCGAATATTTAAGTATTCGAATAGTATTCGAATGCTACGAATAAACTTCGAATATTTAAGTATTCGAATGCTACGAATAAACTTCGAATATTTAAGTATTCGAATGCTACGAATAAACTTCGAATATTTAAGTATTCGAATGCTACGAATAAACTTCGAATATTTAAGTATTCGAATGCTACGAATAAACTTCGAATATTTAAGTATTCGAATGCTACGAATAAACTTCGAATATTTAAGTATTCGAATGCTACGAATAAACTTCGAATATTTAAGTATTCGAATGCTACGAATAAACTTCGAATATTTAAGTATTCGAATGGTATTCGAATGCTACGAATAAATTTCGAATATTTAAGTATCCGAATGGTATTCGAATGCTACGAATAAATTTCGAATATTTAAGTATTCGAATAGTATTCGAATGCTACGAATAAACTTCGAATATTTAAGTATTCGAATGCTACGAATAAACTTCGAATATTTAAGTATTCGAATGCTACGAATAAACTTCGAATATTTAAGTATTCGAATGCTACGAATAAACTACGAATATTTCAGTATTCGAATACCATTTGAATATTTCAGTATTCAAATACTATTCGAATACATCAGTAAGCTTCAAAGTCGATCGGATATGTTGAAATGGGTAAAAATTAATTTACAAGATTTCACCCTAACAAATTAACGAACTCACAACAGAATCTAAATGAAAGCTTGTAAAAAATGAACCTAAAGAACTTGATTTATAATTCGCACCATACTATTCGAATAGTATTCGAATAGTATTTGGATACTTGGATATTCGAATTATAGTCGCCAAATAATTGAGCAACTGAAGTATTCGAATACCGAATAATTCGACAAATAGTCCCAGCCCTAATACGTGCCCCTTTTTATACTGGAAAAATTGGGCCAAACACTGTTGGGGATATGGATGATCTCGCTTTTCGTGGGAAAAGTGTGGGCGCGTCGCGTCTCCGCGTGGACGACACCTGCATTCTGTCTCCATACGTAACATGAGAATTTATTCATATAGGCGAAATTTGGAAAATATCTTTGTTGTATAACAAATTGGAGGTAGTTTGTGTTTCTCGACAACCGCCATATATTTTTCTTCACATATTTTTATACTACATAAAAAAGCGAATTCAATAACAAGAACAGAATGTGTCATTTTAAGTAGCTGATTGTAAAATAATTTTAAACGTATCCGAAGTACAGTCCACAAGCTGGTCACCAATACATAACGTTGGAGTACCGCATTGAAGCACAAACATAACGAAACGAATATGTTTTCAAAACACGGTTTGTTATAATCGCCAAATTTACCAGTTTAGCTAGTTGAACTTTTACCAGAAACGTGGGAAAAGATCATAAATATTCAAGGAAAATGTTTTTGTTAAAAAGATATGAAATATATTTATATGTTTAATAAACATTTTGTATCAATACAGCGAACGAACTTCTGCACCGATCTAATATTAACCGAAAAGAATGTATGAAACGCCTGTTGTCATCTCTCTCTCTACGTACAATGGTTGAAGAAGAATATTAAAGATGTATAATGGAACTCGCGGTACATACTCTGTATGTAAACACTGCTTGGCACAATAGGGTGGCCCTTATTTTCAACATGCGATTTCTTTTGCTCTCACCCCCTAATATGGTTCCATTTCATAAAAAAATAGTCCCTGAAAAAGATTATTGCAATCGGACAATAGGAAAGTGTGCCGACCAGGCCTTAATGTTTAGAATTCATCAATGGTTTGAATGTTAAGAATTTCTCAAAAATGTTAAGCCGTATCGAAATTCTGTTCAAATAATTCTAAAAGGCCATTCAATTTTCTACAATTACTGTATATATAATTTTTTCGTGCTTCCAACCATTTTTTAGATAATAGCGTTTGAATATAGACAATACGTCAACGCCGTACAGGTGGTACGCGCGAAGTGCGGACCTCTTTATATTCAAACGTTATTATCTAAAAAATCATTGGAAGCCCGAAAAACGTATATATACAGCAATTGTAAAAAATTGAACGCTCTTTTAGTATTATTTGAACAAAATTTCGATAGGGCTTACCATTTTGGAAGAATTCTTTAAATCCAAAGAATTGACGAATTCTAAACTTTAAGGCCTGGGCGGCACCCTTTCCTGTTCTCAGATTTCAATAATCTTTTTCGGGGACTACTTTTTTATGAAATCGAACCATATTAGGGGGTGAGAGCAAAGAAATACGAAAAAAAATTTCGGCGCGTATAAATAAGGGACACCCTATTGGCACAATCGGGTAAATTCCTTTTGCCGATTCTTTTTGTCCTTCTCCTATCTCTGGCTCTCTATCCCCATATGCGCAAATTACGCAACCAATCTCATTCGATCCTATATTGCGCGGCAAATTTGAATATTCTTTTAATTACAATTAGTAATTCAGTTAGCAAGAGTAATTAAATTAAGCGTCGTTAAAATCATGCACAATTCATTAACTGTAACTAGTTGGCCAATCGATTTATTTTTTAATCGATTGATGCGAAACTCTGGTTAAGACCATAAGGTAGAGCTAATATTGTACAGGGTATGCGTGCCGCTTCACACGATTGTTTCCAAATATTTATATGCATTACACCGTTAGTTAGTCACGCAACATTGGACGAATTCCACTTACGCTCAAATCGCCTGGGTCCACAACCGTAGGAATTTCCCGTTTTTGTAATAAAATGAATATCATAAATTATATGTTCCTGTTTTCGAGTCGTAATTTATAGTTAAAAACCTGTGTTTTCTGACAATGCCTCTTTCACAGATTTCTCTTCCATATTTCAGGAGATTTTCAGAAATTTTAAAATGTTAATTTATTTATTTGACATTAACTGTCGAAACCATTTCGGTTAACCACGGACGTTGCGGGTGATTTGAGCGTAAGTGGAATTCGCACATTATCACCGTGATATTTGGTAACTCAATTATATATATTATTATGAGAATTATTTGCCAGTGTTGCGTGAATCCTCGGAAATCTTGATTCCAGTTCCAGGGAGTGGGGCCGCTGCCCGTGGAGTTGCGTGAAGTACAGAAACACTTAGCTCGATGAACGCGCAGGAGTTTGTTGTTTTAAATTAGGATAATTTTAAAGAAACTTTATATTCAAAGTCGAACTAATAAATCAATATATTTGGATTCAGAAATTCGTATTTACACTTTCGTATTCAGTAATTGAATGCGATGATTTTCAGTTTTCAGTTGCTAAATAACATTAACAAAACATAGTTTGTTTCTCTAACGAGCAGGGCCGTTCCTGGGTTTTGGGCGCCCAGGTGCAAAAACAATATTGCCGCCCTTGTTAATTTAATATTGCATAATTTTGAACAGGTCTCGTGCAAAAGAGTTTCGATTATTATTCGTATTGGTCAAAATTTTCCATATAATAATCGGCCTGCGGCCGCCCAGGTGCGGGGGCACCATCTGCACCCCCACCAGGAACGGCCCTGCTCACGAGCGTTTTACATATTTCAAAATGATAAGTGAAAATTACAATAGTACTGAGCGTATAATTACCTAGCCATGGATATTATAAACTGTAACATATATTTCAAAAGAAAACAAAGCAACGACAAATTCATAAAGTACTTATATAGGGCGAATTCCACTTGCGCCCAAATCGCCCGTGATTTTCATTAAGGCAGGTTCTCCTGTACGCGACTGGACGCATCGTCAAGAACTTCAAAGTCGATTTTCTCGAAAATGAAGCGCGATATGAAAAAAAGTTACTCTTTCTTTTCAACTCATAACAAGTAAATAACTCGATTAAAAGGAATAAAAATTTTTGATATTGCGCTTCATTTTCGAGAAAATCGGCTTTGAAATTCTTGACGATGCGTCCAGTCGCGTATAAGGAAACCTACCCTGATGAAACTCACGGGCGATTTGGGCGTAAGTGGAATTCGCCCAAAGCAGTAATAGGTAGTTGAAAATGAGGAATTATTTATTGTTCAAATGGATTTGCGCATGGCGTGACGATTAAACAATAATATAAAACACCGTGCAAAACTGGCACCACTGGCAGTAAGTCACATGTAATCCAATGCAATCTGCCAAGCTTACGGGCCTGTAAGCGGTAAGTGACAGTAGAAGGTGTATGTACCTTTAATAATTCTTCTGTAAATAATCCGATTCAAACATGTCATCTGCGCATTTGACTACTGGCCGTTTAAACGTCGGCATCCTACAGGAAGAAGCGAGGAAACAATTACTTTGTCTACTCGAAAAGTGCGATGGCACAAAGGTATCGGAATAACCTGTCCTACTTTACGCGTTAACGCGATCGTTGATATTATTATTATTTCGACAAACATGAGTTGCATTTCGAGTCTCCGTTACATTACAATATATAGGCTAAAAATATTTTCCACCACATTTCAATAGGCCATTATATGGGACCAATCTCTCGAAGGACCGATCGGGCTTGTTGCCAAATACAATTTGCTCGAGGAACACGACGTTGTCAAGATGTACCCATTGTGCGGTGGGAATCTGACGATACCGACGAATATCGCCAATATAATATTTATCACTAGGCCCCAATTTGGCCTCATGGATTTAATTGCTGAGAATGTTCACGGGTAGGCGAGCAACAACGGGTAACTAGCTCTTGCGCGATAACACTTTAGAACTTACACGGCGATTAATTCGCAGGGAAAAGGAGAAAAGGCCGCGCAAACTCTTTCACTTGTTCTTCGTGCCCCGGAAAAGCCTCCTTTGCCAGAAGAAGCTCCAGAATCGAGGCGTCTTCGGTAGCTTCACGTTAATCGAGGAGTTCAAATGCGACCTGTTCCCCTTCGACAACGATCTTCTCTCTATGGAGCTGGACGGGTCGTTCAAGCAGTTTTATTTAGAGAACGATCCGAGTTGTTTGTACCAAGTGGCGCAAGCCATTCACGGGCTGCAGAAGCTGTACGGAAAGATCCCGAAGGTCACGGGCAGGGGACCCGCGGCTAGTAAAGTTTGGGAGTTATTGGAGAGATTGAGTCGAGAGGAGGAGGACAGTAAAGCTACGTCCGTACAATCGCCGGCTATAGAGCATCTATTATTATTGGATCGTTCTGTGGACTTGCTTTCGCCCTTAGTCACGCAGCTAACGTACGAGGGGCTGATAGACGAGATGTTCGGGATAAAATACAGTGAAGTATTTTTACTTTTAGAATTTCGCGCTAACTTCCGAAAGCAGCCGCTATCGCGCTAACACGGGCGATTTTATTTACGGCGATTTTAGACACCGTTCAGTTGCCGGCAAAGAAGTTTCACGACTCGCAGGACTCCCCAACCGCGATGTCGCTTAACGAGAAAGAACAGATTATACTGAATTCCGGGGAGAAATTGTTCGCGGAAATCAGGTGGGCGGTTTTACGGTTTCAGCCGCGATCTTGTATTTCACGCACTTCTCCTTTCGGTCGCAGGGACAAGAACTTTAACGGCGTGGGACCCGTTCTCAGCAGAGAAGCCAAAGTCATTTCGTCGCAATTCGACGAGAGGCACGGCGACAAAAGTGTGCAGGAAATCAAGCAATTCGTGGCGCAATTGCCGCGCATGTTAGCCACTAAGCAATCGTTAGCGAAGCGTAAGTCCTCTCAATTGGATTTAGCTGCATCACTGACGCCGTTTATGATAATCCGTCTAATTTGCCATTGCCGCGTGCGCTCTGCTCCGTTTTCCCAGATACGACAATCGCCGAAATGATCAAAGCAGTCACGGATTCGAGTAGCTTTTTAGAGTCGCTGCAAATCGAACAGGAACTGTTGAACTGCATCGATACCGATAAACCGAACGGTTATATCGAAGATATGATAGCGCAACAGCAGCCGTTGCTCAAAGTTTTGCGGCTCCTTTGCATACAGTCATTAACAAATTCGGGCCTTAAACCGAAGTTATTGGACTATTATAAAAGAGAAATAATCCAAACGTATGGGTACCAACACTTGCCGACTATACTGAACCTAGAAAAGGCTGGATTGCTGAAGCTGCAACAGTCTGCCCGCCAATATGCGGTGTTGCGAAAAGCATTGAGACTTACAGTGGAGGATGAAAGTGAGATTACCCCGAAAGACATTAGCTACGTTCATTCTATATACGCGCCGCTGAGCGTTCGACTGGCCGAGCAACTTGTACAGCCGACTGGTTGGCAAGGTTTAAATGATGTGATGGGATTACTGCCGGGCCCTACTATTAGCAACGCTCCGTACAACAGCGAGGACTCTAACTCCGAACCACCGAAGCTTGTGATGGTTTTCTTTATCGGGGGCTGTACATTTGCCGAAATTTCTGCTCTCAGATTCCTGTCTCAACTAGAGGATTGTAAGTAGTATGTTATTAGAATGTAAAATTCTACTCTCCGTTCCATATAAGAGTAGCCCCCACCGATCTCCGATCGATCCCACGGATCTGACGCACGCGATTGGTCGTAGCATTCTCACCGCTGGTTTCCTACCAATCACCAGCGTATCCCCGCGCGGGACTAGTCTACTCTAAAGTGGAATGCAGTATATGTGTAATTGGAGTCTACTTTATGCGTTATAAAATATATATTCTTTCAGCGAATGCAGAATTTGTTGTCTGCACCACGAAGCTAATAAACGGAAACACATTTCTAACGACATTGATGGAGAATCTAGAAAGCTCGTAACTTATCTTATGTAAATATATTTGTATTAAATATCGTTATCGTTATTTATATTTATACTTTGTCAGTGACATCCGTACACTTTCACGCAGAACTATGAGCTATGTACAGTAAGAAATGCATTTATAATTGTATAGAGAATCATGGACTTGTACATTTCAGTTCTTTTTTTATAAATATTCTTCTTATATAACTCACGAAAACTACATGTATGTGCAAATTAAACCGATTTATATATTACTAGATAATCCGATTAATGAATTAGATTATTCGTTAAAATGAATTATATACGTTTACATTAAGGGGCCTCCCCACGTTTTCGCCTTGACGGGCGAAAAATGATGCGAACTTTGGGAATTTTCTAAAACAAAACCATTAAATATATTTACTTCCAGCTCTGTGGCTGCATTTGTGAATCTTTAGAGAATATCACAAAAAAATTGTATGCAAAAGTAATGGTTATATCCGGAGTTATAGTGGTTCAAATAGAGCGCCTTACAAAAATCATATGTGCATTGTTAGCATAAAATCAGCCGTTGTAGTTGTCTGAAATAGGAAATTTAAAAATTTACGTAATCTGTATTAGTGTGGCTGTCGCCTGAACTAGATTAAATGAGATGTACTGAAAATTAAAAAAAAATGATGGCAGCGTCTAAAGCAGGCATCGATTTCTGCGAAAAATTATCTGGTTTTTTAAGTCGCAAAAGTCTAATTTTGCAAAAACCGACTTAGTTTTAGTGCCGGCGAGAAAAACAAAGATGGTTTTGAGAAAAACGCGTTTACAGTTTTAGGTAGTGTTTTTTTTAATTGAATTTCTTTTTAAATGTCTAAATATGTACAAATATAGGCACAAAGTTTTTAATTAATATAATTTGAGGGTTTCTCCTAAAAAAGAATTCCAAGTATCGCATTCTTTTCGGGCCCCCAAGGTAGGGAGACCCCTTAAGCTAATGTAACTGTATATACCCAATATGAATTTGTACATAATTATTAAAAACTGTTGTAGCATAGAAAACTAAAATGAAGTATATGTTAGCATAAGTAAGTAAAGCGTGTTTAGCAAGCCAATTTTTACGAGTCATGTATATATGTACAATGGGAAAAACAGTTGTATAATAACTGCGTTTTGCGAAGCTGTATGTGGCAATACTAGCGCTGGGACTATTTGCCGAATTTTTCGGTATTCGAATATTCGAATACTTCAGTTGCTCAATTATTTGGCGAATATAATTCGAATATCCAAGTGTACAAATATTATTCGAAAATTTAAGTATACATCAATATTCGAATAGTATGGTGTGAATTATAAATCAAGTTCTTTAGGTTCATTTTTTTTACAAACCTTTATTTAGTTTCAGTTGTGAATTCGTTAGTTTGTCAGAGTGAAATCTTGCAAGTTGATTTTGACCCAAAATTGAACTATGTACCTATGTGTGCAAAGTTTCAAGTCGATCGGATATTTTGGAGTGGGTCAGTATTCGAATACTGAAATATTCGAATAGTATTCGAATAGTACTGAAATATTCGAATAGTACTGAAATATTCGAATAGTACTGAAATATTCGAATAGTACTGAAATATTCGAATAGTACTGAAATATTCGAATAGTACTGAAATATTCGAATAGTACTGAAATATTCGAATAGTACTGAAATATTCGAATAGTACTGAAATATTCGAATAGTACTGAAATATTCGAATAGTACTGAAATATTCGAATAGTACTGAAATATTCGAATAGTACTGAAATATTCGAATAGTACTGAAATATTCGAATAGTACTGAAATATTCGAATAGTACTGAAATATTCGAATAGTACTGAAATATTCGAATAGTACTGAAATATTCGAATAGTACTGAAATATTCGAATAGTACTGAAATATTCGAAGAGTACTGAAATATTCGAATAGTACTGAAATATTCGAATAGGATTCGAATAGTACTGAAATATTCGAATAGTATTCGAATAGTACTGAAATATTCGAATACTGAAATATTCGAATCCTGAAATATTCGAATACTCAAATATTCGAATACTCAAATATTCGAATACTCAAATATTCGAATACTCAAATATTCGAATACTCAAATATTCGAATACTCAAATATTCGAATACTCAAATATTCGAATACTCAAATATTCGAAGTTTACTCGTAGCATTCGAGTACTTGTAAAATATTCGAATAGTCCCCGCCCTAGGCAATACCGTAGTCGTACAGCAAGTACAAAATAAAACAATTTCAACAATGAAACTACACGACGAGTTGGTGCAGGAATTCTTCAAGGCAGCTAGTATTTACAAACATATAATCAGATTCCAATTCGAATTTCACACACATCGAATTTGATCGATATGCTTAATAACATTATCGTACTATCTATCAGAACAGGTGTTCCCCGTTTTATTAAAATCCCGTGGAATTGAAAGGCGATTGGTAAAGAGGTAGCGCCCGTTTACCGATAGCACCTGATAGTTTATAACTCGACCGGCACAGAGCGCTACCCGTTGTCGACAGAGAACTCGCCTGCCATAGAGTACACCCAGGCCAGGCGAAAAGGCGTCAAAAAGTTTGCGAATTCTCGTGTGCTGGGCCGACGGTGGGTGCCGTATTGTTGCGTTGCCGCGAATTGTCGCGTCTCGCGCGTGTGTGCGTACGTGCGTGACACGTACGAGGCGTGTACTTTTCCGGGGTGCGGTGCGTTCGCCCGACGAATAGCCGCGATATCCTCGGCGCTCTTAATATGCTCGAAGGATCGGCCAAGTTCAGGAAAAAGAGGTGCTCCGCCTGAAGAGAGTGCTCGGAGCTGTGCGCATGCCTCCGTGCCTGCTCCCTCGCCATTTTGGAGGTGAATATCATTTTTTTTTTTCTCTCTCTCTCCCTTCCTGCCGGAGCCGCGGAGAGATCTCAGTTGATACACCCGGGGCTCGATCGCGACGTCGCGCGGCCGCACCGAGCACGGCGAGCGTTTTCGGCCACAGCAGCGGCGATGCCTCTCCGCCGTATTTGCGGGACCAATCTGACGCGATTGCCCCGAGTCAGAGACCCAACCCTCCTTACGCCCGCATTTTCTACCTCCTGCGAATTTCACTCGACCGCCTTCTTTGCTTACCAACCCTAATTCCACGATTATTTCTGGTCGACCCGCGGCGATACTTGCCGCCCCGATAGCTCCCGCGGCATCGCCGATAACGTTCAGGCCCCCCAGCGTTTCCTGTGGATGTTCCTCTCAAAAACATACGACACTCGCGGTTGAGTCAGATGAGTTTCTCCGCGGGCAGAGCTGCGTGGAGTCGTATCGAGGGCCTCGTGATAAGTGTCAAGTCTCGTCCCAACTGAGCAAGAAGCAACTTCACGGTGACAAGAATCTAATATTCCCTCGATTAAGCTTCGAATCCTACACAAATTTCCGTTACACATCGATATATACATATATATATATATATATATATATGCCCAGCATTCTCTATCAAGGGGGATTCCTGTTCTCATTAAATCTCCTATCGCGAAGCATTTGTCGCGCTTCGAAAATATACGAAACGATGGTATATACACAAGTTCTACATTGTTTAAATAAACACAACACACCATTACGATATATACGGGTCTCCGTTAATTAACAGCGCGTTAGTCGGAACTTAATACACTTCGTAATTTTCGGCCACATTCGAATTAACGGATTCCGTTATCGACGCCCGATTAACGCCGGATTCTGTAACTTCCGCAGATTAGAATGCTAAACTCCGGAATGGACTGACAAGAGGATTAAGTAGGACTAGAATATTTAGGGTAGAGGATCGAAAGACAAGCAGGCGTCTTGCGGTGTCCGGAAACAGGCCTCGGCCGTTTAATCACCAACACCTCTACTATGCCAGCCGTTCCAAGGCCTGGCAGCCTCAAAGACCCAGAGATCGCCGAGCTGTTCGAGAAAAATGACCCGGAGAAGATATTCGAGGACCTGCGCGAGATCGGGCACGGCAGTTTTGGGGCCGTCTATTACGCGCGATGTTTGGTTACCAAAGAGATCGTCGCCATCAAGAAGATGTCCTATCTGGGGAAGCAGACCGTCGAGAAATGGCAGGACATCCTGAAGGAGATCCGATTTCTCAGGCAGCTCAACCACCCAAACACCATAGAGTACAAGGGTTGCTATCTCCGCGACCACACCGCCTGGGTATTTATCCGTCGACGCGCGCCGGCTCGTTCGCCGCCACGCATACCGAAAAATAGTATCCGGGGGGTTGAATAAAGCTAGCGCGCTTCGTAGCGTAGAATGTTCGATATGCGCGGCGACGGCCGACTGGTCGAGCAACACGCTTCTGGTAGCGGCGCGACTCTATCGTCTTACGAACCGATTACAGCTGGTGATGGAATATTGCCTGGGCTCAGCGTCGGACATCATCGAAGTTCACAAAAGACCCCTGAAGGAAGACGAGATAGCGGCGATCTGCGAGGGCGTGCTACGCGGCTTGCATTACCTTCACTCGCTGGGCAGAATTCATCGGGACGTCAAGGCGGGGAACATCTTGCTGACGGAGAACGGGACGGTGAAGCTGGCGGACTTCGGGTCGGCGAGCATAAAATGTCCGGCGAACAGCTTCGTAGGGACCCCTTACTGGATGGCGCCGGAGGTGATACTAGCTATGGACGAGGGGCAATACGACGGGAAGGTGGACGTGTGGTCCTTGGGGATCACGTGCATCGAATTAGGTATATCGCCGTTCGTTCGCACGCCCTTCGTCTTTAACTGCTGTAAAACGGGAATAGAGGGATTACGAGCGTTTGAATTTCAGCGGAGCGGAAGCCACCTTATTTCAACATGAACGCCATGAGCGCTCTGTATCATATCGCTCAGAACGACACTCCGACTTTAAATTCCCCGGATTGGTCGGACGTATTTCGTCACTTTGTCGAAGTGTGTCTTACCAAAAGCCCGACCGAGAGGCCAGCCTCCGGCAAACTGTTGTCGGTGAGTCTCTCGTGCAAGCTTGCGAATTAATTGCGATGTTTGCGACTGGTAGCGCTGGGGAGTTTTTCGCACGAACGGATGTATCGTAGTTCAGCCGGCCGCTAAATCGTAGGCTCTCAATTTTACAGCATCAATTCGTCACCAGAACGCGATCGCCCCAGGTTCTGATAGATTTGATCCAGAGAACAAAAGCTGCGGTGAGGGAGTTGGATAATCTGAACTATCGGAAAATGAAGAAGATCCTAATGATCGACGCCTGCGAGACCGAGAGCACGGTTGGCGACGCCGACGGTGTGTTGCGCGTTAAATTAATTCTCAAGCTCGGAACGGCGATGGTGTTTTTTTCTTTTATTCTTTAATCCGCATCTTCGCACTTCTCGCAGACACTCCCGATGAGCAAACAGGCGGCGACAGCAGCAAGAGCAATTCGATTACCTCGGAGCACTCGATTCATTCGATGGGTGTTTCCGCAAGCTCGCAGAGTTCCTCCACCAACAGCCTGCCGCTGCCGAACGCTGATGCGAATGATTATTCCACGGGTTCCGTGCGGAACCGGCACAAAGTGTCGGCGGGCGGCGTCACTGCCAATCTCCTCGAGCACGGTGCCAATAATTTCGCGACAATCCGGACGACGTCGATCGTGACTAAGCAGCAGAAAGAACATATGCAGGAGGAGATGCACGAACAAATGAGCGGGTATAAGAGAATGAGACGGGAACATCAAGGTGCTTTGGTAAGTGTTATTTTACGA
The DNA here is from genome assembly GCA_963932275.1 of Andrena praecox. Classification (NCBI taxonomy): domain Eukaryota; kingdom Metazoa; phylum Arthropoda; class Insecta; order Hymenoptera; family Andrenidae; genus Andrena; species Andrena praecox. The sequence goes on along the minus strand of OZ010729.1, from coordinate 45,827,644 downwards.
CGTCGTTTCTAATTTGTCCCCCGACCGAGTAGCTTGGAGATTGCACGGGACGAGTGTACGTGTTAATTCCTTGAACAGGTAAAATTGGAAGAGCGTTGTAAAATGGAAATGGAATCCCACAAGCAGTTGCTGGATAAAGAATACGAAACTCTTCTGCAACAATTTAGCAAAGAATTGGAGAAGCTTCAACTGAGGCATTTGCAGGAATTAGAACGTAAACTTAAGCAAAACCAGAACGCGGAGAAGAAGCTTCACAAGGAAATTACAAGCAGACAAGAGGCTGATCGGAAAGCTCTGGAGGCGCAGCAGAAGAGAGAGTATAAAGTAAGATGATCAACGCGACGATAATGTTTCGCGCGAGTAACTTTCGAAAAAAAATTTACTCCCACATTTTTCGCGGTCGTTTTTTCGTGTAATCGAAGACATTGTGTTTCCCAAGGCTTACAAAGAGAGATGGAAAAAGGAATTGTCCCAAGACGAGGTTACGCCGAAACGACAACGGGACGCCACGCTTCAGAGTCAGAAGGATAATTTGCGGCAGATGGAGGCGCAAGAAGAGCAACGGCTTGCAAGAGGACAAAGGGAGTACCTCGATCTTGAGATTCGTAAATTCCGCAGAAAAAAGTTACTCATCTTTCACAGCCTGGAGCAAGAGCTGCTTCGAGAAGTTAGCATATCATTTATTTCCCAGAAATCAATTCTTCGCCGTTGTGTTCCATCGAAGTATAATCCCCCTTGCCGCGTGCTTTTACGTATAGGAGCTGAATAAGAGGCAACAGCAATTGGAGCAAGCGCATAACATGTTGCTGCGGCATCACGAAAAAACGCAGGAGCTGGAGTATAGACAGCAGAGGGCCGTTCATGCTCTTCGAGAAGACCAGGTTCACCGGCAACATGGGACCGAGCTTTCTAATCAGCACGAGTATATGCAAAGGGCGGAGCGCGACTTGCGCAAGAAACACGCGTTGGAGCTCAAACAGCAACCGAAGAGTCTCAAAGTAAGCGACGGTGTCTTAACTTGACGAAATAATTCATTTAAAGACGAAACTGACGCAAGCGTAGTGTTTGCGTATACGAATAAATTACGGTACAATCGGCATGCACACTTATAATTTCAGCAAAAGGAAATGCAGATTCGAAAGCAGTTTAGGGAGACATGTAAAATACAAACACGGCAGTACAAGGCATTGAAGGCTCAAATATTACAAACAACAGCTAAAGAAGAGCAGAAGGCTGTTATTAAGAAATTGAAAGAGGAGCAAAGACGGAAGCTGGCTCTGTTGGGCGATCAGTACGAGCAAAGTATTGCCGAAATGCTTCAGAAGCAAAGTATACGTTTAGACGAGTCGCAGGAAGTTGAATGCCACAATCTCAAGGTAAAGTTATATGCGTTCCATCGAAGATCGTAAACTACCGCAAACGGTTTTCGTAACCGTCGTGGACTTTTACTAAATGCATTGCTGCTTCGTACGTTTACAGGAGAGATTGAATTACGAACTGGAGATTCTAATGGCATACCAGTCGAAGAACAAAATGCAAGCCGAGGCGCAAAGGAACAGGGAGCGCCGCGAATTAGAAGATCGAGTGTCGGTCAGGCGAGCTTTGCTCGAACAGAAAATGGAACTTGAAACTCAGGAATTCCTCCGCGAACGTAGCGAACGGATACGTCTGCTACACGAAAGACAGGAACGCGAATTACAGCAATTCGACGAGGAAAGTGCAAGAATAGGATTCAGGTATGGAATTTATGATCCGCGCATATAATACAATCCTTGCGCGAATGCGTTTCGAGAGCGGGGACAAAATGTTTCGATTATTTCCGTACGTAATATTGTACTTTCTTTTTTTTTATTTGCTCCAAGCTAAAATCGGGCCAAGCCGATCATTAGAGTTTCGTAGTATATGAGAAACTATATAGGTAGACTTAAGAATTTCGCGGAAAGTGTTGTCGTAGCGGTCGCTGTATACATTTCTTTTTTCAAATTATTGCAGCGCTCTGGCGATAGCTGAGGCATCGAAAGAATCTTACCCAGACGATGAGAGCCTTAGTGGCTCAATGCTAAGTCTGGCTCACAGTAATAGTTCTACATCCTTCCCCCCTAATAGTCTTTAATTTTAATCATATTAATAGAATATGTATGTATGTACGTTTGCCTGTAGTGAATACGTAACGAGCCTGCCGATGTTTAATTCAATGACTTACATACGCAGCAGAAGCTGGCTCGCTACGTGCATCGACCCGAACCTAAGAGGTTTGCCTAGGGGCTGGGAATGTGTATTGGACTGAAAATTAATGTAACAGCATATTTTTTAATTATCGAAATATGTCAACGTGATCTATCTGGAAAGAGAGCTTCATATTGAAGAAGAACTTAGATGCTTTTTGCAACGTTGTAATATTTATTAATCATATCCAAATATCTTGTGACGTAAATAGAAGCGGAGAGGAAAAACTTTGAGTATATCAGTCTTGTCTGTTCTATTGAAGAAGAAGAAAAAAAAAAATGAATCTTAACGTGTTTGGGGGCTTGAAGTAAGCCAGCTATTATTAGCATACAGGAAATTTTATATGCGACTACAGAAAATGTTTAGATACATTTATTTATCAAATATCTTGCAATTATAATAAACGAAGAAAATAGTATAATCGTAATGTTCGAAGTATATGTTTGATTTTTTTTTTTTTTTTACTAATCGATGATTCGGAATAAGAGGCAACGCGAAACAGTGTACTGGGCAAGAGCCTGACCTTGTCGGCGATCCAGTATCCACCGATCTTGCCGATAATTACGCGCGTTAGATCATCGAGACCTTGTTTCAAGCATTCAACGGCACTTAGTCTGATTTAACAAAAGCTGAGTGGGTCGAACTATTTATTTAACTGCATTCTTGATGCGATTATTAGATTAACAAAGTGACAAACTAATAAAAGAATTTAGTTACAGTATCTTATGTTTTAGTTACGATAATACACTCGTGTTAGGGAATATACGTTGTTTCAATGGGAGATTGATTTCTAAAATTGAAAGACACCCCTTTCTTTTTCTACTATTTTATACGATTTGTTTTACATTATTAAGAAGGAATGTCAATATCAAAAGTTAACTTGATAATAAAATTATTGTTGAATTACCGAAATACGATTAGTGTCCACTTCAAATTCCTTTCAACATTAATCTTCTTGGTTCTTTGACTCGACAACATTGGATACGAAGCCTCGATATGATCCTCTGCGAACCGTACATGTAATTTTCTTAATTTTCTCTATTGTACCAACTTTTTTTTAATCGACAAGTCGACGTTTATTCCTTAAATAGCAGTGCTATGATACGCGCGGAAACGGGAAGGAAGTACTTTATGCAGAATGAGACACCTAAAACAGCTCGTCTGAATAGGTTTTGCATTTTTCGAAGTCGGAGACAATATTTTAAATAACAAACAGCTTGCGGCGACAGTTCTCTTCTTTTAGTGCTCACCTCGTAACTTCACGTCAGATGTCGATCTACTAAGTCTTTCTAACTTATCTCGAATAATTCGGGGCGACATTGCCATTATCAGTATCTTATTTAAACAAATTAAAATGACTTCGAAACGTGTTTTACACTTTCACCTAAAAGAAACATCGCCACTGTGCCGTGCGCAACAGTTAACGAGAAACGTCTTTTATCGCAAAGTAATCTTCAAAAATGTTAAAGTCAATTCGCGCGGCTTTTCTCGAGTGTCTCAGCTTGTATATACTCTTACATAAATTCAGATTTGTAACATTTTATATAAAAAATTATGTAAAAATAAATATTAATTTGTTTGTATTACAAAGGAAATTTAAGTTTTTTTTCTTCTCGTACTCACTAAAAGGAGAGCGGAAAAGCGGGAATAAAGCAAAGAGATGTCGAGTGCGTGTAAAAGACATTTTATGGGGTATACCTATCTGCTTGCTATGTTTTAATAGATCGATCTTGAAAAGTACAGTTTCAACAGTTTATTAAATATAATGTAAACAGTGTCGTTTTACGAAAACTCTCCGTACGTAGCATATAACTCGATTCAGTGCATGCATTTGTTCAAGATAGAAGTAACCGATAAGATAAATGTTTTTGTTACTCATGTAGTAGGAGTTTAAATTATAGATTATATATATGGTATAACGAAAAGTATTCCATTCTTACATCCGACGACTCATTTAATTTTGCTCGATCAGAAATCTACGCGTACCATTTTACGTTTACCGGCCAAAATGAATCCGCAAATATTATTCTAGTCTGTATGTTGCTCCTGGTGTACCAGAAATCTTCTATGTTAGTAATTTTGCTGGTAACAATTTACAGTACCTCTTCTCTCGCTGTTCGAGCAAGAAGATTATAATAGCATTATGTAATTATGCTTGTATTATCAACATTTCAGTTGTATTATATTGTATTCTGTTGTGATTGTCTGAAGTTTCCATCCAGTACACATCCCAAAGTTGTACTCTTATATTGTAGCGTCTAATTTTTTTTTCTTTTCGTTTAATACATTTCCATGTACTTTTCTCTGTTTTATATTATCTTCATCGTCATTACGAAGTATTGAATTTAATGTCAGATGATTGTGACTGCTCTTCCTGCTGATATTTAATCTATTATAACGGCAGACACTGTTGGTCCTCCGTGAAACATTATCCGCGAGAATATTATTTCGACATGTGATTGTTCGTATTAAATTCAATTACGTTCAATTCGTCGATAAATATGTTTCGAGGAAGTTTCTACTATGTAATATGTAATGCATAGTTGTCTACTCAACATTTTGAGGCAATAAAAATTTATATCTTTTCGTAAATTTATCAATTTGTATGATATACGTAAGTTAAGTTAAATATATCTTAGAATATATTTTCCGTGCGGAGATAATAAAATAATTACCTAGTATATTAAATATAGCAAACAGCTTTAATTTAAAAATAATGAGGAATCATTGTGAATTATTTCTTCTTTCTTCTCTTCTTCGAATTACGTTGCAGAATTGAAACGTTTGTGCGAATGTCGGGAAACATTTGTGCAGCGTGTCTTATCGTCAGTTACATTACCAATGTAACGAACTTTCCTTGTATAATATTACTGTTTATTGATAATGATTTACTAAAAAAGAAAAACGAAAAAAAAATGAAAATTCCAGAATAAGTAGAGTAAATTAAAAGAATAATTGAAAATGTGTTCAAGTACATTAATGGAAACGATCAAAGTCGAGGTAAAAAAAAATAAATAAAAACGTTTTTATAATTATGTGTTCGAAACTGTTCGACGAAGATGGTCACAATCAACTGACACGTGTTTTTGTAATAATACGATATGTAAATATATACACATGTTATACATCAGAAACGAATGTAAGCGATTAATTGCAATGAAGCCTGTAGAATTACGTATATGTGTATCACATTTAAATTCTTCCTTAGACTGTATTCTTAGGAAGATGTATGAATTCAATAGACACTTTTAGTGAACTATTATAATTAATAATAAACAATGCAGACATACAGAGGTATTCGTGCTACATTCTAAATTATAGTATAATTAAGTAACATTAGCCGTAATATCTCAATCCTAGTCCGCTTGCAATCCATACATTTTACAAAGTAATAATTATAAAGTTGAAAAGTAACTTCCTAACATTACGAATGATATTTTAGCCGAGAATTCTTATGTATAAAGTATAATTAATAATTTTGTTAGCACATTTAATGACTACTATCATTCACGAAATACCTTTTCTAACCATTTTAATTTCAACAAAATTAATTTTGTAGGTAATTTTACAAAAATAATGACGTCTCAATTAGATTAGCGTGGTTTATCTCTATAAAAAAAATATATCTGAAAGGAATTCATAAATCGAAAGGAAGTTTTCTAGGACAAGAAGCATACATATATATATATATGTACATAAGTCTGCAACATTATGTTACAGAATTTTTAAGAAAATCGGATCTTTAGGGCACATATCAAAGCTAAGACGCATAAATCTTACATCATGTGCACGACTTATACTGATATAATATATATGTATATATATATAAAAAAAGAAAATTTTTTGTGTTACAAAAAGAACTTATTGTTCATTGTCCGTGATAAGTTCCAAAAACTGTATGTTTTATATATGTTTGCCTTTCAGACTATGATGTGCGTAAAATTTGTTGAAAATAATTAGATTTCACAATGTCTTTACTCACGGAGTAATTAAATATTATAATACATTGAGGGGGTATTCTGGTCTGACGAGGCGTTTTCGTCGCGTTATTTCGGAATTTTTTACAAAGAACCCATAAGCTTGTTTTTTGTTTAGTTTATCGCTACATGCTTATTGATATTTGAACTATCTTCACAAATTTTGTGAATAGAAAAAAAAATTAAAATTGAACGGAGTTGACTGCTTTAAAGTAATGGTGAAAAAAAAACTAATGCGACCATGATTAAGCTCGTTCTAGTGATCTGAAACAAAAAATGTAAAGAGATTCTTTATTTGTATGCCTTTGGCTATCGTCCATACCAGAATTATGATAAAATATTTTGATTTTAAAATTTCACAGACCTTTTAAAGTCGAAAAAATGTGCGAGAATCGAAACTCAATTTTCAAACCGCCGCCATTTGCTTAATTTTCAATATTTTTATATCATTCTGGTAGGGACGATAGCCAAAGGCATACAAATAAAGAATCTCTTTACTTCTTTTGTTTCAGATCACTAGAACGAGTCTAATCATGGTCGCAGTGACCCCATTGTTTTTTTTCACCATTACTTTAAAGCAGTCAACTGCGTTCGATTTTCATTTTTTTCTATCGACAAAATTTGTAAAGATAGATCGAATATCAATAAGCATGTAGCAATAAACTAAATAATAATCAAATTTATGGGTTTGTTGTAAAAAAATTCCGAACTAACGCGACGAAAACGCCTCGTCAGACCAGAATACCCACTTAAACATAATACAGACAGTATTTAAATAATATTCATTTGAAAGCTTTATGGATTGCATACAAAGACTAACGTACAACGTCAGATCACAATATAATACCTACAAAGTACAAGTTTTCGTACTAGACTGCCAAATTGTAAATAAACAACATTTTCTTTCATTTCATTAAAATATGAAGCATCAGTAACATCATTGTTTAAACATATAGATGTAACTGCCTATGACTACAAAAACGATAAAAAAAAATTATTTCCATATTTTTCATATAAAATTAAACAGTTAAGTTATATTTAAAAGTTCGTACGAAAAAAATAAATATATACAATAAGTAGTATTTGATATGCTCTATTAAAAATAAATCTTAATTGTTGTCCAAGGCTTGTTTTAACATCTATTTTCCAAATCATGAAATGAAATTTAATGGAATTTTGATTATTAAATCTTATGTTCACTTTGTAAATGTGGCACGAATTCCCTATAAACCTGATTGTACGTGTTTCTCAAAAAAGAAGAAAAAAGAAAAAAAGGGAGAAGATATGCAAAGAAAAATACAATTCTTGATTATAACTGTGTGACCATTGCCATACACTGCTGGCTACTAATTTAGAATGTTACTTTTAGCATTATGTAAATACTCGTTTGCTTAAGGCATCAAATGTTGAAATTGAATTTTAAATTACGACGACCAGAATTGAATTTTACAAAATCTATTACATTCTCCAAAGTGACGGCTACTGTAACTTAACAATCTGAACTCGAAACGTGATATGTCACCTAGCCAATTCGTCGTAAGCATTGAATATCAGTTGTCAGCTACTAAATCGATACTTAATGTATATTCGATCAGCTTATTCCTCGCATATTTCCATCCATGCGTGATTTTATAGTTTCAACGATAATTTCTGTTACAGTACGCTCACTTCTGCTAACAAGGGAACACCGCGAAACCGGACTCACCGATTGGAACGCAACTTTGTGGGTCTTAAAGTGACTCAAAACAAGAACAACGGTGTGTTTCATTTGGGCCCTATCGCCCTTTAAGTGAAAACTAACCTCAAAGTCAAATTGGCACTTCCACTTTTTCGCGTATAACTCTCAAAGTACAACAGACAGAAAAAAATGTTTCAAACAAAAGTTTAATGGTGCAATAAGCGCTGAAAACTGGCGGTAACAAAATTTTGAAAAGAGTTTAAAAATAAAAATATCTGATGAAAATTTTTTTTTTTCAATTATTTTGTTAACGGAAGTTTGTAGCGCTTATTGCACCATTAAACTTTTGTTCGAAGCATTTGTTTCTGTCTGCTGTACTTTGAGAGTTATACGCGACAAAGTGGATGTGCCAATTTGACTTTGAGGTGAGTTTTCACCCCCTTAAAGGGCGATAGGGCCCAAATGAAACACACCGTTGTTCTTGTTTTGAGTCACTCTAAAAACCCACAAAGTAGCGTTCCAATCGGTGAGTCCGGATTCGCGGTGCTCCCTTGTAAGCGAGTATATTAAGATCGGTGATTTAAATGCGAAAGAGGATATTAAAGTATTTTGCTTTTCTCTTACATCGATGGTCAATAACAAAATATTGCTCCTGTTGAGTATCGAGTATACTGGCGTATATAGAGATATATAATGCGCATATAACTTCTGGTTTTATCTAGATAAATGAATAGTTCTCATTTCTGGTAGTGCTGTTTTCCAAAGAGGAAAATGTATGGTTTAATGCAACTAGTACGATAATCGTCCAAGGATTAACATCGATCAAATTATAAATGATAGAAAGACACGTCAGAGCACACATAGGCGGGGATTAAATTTATGAGAGACTTTGTGGCGATATTTGCACATATTCTATGCGAATAGAAAAATAAAACTGTATGCAAAGTTGATAATCTAACTACAAAAGTTTTATATACATATAATTATGAATATTCATGGGAAATGTGGTAGAATCTGTATATCTGCCTTCCACTTAAATAATGAGCTAAACATTTTCTAGTATTATATTAAGCCAAGTTGTTTTATTTTAATGAACATGTACGTATGTGTATAATGTATTTGGAGTATCATTTGATATACTATATATAAACGCCGGTTTTTATTCGACGTGCAAGAATTTTGCGAATCAAATTATGGGCGAATTCCACTTACGCCCAAATCGCCCGTGATTTGCATTAAGCTGGATTTTCCTGTACGCGACTAAACGCAACGTCAAGAATTTCAAAGTCGATTTTCTCGAAAATGCAGCGCGATATGAAAAAAAAGATAGTCTTTCTTTTTTACTTCTAACAAGTAAATAAGTCGAGAAAAAGGAATAAATTTTTTTGATATTGTGCTTCATTTTCGAGAAAATCGACTTTGAAATTCTTGACGATGCGTCCAGTCGCGTAGGGGAAACCCCAGCTTAATGAAAATCACGGGCGATTTGGGCGTAAGTGGAATTCGCCCTATATTGTTGGATATAATTCTGGATAACTTCGTGTTATCGGTAATCTAGTATAGTTAAGTTTTTTTAAATTGATATTATACTGTTTGCACTTCGGTTGATACAAAACATTATACATATTGACATTAAATAAGACTAATAAAGTAAAAAAAAAGTAAATAATTATGAATTTTAACAGTTTTTGCTTCAAGTTAAAAGTTTAACAGAATATAATTCTATGTCAAATGGTTATATGGACACATGTTTTTTGACAAGTTTTTAAAATTATTTTAAGGCGAGCATAAGATTTGAATTGGGACTTGTTCGAATAACGATTTAAGACGAGTTTACATGTGATTTTGCGTAAAAGGATTGGAATTCAGAAATTATCGCAGACTTTCTCTTTATCCTTGATACCTTCAACATATTAAAAGTTATGAACGATTTAATGAAATTTTGTCTAATTACTCGAGACATATCTGTAATATCTTTGAGAACTTTTAAAAAAATTTATCAAGGAATTTGAATTGTGCTCTGTTCGTAAAGAAGAATCATTCAAACCATTGTACTACGATTGATAGAAATCGGTGCGTTATAATCACTTGACACAGAATGGCTCAACGTTGAAGTTATAATATTGAAGAAGAATTTTATTCTCTTTCACGAATTATACACGTTTGCCTACATCCTGTACATATACTTGTATACTGTAAATAATCGTAAAAAGATTTCATCGATATTTATTTCTGTGTTCCGAAGGCGCTTTTTTTTATTTTCAATACCATCGAGCACGCAAGTCATTTAATGATGGATTATCCTTCGTATGATCGTAAAAAAGAATTTGCTGTAAATTCATTTTCTACTTTTTATATTTCCAAAACGCATCAGCATTGCGACGTCAATGCTGCGCGAATCGCAGTTTATTGTTAAACGCGTCAAGCAACTTTGATTGTATAATATACATATAACTTCGTATGATGTACGTTACATATGTGTACATTAATGCGATAACTTTTAATAAAATGAGCGTTGTAGATCGTATATAGTAATTGTCCGTTACTTTCCCAGATGACCAACTGCCTGCAGTCTGACAGCAGATTGGCTGCAGGGTCTGGTAGGGGAGCGCGGAGTCTGACGGCAGAACCGTAGCCATCTGTCCCCGCATTGGGCTGCGTTCTGACGAGCAGGGCTACTTACTCCATGTTTATACATGTACACGAGTAAAAAATGATGTATGTACCATTAAGATAGCTGTAACTTCCAAGCTTGATAGTTTTAAATAGAAGTAAAAATTGATCCCACCAGAAAATTGGTAGAAGTTTAAGCAATGCTGATGTGTTTTATTGTTAGATTACATCGAGCGCAGAATGCCTCAACGAATGATCAGAATGCGAGAATAATTAATATGCTCATTCTTCAATAATATCTTCATTCGAATGTAATTAATCAGATTTTATACACATCATTTTAAATAAAAATAAGTGGTCAATACCTAATTATAAAATTCGGTTTCTATGTAACTGCAGAAAGTCAATTGAACGGCCGGGTGCAATGAGGGGACTCCCGCTCGAAAATGTGGAAAAATATCGTCCAAACGCTAAAAAAGATTGGGAAATTAAATGTTGTTAAACAGGATCGTAAAGCTCCTCACGACACTCATTTTTTCCATTTACAGTATTTTTTATCCAATCATTACTATTCGAAATGGAAATTATAAGCAAAAAGTTTTCTTGGCCCAGCTCGAGTAAATATTAACGGATTGTTACGAGGCTTAAAACATCAGAAAGCTCTAGCGAAGCCGTAAAGTGTATGCATAAAACAATGTAAAAAATGTAATAATATTTAATTAAATACTGGGCAGAACCCATGCTTTTCAACATTCGCTGATAGAAAAGTATCCAGGCAATTTCGGGGAACATATAACTTGCAGCGAAAATGTCTTTCCGTAATATACAAGGAAGATTTTTTCAAATTTTCACGCTTATTAAAAAATAATTGTAGAAAATATGGCGGTGTATATGAATCTATATGAAGCCCGGCACCAAGTCAGCAGCCGCATATGAGTACTGCGCAGGGTTGCCAGGGATTCTTTGTGGCCAAACACCTACAGGAGTGGTGGTAATGTGTGCGTGGACTGACGCTAGCGCCAAGGCGGCCAAGTGGCCCCAACGCGAAGCCAACCACGGCCAACCAGCGTCGCCGGGAAATAGATTGTCGACGCTGGTTGGCCGTGGTTGGCTTCGCGTTGGGGCCACTTGACCGCCTTGGCGCTAGCGTCAGTCCACGCAGACATTACCACCACTCCTGTAGGTGTTTGGCCACAAAGAATCTCTGGCAACCCTGGACTACTGCGTTACTTGCGCTGCTTAGCACTCGCGTTGACTGGCGTTGACTGTTGCCAATCTTTCTTAGGCCGGTATTCACAAACGTGTCTTAATTAAGATTAAGCAAATGCTTAAGCATTCGGCATCCTTTACTAGCTACTAGGGTTAGTAGAGGATGCCGCATGCTTAAGCATTTGCTTAATCTTAAGACACGTTTGTGAATACCGACCTTAGCGTTTGAACAATATTTTTCACATTTTTGAGCGTTAGTCCTAGGGTTGCCACCTTTTTTATAGGAAAATCACTTAAATTTTTTTTCGTGGAGTCTAAAAAAAGTACGCGCGAAAAAACTAAAAGTACATTTTAATCTTATTATGTCTTATTTCTTCCAAACATATTTGTTATTGCTTTTATCACGACAGATCAACGTTTTATCGTTTTTATATAACTCAATGGCATTATTGCACTTAATATTCATATTAAAATATATAAATAATTCTTATAAACTTTCGAAAAATCGACCAAAATTTACCAAATTATACGCGTGTAAGTGGTAGATGTTCCTCGTTGCAGCGCTCAGACCCATGACGCATTTACCTAAAAAATCATGTTTTCAAAGTCGGTGACATAACTCAAAAATTAATCAACCGATTTACTCGAGGCTTTGCAGGCTTATTTTATGGTTAAAAATCTAAGCGCTATCTCGTGCCTTTCCCTTTTTTGCCTAGATTTTTTTTCAGAGCGATTTTTTGCCAAATATCGATGCTTCAACTTTGCACAGCCCCCATTTTGTCACAAAATAATTTTTCCAAAATCGGGCCCGATAGCGCCTAGATAATTTCATATATTATCCAAAAAATTTCGAATTTTCAATTTTGGATAATCCTGCACCGAGCTACGGTTGTCACCTCGAAGCGCCCAAAAAAGAAGCACTTCTCGGGCATCGCCTATAACTCACAAACCTTTCCATACTTTTTACCACAAAAAATACTGAAACATCCGTAAGACGTACTCTTTCCAATAGACTAACGTTTAATAACAAAAATTTATCGGTGTTTCTAGAAAAAATTCCCAAAGAAGCATGTAGTTTTGCACGTTGTGTTTTATTTTAAAGTACGGGTGGCAACCCCAGTTAGTCCCCTTATCGCTCCCGGCCCTTCAACGAAGAACAGATTTTAATAAAACAAACAAACAGACTTCCATAAATACAACGCTCGAATGTATTTGTTTACGCAAGCATCGTGCTTCGACCGACGACAAAGATATACCGCAAAGCGCTCTGGTAACAAAGAAATCGAGATTTTATTAAAATACATTTTAGTAATTGTGATACAACAGAATGCTACAATCCCTCTCACGTTGAGCGCTTATCTTACACAGTTATAAACGTAGTGTATACTGTAACAAATGTTTTTTTTTTTTTTTTACAATATTATATAATATAGACGTAAGAAATAAGATATAATATACAAATGCATTTGAATTCGTGTAAGCGGAACTTTATTTCGTCGGCGAGAAGCTGGTAGGGTTCAATATACGGGAATGCGTCTCTCTTATTAGCGGTACAGTATACGCAACGCATTCGTCCCATCCTGGGGATCTCCATGCACTTTCGCGAGTTTCCATTCGGGCTTGGAAATTCTTATAGCCTGAAAGTGAAATTCATTGTTCTTCCCCTTTGCAAATTCGGAGCATACAAACATTTACTCTCTCTCTCTCTCTCTCTCTCTCTCTCCCCCCTCTCTCTCTCTCTCTCTCTCTCTCTCTCTCTCTCTCTCTCTCTCTCTCTCTCTCTCTCTCTCTCTCTCTCTCTCTCGGTAAATAGTTTATTCAAACGTTTGCGCGATAATCTGTTCGAGCGACCGAAAATATTTTCGGCGTCCATTTAATACTCACACCAAATGTGATGAACATTATACAACCGACCAATTTGTGAAAAGTAACCAGCAAACGGCTCATTGTTATTGCGCCTGTAATTGATGGCCTTTGCCCAGTTATTGCCCCATTCTATCATTGTACCCGGTTGCAATCTGTAACTACGTATCTCGTATATGTTGGAACCATTTCGTTTGGTGAGAGGAGGCCAGTAACTGAACGCCAATAAATACTGTAAGTAACGCGATCGTACGTATTGGCCGCTTTCCTTGAATAGCTGTTGATACGCCTGGAAGTAGCATCGATCCGTTAGAACAATCCCTATTCCGTGCAGCCACCTAGAAATGATATATCTTTCGGCCGGTTATACCTTGTCCTTGGCTAGTTCTACTTGTGTGCGATCGACGCTATCATAGCCGCCGGTGTACTGCCAAAGGTGTAGAGCTTGATCGACATCGCCGGCTACGGCAGTCCAGGAGCCGACTAACTCCAATTTCAGCTCGGACTTCTTGGAGCTTATAATGTTAACAATCTCTCCACTGTAATATCCCAAAATACAAATATGTGCCCGATATAATTTTCCCGAGTACAAAAGAATTCTGTGCGCGCGCGCGCGCGCGCGCCGATTCGGCGACGCGAATGGAACTTAATAATTTTGCTCGAAAGTTCGTAAAAACTTGAGAAGAGAAATTTCGCGTCGTGGTTCTACGCGGGTGCCGCGATTCGAACCGGCTACCTGACAATAGAACGGATGATAAACAAAAAAAGAAAAAAAAAAAAAGGAAACAGTAGAGCCTCGGGTTTACTCACTAATTGGCCAAGTATTTGTCAACGGAATCAGGCCGGACGTTGTGCGTGTGCAAGGCGTAAATAACTCCTTTGTTCGACAGCATCCGCGAGTGAGACTCTTTGGTTGGCTCGATCTTTCTCACGAAAAGCTTGTTTATCCATCCTTCACTGATATCCTGTCGGATCGATGACCTTGCAAACGATCTACAACACACACGATGTGGCTATTGCCCTAAAAAGCCGCCGCTTAGACTGGCTCGCGTAGTCTATACGCGAAGCATATGAGAAAGAGGAGCGTTCCCCAATGTTTCGGAATCGTGGTGGCCTACCGGCTGGTAACAAATGACGGTAGTTTAGTATTGCCGATCACCGTGATTTGCGCGGCTCCGAATCTTCTTAAAACGGCAGCCATTCTTACTGGACCCTCGCTCAGAGATCACCGCTGGTCTGTGTCCAATCAAGATCGGAGCCCAATTTCGACGGCGCTGCAACTAAACACGCGGCGCTTTCGATTAAACCCTCGGTGAAGTCGCCAACTAATGCTGATTTATTCTTATTCATAATCTCCACTCGGGATCTTCACTTTCCGCGCGATGTCAGACGGCGTCAGACTTAGCGACCATAGAGAGTGCTCTCTCGCCTGATAAACTTACGGATTTTCAATGCCACAGCGCCTGCGTCTTTCGATAAAACTTTTTATTATACGTTAGTATTAAGCAACGCTGAATTATCACTGGTTCCATCTCGGCTCTTGCCTCCTGGTGAAAACGGGCCGAATCATCTGTATCCGGGCGTAATGTTTATGCGCCATCATTATTACGCCCTAATCACTTTCTCGTGGGACGATAACGACACGAGTGTATTTCTATTAGCATTGCAATCGATCGCAATAAAGGAGTTTATAGGAATAATTTTGTATGAATTTTTCAGCTTCGCTACTTGAGTAGTGAATATCGTATATCTTGTGTAACATATGTATGTACTTTTATGCATACGAATCGTAAGAGGATCCTGCAACTCTTAAATACAGGATTCGAAATTTTATTCGTGTTCGTTAATTTTTAATTTTATTTATTATACGCAATTTTCTCATTAAGTCGTTGAATTATTTTCCATAAAAAGACTATACATATATGTGCGTAGTACATAGTATTTTCTATGAATAAAGTTTCATGAGTTTTTCAACGTAACGAAATTTATCTCAATTATGTAATTAATTTTTTTTAAAGTAACATGCGATACGCTACAATAAAAGTCGCTTTTTTCCTAATCTTTCTCGTCATGTATTTTGATAACGATATCATTTTGCAACGCTTGTATTTAACTTGACTTCGGTACTGTCGGCTTCAGGTTCGGCTAGGTTGATCTGTATGTTTCAAATGTACATATTTTAGGTTATATGGAAACTACGAAAACAACCACTTGTTTATTAGTCGAATTGATACATCATGGGCGCGTTCCAATTACGCCAAAATCGCCCGCGATTTTCATTAAGGTAGGTTTTCCTATACGCGACCGGGGTCAACGGCAAGAATTTCAAAGTCGATTTTCTTGAAAATGAAGCACAGTATAAAAAAATTTTATCCCTCTTTCTAACCCACCTTAATGAAAATCACGGGCGTCGCGGGCGATTTGGGCGTAAGTGGAACGCCACCTGCGGATTCATTGTTGGACCGATACAACGTCACACGCATTTCGTATATTTATAGCGAATTCGGTATCTCGCACTCACTCTGTGCTGCTGCCAGAGAATGACTTGAATTGGTTGATTCTCATAGAGCTATCTTCGTCTCGGTCAGAACAACCAATCAGGGTCGTTTTCTGGCACTAGCACGGAGTCAGTGCGAGATACCGAATTCGCTATTAGTGAATTTTAAAATGCCAGATGCAGAAGTGATAGAGCACTTTTTCGGTGTTTATCTGCTATATTGTATGAACTCGAAATATCGAGGAAGGACATATATCGGATATACAGTCGATCCTCGTCGTAGACTTAAGGAGCATAATGCTGGAAAGGAGCATAAGGGAGCTTGGAAAACAAGTAACAAAGGGCCATGGTAATTATATTCTTATTAGTCCGTTATAAAATATTATTTCCGAATGTTGCATTAAAAATCTCTTTGTTTCTAGGAACATGGTGTTGATTATTCATGGCTTCCCAAACATGATATCTGCGCTCAGGGTATGTCCACCACGGTAGCTAAATGATAATATCGTACCGACGTACAGCGATTAATCCGTGCTTATTTTTAGTTCGAATGGGCTTGGCAGCATCCTCACGTCAGTCGGCGCCTCAAACATGTACCTAAGAAAAAATCACGTCAGAATGTATTTGAATTTTGTCTGGTAGTTCTGTCGGAAATGTTGAAAGTCGGCCCCTGGTGTCGTTTACCTCTAACAATACGTTGGCTGGATTATGAATTCTTTGAAGAATACTCCAGTCGTGTATCAGCTCCTTTGCACATGCCCAGATGTTGTGGAAAAGTATTTTCTCAAAAGATCAAGAAAACGCAGAATAATGGAGTTGTTACTAGAATGGAAGTAGATAAAGCATTGATATTTTGTTCTATATGCAGCTTGCTCCTAGATGAAACAGAATCTGTTAGTTGTATAAAGCCTAATTGCCTTTTAGTAGCTCATTTAATTTGTTTGGCAAATACATTTCGTAAAGGCAGCATGATTTTACCAGTTGACGGCACATGTCCTGCTTGTATTACTAACGTCTTATGGGGGGATTTAATTAGAAAGAAAGCTGGCTGTTATGGCGATCTTCGAGAAGTCTCCTCAAGCGACGATGATTGTTAGGCTGGTCCTTAGCTATAATAGATGATCGAAAATTTCTTGACTTAGCCCTACAAACTGGTTTTAAAAAGAATCTTTATGTCGCAAATTGGTCACACTGGGTTCACTGTACCCCAGCCTTATATTTTGAGTTATCATTTTCGTAGTTTTGAATCTTTTAACTTTTCAGTGATAATTGTACGTTCGTAATAGTTATACAGTCATGGTTTAATAGTCTTTTTCTGGAAATGTAAATTTTGATATGATAAAATTTGTAGTTGAAAATGAGCGATTTTCCACGGTTGTGGGGAAAACCGATTTTTTAAAATTTTTTTTATTTTATTTTTGCGATAAATCCCCTTTGGAAGACGTAAAGGTGCGACATTTCAAATCGAAAATTGCTCTTGGGGTGCGATACACCCCGTGTTACCACGAAGGGTTAAACGATTTTACTAAAAATGCACTAAAAACTAAAAAATAATTCTTTTCTTGTACCAAAATTTCGATGGTGTTCTCTCGCTGTAAATAAAATCGTGACGCGGGATATTTCGTAACAGAATACGAATCAATTTAATACAGCACCACAATTTTATTTAAAACACCATCGAAATTGTAGTACAAGAAAATAATAATTTTTTTAGTTTTTAGCGCATTTTTAGTAAAATCGTTTAACATGAAATTTATTTTTCTAGTTTTTAGTGTTTGTGGAATTTGTATTATTTTTTGTCTAGATTATAGTGTTTGTGGATTTTTTATACGTTTCGTTTTATATTTTTTTATTTTTTTACTTTTTTTTAAAATTGTATTGCCATCCAACCCACGCACACATGCAAAGTTTCAAAACAATTGGATTGTCGGAAGTGGGTGAAAATAGAGTTGCCAGATTTGAACCAAACAGACACCAACAAACATACAGAGGATTGAAGCTAAGTAAAAATCATTTAAAAAGATCTTTGTACAATTCGTGCGTAATTAGATAAAATGGGAAAAACGAATCCCAAAACCTCTCCAAGTTTTACATGTAAAACTATTTGCATGGAACTGTTACTCCAACACCTGTTCAAATCATATCTAAAATCGCTTTAGATTACTTACAGTGACACATTATCGGGCTCTAATCTTTGCTTCGCTGGCGAGTAGTTGAATAAAATAAAATTCGTTGCATGGTTTAGGAATCTGTGTATTTTTTACCGTTGACACAGAGGGTTTGACAAATACAATATTTGATGGTTTTATTAATGAACCAGCTATTTATTTATTATCTTTCGTTGATTGTCAAAATGTTTCCTTTTTGCAATGAGGGAAGCGAGAACGATATTCTTTGACAATTCGTTGTAAATACCAGTGTGGTGAGGAAATCCGCCGTGCCGGATGGTCTAAAGAGAGGGGGGATATGCTACGCACGTCCACGCATGCGCGCGATGACGCCGCAACCGTCGAACCAATCAACGCCGAGATGAAGATTTTTCCAGCGATTTTCATCTCGGCGTTGATTGGTTCGACGGTTGCGGCGTCATCGCGCGCATGCGTGGACGTGCGTAGCATATCTCCCTCTCCTTTCTGCATTTCTGAAATATTTATTAAATAATAAATAATTTATAAAAATAATAAATACATATCTATTTTGTAACAAACCGTGCAACATAAAACCATTGTGCAGAAACATACATATCCATGTGTAAGTTTTCATAAGCATAAAAATTCCTGTTTGATTTTGCAATTTAAAAGTTACATATGTTGTGTTACGTGGGAATTGTTGCATATGTATATCTATTAATCATACTTCTGCCTACTGTATTTTGTACATACGTAGGTATGTACATACATATGCAGATATTTAAAACGTTAATCCTCTAACGCCCAGACCCTTGAATCGTTATATTTCAAAATTGTGACTGATACATATGTTGTATCTTGGTATTTTGAAATGAAAAATAGCGATTTTTTATTTTCTTTATTTTTGTTTTTTATTTTTTATAATAATTCACAATAATTTTTTGAAGAGAATGTTTGATTTTCTAAACCGAGAACATTGAATTCTACTTTACCATCGTGAAAACTACGGATGGTTGCTAACAGAAGTTAAATAGAAAAATAGAAAAACTTTTAAAATGAGTGTTGCACCGGTGTAACTCTGGGAGTTGGAGGGTTAAACAACGGTAATCTTACTTTAGTTTTAGTTTTATGTATGGCGCCGGTAGTAAAAATAATATTAAATAAAATCAACGCCACCAGTGAGGTATTAAATGGTTTGCTTTAAAAGAAATTTTGATGAAATTTCTACTCTATTGTCAAGCAGGTGGAGAAAAGGGTAGCTGTTTGTTATCGTGGTGACGGAAGTACTTAGTACTTTAAGAGCAACAAGTCGAGTAAATTTATCAGTCTTTATTCGTAACTAATCGACAGATCAAAATATATTTATATTTATGTATACAGACGTAATACTATCTGACAGGGAGGGATACAAGAAAATTCTGTGGCTTAGTCGGTATTTTAATTACGCAGCAATTAAATTGAAAGCTAAATCAAGACCAGCTTGATCCTTTTGTGCGAAATTTGTTACGCCGGGACGTCGCGTATTGTAATTTGAAATTCCAATCGCCGACGTACGTTTCTCGTGCGCGTGTTCGATCCCATATCAGCAAGCGTCTATATTCCTAATGGTAAGTTTATTCAATCCAATTTGATCTTTTATTAATTTTAGCTTAATTCATTGAATCTGCTGTCAAGTACGCCTAGAGTCTTCATCGACTCACTACACGACAGTATGGAATTCCAAAGCAAGAAATTCAGGTAGTTCCGCAACGTTTGCCTGGTGACAATTTACAATTCCACTTCCGTATCCTTCGTACAGAATCGAGTGACATACCAAACGCATATTTCTATTTATTAGCACGAAAGGAACGCAATCGTACCAACTCGGTAAGTTCAAGCAAATCGCCCTTCACGGACGCACAGCGTAGGAAGAAAGTAGAAGATACGAAGGAAATACCAAACGGAAATGGAACACGTATATAGTGCCTATACGAGCTGTAGTGACTTAGGTGTGAAGTCACTTAGCGGGGTCTTACCCGACACCCTGCTGGGTACTGGCCGCTAAACGTGCCCCCCTACTACCTCTTGTAGGACTGTATTTAAAGAAGACCAGGTCAAAACCGGGGCCCTAAGGTTCTAAGACCAGGACAAAACCGGGGCCCTAAGGCCCTAAGACCAGGACAAAATCGGGGCCCTAAGGTCCTAAGACCAGGGCAAAACCGGGGCCCAAAGGTCCTAAGACCAGGGCAAAACCGGGGCCCAAAGGCCCTAAGACCAGAACAAAACCGGGGCCCCAAGGCCCTAAGATCAGGACAAAACCGGGGCCCTAAGGCCCTAAGACCTGGACAAAACCGGGGCCCTAAGGCCCTAAGGCCCTAAGACCTGGACAAAACCGGGGCCCTAAGGCCTTAAGGCCCCGGTTTTGTCCTGGTCTTCTCTAAATACAGTCCTGCAAGAGGTAGTAGAGGTAGCACGTTTAGCGGCTAGTACCCAGCAGGGTGTCGGGAAGGACCCCGCTGAGTGACTTCACACCTAAGTCACTATAGCTCGTATAGGCACTATAAATGCAGGATGACAACCGGAGGTGAGAGAGATCGAGTTCACGAGTCAGTGTTGAGTCTTGTTACAACAAAATGAACGACTACGTTGGTACTCCTATAAGTCTGTAGTGTCTGGTGCAATTTGCAGGTTGACAAAGCAAACGGGTGATTGTGTTACAATAGAAATTTATTTTGTACTATAGTGTATTGAGAAACATCTAACGTTTCGTGACAACGCGTGACCGATATAAAACGAGGAGGAACTGGAACAAGCAAGACTCAACGCTGCCTATAAAAGTTGCTTCGTAGATTCGGATGCAAGAAATCTGAGGGGAACCATAAAAGTCGAATGCCGATCCTCTCAGCCTTCCAGTTAGTCCGATCTTTTACTCACGACCGCACGCGTGAAATCCTGCACACTGCGCACCGTTTTCTCGTCGACCACGTTGCTAATTCCTTATCCATGTTTTTCTCTAATTTAGCTGCTTAGTGGCCTCGTGAGGTAGCACAATTCGTTTAACGAGGTACAGCGAAGAATTATATGTGTGCGAGCTAGTTTCGTCTCCGCGCTGTTGAGGCGAATCCGGGCGTTCCGGCACCGGCGGCGTCAGGCAATCATAGATGAAAGTGCAAACCGTGTTCACGTAGACGTCGCGATACGTGGCATAGTGCTTTACGTGCGGGGAGTCCGTGAATAGCACCAGCTGCACCTGTACGCCCCGCTCTGCTCGTCGGGTGGCGAACATCTCGACGTCCTTGAAAACGAACAGAACAAGCCGATTTGATTTCCCCGCGTATTACGAACGGAAATGTTTCTCTTGTTGACACTTACCGATGCTGGGATTAAAGTGTCGGCGTTCGAGTAGAGAAACAACTGGGGCCAGGAATAGGATTCCTCCGCCAGGGCGATCGGATTCGTCTGAACCGGGTACCCGCGTCCAAAGGCGTGAGCGATCACCTAAATTCATCGGAATTTTCTTATGCTTGTCATTTAATTCAATTTTTTATCGTTCCTGAATAGGAATGATCGAGGATAATAATTGATATTTATACTTGGTAATTATTTAGAAAAGGGTGGTCCTCACCGATTTCGAGGACTTTTTCTTGTACATGTTACCGTCTCTCGGAATTATTTTTCGAGATATTTGCAAAAAACTGTGATCGGTAGCAGTGGCGGATTTAACAGGGCGGCTGACGAGCAATTGGCGCCTGGGCCCCTGCCCAGAATGCCCCTCAGGGCCCATCTCAAACAAAAATTGTGATTAGGTATAGGTATCCAAACACTACATTTTTTTTGGTACTACTACACTTGGCCCGTTTTTGGTAAACTACCTCTTCATTTTCCCGAAAAAATGGGCCCCTCAGAACGTTTGCCACCTGCGCCTTTTTTCTTATATCCGTCACTGATCGGTAGTCCCCTACTGGGGGCTGCTAAACCAACTACCAATCACAGTTTTTTGCAAATTTCTCGAAAACTAAAGTCGAGCGACGGTAACGCGTACAGGAAAAAGTTGTTCAGAATGTTAACTTTGACAACATATTTCAATATCATCGAAATCGGCGAGGACTGCCCTTTTGTAAATAATTACCATTCGATACGAGTAATATACAAGTCTGAGGTGACTTATTAACACAAGAACGGACAGATTCTAATAAGGGTAGATGTAATATAGGGTAAGAAGCAAGTATAAGTGCCTCTACGAGCTATAGTGACTTAGGTGTGAGGTCACTCAGCGGGGTCTGACCCGACACCCTGCTGGGTACTGGCTAAACATGCCTCCCTACTACCTCTTGCAGGACTGTATTTAGAGAAGACCAGGACAAAACCGGGGTCCTAAGGCCCTAAGACCAGGACAAAACCGGGGCCCTAAGACCCTAAGACCAGGACAAAACCGGGGCCCTAAGGCCCTAAGACCAGGACAAAACCGGGGCCCTACAGCCCTAAGACCAGGACAAAACCGGGGCCCTAAGGCCCTAAGACCAGGATAAAACCGGGGCCCTAAGGCCCTAAGACCAGGACAAAACCGGGGCCCTAAGGCCCTAAGACCAGGACAAAACCGGGGCCCTAAAGCCCTAAGACCAGGACAAAACCGGGGCCCTAAGGCCCTAAGATCGGGACAAAACCAGGGCCTTAGGGCCACTAAATACAGTCCTGCAAGAGCTACTAGGGGGGCACGTTTAGCAGCCAGTACCCAGCAGGGTGTCGGTTAAGACCCCGCTGAGTGACCTCACACCTAAGTCACTATAGCTCGTAGAGTAGTCTTTAACGGCTTCGGGACCGGAACCGGAAACTCATGTCCTTGACCAGCCATCATTTGCGTATTCAAGACATTGGTTTGCGTTTCAATGCAGTTTAATGCTTGGTTCTTACTATTTGTCTAACAAGTAGCAGGAAACTATTAGTCAAATGTCCGTTGAAACAATATTCAATGGGTATATTAGGGTGTTTCATATTATAGGGTTAAAATTAAAATATTACAATTTTTTTTACTTTGCTCATGCCCTGATTCCTATTAATATAAAAAGAATATCTGACAAATTTTAGGAAGATTGAGTAATATTTAGAGGTTGCACACTTTGCACACTAAATAATATGTAGCAGGCTAAGGAAACACGATTTCCAATGATAATTATTTTTATTCTCAAGTCCTTGAAAAAGAAACTAAACTTCAAAGAAGACTTAGACTTAGATAAATTTACATTTTATTATTATTATTATTGTTCACATCTATAAAAATTCTGTACCTTATTATTTTACCCACATTTTTAAAACCTGAAAAAGCGTAAATAGGGTATGTATGTAGGGTAGAACGGGGTCGGTAGTAACAGGGGGTGAATGTAACACGCTAATATCTCAAAACATATAATGGATATTAACACCAATTTTAGATATATGATAAACAATGACATTTGGAATCCATGTCCTAGCAGTATAGGTACGCAACAGACATGGATAGTGAAGAAAATAACTTTTCGATACCCTACAGTAACTTTTTGTTACTGACTTATGATTGTAATGTAAGCAAACCCTTTGCAAGTATGTGCTTTTTTTAATCCGTAAGTTGCCTTTTTTTAAAGTAATACTGATCGTTACTTAGCACTTTTAAGTGTTTCGTTGGTCACAATTTATAATTGAAGTTCAAAGGCATGGTCGATGGCGATTGTAACATCGGCAGTCGGGGTCGGTTGTACCGCAACAGAACCGAATAGTGTCAAAGAAGGCGAATAATATTGTCTTGTTCGCATAGAATTCATGCATTGTTACAACCGATCCGGGGACAGAGACGGTTGCAACACTTTACACTGTAACGTTAGGGCTATAACACTCCGCTTCTCATTTTTTATTAATAACTTGGATATTACTTGACATAGGTACAGTGAGACTGTTGTGACTCAATGATGTCAGATAAATAAGTAACATTTCCGTATAAGAGTTTTTGTTGTAAATGTAATAGTTCCTGCGCAATCGTATTCAAAAGTCGAAGTGTTACTACCGCCAAAGGCCTACCCTAGTGATAAAACTGTGCAACCCCTAAATATTATTAAATTTGTCTAAAATTTGGCATACAGATCACTTAGATGAATAGAACCAAGGGGTCGAGCAAAGTTACGTGAAAATAGCACCTTTGAAAAATTGAAACACCCTAGCGTACGTGTCTATTATAGAAACTTAAAATCCACCAAAAGATAGTTTTCCTCGTTGTTTTAGAAATTTTTAAAGAAGACAGTACGCTGAAACTGCCATATTTTTCTTATGATTTATTATTATACTTTTTTTTTATAATTGGACGGTTTTCATCTTGTAACATCCTACTTTTAGCGATCGCCTACTTTAGGAGAGTTCGTTGCTCACGCGTCCAACGTAATATAAACACATGTTCCCGAACTCATAGCATGTCTTAAAATAAACTGAAGACGAAAAGAATTCTGTACACAGCCACGTGCAATCACATTCGTACAGGAAACTGTACCTGAGATCGCTTGCACCTATACTTTATCGATAAATAATGCTTTACATACAATATACATATCAAATGCTTCCTATATTTTCCGCTGTATCGAACTCTTTTGCTACTCGCTTTTTTTAATGTTTAATCCATTGCGGTGCTAGGTCGAGTGGTCCTCGAGATAAAACTAGCTGACAGGACATGCTATGAATGGCTCATTCGGCCTAGGACCACATACGGTTAAAAGTTAAAACAAAATTCTGCCTTAATTAAAATTCTGTCTTGCCTTAATTTTGATAGCGGCTAGCAGGCAATTGGAATAATAATTTATTTTATAAAAACAGTATAAATCACTATGAAATCATTTATTTACACTAAGAGCAGTCGCAACGTATTGTCGCCACATGTTCCCTACATATCGGCCGATCGCATTTTAAACACTTTCTATCGATTGAAAAGTATGTAATTCTACTTTACGCAGCGTAGAAATATTGTCTGAGCAAGAAATCAGTTCACTTATAACTCCGCTTTTCCGAGAATACTGGCATGGACACCACACTGGGTCTGCGCTACCCATAGACTACGGGTACCTTTTTCACAATGTCACTCGGCTTCTTCAGGTGAATTAGGGGTCTCATGGTGCGGAATCCGTAGTAGGGGTCCCAAAGTTTCATCCCTCACCATTTACCGTTTAGTAGTGGCCACGAATCTTCTAAACGGCCTGGGTCTCGGGGACCTAGTGTGGTGTTTGAGGGTTAAACGTGATGCACAAGTGCTAAAATGGATGTATATGCCACTGAGTCCTCAGACCCTTGCTGGGCTAGACTCTTAACCCATTTGCACCACAAAGCGGAATATTCCGCGAGAAATCTCTACTCTGTATCATCAAACGCGGAATGATCCGCGGGCAGCGGCTGGCCGATATCCCCGTAACGGAATATTCCGCGAATTGTTTTTTTTTTTAAATAAAAGAAAGGGAAATTACGAATGACTTGTGATAAAGTCATTGATAAATCACCTATTATAATCAGTCGTGTATGTTCCGGTGATACAGGTTCATCGTCAAGTTTACTGTTGTCGTTATAAGTGACAGTCATACAATTTACATGCGTGATGCAAATGGGTTAAAACCTGCTCCTATCTGTTACCCACGGCGTAATAAGTGCTACTTAAAGTCTGTTCAAAGAGTTAAGTCACCAGTGGTAAATAAATTATGCACGTGCTGAAGTTCGCGGGAAAGGCAGAGGCCACAGCTAGCGGCTGCCACAATTGTTATCAAACACTAGTAAATTATTCATAACAGAGCCGTCTTTATATCAATTTGTAAAACGCGTCACACCAAAAAGATATAAAAATAATAATAAAAGCGACAGCGATAGTAGTCAAGCACAGAATCAAACTCTAAATTAAAAGATATTAATCGTTTAGAACTTGCTTTGCTTATTGCGTCTACACGACGACACTTTTGTGTCTAGATCAAGTGTATACGACACTCAAAAAAAATCCGGAAGATTGGAAACTGTCCAGAGCAGCCCGCGACACTGAATTCGACCTATCGTCGCGGGAGTTGCAGCTAGAGCTAGATTGAAGACACTGCAACTAGCTCTAGCTAGACACAAAAGGCACTTGATCTAGACACAAAAGTGTCGTCGTGTAGACGTACCTTTAGTTATATTCACATTCGCAACGAATAATATTGTGAGGGGTGCGTCCCCGTTCTGTCTGAACTATAGCCTGATTGATAAGGCGGTATATTTGAGCGTAGAAACCATCTGCGTCCAAACTGCATTTATTTGGTCACATTCATATACATATATTCCAGGACTTTAAAGCACTAAGTAGTGCTCAAAATGTCTGCTAAACACGTCCCTTATGCTTTTGCATCATTATATTCCTGAGAGATAGGGTAGATGTACCATTTGTGGCCACTTGAAGGATTTCCGTACCACTCACAGATACACAACTTACAAAAGAATACGTACACAAAAGTAAAGAATATATAAGTGTAATCCACAATATACAGATAATTAAAATATTCTACGTTGAACAATGTTTTAAACATAATTATTTAAAAAAATCATTATATTATCGTGCCAGACTGTTTTGCACCATTTGTGGCCACTAGAGTACCATTTTTGGCCAGCCGGCTTTCCATTTGTGGCCACTTATAGAATTGGTAATACGAAAGACCCACAGTAAGAATTGTAGTTTTTAATTTATTACAAATGTTCACTACTGAACAAATAATACAATACTTGCTGCACAAAAATAATATTAACTGCCAATAAGTATCCTTTTTACTTTTTCTTTTGGTAGCGACAGGTTTTGCTTTTTCTGTTTTTTTTTCTTATTCCTTTCTTCGAACTTTATGGCTTTAATCTTTTTATTTTCTTCTATTTTTGCTAGTCTTTTTTCTTTATTAATCATTCTCTCCTCTTCTTTGTTCTCCTTTTCTTTTTTTTTGGCCAACATGATCTCCATCCATTTGTCTGATGTTGTTACAGCAGGTAAATGTTCAACTGCTTTCCGCTTTCGCTTTATGATTTGCTTTTCGGGCCATAAAAGAATTTCGTTGAAGACATCATCGAATGACTTTTCACGAATCGTAAAAATCTTCGACTTTAGAAGAATTTTTTCGCTAACTATTGTATAATAATTTTACAATAATTAGGTATTGTACGATAAGTTGCTAATGAGAATGCCTACTGACCAAAAATGGTTGTACCGTGGACTGTTTATGGCCATTACGTGGCCACGAATGGTACAATTCCATTTTCGATGTACCATTTTTGGTCAATGCCTAATTCCACTAGAGTTTAGGTTATATCGTTGAAATTCTTTTTTAAATCTCAAAAATATTTGTTTTTTAATATAGATATGTATAAAACTTCATCCATACTCTTGTTAAATACAGTAACTAATTGTTTTGTTACCAGTCGTATGCTAAGCACCATTTGCAAGGATGTGGAAAGTTATCAAAGATTTGGACATTCACATATGATAATTAAATAAAACGGGACAACAAAACAGTATAAAGTAGTAGAAATGTTGCCAACATAACCCACCCTTAGACAGCTTCATTCATTGTAATGAAAGTAAACTAAGAATACTTAATATATCGGAATTAATAAGACAGTGGCCACAAATGGTGCAGTGGCCACAAATGGTACATCTACCCTACAATACGATTTCACTGTTTTTCAACCGTCCGTCAATATATTGTCTCCAAGAATGTCACCTCTGCATATCACCATGCATATACCCTAGGGTGTTTCAATTTTTCAAAGGTGCTATTTTCACGTAACTTTGCTCGACCCCTTGGTTCTATTCATCTAAGTGATCTGTATGCCAAATTTTAGACAAATTTAATAATATTTAGGGGTTGCACAGTTTTATCACTAGGGTAGGCCTTTGGCGGTAGTAACACTTCGACTTTTGAATACGATTGCGCAGGAACTATTACATTTACAACAAAAACTCTTATACGGAAATGTTACTTATTTATCTGACATCATTGAGTCACAACAGTCTCACTGTATGTCAAGTAATATCCAAGTTATTAATAAAAAATGAGAAGCGGAGTGTTATAGCCCTAACGTTACAGTGTAAAGTGTTGCAACCGTCTCTGTCCCCGGATCGGTTGTAACAATGCATGAATTCTATGCGAACAAGACAATATTATTCGCCTTCTTTGACACTATTCGGTTCTGTTGCGGTACAACCGACCCCGACTGCCGATGTTACAATCGCCCTCGACCATGCCTTTGAACTTCAATTATAAATTGTGACCAACGAAACACTTAAAAGTGCTAAGTAACGATCAGTATTACTTTAAAAAAAGGAAACTTACGGATTAAAAAAAGCACATACTTGCAAAGGGTTTGCTTACATTACAATCATAAGTCAGTAACAAAAAGTTACTGTAGGGTATCGAAAAGTTATTTTCTTCACTATCCATGTCTGTTGCGTACCTATACTGCTAGGACATGGATTCCAAATGTCATTGTTTATCATATATCTAAAATTGGTGTTAA
Organism: Andrena praecox; assembly: GCA_963932275.1. Taxonomy (NCBI): domain Eukaryota; kingdom Metazoa; phylum Arthropoda; class Insecta; order Hymenoptera; family Andrenidae; genus Andrena; species Andrena praecox. The sequence continues at coordinate 45,798,952 of OZ010729.1, read as the reverse complement.
TATCCATTGTATGTTTTGAGATATTAGCGTGTTACATTCACCCCCTGTTACTACCGACCCCGTTCTACCCTACATACATACCCTATTTACGCTTTTTCAGGTTTTAAAAATGTGGGTAAAATAATAAGGTACAGAATTTTTATAGATGTGAAAAATAATAATAATAATAAAATGTAAAATTTATCTACGTCTAAGTCTTCTTTGAAGTTTAGTTTCTTTTTCAAGGACTTGAGAATAAAAATAATTATCATTGGAAATCGTGTTTCCTTAGCCTGCTACATATTATTTAGTGTGCAAAGTGTGCAACCTCTAAATATTACTCAATCTTCCTAAAATTTGTCAGATATTCTTTTTATATTAATAGGAATCAGGGCATGAGCAAAGTAAAAAAAATTGTAATATTTTAATTTTAACCCTATAATATGAAACACCCTAACGTACGTCTCATATAAATTATGTGCACCTAATAAAAACATCGATGAATGATAAACGATTTCGACAAAAACTATTCCCAGAAACAATAGCAAATTTCATTATCGATTCAAGAAGATATAAAAGTGAACGAATGAATGCGGAAGAACTGGAACGAAACAGCGAATATAATTCGGACTCCAAAGGATTAAAAATTATTCATATCAATGATCAGGCAGCTATAGGTGGTACTGTAGCATGCAGAAAAGGAAGCTTCGAGAAACGCCGACCATCGAGAAGTTTTCCAAATACACTTGTAGGCTGCCCGTGAGCAGAGACGTGCGTGCGCGGAACCGCGGCTCGCGAGGCCCGCGCTTAACGACGTGTCTGTTGATTTCTGCGGCCGCGAATAGCAACGATCGGGTATAAATTAGAGGCCCGCAAAGGCATATTCTTCTTCGCTGTTCCGAGAGAGAGGACGAGGCACGACCAACGGCCGCTCTCGGACAGCTCCGGGACTCCGGCAGGAGAGTTCGGCGACAATACCTGGACGCCAATCGAACGGGAGAGTACAGAGAGAGTTCGGCGACAATACCTGGACGCCTTATTAGAATAAAGTCAAGTGCCGCATGCACATCAGAACCCGTAAAATTGTATAAATGCAGCGAGACGTCACGTCTGACTTCCGAAATTTGTAGCCCCGTCCTATCAATGAACCATGTATGCCTACCTAATCCGAATAAACCTTGTCTGTCCAGAAATTATCCTTATTTCCAATCCACGAAGGCTACAGTAGTAGTTTGTTGGAATTGCGAGGATGAATGAATAAGAGAAGACTAAATGGTCAAAGGACAATGTTAAGCCGCAGAGGGGATTAGTGACCCACGAGCCTACAGCGTATGCTATACACCGTTGGAAAGATCTCGCCAAGACGAATCGATTGATACCTTTTTTAACTTCGAAATCAGATAGGATCACCTCGAAAAATGGCCTCAAATTTCGAGATTTTGCGGTTTTGAACAAAAGAAACCGGTAGTAAAATCCCATCCGGCCCGAGGCACCTCTTGAAATTGTTTGGTATACATTTGCGTTTTAAGAAATGACGCTCCACGGCTAGATTGAAACTGATGGTGGATCAAAATTGCCACCTGCCGCTCGTATCAAAGGACGCGCAAGATGCAGCGTCATATTGATGCGACTGCAACTATATACCATTCCATATAAGAGTAGACCTACGCCCCCACCGATTTACAACCGATCTGCGCAGCTCTCACTACTGCCTGCGTACGCGATTGGTCGCAGCGCTTTCTCTGCCGGTTTCCTACCAATCAACAGCCTCCTCAGAGTCACCATTGCGCGGAACGAGTCTACTCTTAAGTGGAATTCGGTCTAAGTAGTCCCAAGTCAAATGACTTTCCTAAGCTCGGTACACACGCTCCGCTCAGCCTGCACAGAATACAGTACGCGGGATGTGAGAGAAGATGGTAGGTGGGTGCGGAATGTATGTGAGTGTGGGATATGGATTGAACAGACCATTGTTCTTTGGGCAAATAGGAGCGGAGCTCCTCCAACGCCATCCAACGAAATGTAAAATCGTGGTAAATAAAGAATACAATACAATACAGTACGCACTCGTTATAAGCCCGACGAACGGGCCTGGCGGCGGACTTACGGCGCGTGTGGACACTATTCCGTGCGGCCAATGGCGCGAGTGAGAAACCCAAATAGCCTCTCGCTCGTTCTCGGGTTCTCCGACTCTCGTCCGAAGGATTCCAAGAAATGGTGGGGATAGTCGCAGGGGCACAACGCATGGTAGAAACGAGCTTATAACGAGTAGGTACTCTACAGATCGGCCTGCGCAGGCCGGCCGGACTTCCGTAGTGCATCCACACGCTCCGGCCAACCTGACAGTATTCACAGTTTTGTCGGCTGAACGTGACAGCGACAGACGACATTTTAGCCATAGTAGGCTTATTATTAGTTAGAAAAAAGGGTCATATCAGGTTCGGCCATCTGACCTAAGAATTATCAAATGAATACCGACAATTTCGTACAGTATAAACCAAGTATCGATACTTTCGTTAGGTATTAAACGGGTATCCAAACCTTTGCGAAGTATCAAAGGGGTTTTGATTCAGTATAGTAGGTATTGGTTTGGTATCGATTGAAGAAGAATCGGTATCGATAAATAATCGAGGCAGTGAGAGCAACAGCGGACTAACCCACATTTTTTCGAAATTGAGTTAGCAGTAATAATGTATTCCAATAGGCTCTACTAATCATATAAAATAGGAAAAAAAAAATTTTCAATGTGGATTAGTCCGAAGTGGCTTTCACTGCCTCAATTGATACCAAGTACTAAAAATTTTGATATGTATCGACGCTTCCTATCGAGTACTTTGGTATCGAATTGATTGAATATCATCGATAGTATCGGTGTCGATGGAATCAACTTTGATTAGGAGTTAGATTACAAATTCTGACATGGTATCTGTCTGGCCGGCGTCGGGAGAACTGAACATCGTTACACACGCTCCGGCTGGCCTGTGCGAGCCAAAATAACCGCGCAGTTTTATCTAACACGTTTTATCATGTGTAACGGCCTCCACTTTCCAATCCTTAAAATATGATACAACAAAGCAAATGCCGTGCCAAGCCCCACCATTTGGGTAGAATGTAAATACCGCCAATCGGCAGAGTAGTGGTAGGCCCATGCCTCTACGTGTAACTCTGAACAATCAGGTCGTTGCGAAATCTGTAACAATTTTTCCTGGTACGAAGCGGTTCGTTTGCGACATATGGTTCCTTTCAAACTGTTTCTCCTCGCAACGAGTAGAATCGGCTGATGTAAAAATACTTTGTAGCAACTTCTTAAGTGTATATTTTTATACGTAACCTTCTCAAAAGGTTCAATGCAATTAATCTTAGAATACTAATATACGTAATATTTACGTGCATATCTAATACTTCCAGAAATTACTGCTCTACTAATACCCCTACTCCTTTGCCCGACCAGCAGCGCCACTACCGGTGTCTCATTTTCATTTTTTTGCCTGCTTTTTTACTGAATAAAATTTGTCAAACTTAAATAAATTTGAATTCTACATTAAGAATAAAAAAGAAAACAATTGTAGGAAAAATCAATTTCTAAAATACTGATAAAAAAAAGAAGAAATATTCAATAAAAATCACTAAAGAACACATTACAAGCTATATGTAAATATTACGTATCGTTAGTAATAAGCGCATTCCGAAAAACATTAGAAGCAACATATTCCAGAGTCAAGCAAATATTTAAATATTAGATTTCTGAGACGTATCGTACTTTTAGTGCCTTTGGACACATTTAATAAACTTGGCGGGAAAGAGAGAGAGGGGGGGGGGGAGTAAAAGGGGAAGTGCCAAAAGAGAAGCGAAGAAAGTGGATTGAATTGTTAAGTGAATGCGAAGAAGAAATGAAAGTGATTGCGACATAAACGAAGGGATAAGATACTTTTACAAAATGATGAACCGTGCTTGTGTAAGAAGTTAATAGAAACAGTTTAATCTTTTTATTATTACTTTAACGAATAAAAATACTAAGGGACAGAATATATTTTTCAATGTAATTTCGTTGTGAATAGTTATACCTGAACGTTAAATGTCGTATTTAAAATTTGATATAATTAAAAACTTAAAGAACTTAATGATCCCGATAATTGGTTCGATTCCATGATATTCAATCCTTCCGCGATACGTGTGCACATTTAAATATTTTATCGACCAGGTAAGCGGAGGAAAACTGAATTTCTGACTTTTTCCACTGTGACCCTTACAACAATAAAGCAATGGAAAAACGATTTAATATATATGCAAATACGTATGTGCAAATGTCGCGCAAGTGCCGACGGTGTGTAAAATTTAAAATTCAAATCAAAGTGCCGATGGAAACGGATTATAGTATAGTGGCATAAGAACCAAGACATATCCATACCTCGAAGAACCAAAGAATAGAGAGGAAGATCGTAATCAAGACGGACATCGGTATATTCGTAGACGGATGTCCCCCAATGATCGCACTGATCGCTTTGAAGAGGGCGGTCAATCTTCTTTCGCCTGGGGCGCTGTCGAATATCACCCCTTTCACCTGTAAGTTAAGGACACCCATTAAACAGCGAGGTGGCAATAATGTAGACCACGGGTGAAGAGCAAAGTAAATATTTCTTCTACCTTGAGTGGCGTTTTAGCCTGCTGCATCGCGAGGCTTAAGTGCTGATATACAAATGCGCCGCCGTTACTGAAGACGTGGAAAAATATCGGGTGCTCGTCTAGACTCTTGTCCCTGATCAGTTGGATTAATCGTTTGCCGATGTAAGGCATTTTGTCCCTTCGCCAAAATAGGCATTCTACTGGCGCCGTGTATCGCACCGTAATGCAGCTTAAAAAATAAACGTATGTCTATTATTGATAATCAATTTAGGGGCGACACGAGTTAAAAGAAGAAGAGTAGTTTCTGCAATTTATCTCGGCAATCAGTGGCGGATATAACGGACGGCCAATGAGCAGTTGCCGCCTGGGCCCCTGCCTAGAAAGGACCCCAGGGTCCCATCTTCAGAAAAAATGATTTTATCCAAACACTATATTTTTTTTCCTGCGCTACTACACTTAGCCCGTCTTTAGTAAGCCACTTTTTCACTTTCCCGAAAAAATGGGCTCTGCTCAGAAGGCCCTCTGGGTCCTATCTTAAAAAAAAAAAGATTTTATCCAAACACTATATTTTTTTTCCTGCGCTACTACACTTAGCCCGTCTTTACTAAGCTACTTTTTTATTTTCCCGAAAAATGGGCCCTGCTAAGAAGGGACCCCAGGGTCCCATCTTAAAAAAAAAAAAGATTTTATCCAAACACTATATTTTTTTCCTGCGCTACTACACTTAGCCCGTCTTTAGTAAGCTACTTTTTCACTTTCCCGAAAAATGGGCCCTGCTCAGAAGGGCCCCTGGGGTCCTATTTTCAAAAAAAATGATGATTTTATCCAGATACTACATTTTTTTCTGTACTTTTCTGTACACTTAGCCCGTTTTTAATAGACCACCTTCTCATTTTCCCGAAAAATGGGCCCCCCTAAACGTTTGGTTGTTGATTATTTGAACTACGAGAAAGGAGTTGTATATTTTTATACAAGAAAACATATGCGTTGATTCGGTCAAACGAGGAGATACGGTAAATGGAATTCACTGTGTGCTTTTATTCAGAAATTATATTAAAAAAAAAAATCTCGACTCTCCTACGAAACGCGGTGTTTCTGATTGTAGAAATAAACAGTGTTGTCCGCGTGACTTGCCGGTATCTCGCCACTCCACCGAGTTCGTTGAAATCCAGACGAATCTATTTTACTCGATTCCATCTCATAACTACCCCGTGGAAGTCCACCGCTTCACCTCGACTCTTACGCATGAAATCGCAACGAACGCGCACTCGTTGACACTCGCAGGAACGATACCGCAGCTACATTTGCCGCGAGCTGGCGGTTTCGTTGTAAAAAAAGGACAATCGAATGTGTTCATGGAATGTGTACACTGGGTCGCTCGGTCACTTAACAAATCTCAATACCTCTTCTGTTCGTAGATCGCGCTGTACTTGGCTAGGTATCTGTCCTGACAGCCGGCCCATCCTAGCAGCACGACCACCGGCTGCTTGTCCTTGCTACACACGGACATCAACTTCTCCCATTCATCCTGCCTGTCGGTGGTGAACATTGGATCCTGGGAGGACGGTGGAAACGAAGGGCACATGATGTGGTAGTCGAGATCCTCTTGATCGCTCATCTTTCCTGCTTCTCATCCTCCTTCTCGCGAGGATGCGAGAGAAACAGGGCGAGGAAGAAAGAGGATAGGGTCTAAGGGGAGCAGCAGCAGCAGCAGCGAAGCGGAGGGAGAGTAGGTGCCAGGGGTGGAATAGGCGGCGTGAACCAAACTGCAACTAGAGAGGGACGATAACAACTGCCCTTCTGCCACAGCGGACTCTCGTTCCGAATCGAGCTTGCGTCGTTGTCGAGAGTACCGAGCCACTGGCTGATCGATACCAAAGCGCCTCTACCACAGTTAGGTCATGCCACCGACGAGGACGACCACGTCTGCGACTGTGGACTCCCTCTCTCGCCAGAAAACGGTTTTCCTTTCCTCAGCGACGTCAGCGTCCGCCGGGACTCCGCTATCCTTCGTCGATCGATGTGAATTGTGAACAGCGATTTCAGCCGATGATTGGCTGGCCATGCTAGCTGATAATAGACTATCGGACTCGCGCGTCCACGTTCACGGTGCTGGCTGCCGCGGGATTGGCCCGCCGTTGCTTTGCGCGAAATTTTTCTAAGTTTAAAGCCCTTGAACCCGGGTCGGTAATGCTATCACCACACGCCATTATAAGCACTGGCAGTGGCGATATTGTTACTACAGGCTGAGGTAGAGAAAAGCTTGAATAATTTTTGGGCGTATAGTACTCACAAAAATAGACAGAAATGTTCAGTGAACATATGTATATATTTTTATCTACTTGGGTTGTCGGCCAAAAGTTTAGAATTATTCTACGGATTAAGGGAGATAGGGATTTTCTCGTTAGGAGAAGAAATTTAAGTAACTTCCTTGCGTGATGAGATGGTAAAATTTATTGGAACCAAGGACATTGCGGTTATCGCTGAAAATGTTAAGTTCGGCCTAGCAGAATATTTATCATACGATCTGGCTTTAGTGAAAATCGACAAGTGATTGCAAAGTTTTGGCGTTTATGGAGCTAAGGCACGGTAAAAATGGGTACTCTGTTCAAAGTTAAACATATATTGTGGTTTTCTACAGAAAACATTTCATGTGTATCGTACCCGGATTTTAACAGAGACTTATTTAAGTAAATGGCTCCATTATTGAACAAGTAAGAAAATAACAGTTTAACTAGGAATATTTCATTTCGAAGCATTAACAAATTACCGTAAAATAAGAATGATTGAAGACATTGGTTCCTTTTAATATTCTTCAATTATTTTAAATTCGCTCAACAATTAATTTTATTGCGCACAATCAATAATTTCTTGATTGCATTTTTTGTTATTCATTGTAATCAATTGTTTACAGTCTTATTTTTATTAAAACTATTAACAACTGTAGTAATATGTACATGAAGTTATAAATATTACACGTATTAGAGCAAAATATTCTGAATATTTCTTCATAACCGTTTCACTCAATTCATTTATTTATCAAACTCAATGAAAAAACGGGAGTAGCTGGTCAATGAAGGAGATATGGATGCTAATGGGATCACTACAAAAAACCAGGAGGCCAGTGGGGACTAACAAGTAGAATGTCAATTTCAGCAAGGAGGCAAGTTGCCTTACACTAGTTACACTAGCGAATGATTAATCTAAGACACCATGATCATTCGAATAATCTCTTATGCAAATACTATGACTGACAAGGGAAGATCCCGAACCCGGAAATTCAAAAAATTTTGAAACTTGAAACGGGATTTTCTACTGATTACAACGCAATTTTTATTTCCCGCCAAAATTCACTCGAAGGGGGTCAGATTAACCCCCGAAAATCCGGCTATTTTCCGACGTTGTGTTATAACTCGCGAACTGTAAGAGATAGAAAAAAAGTTTCAAGACAAAAGTTACTTCTTTTAATTCGATCTATCATTTGGCAAAAAAAAAATATTCTACAGTGCACGCGTTATAACACAAAATCGGAAAATAACCGGATTTTCAGGGGTCAATTACACCACCTTAGGGTGAATTTGGGCAGCAAACAAAAATTGCGTTGTAATCAGTAGCAAATCCCTACATATTCACAAAGTTGAATTTTCGGCTTCGGGATCTTCCCTCGTGAGAGTAAAATTTCCCTTCTGAAATTCCTTTTTTCAATTCACCTTCCTTCTAAATCTTTGTTGAAAATTTCTGCTTTACCGACATCGACTCGTCGGTATAGAAGGACTCTTCAAAGATTATATTCTCTATTGATCACAATTGCAGCAGATCACAGAGGTATCGTCTACACGTATTAGAGCAAGATAAAGTTTTAAGTTCATTAAGTAGTTATACGCGGTAAATGTCTTGTGAAGCGGTTCTAAATGTTTCTAAAGTACTCGCATTTACCCACCTTCGGTTCTGCCGCATGCGTTCGAAGATGGTTTCGCTACTTGTTTGGTAAGTGCTGCCACCTACTTAGAGGATGTACTTGGGATGTTGTCAGCGGGCAGGCGCTGGACCGCTATCGGTGGCTGCGCGCGGGACGAAGAGCGAAAGACGGAGAAAGACCGAGATTCAAACTCGAAATCTAACGAGGAACACTCAGAGCCACGCGAGTGGCCGCGCGACACGGCACGGGTGTTTGAAAACGGGCGAATACGGTGCACCGCGCGCGCGCCATGTGTACTAAGAAAAGTGTAGCACCTCGGTGGCTCCTATGTGTCGTATGGCTTTTCGTCGGATTTGCCTTGCCGTTCGGTAAGTAAATCCTAGGTTCGTCGAAATTTAATCGTCGCTAGGGGGTGTCACTTAACTGTAGCATGACTTCTATCGAGTTTCACCCCTAGAAACCACGCTGGCAACCACCCTCGAATTTAAATTTTAATATACGTGAACTGGGTGCATTTGTGGCATCCGATAGAGAGAAATAGTGACGTTGTATAAAATATGGATATTTCTTCGTTTATGATAAGTGGAGGTGTAGGAAGTGCAGAGTGAATATCGCCAAGTGTGAGGAACACAATTTTAGTGCAAGTAATTAATTTAAAATTATATTACACTAGCAACTTTATTAAATGTGAGTCAAAAATTTTAAAAAATTAGGTGTTTTTTTAACGTTATACATAAATGTAGCTGCCACTAAATATATTTTTCGTCCTTTTTACCTCGTTCCAATTACTTTTTTTTTTTTTTTTTTTTTTTTTACTGTCAATCGGTGGTTAGTATAGATAGTTGAATAATCGCTTGACGATGTAGTAAAGAGAATTATTTATCCGATGCTGTACAATGACATTGGGAAAATCTTCCCCCAGAAATCTCGATATAAAAGCCATGAAATTAATTTGAAACTTTATTTACATTGCACTCCAAACTAGTGATTACTATTTGCTGCGATAGATTGTCACTTGCGAATTCATTAGTTACACGTGACGTAACAATTTGCAAAAGTGTAAAAAAATTTGTAAAAGTGCTTCAGTTCAATGGAGAACCTAGAAGTCCTGCTGGGGTTAAAAAGATCGCCCTCGCTCATTGATAACCGGGCGAACGATCGCGCAGTGACGAATGCTTTGTTTTCGTACTGCTTGTGGTGGGTTCGCAACAAGCGTCAGTTCATGGAAACTCTGTGACAAGTGTGGAGTTTGTTCAGTATAAATCAGGATTTAGATTAAAAGGAATTAAGAGACGGATGATCGAATGAGAATGTTTTCTAATTTATGAACATATCCGAATGTTGTAAAATATGATGTTTATGGTGCATGCCTAGAAACGTTAGTCGAGAATCTTTTATGGTGCAAGTGAAGAAGTATGAATAAGGGAAAATTGGTACTTGAGCTTCTTGCCTCCAGGAACTGGAGCTTTACTTTGAAATACTTACGCACGTTTTGCAGTTGTTATTGCTTTCTTCTTGTCTTAGCAATAAATCTTAAAATTTTAAAGTCATAAATTATCCTTGTCATTGTTCGAGAAGAGAACGGTTTTGTAATAAATTTTAACGAGTTTTAAGCAAATTGTTTCAATGGAATTAATATATCTCTATTTAAATAGAAAATAAAATATAAATTTTCAAGTGTAGAAGGAAATTGTGTTTTACATTTTTCTACTGAACACTTTTACACTTGGAATCAATAACGTTGCAATTATTGTATGTGAAAACTCTTTCAAAACTGTCTTATTAATTTTGGAGCGCGTGAAGTACAGAAAATGTAGACGGAAATTAAAAACCAACAATACATCTACTAACAAGATTTTTAAATTTTTTTGTTTTCTTCCAATGTTCCCCTACATTTACACCAAAACAATTGCCAACGTCGAAACTAAAAATGAGAGCATGAAATCATGCAATAGTGATAACATTTTCATGTGAAATAAATACTGCGTGTCCCACAGGTCTCCGTGCAAACTTTGCCAGCGTGTTTCGCGGCTGAAATTAGGATACAAATATGCGGGCAAAATGTGTACAGAAACCAGTGGGACATTCTGTATAAATTCCAAGCAATTGCTTTTTTGGCAAATATAACTTTTAACGGACCTGCTTGTTTATTCAGTTCCCGACGAACTTCATTTTAGACCTCTTCAATATGCTTCACTTTCACTTGAGAAGAATTTTCAGTGGGAACAGCAACGGTAAATGGCTCAATGAAATAAATATAAATAGTGCGTTTCCTTTGTAACAATATTGTGTTTTGTGTTATTACTTTGCTCTTTGGCACTCCAAAGGTACGTTTTCGGTGTCAAACGATATTCCCTTTCAAGGGTCGGCAATTCTGCCTTTGACACTGACTACCCACTCGAATTTCTGTAGCTGGTTGGAAGTAACCTGAATAGCGGAATGCCACTTCGCGGGGACTACACTTTCCGGCGATTTTCCATTTGCACTATTGCCTTGGAAAATAGCGATTTCAGATGAAAATGCATGCAACAATTATTGCAAAGTGAAGCATTAGGATTATCGTCAGTAGACTTGTAATTAACGTGATTTAATTATTTTTAATTACATCGATATGTAGGTAGGAAAATGAAGAAAATTATTTCCTCATACCCATAATAATCTTTTCGCCTAGATATTTGGTAGTTACGACAACCATAGATACAAAATTATGGTTTAATCAACGTTTGCGATTGTCTGTAGGGGAAGAAATCAATACTTTCATTAAAGTCTGGTCGCACGGCAAACATTTCATCTGTCAGGATATCGCTGCAGGATATTCCATGGAAACAAGATGCGCAAAAGATTTTATAGCGCGAATGGAGTTAATGTATCTTCGTTTATAATTCGCAATATTATCATTGAAATAAAATAATAATAAAAATTAATAGTCTAGAGAAGCAGTTCTGCTTTAGATTTTGATTTTTAAATAATAATACGAGATAAATAATGAACATAAATAAAGTAAATATTGTCTCATATTTAATATTTTTCTGATCACCGTGTTTACCGGGGGGAGCGAAGCGTTTTTGTTGCTGCATCATTGCTGTTGAAATGACGAAAGCAAATCGATGGCGAAACACTCTTTGACAAGAGGCGAAGCAGCGCTTTCGTGTTCGAGAGCGCGATTCAAAAAGAATATCGTGCTGGAATGTTGATATATTTCTGTGAACGTTCGTGTTTTCCCTCCCTTTGCCTGTCAATAATCCGCGTGTCGAAGGATCGAAATTGAGCAAGAGAGTACCGACATTCACCGGACATTGGTGACACGAATGAAGCAAATTGAAGTGTACCCGATGTGTACTTCGACTTTTATTACTACTGGTTAAATTTCTGCTGGTGATTGCAGACAGTTGCAGAAACAAGATTCGCTATTGTACAAACTGACAAGGAACTTCACCCAACTGTTACACGCCGATTTTTATGAGACTCGGCATACAGGTAGATCGCCTAAAAATATCAGACACATAGTTTGTTAACAACGGAAATTCATGCGTAGTGGGTGAAAATTACCCTTCGAAGTTGGGCCGCTGGAAAATCATTTACCCATTTGGGATTTTCTTAAGTCCGCTGCGCCACCTGGTGGCGAAAATTAAAGCAGTCTAATCGGGTTAGCTGCACCTGTAATAGGGCAGTACTTATTGGGAATTTCGACTATTTGATGATCGATTTTGTAAAATTTAACAGACTATTTAATGACAAAAACATTATTGCACTATTTCGATACTTGTGTGACACCAGTCCTGTAACGCGATTCACCCGATTACAGAGCTTACTGAAGTAGATGGCGCTCTCACAGTATATCGGCAACGTTGCAGGATGGTTGCAGTAACCTTGCAGTGTTGCATGGTTGCAGCGCAATGTCGATGTAACGTTGCTGCGACGTTGCCGTTCAACATTGCACGGGGCGGACGTGGAATTATTGCTGCATAGTTGCATCAATGTTGCGGTGCAATATTGCAACGATCCTGCAACTTTGCTGCAACGAGAGTGTGCTGAATGGGTAGTAGGGTGGAGTGAAAAAAACTTTTTTTCGATGATCAAATTCTAATAGTGCGGAAGAGTTGTCTACTTGGCCCAATAAAACGTGTAAAAAGTTTCACCTCGATCGGATAATTTCTTCTGTGTGCACCAAAGGCGTTAACTTTCAAAATTTTAGTACAAAACTTAAGATAGTATAAAAATATAAAATACAAAATACATAAAAAAAAACAATAAAATTATTTTAAAGAAACAGAAAAAAATATAAAATACAAAAAACAAGGAGCCCGGCGTACAGCTACCTCCGCGTGGTGGGTTCTGGGCCACTTGTTCCGTTAGGAAAGTCACCGAAGAGCTGCATTTTTTGATAGTTTACAGTGCCGACAGGCCATTCCTATCGTTCCGAAACCAGCCACGGGTGTTTCTTTGCTTCATTTACGCAACAAATATAGTCCTGGGTAAAAAAAAAGATAGAATCCACCAGCTGAAGAAAGTTGCACTTTCTTAAGTTTCGTACTAAAATTTGGAAAGTTAAGGCCTTTGGTGCACACAGAAGAAATTATCCGATCGAGCTGAATTTTTTTACACGTTTTATCGGGCCAAGTAGACAACTTTTCCGCACCATTAGAATTTGATCATCGAAAAAAAGTTTTTTTCACTCCACCCTAATGGGTAGTCGAATAACTCGAAAATGACCAGAGATAGAAAGAAATGATAAAGCAGAAAGTTGCATGGTTTTTTATGAGGAATAACAAAATATAAGCAGAACTTCTGCAAAATCACAGATGGCGCCTCTGTAGTGAAAAAACTATTTTTTCAAAAATATTTCTTATACAACATAATTTAAGTATTTTTCTACAAATGCCTCAGTACGCACACACACCAAAACGAAAACTACGTAAGCATATTTTTCCCAATTTTTTAAATTTACCAGGAAATGAAAAGAAGTCCATTTCTGTTGGGCGCGGTGTAGCGTTGTACGGTCAATTATGGAGTTTGAAGAATGAGTTTGCAAAACAATACGCTGGATTCAATTTTACTCGCTGCTTAATTACCACTGACATGGTACCAGTCCAATACCTAATTGAATCCAGCGTATTGTTTTGCAAACTCATTCTTCAAACTCCATAGTTGACCGTACAACGCTACACCCGCGCCCAACAGAAATGGACTTCTTTTCATGCAATGGCAGGTACCATCTATCTCGATATATCTCCAACTTTGAAGGGTAATTTTACCCACTAAACACGAATTTCCGCCGCTAAAAGGAACTGTGTGTCTAATATTTTTAGGTACTTTTACGCCTTAAAAAATATCAAAACGTGAAATAATACCTGTATAGCGAGTTTTTAAAAAATTTGTTGCCAGTAAGAAGTCCTAAGGAGGATCAGCAATATCAACACTTGTGGTGTCTTGTCCTTTGTCTTCTATTCAAACACAACATGTTCATTAGACATTACTTTCAGACCACATTAATATGGACAAAGCGAGAAGAAAAATGCGTTTTATTCTTCCATTACAGCAATGGACTTCTATTGACTTACTGTGTATCACAATTCACAGCAGGAATCGATGAAAGACCATTTGTAACTCTCCTGTCACTGCTAACACTGAATATAGTCGCCCAGCGATGTTTAATTACGTAGAGAGCATCTACTACCCATTGCGAATGTACCTATTTACAAGACCACCAGCCGTGCCTCATCGATTTTATACATATACAGGAGCCATTGTTATGCACTTTGTTCTCTGCAGGTTTCTTTCCATTTAATTTCGCGGTATGAAAGTGTAGCGTGACGATACTAGGGTGTTTGACTACAGGCGGGCATCCTTGTAGGGGGTGGTTACCTAAAGGCAAAAGAAAAAAAAAAAATATGAAAATGGAGAATGACGAAATTGCGTTTGAGGCTTCACTTCCGAGTTATTAATTGTTGAAAAATACGCATAAAGCGTCTGACGCGAGTAGGGTTGCCAACCCTACTATAATATGTATTGTATAGTATTGTACTATATTTTTGTCTAGTGTACTATATACTGTTAGAAATAGAAACAGTACATAAAAATGCTATATTTCCGATATATCGATAAAATTCTACAATTTTTACTTGATTTTTTATTCTATGGCAACACCACAACTTTAATTTGCAAACTTCAAACTTCTGAACGCGACTTAAAAAAAGTGTTGTCTATAATCTGTATTGTTAAAATTTATATAAAGTAATTTCACACTTTCTCTCTGTTCCTGCCACTTTAGCTTTTACAGAAAGGATTTTTTTTTATAATGAATATGAAGTGGCGGGAAGAGAGAAATAGGGACAGTCTATCTCTCATAAAAAAAGAGCTGCTCGTGTATGTTAATTTGGGCTTACAGCGCGGCAAAATAAGTTAATTTTATAATGCAAAATGCGCAAAACTATACATTTAAAAAATAAGATGTCACTGTTTAAATGTAGTTTTATTTTGTACAACTTTCCTCTGAAAAGTACTATGTTTTTTCACAATGTACTACATTTTTTATCACATTTGGGCGTAAATTACTATATTTTTTTTAAGAAATTGACCGATTTCGATGAAATTTTCAGCACGTGTAGAACTTAGTTTTTGCAAACGTTATTTTTAAATTTTCATTACAGATTCAGATAAAAAAGTTGAAAAACCGAAGAACCTTCACTATTTTCTTCGCTATTCCGATGAATTGCCTTTTTCTTCAAAACGATGAAACATGTCACCTACTTAGTAAATTAAACCTAGCTTTTAAAAAAGAACTCAAGTCGTTTGGACCAATTTTTAAAAAGTTATTCTGTTGTAAAGGGTATCCGAATACTTTTGCGGCCCACTGTATGTTACGGGGCAGCATAAATATGGGTTGACTAACTATACACGTTAAATCAGGACGCTGAAAAGCTTCAAGATTTTTCAAAACTTCAGGCTTCAAATAACACAGTACAACAAATTTTGACTTTTTTTCGGACTTGTAACATTCAATAGCCGTTTCTTATAGGTTTTCGTGCGCTGAAAACGAATCCGGAAACCGTTTGTCGCCATCACCCTCAGTTTTTGAGAAATTCGATTTTGAAAAAAACTGCAAATTTTCGACTTTGAACATCTTTTATGCCGAAACGGCTCCGCGCGTTTTGCCAAACTATTTCGCTTCTGTATTGAAAACAAAACGAGACTTACCACTTCTGTTGACGCTTTCCGAAGGAAAACTGTCTGCTGCAACGCGTGGAATGGTCAGATTTTCTCCCAGACCCTTAGTTTTGGGAATAAATTGAAGGATATCTGCCAAAATGGGCGCATTTCGGGTGTCCTTTTCCCTTTGATCGTTGTTTAAACATATTTAAATGTTCATAATGCAATAATAACTTATATCGTTGTATTCGGGAGGGTTCATAGAATAATTTGACGCAACGAGCAACCGAATAACTATTACCGTTTCGGCATAAAAGATGTTCAAAGTCGAAAATTTGCAGTTTTTTTCAAAATCGAATTTCTCAAAAACTGAGGGTGATGGCGACAAACGGTTTGCGGATTCGTTTTCAGCGCACGAAAACCTATAAGAAACGGCTATTGAATGTTACAAGTCCAGATGGCTGTTGTACTGTGTAATCTTTGAAACGATGTAGAATTGATATTTTACATACGGGCACTGCAGGTAGAAATGAATCGAAAATGAGGTATAAAATTTTGCGTCACTTCGGTTTCGAGAAAATCAACTTTGAAGGCTCGTCACGTCGCACAGTGGGCCGGATTCACTTACTTTGCGCCATTTGGGTCTTTTTTTTAACATATCGGAAATAAATTTACGCCAAAAAATAGGAAAAAATGATCCCTTTCTAATGATGTAAAATTTAATTTTTTTTTATTTATTTTTTTTCAATTTTTTTAACTAATTTGTAATAACAAAAAATTTAATTCTGTTTATTTGGTACCTTATTTAATGCCCTTTTCAGTGGTTTAAATGGAATGTTCGGGAAACTTTTCATTTCCAAGTTATAAAGAAAAATCGAATAATAAATGAATGCAACCAAATATCGCTTTGTTGAAATTAAAGACTAATCTTTTGCGCTAAACATCATCTTCTATTAGTAATTAATGTAAATAATGTATTGAAAAATAATTCTGAATATAGTGAGGAAATTTGCGATATTTTTTAAAATTGACAAGGATTATCTTTCAAGTCCCAACGAATCCCAACATCTAACCAATTGGAATATTTTCAGTACACCCTCCTGTACATGATTATGTAAAAATCCCATCCTACTTCGTCCTACTTTACAAATTATTACTGTTTAAAGCGCGTCGCGTCCGATATCGGGACTCCGCGAGACACGCAGACACTCCCCTAAGGATTTGTTTAGATTATAATCACATGAAAATGTTTATGCTATGGTGCAGATAAGGTTTTGACAAAGTTCTGGATTTTCTGTCTGCAGTCAGTTGAAACAGTACCATCAGAGACTGCACAGTGTGACATTCGAAGCATTTTTGCATAATATTTGAACGTTACGCTCTAGTTTTCTTTCGTTTTTTTATTCAGATATTAGTTACTTAACGATAATGGAGGCTTTCCGCACACACCAAGACTTGTTGTTCACACTAAAAGATTCGTCCAAAGCCCTGAATGACTATGTATTTTTACATCATATTATATGTGAGAAAATCGTTATTTCATCACAAAGTTCAGACGCACTAAAAACCAGGTTAAAAAAATATGTGTAAAATGAAATGTAATATAAATGTAAGAAAACAAAACTTAAATATAAACTTCACTGATAAACTTAAAAAAATATAAGATAAACATATATATTATGCACACTAAATATCAACTATACAAGGTAAAACTAAAATTGTCTAAAACGAAAGAAAACTAGAGCGTAAGGTTCAAATATTATGCAAAAATGCTTCGTATGTCACACTGTGCAGTCTCTGATGGTACTGTTTCAACTGACTGCAGACAGAAAATCCAGAACTTTGTCAAAGCCTTATCTGCACCATAGCATAAACAATTTCATGTGATTATAATCTAAACAAATCCTTAGAGGAGTGTTTGCGTGTCTCGCGGAGTCCCGATATCCGACGCGACGCGCTTTAAACAGTAATAATTTGTAAAGTAGGACGAAGTAGGATGGGGTTTTTACATAGCATGTAGAGGAGGGTGTACTGAAAATATTCCAATTGGTTAGAAGTTGGGATTCGTTGGGACTTGAAAGATAATCCTTGTCAATTTTAAAAAATATCGCAAATTTCCTCACTATATTCAGAATTATTTTTCAATACATTATTTACATTAATTACTAATAGAAGATAATGTTTAGCGCAAAAGATTGGTCTTTAATTTCAACAAAGCGATAGTTGGTTGCATTCATTTATTATTCGATTTTTCTTTATAACTTGGAAATGAAAAGTTTCCCGAACATTCCATTTAAACCACTGAAAAGGGCATTAAAAAAGGTACCAAATAAACAGAATTCAATTTTTTGTTATCACAAATTAGTTAAAAAAATTGAAAAATAAATAAATAAATAAAAAAAAAATTAAATTTTTCATCATGGGAAAGTAATAATTTTTTCCTATTTTTTGGTGTAAATTTCATTACGGTATGTTAAAAAAAGGACCCAAATGGCGCAAAGTAAACGAATCCGGCCCACTGTGCGTCGGTACAATTAAATCGTTCATTATTTTATATTTCGGTTTGTGTATTTGTATTTTTAGATTTTGCCAGAAGTGTGCTTTAAAGAAGATACATCAATATATTTGAACAGAAATTATTTTTTGATTATATTGAAAATTACTGGAAATATTGTGGAAAACATCGATATATTTTCATTTCCAAAGTTTTCAGATTCGTGTGGAAATTGTTCTTGTAGTTTTTAGTTTGGAAACCGTTTTCAATTTCAACTATGTAGTCTTCTTCTTTAATTAATGTCTGCATATGATTACTACATAGAAACCAAAAGATGTGATGTCCGACGATTTTGAAAGCAAAGTAATTACACCACTGTGACCGATCTAAACACAATTTTTACAATAATAATAAACACCAACCAGTGTGTGAAAATATTAGTACACAAGTGGAAGTAGTAAGTAATGAGCAGACCAGTCAAATAATACGCAATCGTACGCACATCCAACGAAATTTCAAAACCGACTGTTTCGAAAAGGAAGCCCCGTACGAAAATATTTTATTCGCCTTATTGTTACACATAACTTGCATATAATGGTAACCGAAATTTTGATGACTTTCATTCAAATCATATTCAAAGTCAATACTTTCATTTCAATGATGATCGTAATATTTTTTAATTCAATAAAATACGAAGAAGTCACTTAAATTTATTTGTTTTAGCGTAGAAAATCCAAATTTCTCTGAATTAGCAGAGCGATTTCAAACTAGGGCTGGGACTATTTGAATAATTTAATATTCGAATATTTTACAAGTATTCGAATGGTACGAATAAACTTAGAATATTTGAGTATTCGAATGGTACGAATAAACTCCGAATATTTGAGTATTCGAATATTTAAGTATTCGAATATTTCAGTATTCGAATGTTATTATTCGAATATTTAAGTATTCGAATATTTCAGTATTCGAATATTTCAGTATTCGAATATTTCAGAATTCGAATATTTGAGTATTCGAATATTTGAGTATTCGAATATTTCAGAATTCGAATATTTGAGTATTCGAATGTTATTATTCGAATATTTGAGTATTCGAATATTTGAGTATTCGAATATTTCAGTATTCGAATATTTCAGAATTCGAATATTTCAGTATTCGAATATTTCAGTATTCGAATATTTCAGAATTCGAATATTTGAGTATTCGAATATTTGAGTATTCGAATATTTCAGAATTCGAATATTTGAGTATTCGAATGTTATTATTCGAATATTTGAGTATTCGAATATTTGAGTATTCGAATATTTGAGTATTCGAATATTTCAGAATTCGAATATTTCAGTATTCGAATATTTGAGTATTCGAATATTTCAGAATTCGAATATTTGAGTATTCGAATATTTGAGTATTCGAATATTTGAGTATTCGAATATTTGAGTATTCGTTTATTTGAGTATTCGAATATTTGAGTATTCGAATATTTGAGTATTCGAATATTTCAGTATTCGAATATTTCAGAATTCGAATATTTCAGTATTCGAATATTTCAGTATTCGAATATTTCAATATTCGAATATTTCAGTATTCGAATACTGACCCACTTCAAGATATCCGATCGACTTGAAACTTTGCACAAATACATAGTTCAATTTTTGGTCAAAATGAACTTACAAGGGGTGCGTTCCGATTTTCGCAGTGAGTGCATGAAATTGGTGGCATCGTATTGGTGGCATCGTACGATTCCCTAGAATTTCTCTCACTTTCCACCAATAAGATGCTACTTCCGGTGCAGCGAGCGTGCAGCAAACGCAGAATTTCAGAGGGGAAGCAGTCACTGCGAGCGCGCGTGCGTATTTGTTTTTCCAATCTTGGGTTAAATGAATTTCTCTATTGGAAATAGCTGATACAATTTAATGAAAAGTAATAAAAACAATTAATTCTCTCATGATTACAATGCCACTTTTTTACGTTATTATTCCGAAGAAACTTCATGTGATGTTTTTTATTAATACAAATGTATAATTACATACTTATTATCGAATATCCCGGAATGACCTCCACAATGTTCTCCATAATCTGTCATTTTTAGGCAAACATAATCTGTCCGAGTGTTTTGTTTACAATTAATGATATGTATATTAGTTCTGATTCTAAATGGCAAGTTAATATCATCTTCATTTTCGCTTTCACCAGACGAATCACAGCTGCTGATTTCATTATCACTATTATTTAATAGTATCGAGGTTATTGTAAACAACGTCTCTTTTTCCATAGTAGCATTTTTAAATTTCAAGACCGCATGAACCGCTGCCATTTCTGCACTCACTGCGAAAATCGGAACGCACCCAAGATTTCACCCTGACAATCTAACGGACTCATAACTGAAACTAAATAAAGGCTTGTAAAAAAATGAACCTAAAGAACTTGATTCATAATTCACACCACACTATTCGAATACTGATTTATATTCGAATAGTATTCGGATACTTAAATATTCGAATAGTATTTGGATACTTGGATATTCGAATTATATTCGCCAAATAATTTAGCAACTGAAGTGTTCGAATACTCGAATACCGAAAAATTCGACAAATAGTCCCAGCCCTATTTCAAACTGTTGGACCGCAGTGTATATTCGAAGTGGTTCGGTGCGGCCAGAAGCACATCATTGCTCGCTAGATTTCTTCTACCCACTATAGAAGCCCGATTGAATAGACGACCGAATATTCGCAGCGCTCAATCGTAGCCATAACCTTCCTCGTTGAAACGTCGCAAATTGTGCTGCAATCATTTCGTCAAGACGGTCAGGCTGCTCGTGCCCTTCTAATATGAATTCCACGGCGGCCCGAATGACCTTCTCGAAACTCGCGCGCTGTCACGAGCCAACCGTCGGACGCAACAACGACTCCCTTTGGTATATTACGCGCGTAATACGTACGAGCTTCCTCGGACGAATGAAATTCCGTGCAAAGTGTACTCCCGAGAATATTTTATCGCTCCCTGGATGCCATGAAATACGCGGAACATCTATTTTATGCAGTTTTGGCATGCACCGTCGCTCGCGCCAACCCCCAACCCCAAGGAAACTGTCGTTTAGGTAGAAATTATCCTGGGGACCTAATCGAGGCGATTCGACCCTTGGACGAAAATCTGATCGTTCTATGCGCGGCACTATAGCGTTGCCAAATAATCCAGCTACAGAGCTTCTTACGTTTGATGCTTTCACCGAGAATCTGAAAATTTTTACGGGGCATTGTTATCTTGGTATATTATAGCGAATCCATGGGAACGAATTCATATTTAAATGTGAATCGAATTATTTCTGGATCAAAATTGGGCATTCTTTTGTATAAGAATATTATATTATATAATCAGGGTGTTTCGCCTAATTTTAGCATCTAAAATATTTCTGCTACTGGGAAATCTAGAATTTCGATGCGCCAACTAGTGATAGAAAATTGAACTACTGAGAGTGGGCCGAAATCCGTCCAAGTCCATATGATTATCAGAGTTTATATAGACATGTTGTGAAAAACGAATGTTTTTGAATTTTTTTGAACACTAAATTTTTACTTATTCGATTAATAAATACTTATTCGGAATGTTTGGTGGGGTCCGGAACT
The DNA here is from genome assembly GCA_963932275.1 of Andrena praecox. Taxonomy (NCBI): domain Eukaryota; kingdom Metazoa; phylum Arthropoda; class Insecta; order Hymenoptera; family Andrenidae; genus Andrena; species Andrena praecox. The sequence goes on along the minus strand of OZ010729.1, from coordinate 45,777,165 downwards.
ACTTTCAACAGTTTGCCAACTTACCACCACAGCGCTGAGATCTAAGCCACGCCTCCACTAAGTTTCCCAATATTTAAAATTAAATAAAAATGTTTCCTATAAAGCTGCACAGTTGCATTGTTTTGTAGGGCTCGGCGCACAGCGGTGCCTTTTCCCAAAAAGCTGGCGAAAATTCGATTTTTCAAGTAAATAACAGGTTTCTGGTAGTATGGCACATTTGAGGAGTGATCTTTTAAAAGGACACATTTCCGCATAGAATAAATTTTCAAAAAGCGCAAAAAACTGTGGTACCTACGTTTATTAAAAAAAATATATTTTTCTTTTTATTACTACACGTACATTTTATTCTTCCAGCGGATGGCGGTAATGTTTTAAATTTAGCGATATTGTTTTAATAGTTATTTAAAAAAAACTTTTGGAATAAGCCCCAGGGAACGGCGGAAATGTCGTGCGCCCGGTTCAGGAATAGTGGTGGGGGAACTCCACGCGTGCGCGCGATGACGCACAGTGGGCCGGATTCACTTATGTTGCGCCATTTGGGTCTTTTTTTTAACACATCGGAATGCCATTGATACCAAAAAATAGGAAAAAATTATTCCTTTCTAATGATGTATAATATAATATTTTTGACATTTATTTATTTATTTATTTTTCATTTTTTTAAACAAAATTTTGAAAAAAAAATTTGAAAACTATTCATTTGGTACTTTATTTAATGCCCTTTTCAGTGATTATAGGGAATGTTGGGGAAACTTTTCGTTTTCAAGTTATAAGGAAAAGTCGAAAAATAAAGGAATGCGGTCAAATATCGTTTTGTTTAAATTGAAGGCGAATCCTTTGCGCTAAACATCATCTTCTATTAGTAATTAATGTAAACAATTTATAAAAAAATAATTCTGAAAACAGTCAGTAAAATTGCGACATTTCTTAAAATTGACAAGGACTATACACTAACGCATTACTATACACTAAACACACTAAGATATATACACATATATAATATATTAAACACAAACTGAACAACATAAAATTTAAAGTGATAAAACTTATAAAAATTAGAATGCAACTTTCAAATCTGTTGGAAATGGTTTCAAAACGTCACTGTGCAGTCTCTGCTGGTTCAGTTTCAACTGATTCGAAATGGAAAATACAGGACCAAGTCGAAGGCTTATCTACACCATAGCATAAACACTTCAAGTGCCGATAATCTAAACAATTCCTTCGAAGAAGGATGCAACGCATGAACGTGAAGAAAAGGACGCGACGCTGATGAGTTCAAACCGAAATATTTCTCGAAACCGGACGAAGGTGGAAGTGATTCTTGCGTGATTGTATAGAGGAAGGTGCACTGAAAAGATTCCCCCTGGTAAAAATACGGGACTCGTTGGGACTTGAAAGATATTCCTTGTCAATTTTAAGAAATGTCGCAATTTTACTGACTGTTTTCAGAATTATTTTTTTATAAATTGTTTACATTAATTACTAATAGAAGATGATGTTTAGCGCAAAGGATTCGCCTTCAATTTAAACAAAACGATATTTGACCGCATTCCTTTATTTTTCGACTTTTCCTTATAACTTGAAAACGAAAAGTTTCCCCAACATTCCCTATAATCACTGAAAAGGGCATTAAATAAAGTACCAAATGAATAGTTTTCAATTTTTTTTTTCAAAATTTTGTTTAAAAAACTGAAAAATAAATAAATAAATAAATGTCAAAAATATTATATTATTCATCATTAGAAAGGAATAATTTTTTCCTATTTTTTGGTATCAATGGCATTCCGATGTGTTAAAAAAAAGACCCAAATGGCGCAACATAAGTGAATCCGGCCCACTGTGTGACGCGGTGACGTCAAACCAATCAACGCCAAGATGGGAAACGAAACGGCGCCACCGTCAAGGTGGGAAATGAAACGGCGCCACGGTCAAGTTTCGTTTCTTGGCGTTGATTGGTTTGACGTCACCGCGTCATCGCGCTTGGATTGGTTTGACGTCACCGCGTCATCGCGCGCATGCGTGGAGTTCCCCCACCGCTATTCCTGAACCGGGCGCACGACATTTCCGCCGTTCCCTGGTAAGCCCTTTTGTATGAAACCATTCGGAAATCAGCTAAATCTATCTATCTATCTTTCCTTCCTCCACTATTAAGAACTTGCACAATCTTTTCTGCCATTTTCAAAACATAATATAATGTTTAGGGCTACTTTGTTTTGCCACATTTAATTCTAAAGATACATTAAAGGTACATTTTTAAACCAATTTAGTATATGTTTGGGTAACTCTATGGAATTAAGTTCCTTTTGTTTCGAATTCATTACAATTTCCTAGACGAGTACATATAGGAAATATATCCGTTTTGTTTCAGGATAAAAAATTATTTCACCATGTCATCAAACAAACTTGGAAATAACACCTTTTGTACGAAACATGTATTTTCACTTCAATTTTTCAAAAAGGAATTAAACCTATTGTGTAGTGTTTTGAGCCACTGGGGGATGTATATTAACATTATTAAGGCGATGCCATCAAAATTTGCTTCAAGGTCAAAAATGGAAATATGCCTTTGTAAGGGAGAATGAAAAACTCGGATGCCCCGTAAAACTCAACTTTCCTTATTCGTCACTCTCGTAAGACTCCTGTCGCTCGGCTGCGACGTAGTTACTCAATCGCTCGCACGCGGCGCGGCGGTCGGCGCTTGCTCGTCTCGCGGCGCCCAGATAGCACACCTCGTCTTAGAGACGTCTAGTTTAGGTCTATTTTAGGTCTGAACGTCTTGATTTGTAACAAGACGTCTTTAAGACGCCTTTTGGACGTCTTTAAGACTTTACCAGACGTTGTGCTATCTGGGCGTTGGCACTTGGCAACAGTGCCTTGCACATTTTTGAAAAATCACTCCTGATTTAATATATACCAGTTCAACAAATGCCGCTTGAAAATTTAAAATTTAGTGGACGGTTAATGACATAATAGGCCATCGAAGTTGACGATATTTCGTGCTTTTCAAATGGCTTGCAAACGCTGGCATGTTTCATGTACTTAAGGCAAAGTTTATTTTTAAAAACTTCAAACATAAATTTTGCACATGAACAATGGAAAATATCTTTGAATTTACTCTTGTACTTCCCTTTTCAAGATGTCATAAATTTTTTGGGATATTTTAGTACAAAGGAAGGAAAATTGTATGTTATTCACTGAACTTCACGCAGTGACAAGTTTCTAAAATGACATGTCAGGTATGATATCCATCCGAAAAATCCTGCACGAATTTGCGCTCTTTTAAGATATCCGCGTTTAAAGTGCCCATTAGTATCTACACTCTCCGCGAACAAACCCTTTCAAGTCTGTACTTTTGTTCGTGGGATCTTTTATTACAATCAATTATTAACCCTCCGTGGTCACACGGAGTGTATCGCACCTCAAGAGCAATTTTCGAGTTCAAATGTGCAACCTGCAACCTACTCAGAGTACCTACAAGTTCCATGTCCGATTCATCAGAATCGGAATGCGGATGTAGATATAGGCAGTAATAATTTATCATACGTATAAAATAGAATTTTTTATTTCAAGCCGCATTTATAAATCCTTGTTTTATTCATTATTATCTTCAACAACATATTTGCATAAAAATGCTGTATAGGTGACCCACCTCCACTGAGCTTGACCTTTATATACGTTGTCAAGGTCACACTCCTGAGTGACCTTCAGAAGGTTTTAGCTTTGATTTTTATTAATAATTTTTTAACTTTTGTACACTTTTGTAACTTTTGTAAGAGTACAAAAGTTAAAAAGTTATTAAGAAAAAAGTAGCCGTCCACTAGTTGCTGGTTCAAAGGCCCATGACCAACCCTTTCCGAAATACCATTTTTCATCCATTAAGTTTCATCTGTGAGCGATTTATCCAACGTGATTTGTCTGTGGACTATCGTCGCATGTCAGTGGGTATTTGCAATTTTGATCCGCCGCAGACTTTGATCGCAGGTTTGCCCGCGACGGATGAAGACCTCCGCCTGTGTGGCCGGCTAATGTGTGTGGAAGTACGCGTGATTGACGGCCGACGCTGTTTGTATTTTGACTGAACCGTGTAAGCGAGTCGGGCTGAACGGTGTTGCGATATAGGAACACTTAAAATTCAGAAATAAATTCCAATTATGTTTACCTGAGTGTAGTCCGAGCGATGTGTTTGCACTCATTTTCATCGGGAAAATCTCACCAAATTATCGATAACGTCCTTACGAAGATTTGAAGAAGGGTATAAGGATTGATATTGCCATATTAAGTGGGTGTCTCAGTTTGATCGTTTGCTCTTCTTGTCGAACGGTTTAAGCGAGGATCGGTCCAAATGCGAGATAGATAATTTGGATCAATACTTGGATCGATAGCGACAACTTCCTCGGCTGTAACTTCACGAATGGACCGAATAAATAGGGTAAACATGGTCGAGATTCAATGTGTTATTTTCAACCATTAAATATCAAAACTTTAAATTATGACTAACGCTGTTCAATTGCCATTTATTGCCATTTATGCCGTAAATATCATTTCAATAGTGATAAATCTTCATAGTAACAGTAATGGTAATAGTAATAATAAGCAATAATAATGCTAATAGCAACAATAATCCTGTTAGAACGGAAAATTACAATTCCCGGTCATTCAACCTCAAAGGGGATAGTGTCGATGCATGAACAGGCGAACGCGTCTGTCAGCTGATTGCTTTCTGAAATAGGCGTTTCGGACTAGGGCTGGGACTATTCGAATAATTTAATATTCGAATATTTAAGTATTCGAATATTTCAGTATTCGAATATTTAAGTATTCGAATATTTCAGTATTCGAATATTTCAGTATTCGAATATTTCCGTATTCGAATATTTCAGTATTCGAATATTTCAGTATTCGACTATTTCAGTATTCGAATATTTCAGTATTCGAATATTTCAGTATCCGAATATTTCAGTATTCGAATATTTCAGTATTCGAATATTTCACAGTATTCGAATATTTCAGTATTCGAATATTTCAGTATTCGAATATTTCAGTATTCGAATATTTCAGTATTTGAATATTTCAGTATTCGAATATGTCAGTATTCGAATACTATTCGAATATTCTAGTATTTTAATAAAGTTTCAAGTCGATCGGATATGTTGAATTGGGTCAAAATTAACTTAAAGGATTTCACCTTGACAAACTAACGAACTCACAACTGAAATTAAATAAAAGTTTGTAAAAAATGATCCTAAAGAACTTGATCACCATATTATTCGAATACATCAGTATTCGAATACTTAAATATTCGAATCCTTAAATATTCGAATAGTATTCGAATACTTGGATATTCGAATTATATTCGCCAAATAATTGAGCAACTGAAGTAATCGAATATTCGAATACCGAAAAATTCGACCAATAGTCCCAGTCCTATTTCGGACCCGTATTTTACGGAGTATAAAAATGCTTATAACTGCAAAACTATGCATTTTCCGACATTTTCGTATAACAACTTGTCTTATTATCTTGATGAGTAGAACCCATCCTGAAAAATTGCCCCACATATTTACAAACACCCTGTATTCATATGTTCGAATGGTGATTCCGTGTGCACCAGAAATTTCTAAAAGTCACGGTTCCGTGTGTGCAGAAAGTTTCTAGAAATGTTAGTCGTATCCGGAAGTGCTTATAAATATTCTTATAATTTTCCTATGTTGATCAGCAGGTAAGCTTGCAATTAGTCACAGCGGAAACAGTTGTGGGTTTTCAACTCATTTAGGATGAAGCCAGTGAAGACTTGTTCATAGGTAGCGGCGGGCTTAGTAACGAATGTGTTTTCAGTAGCGCGTAGCGTGGTGCAAATATCTCTCTGAGATATTTTCTTCATCATCAAAAGAAAGAGATACACAAACTGCTAGGTGATTGATAATCTTCTTGATACTCCTAAATTCATGAGAACAGATTATGCACTCTCAAGGAAAACATATGTTCGAATCGAAGTGTCTATCGCTTAAATTCTAGCACCTTCGGTTAGGAAGCTTTCATCGTACTTGTACACGATTCTAGCGATTTCGGGTTAGGTCTGAGATAAATCAGAGGTCGAAAGTTTAATGTGGAATACTGTTATTTAGACTAATAATCATTGAACAATGTTTTACATTATTTAGAAAAGCGTTCCTTTACCTTTAAAATGACTATAAACACAAGATGCTATATTAAACTGAAGTGTAGGTATACAGGGTGTCCCAAAAATGTCGCGTTTCCTTGAAAGGGGTGACTCAGGGGGTGATTTGAAACAACTTTTTCCTTAGCGAAAATATTGTCCGAAGCTTCGTTAAGGAGATATTAACCAAAAACCCCGACCAATGAGAGCGCGCGCCTTCCACTCCAGCTCCCGCGGTAGCGTTGGCTACGCGGTAGGCGACCGCGCTTGTACTACGAACGTACGAACAAGCAAGTCGGCATGCATCGAAGGAAACCGCGTTACACAGTTTTTTTTTAAAGCAGAATCTTAAATAAGAATAATTTGAAGTGAGAGGACAAGAAGTACGTAAATTTCGTTTTTAAATAAGGCATAAATGAAAAGCTAACGTAACAGAAAATGTGCGACAAGTGATCGTAATTCGTTATTGAGGTAAAAATCCGTAGTTTAACAACGGCCAACACAACTAAATTTAAAAAATAATATTAGGTGTATGAATAAATTCTTTCCGACTGGAATTTCTATCGCGGTGGTATTCAGAAGCTGCCAGAAAAATGGCAAAAGGTAATTAACAATAATGGAAATTATTTCGATGATCGAGTTGTTTTCATATTTTTTAAATCGAACTGTTATTGTACCCTAAAATCGGAAAGAATTTATTTCTACACCTAATAATCACCAATAAATTAAACAAAACTCACCCTTTCGGACATTCCTTTCCTTGCTTTCCTTCCCTTTTCGGAAACCTGTGTCACTAGGCCACTGTACCGATCCTGGTCATCGGCGTTCAGTGCTCAGCTGATCGCAGGGTCAATGTACCGAATATTCACTTCACTGCACGGCTACTAACACTGTTCACTTAAGGGGGAACACCACTGTGACGGCCGGAAAAATGAGCCCATTTTTAAGATTTTTTTAAGGAATAACTTACAGTTTTATTATAAAATTGTTATTACCTATCTTTAGAACAATGTATTAAGAGACTATAAAAAAAAAGTAATAGAAAAACATGCATAGATTTCCATATACAGTTAATCTCCTACACCCCTCACAAGAAAAACATAGGTCGCTTATCGAAACGATATCTCTGGAATGGCAACTCTGAAATCAAATTTTTTTTTAATATAATCCGTATGAGTGTAGTTTCCGTTGTGCGTACCGATTTTTAAAAAAATTATATTTGTAAAAATGGTGTGCTTGGGAAGAAAAAGTTTCGAAAATCGGCAAAAAAATTGATAGTTTTTCGAGCGTATTTAAAAAAATATGTTTTCCATCAAAAAATCGGTACGCACAACGGAAACTACACTCATACGGATTATATTAAATATATTGCCGTTCCAGAGATATCGTTTCGATGAGCGACCTATGTTTTTCTTGTGAGAGGTGTAGGAGATTAACTGTATATGGAAATCTACGCATGTTTTTCTATTACTTTTTTTTATAGTCTCTTAAGACATTGTTCTAAAGATAGGTAATAACAATTTTATAATAAAACTGTAAGTTATTCCTTAAAAAAATCTTAAAAATGGGCTCATTTTTCCGGCCGTCACAGTGTTGTTCCCCCTTAAGTGAACAGTGTTAGTAGCCGTGCAGTGAAGTGAATATTCGGTACATTGACCCTGCGATCAGCTGAGCACTGGACGCCGATGACCAGGATCGGTACAGTGGCCTAGTGACACAGGTTTCCGAAAAGGGAAGGAATGTCCGAAAGGGTGAGTTTTGTTTAATTTACTGGTGATTATTAGGTGTAGAAATAAATTCTTTCCGATTTTAGGGTACAATAACAGTTCGATTTAAAAAATATGAAAACAACTCGATCATCGAAATAATTTCCATTATTGTTAATTACCTTTTGCCATTTTTCTGGCAGCTTCTGAATACCACCGCGATAGAAATTCCAGTCGGAAAGAATTTATTCATACACCTAATATTATTTTTTAAATTTAGTTGTGTTGGCCGTTGTTAAACTACGGATTTTTACCTCAATAACGAATTACGATCACTTGTCGTACATTTTCTGTTACGTTAGCTTTTCATTTATGCCTTATTTAAAAACGAAATTTACGTACTTCTTGTCCTCTCACTTCAAATTATTCTTATTTAAGATTCTGCTTTAAAAAAAAAACTGTGTAACGCGGTTTCCTTCGATGCATGCCGACTTGCTTGTTCGTACGTTCGTAGTACAAGCGCGGTCGCCTACCGCGTAGCCAACGCTACCGCGGGAGCTGGAGTGGAAGCCGCGCGCTCTCATTGGTCGGGGGTTTTGGTTAATATCTCCTTAACGAAGCTTCGGACAATATTTTCGCTAAGGAAAAAGTTGTTTCAAATCACCCCCTGAGTCACCCCTTTCAAGGAAACGCGACATTTTTGGGACACCCTGTATATCGAAGATGAAGGGATGGTCTGCCGATCCTTTTTGCCCGATTTTCAAAAAATTCAACGTTTAATATCTCGCAAACCGTTGGCACCAGAAGGCTATAATTTGACACAAATTAGTTTCTCAATATTCTCAACAAACGGTGCAAGTTTTAAACAAATCGGTGACTATGACAGATCAGTTGCTGTTCCGTTGCTAGACCACAGAAACTCTCATGCCAATAAAACAAAGTGTCCACCTTTTCGAAATGTTGAAGTCATACAACATAATATCAGGGAAATTGAGAAAAGACATTTGACCTCCTTACTGTATTCTTAGTGTATCTAATTAAAAATATACATCGTCGTAGAATAAGACTATTGAGAATGTAGCGTAATCCGTGGCAGACGATTCTCCAAGTCGCAAAGGACGGGTGGTAGTGATTAACCCGTTGTTAATCCGACGTAGGAACATTGTACACGAACAGCAGTTTTATCATTCCATGCACACGTTACGGGGGCATGTTCGTGTGGAGACTATGCGACCCAATGTTTACACGGTTAGCGACTTCGAAGAGACGGCGACGTAGCGTCTCATTGCGATCGTTAATGGAACGATGTCAGCTTGATACCTCTCGAACGTCTATGTTCGTTAACCGTCCTCTCATTAATACTTCCCAGAGTCACGGGCGGAGTCGCTTTCTTAAGTGGAGCCAGGGAGTCAAGATCAGACCGAACAGTTAAGGCAACCCATTTCGGATTGTCGAGACGAAGTGGGTAGCTGATCGCAAATAACGCGATGAAACGGGCCCAAGCGGAGGGATGGTGAGAGTGGCTCGGCTAGATCTAGCAATTAGTGCTTTCTTAGATAACCGACATTGAAATCCTTGGCAATCCGTTGAGATTCAAACAGCCACGGATTCGCTGGTGTTCTTGGAAACTGTAAATATTAGATTTCATTTTTTAATTGTTAGAAACCTCTTATTGGGAGGAGCCTTTCAAGAATTGATTCGTAATAGTAATTACTTGAAGAAAGAATTGATTTGGACGATTGAAGAAAGAGTGACCCCAGAAATAGCCTCTGTTTGGGCCTACGATTTTGGAACTGAATTTTATGCGAAACGATACCTTATGATGAGACATCAATCACACGAAATTTTCAAGTTCAGGTGCCAATTAGTTTCTGAGATATGGCAGGTCAAAGAAGTGAAAATTCGTTAACGCGTCAGCCTATACGCTTCGATGTACGGACTTTTATGTCAGTCCGATAATTCAAACAATTATTTCCAGGGGTTTTGCGGACTACTAACAACGAATTTGAACTTAGATTTTCAAAATTCACAATGGCCGATTCAACATGGTGGACAATGTATTAGAAAACACCCACTACACGGACATTTATATTTTTTGATTTTGATTTTTTTGTGAATTTTGAAAATCTAAGTTCAAATTCGTTGTTAGCAGTCAGCAAAACTCACAATGGCTGATTCAATATGGTGGACGATATATTAAAAAAAACATCCACTACACGGACATTTATATTTTTTGATTTTGATTTTTTTGGTGAATTTTGAAAATCTAAGTTCAAATTCGTTGTTAGCAGTCAGCAAAACTCACAATGGCTGATTCAATATGGTGGACGATATATTAAAAAAAAACACCCACTACCCAGACATTTATATTTTCTTATTTTGATTTTTTTTTCGTGAATTTTGAAAATCTAAGTTCAAATTCGTTGTTAGCAGTCAGCAAAACCCCTGGAAATAATTGTTTAAATTATCGGACTCACATAGAAGTTCGTACATCGGAGCTTATGAGCTGACGCGTTAACGAATTTTCACTTCTTTGACCCGCCATACCTCAGAAACTAATTATCACCTCAACTTGAAAATTTCGTGTGATTAATGTCTCATCGTAAGGTATCGTTTCGCATAAAATTCAGTTCCAAAATCGTGGGCCCAAAAAGAGGCTAAAACAGGCCCCATTTTTGGGTCACTCTTTGAGAAATGAGAACCCCTGCTTTCTACCCTACCTAAATCGTTTCGGATATATTAGCATTGCATTAGAAAGCATTTGAAGTGAAGTAACACAGAATTTCATTTGTAAATAATTAAGCACTATATTATAATATTAAAATATGTTTAAATGAAATATCGTTTTTTTAATATAATTCATTACCATTTAATAATGAAATGTTAGGCGAAGAGGTGGTAATATGAAAGATGAAACAGGCTGTTATTTCCGAAACTACGTTTGACATCAACTTTCGAACAGATGCTTCCTAATGAGAAAGTATCTACGTCATATAAACCCACGATACAGCTAAATCAATTTACCGAATGTCCTTGCAGGACAAATTGTAAAGTTTCTTGGAGATTAAAAAAAAAAGAAAAAAACGTTTGACATCTATTCGCACCAGTAGTAGCTATACCTAACCTTAGGTTCCTCTGTTGCTAATTCGTCATACTGGAGTCAGCATCGTCAACTGTTTAGGGTCGTGAAAGCAGCCTCTAAATTTTACAGAAATCAAAACTTTTTATCAGGTAAGTTTTGAAAATTATTTAACTATCTTAAAGTTCAAAATGGCAGGATTAGTTTTTTGAAAATGTTTTCTCCCAGATAGCACTCGACGTTTATGAGCCGTCTTTAAGACGTCTGTTTCAGACATTCAAAACGTCTTAAAGACGTCTGCTATTTTCTGAAAGACGTCTTAAAGACGTCTGTTTCAGACATTCAAAACGTCTTAAAGACGTCTGCTATTTTCTGAAAGACGTCTTAAAGACGTCTATAGACATTTTTGAATGTCCTGAGTGAGGAAACCGTACGTCTTTAAGACGCCTTTTAAACGCCTTGTAGACGTCTATAAGACGTCTTTAAGTAGTCGTGAAGACGTCTTAAAGACGTCCATTTCAGACTTGCACGACGCCTCAAAGACGTCTTCGTAAGGTCTTGATTAGGCCTACTGCAGCTCTTTAAAAAGATATTAGAGATATTAAGCGTGACTTGATTCGTGTTTATTGATTTGTGTTAATGAAATTAAGTATTTTGAAAAAAGAAGCCCGTCGAGTAGCTGCTCTTGTCCTCATTTGAGAGAGTCAATTTTCATGCTGCTCAATATTTTCGTTTCTTCATAAAAAAGAAGAACGTCTTGCAATAGCGAATGATCGAGACATTTTTTGGCGTATGTAAGTTCAAGTCGAAAATATAAATTTCCTTCTGCAAAAAACGCCGGTACTAGAGAGTGACGGTATATGATCTGCCCGGCTCTCTTATAGGCATGACTGCTGTAACCCACCTGCGAGAAGCGCTCGGCCCGGTCGCCGCCTGGCGGTCGCGTACTATACATGCGTCTTTAAGACATCTAAACGAAGTCGTTTAAAAAACGTCTTGGCATGGACGTCTTTGAGACGTCCTAAACACTTACTCGGAAAGACGTCTTAGAAATGTTTCCGCACAGACGTCTTAAAGACGTCTTAAGGGGTTAGGACACAGTAACGAGCCAAGAAAGCAGACGATTTTTAGACGACGATCATAAGAAAAGTAAACAATCGATTAATATAAGGTTTTGTGTTTTAGTTCACTATATTATGAACTATAAGAAAAGCATATAATATTTAAAAAAATTATCATTTGTACGCCGTGCATTTAAAATGTCCATTTTTTTCGGATGACCAACTGGTGGGCCGGATTCCGGCAAATCGGATGAACAGTAACAAAAACCCCAAAAATGTCATAAACTATAATATATTTCCTAGGCATTGACGATCCAACATTTTAAATTTTTTAATTATAGTACAAAATATAAACAAAAACATGACACACTTTTGTCGAAATTTGATCATCATTTTTGTGGACTTTTTGAAAATCTGGTGAGTCAGTCATATTTCGCATTCAAAGACACAAAATTCATCCATTGACACTATTCCCCTATCTCTAATAGTTCTCGAGATATTCCACAAAAATGAGTTTTTAACCCTAACTTTGAACGCAGTTTTCACCTCCCAAATATGAAAACGGGGAAAAATAAAAAAACACGTATTTCTTATTTTTCGGTTCTCTATGACATATTCAAAAATCAAAATGATCGGAGGCGGACACCTAAAATACTCTCCTTGTAAGAAGTCGTGTGCTATGTGGGATTTGATGTGTGTGTGTGTCAAGCGTCTTATCCCAGATAGCACACGACGTCTTTAAGACGTCCATTTTACGTTTATTTTTGGTCTGAACGTCTTAGACCATATTAAGACATCTTTAAGATGTCTGCGCGGAGACATTTTTAAGACGTCTGTCTATAGACGGCTTTAAGACGTCTCAACACAGTCGTCTTAGAAATGTCTCCGCACAGACGTCTTAAAGACGTCTCAACACAGTCGTTTAAAAGACGTCCTGGTACAGACGCCTTAAGGACGTCTTAAAGACGTCTGTAGACAGACGTCTTAGAAATGTCTCCGCACAGACGTCTTAAAGACGTCTCAACACAGTCGTTTAAAAGTCGTCCTGGTACAGACACCTTAAAGACGTCTCAACACAGTCGTTTAAAAGACGTCCTGTTACAGACGCCTTTAAGACGTCCTGTTACAGACGCCTTTAAGACGTCTGTAGACAGACGTCTTAGAAATGTGTCCGCGCAGACGTCTTAAAGACGTCTTAATATAGTCTAAGTCTAAGACGTTCAGACCAAAAACAGACGTAAAATGGACGTCTTAAAGACGTCGTGTGCTATCTGGGCTCGTGGTTGATGGTTATTGAATCATTTCGAAAATGGCGTTGGTGGTAATATTCAACAAGTTACCACCACTTTTGTAATTAACTTAATCATTCAATATTATAACCAATCCTTTCCAAATAAAATTATGCCTAGAAAGAAGTGGTCGTGAAACTGAACACTTTGTGTGCGACTTCTGCTCATTAAGATCAATTTGAATTCAGGGTTTTCTCTCGACTAATAAACTGTATTTCTTATTTTAATTTCTGAAGTAATTTTTTCTTTTACCCTTGAAGAACAAAGACTGCTTAATTTGTAAGAAGCTTTTAGTAACAAGGAATAAATTTTTTATATCTGTTTCACATTATTGCTCTGTTTTCGAAAACCCACATTTTGCACTGTGTGTTAAAAGAAATTGTTTTAGTCATTCAACGATTTTATTTTGTGTAATAAGGACTAATAATACATACATGATAAGAAATACGTTGACGAACACTACTGCTGATTGTTGATGCAATCTGTAGATCAAAATTAACTACTTTCTCTAAAATAAAAAAAGTGGTCCATATTACCACCTCTTCCAATACTATGTCAAAAAAGGTTGATATTGATAAATATGAGTCTTACTGTGAATGCTGTATAAAATGTACTGACATTTACGGTTAATCTGTTTCACAATTTATTATTTTTTACTTTCAGGATTCTTTCACTATCCAAGAGACGTGACAATTAAACATTTCAATTTCATTTTCTCTCCATTCACCTGTCGAATACAGCGATGAACCTGAAACGTGTACTTGGTTCTGTTGCTTACGTCTGCGACTGTAAACCGTAAATGCTCCGATATTTCGAGCGTATCTTCCATTTTATTAATGGCGCTGTCAGCAACACAACAAATACAGCGAGGGGGCAAAGGGGACGAAAGGAGACAGAGTCATTTGAATAATTGAGAACGGTAAATAATACGCTTTGCAGGCGGAGTTTCCTCGTCCTTTCATCAGAATAAGCATTGAAGATTGGGTTCTGGTTATACCCTCGAACAGGGTGTTAACCTTTTACGGTCTAAATTATTTTGCAGGCATCCTTCCAGCAAGTCTGTACGAATGCGCTATTTCCAGACAAAATAGCGTTTAGGAAAGCATTAAATCATTCGTGTACAGTTTATTTGCGCCACTAGCGCCACTAGTGTCTCTATGCGCCACTTAATCCCAGCGCCTCTGGTGGTGGTTCGGAAAGACGGAGGAACGAGGCGACCAGGGGTGGGCACTCTGTATATCGTTGGCAAAATTTAGTGGGCGGCACTTTCCACCAGAGGCGCTGGGATCAATAAAGTTGAAAATATTTGGTAACAGATGGCGCTGATGAGATTATTTTGTGGCGGGGAGAAGAAGACGCCGACCGCCATTGCTTGTGAGAGCCGTTTGTGGCGAAAGACTTGAAATAAAACGACAATAAGTAACCCGGTTACACACCACAAGGGGAAGGAAGTCATTTACACCACACGTCCGACTCGCGTCGGCATTCCTGCACCCTAACCTTTTACGAACAATTCATATTTCACTTATACAGGGTGTAGAACTATGAATGTTGCAAGATAGTATTCACGACACTTGTTTTAAAAAAGTGGTAGCATGTTTTATAGAGCATACCAGCTGGGCTTTAGTTTCCGAGATGTTCGCAGATATAATCGAGACTATTTTTCAGATTTCTGGGGAACCTCAATAGAAGTACCAAGCAATTTTTTTTCTGCTACTTTTTGGTTCTTCGGGTTGAAATTATCCCTTAAAAGGTTAATGTTTGCTTTCCTATTTTCCTGCATACCTTGAAAACTATAGTATAGATATTATAGTTTTATGTACTCTATAAAACTGTCCAATGAAATTGTCGACATGTTTCTGGTGGGAAACGTTTTTTTTTAATTCGAACTACATATGTATTAGTGTGTATATGTATGTGTAGGGTATGCAGATTGGATACCACCCATGTTTTTATTGTAATTTACTATTAAAATAAACGAAAAATAAAATAATACAAAATAAATAAATAAACTCGGCTTTGAAATATTTTATTATTGCATTATCATGTTCGTAACATATTCTCATATTGGTGTGCTCCACGATATGGATAATAGCTTCAACAGAACCAGAAATTTTGGGTTGAATAACGTTGGCAGCACTGACTGTATGTTTCATTTTGGTCAGTTAGAGTGCAGCTGATAAGTCTACGAAGTTTTGTAAAACACCAAGGGCATAATTAATGTTATTATGACGGTCGATATGTTTGAAATGTTCAAGAGGGTGGCAAAAACACATATCTAATCCCAAAACTAAGTAAAAACACAGTTTGGGTAATATGGGATTGGTTGAAAGCGTTTTGAACTTTAAAATTGCTTATCATCTTTTTCCCTGTGGTCCTCGAATGTTATGCGAAAAATTCTTGGATTCGCTGGTGCCATTGACTAATTGTCATAAACGTCGAAATTCAACGATCTGTATCACATGATTGTTCACATTGAAAATTGTTCATAAACTATACTATCTACAAGGTGTCCCAAATTTTAACAAACAAAATTCAAGAAAATAAGAAAGAAAGTTCATACAAACATACGCTCGTCATCGCTTTATTTTTGAGAAACAGTAGTGTCCTGGCTGTGAAAAAAATTAATCCCATCTAATTATAACAAGAGATGAAGTTATTAACAGATTTGAAAATATCTGCTTTTAACAGGAAGTAGTAATCGACTTGATAAAAAAGTGTTGTGAGCCATGCGTACAACAAAATGCTCTCCACTTCGAGAATTTCCTGAACAATTTGTTTCTAATTCAATCATCTTTAATGCTTATACGCAAAAAAAGTCTATACTTTGAAAATCTACAGCTATCCATTTTGTTTGATTTTGAAGCGACGTTCAATAAACTGTTAGTGATAATTTTGAATTCTGAGATATTTTCATTAACATTCCTAACAAGATGCGTGATAAATTCTATATTTCCTGAAAAGTAATTTCACTATTAATTTAATTTTTAATAATCCCATCCACGTATATTAATATTGTTAAAAATGAAAACATATTGTAATTGTGTTGTATAAATTATTATTAGTTTACTGAAGTAAAGTGTCATAGACTTAAGGACGTCTCTAGAAGCACGTTGGTGTCATGTGTAAGGGAAACTTTGGGGCATAAAATTCATCGGCAGCCTTAAAACTTTTAAACTGCCCCCCTTGACACAAGTACGACGTCTTGATAAAAATTCTCAGAAGGTCATTAACATCGCTCTTCAACACTACGGAGTTATAAAATATTTATAACTAGAGAACATTGCAGCCAATAGAGCGCAACGAACAATGACGCTGATGTGTTATTGCGTAAGGTGTATAGGTACCTCCTAAAAAGTATTTGTGAAATTACTATAACTTTCTATACGAATTACGTAATTTGTTGCTTAATATCAGGAGATTTAAAAAAAATCGATTCGTTTACTCGCATTATCATTAATACTACTACTATTTAAATACAATTAACAATTTATTAGTTTAATTATTAAAATTAATAATTACAGGTCGTTTAGTCAGAAACTAAATCTTGATTAATTTGATAATTCAATTTGGCTAAACTGACGCCAATATGTACAGTTTCAATATAATGCGAATTAAGCCTCAGCTCGATACTAAATACATATAGATTACGTTTAATGATAATGGTATATGTATAGTAATAGAGGATATAAAAAAATGTGTCATAGTAGCACGATTGCATTACGTACGTCAATTCTCGAAAACTCTTTAACACTTTTCATTTTCTGCAGTTAGGTAGGTACATCTTTCTATAGAATGGTATTTTTTAGAACTTTCTTTCCCAAGCTTGTTTTAGACGACTTCGTAATAGAATTCACTATACCCGAAGAACAATACTAATTCAACGAAGATTGGATTTGAAATTTTAATTGGTCTTGGGGCTGTCTTTGTGTCGTTGCTAAAACTGATCAGTAGGTATAGTGCCTATACGAGCTATAGTGACTTAGGTGTGAAGTCACTCAGCGGGGTCTTTCCCGACACCTTGCTGGGTACTGGCCGCTAAACGTGCCCCCTACTACCTCTGGAAGGACTGTATTTAGAGAAGACCAGGACAAAACCGGGGCCTTAAGGCCTTAGGACCCCGGTTTTGTCTTGATCTTAGGGCCTTAGGGCCCCGGTTTTGTCCTGGTCTTAGGGCCTTAGGGCCCCGGTTTTGTCCTGGTCTTAGGGTATCAGAGCCTCGGTTTTGTCCTGATCTTAGGGCCTTAGGGCCCCGGTTTTGTTCTGGTCTTAGGGTCTCAGAGCCTTGGTTTTGTCCTGATCTTAGGGCCTTAGGACCCCGGTTTTGTCCTGGTCTTAGGGCCTTAGGGCCCCGGTTTTATCCAGGTCTTAGGGCCTTAGGGCCCCGGTTTTGTCCTGGTCTTCTCTAAATACAGTCCTGCAAGAGGTAGTAGGGGGGCACGTTTAGCAGCCAGTACCCAGCAGGGTGTGGGATAAGACCCCGCTGAGTGACTGAAAACCTAAGTCACTACAGCTCGTATAGGCACTATAAGTATACTACTACCTCTGAGCTGTGTTAAACACTGTGATTCCCGAAACATTTGTTCCCGATAAATCCGTAAAAGGCAGAGGGCTACTTCTAATAAATCAAAGGTCTTCCATGGCACCGTATTTCAAAGTGAATAGCATTTCGGGAGACTAGAATAGGAGGCTAGGAGTCGGGAGACTGAATGGATGATGAAGGCACCTTTTCTCGGCGATGCTGGCCCTCATTGTGGCGTGTCCGCTGTCTTTCACCGTGAGAGCTGTTAGCACCCAAAACCTCGAGAAATTAGCAATGTAAATTCCCTAACCGAGGAAACCGATTCATCTTTGAGCGGCCCAACGTTCATCTACAATCTACACTTTCGATCGGACCTTTGAATGCTACCTGAAGAAGCACGGAGTGGAAATAACAGCTAAGTTGAAGAAAGTAGGCGCGTTCGAAGCTTCTTTTTTATAATTCCTGTTCTATTGGCATACTTTAGTTACAGTTAGCAATAGCACGCAAGTGTTTCAGTTTTAGGAGAATATAGTCGAGAGTATCTATACACAAGTTATAGGTCCTCTACCCCTTGGCTGATATCTTCTTTAGTTTAATCAGATGGTGACGTTTTTGATACAGAATTGGGATTTGTATTCGCGTTCTTAATGTTTAAGGATTTTTATGTAAATATTTTGTCCGCATAAGACTGTAGATGGAAATGAATGCTAATATCTAATAGGGGGCAGCTATAGCCTTTGGCTTTACGACCCTATTGGTAATACATATCAGTGATGGTGTCTTTATTTATTTGTGTGGTTTATGAAATTTTCCCTTCTCGGTGATAATCGAAGGTAATTCTTTAATATGCAGGGAATTGTGGACTTTTAAGATAGGTTAACTTTAGAACGCTCGATAAGATTGAAACATCAATGTCATTGCAGTAGAATATAGGCCGTAGTAGGTTGACAGGAGAGCACATAAACCAAAGAGTTTTCTTAAACACTATTACAAAAAGATACTGGTTTAATTAATTCTTGTATTTTTTTCAGTACCTACCTACTTAATTTTTGCACTTTTGTATTCTTTCAGTACCTACTTAATTTTTGTACTTTTATATTTTTTATATTACTTAATAAACGTAATTAAAATAACATATAATTTGTTTCAATTCTACCTCAATAATTTAATAAAAGAACCGATATATCGATATTCCGATATTTTTTTTCGATATATCGAGATGCGATATTGATGTATTTGAAAAATTTCGATACTTCTAAAAATATCAATATCCCGACACTGACGGCACTGAACCGTCACGGAACTGATATGTGTGAATCCACCATAACACAGTGCAGCATCTCGATAATTTTCCCTGCACTCTGCCCGAAACCAATATCATATCGACATTCTCGCTAGCTGTGTAGTTTGCCACCGTAAGGAAATGTGAAGGTAGCTGATACAACTTACGAGTAATAGTGATTGCAAGTGTCAAATTCCTTCCAATAATGCATTACGAAAGATATTCACTAGAAAGGTAAACTAGGAAATTCAGAATAAATTTTTCTTTTTATAAGGCATACACTTATCTAAAAAAATATACGTTTCCTAATAAAAAAACAGAGTTGTTCCTGAAATCTCTGAAGTGCCTCCATATTGAACAAAAACGTACCGGCCATCGATGCCCCCTTTGATGCAGATCAATTTTCATGTGAAATATTTTTTCCAATAAGTAGTAGTTTTCGAGACATTTCCGTGAAAAGATTAAAATGGAACACCCTGTATTGTTCATTACAAACCAAGATGCATTTTTTATTATTATTCTTAGGCCCCTTTATTGCACAAACAAGTATACAAAAGCAAGCAAGAGAAAAGAAAGAAGACAAAGACAATCGCAAAGGCGAGGATCAATCTAAAGACTGTTTTCCAACCTAACCTAACGTTTGTGATGCTTTTTACTCAAATCCTCAAATCGTTGTAGCTCCTCAATTCTGGAAGTGAGTGACGATCCTCATAACTCGATACCATCAATATACAGGGCATTTCAAAATATGTGGGTTTAACTTCAAGGGTGAACTGGTGGCATAAAACTAACGTAGGACAAATGTTTATACGAACTTTGGGTAAACTTTACCTCTGGGAAACCTTTTTTTTCACCGGAAATTTATATAGATCGAAAGCAGGTATCAAATAACATGCAAAAATAACAATGTTGAATTTAGGAATCTATTCAGTGAAAAGTTATTAAGTAAAAGAGACCAGCTACCATGCTTTACGCGCCCGCAAGCGGGCGCCCCCCCCCCCCCTAATCTAACCCAAACCAATACTAATACCCTGGACAAAATAGAAAGTGGAATGTGTTGTGTCGGTATAAGTCAACAGAAATACTGTACAGAGTAGAATACTTTTTAAAAAATCCTTTTATTAGTTTTTAAAAACATATTGCTTTTTTATTGCATCAATCAAAAATCCCATTTTGTCTAATTTATTGTAGGAACAAAATCGACCATCATCGGTTTGCGATGAACACCACAATTTTTACTAATTCTCAGCAGACCTTGCTCCCGCAACCATACTAGAGCACTTTCCTCAGTCTGTGGTAAAGAACACAAGTTCCACGTTACCATTTTATATTTCTGCACGTTTCGAAAAACAAAGAAACACTACAAACTCCTATCCCTCTAACCTCCAACAACGAATCATATGCGACAACCACTGTAACGGTCACAATAAAGGTTAGAAAATGTGTAAAAATTTTGCAACTTTTTCACCTCATAACTTTTGAACGAATAGATTCCTAAACTCAAAATTGTTATTTTTGCATGTTATTTGATACCTGCTTTCGATCTATATACATTTCCGGTGAAAAAAAAGGTTTCCCAGAGGAAAAGTTCGCATCGAACTTTATTGGGAATAAAACTACCACTGCAGAGTATATCGAGCCCTAACCTCCAAATTAGCGTGAACGACATTTTTTCGATTTTGCGTTTTTGATGCAAAACGACGCCCCTGTGTGCCACGCATCAGCTCGCAGAATTTTACGACGCCAAAATCAACCGTTACTGAGAAACAGAGAGAACATATTTGCCGTACGTTATTGGTGCCTTGCAGCATGACGGCGAAAATACCTTCTCCTGTAAAATTTACTTTTTGGCACTTGCACTAATTTGGCGGTTAGGGCTCGATATATACACTTCACTTGGTGTAATTGGCTATGAAAATACATACAAAGAAGAGGGCAAAAAACTAAACTAGGAACACGACTTCGCATGCAATGACGCTCGCAACACACGACGCGAAGTCTACGAAGTGAAGTCAGCCACAGGGCCGACGAACGTAAGAACAAACAGAAAACAGCAACAGCGCCACGTGCAGAATAATCAACTAAAATGCTAGAGCGGGAAACAAAAACAAATGAAACACCACACACAGACTATATGACGAAAATGTGGCTGGAAGAATCAGAAGAAAAATCTTACCGTTTCCGACTGATCCATGAGACGATATTACGATATCTCTGTCACGCGTGGACCGATTTTATTGAATTTGGTCTTATTCGAAAGCTTATATGCGGTTTACATGAGAAAAATGCCTTTATATTTAGAAAATATTGCAGGCGTGATGAGATATTAATGAAATAAGTTTTAGGTTAGGTTGGATTAGCCGGGCGACGATAAACGATAGCGGCAGCGACAGTTCGACATATATGTACTTGGCGTCAAGACGCTACCGCGTCTCTAGATATATATATTATTCCAACAAACTTCCAGAACCTCCAGAAGTTATGTTTTGAAATACCCTGTAAATATCTGAAACAAAGAGTTGTGATGAAGTTGCTTATTTGGACTATTTTTTACTTTCAAGATTGTAGAGTATGTGTGTCTATGTAAGACTATTTTAGAAAAACCTTGTATATGCCTTCTTCGTGCAAAAAAGAATCGAGGGATCCTACGCCATTTTTAACCGACTTCAGAAAGGAGGAGGTTATAGATTCGACTCGTATGTTTTTTTTATGTTTGTTCCCTCATAACTCCTCAGCATATGGACCGATTTTGATGATCTCTTTTTTATTCGAAAGAGGGCGATGTCCCGGTGGTCCCATCCTACACTGCATCAGCATTGGCGCAATATTTTGCCAGTTATGGTTAATAATAAAGACTATTGTCACCTAATTATTATTATTTTATGTACGTGCGCATATCTCCTCAGCATGTTGTGGCAATATATATAAAACTAAAAAGTTGAAAATAAAAAATTTTTAAAAAAATTAAAACCGACTTCAAAAAAATATAATTGCACTAAAAAGTTAAAAATAATTTTTTCCCGTATTTAATCTACGACTCTCATATTTTTTAAGTCGGTCCCTCATCATTTGCACTGTGTAAATCTGGCGCCGGCTTAAAAAAGATGAGAGTCGTAGATTAAATAAGGGAAAAAATTATTTTTAACTTTTTAGTGCAATTTTATTTTTTTGAAGTCGGTTTTAATTTTTTTAATTTTTTTTTTATATAATATTGAACATGTATGATATTCGACGTATTTTTGAAAACTGAAGCTACTTTGAGAAACTAAATTAAATACGAATGTCGTTCCCTACAGTAAAATACGAAAAGCAGGAAATATTACAAGTATTTTGATACTAGGAAGCACTAGAAGTTAAAATTTATTAGAAAGCTTTTGCGGAAAGAAAACTCGAAATTCAGTTAATTGAAACAGAAACCAGCTAGTAACGCGTGCGATGTGACGCTCATTATGTGTTAATATCGTCCTGCAATTTAGAGGTGCAATTTAATACTATAAACTTTGTCATACTTCACTGATGAGTGCAGCAAAAATTCCAATAAGCCTCTTAATTTCCTCGCTGTTACCGCGTCAATGGATATTGATTACATTATGCGGAGCACGCGTGTTAATGACGCGTGCTGATGGGTTTTTGCTTCAGCCACGTAATCAATAAAGGCGAACTGTAATTTGCTGTTGAACAGCCCACACATTTTTGCCACTGTGTTGTGCAGGTATATTACAGCAAATTAACGGATTACGCAGTACTTTTAAGAGAACGTTGTCGCGCTTTAATAAAAATTCTGTCATTGATGAAAATTGAAAACTTTGTGTTCCTGATGTTCGTGATGGTTTCAGAGCGCAATGAAACGTGTGGCTGTTCAAATTCTGATTGCTTGAAGTAAATAAAAACTTTAATTATTAAACTCCCTGGCGAGCCTGCTACAGTCACAGCAAGTCATGTGTAATCTAGAAACACGTTTCAACTTCCCAGCGCCAGCTGGCTAACAAATACTAGGCATTGCCTTGTTTGTTCAAACGAATTCCTTGTGTAATATTTCAGAATTGGGAAAGAGGAAGGTAGTTTCCCTTGCATGATAATGCGCAATAATAATAAAGCGGATCTCGACACAACAACGGACTCCAGAATTAAATTCTTCCCATATTCCACGAGACATTTTCTCATCTCTCGAAATCAAATCTGCGTTGAAAGGTGGAGATTCGAAGAGACGAAGGCCATTAAAGGGAATGTCTCAAAGGAATTGTAGACATTAAATGAAAAATATTTCCAACTTCGGCAACCTGGCATGAAAGAATCTTTTGAAAATTACGAAATAAAGAAAATACATATGTATAAAAAATCTTTGCTTCTAAAATACACGTGGGAAACTGAACTTACGAGGGAAGATCCCGAACCCGGAAATTCAAAAAATTCTGAAACTTTGTGAATATGTAAAGAATTTCCTCCTGATTACAACGCAATTTTTGTTTGCTGCCAAAATTCACTCTAAGGGGGTGTAATTGACCCTTGAAAATGCGGTTATTTTCCGATTTTCTGTTATAACTCATGAACTGTAAAATAATTTTTTTACCAAATGATAGATCTAATTAAAAGAAGTAACTTTTGTCTTGAAACTATTTTTCTATCTCTTACGGTTCGTGCGTTATAACACAAAATTGGAGAACAGCCGAATTTTCAGGGGTTAGGGGGTAAAACCACTCTAGAGGCAGAAAAAAATACCTAAATTTGACAATTTATTACGGGAGTATGACAAACGGAAGAGAATTGCTTTTCAGAGGGTTTATTTAACACATATTGAAGTACGAAAAACAATTTTTTTATTTTCATTTTCATACAAAATGGCGGCGACAGAGCCCGTCGTCGAAAACAGCTTTTTTGAAAACACCGGCACGGGAGGACGGATTTCTCGGCATGTATGAGTCCTGGAACAAAAAATTAAAAAAAATTATAATCTATATACAATTGGCTTTGGAAGTACGTAGCCGTTTTTTGATTGAATGTAAACTTTTTTTTTATAAACAATTTAATGGTCATGTTTAGGGCAAAAAATCGATTCATTTCTAAAAAAGTGCACCACTTCCACAAAAATTGATTAAAAAAAAAAATCCTACGTACTTCCAAAGCCAATTGTATATAAATTATAATTTTTTTTTATTTTTTGTTCCCGGACTCATACATGCCGAGAAATCCGTCCTCCCGTGGCGGAGTTTTCAAAAAAGCTGTTTTCGACGACGGGCTCTGTCGCCGCCATTTTGTATGAAACTGACAATAAAAAAAATTGTTTTTCGTACTTCAATATGTGTTAAATAAACCCTCTGAAAAGAAATTCTATTCCGTTTG
Organism: Andrena praecox; assembly: GCA_963932275.1. Taxonomy (NCBI): domain Eukaryota; kingdom Metazoa; phylum Arthropoda; class Insecta; order Hymenoptera; family Andrenidae; genus Andrena; species Andrena praecox. The sequence goes on along the minus strand of OZ010729.1, from coordinate 45,752,729 downwards.
TCATACTCCCAAAATAAATTGTCAAATTTAGGTCTTTTTTTCTGCCTCTAGAGTGGTTTTACCCCTTAATTTCACCCCCTTCGAGTGAATTTGGGCAGCAAAGAAACATTGCGTTGTAATCAGGAGGAAATCCCTTACATATTCACAAAGTTTCAGAATTTTTTGAATTTCCGGGTTCGGGATCTTCCCTTGTTAGTTAAAAATTCTCCTTGCTTCCACCGAGACGGGGAAATGTTTAATCGAAATTTCGTTTCACTACGGATATACGATGGAGAACCTTGTCCCGAGCTTCGTACTCATCGCGAGTTTCGGTTCGTCGCCTCAAACCACGGACAACTTGACGCGACTCTGTTAATTTTCATGGCGCACTGTAAACCGAGGGGCTACAATGAAATACTAACTCCCGCGTTGGTCTCGACATCTTTCTATGCTACACATAATTAGTTTCGCCGCTGTACGTGTCGGGTGATTTATGAATTAGCATTAACTACAACGTCGCGTTAGAATCCTTTTGTTAAAAACAGGCGAACGTGTTGGGCGGTTCAACGTGTCTGGTTCTATAAATTAATTTGTCGCAGTCTCATTTTTCGTTCCGGTACACCCAGTGATGGGATTCGTGATGTATGCGTCGCATCACTTCGATTATACAGGACGTATCACAAAGAGTGGTGCAATCAGCTAATTCGATTGTGGCCACGCCCATTCGATTAGCAGGCCACTTCACGCCGAGAATACTTCTATTTCGATGATTTATTTACTTTAGATATTTCATGTTCATCATTTGCGATTCATCATTTTTATTTTCATTTGAACGAGGCCACCAGTGTATAAATGGTGCACGCGTTTCTACGGAAATTTAATGAGTGACGATGGGGATAATTTTACTGAAAAGGCTAATTGCAATTGAGGCATTTGATGGAAAAAAGGCACATACGCCAAAATGCCATTTCGAGTAAATCGATTTCAAAGTTTTCATTATAGTATAACTTAATAAAAAGTAATGCAATTAAATCCAAAGTTTTTAAGGATGTAGTACCATGCCCTTCAAACGTTTCGAAAACAGAAGTCATGATTTGAAAATGATATGTGTCTTTATTTATAAGTTTCGTGCAAGTGGTTTATGTGCCCTTTTTCCGTAAATGTGGTAAATTCGTAAAAAATTGCTTCGTTGTTTATTTATTTAAATATAATTTTGTTTACTTACTTAGTTACACATGTTTTATACTTTGCTTAAATAAAAAATACACAATGAATCACAAATATAAACAAAAAATGTAATGTTTTAAGTAAGTATTTTTATAGAAGTTAAATATGTAATTTTTGTTAAATTTTATCCAAAACTATTACACGTCTTCCTCGTCAGTCGACATGAATTCATCCTTATCAGGTTCGCTCGGTATAGTCTTTGCTGCTTGAAGAACGTTTTCAATCCATATTCTGCTGTCCTCGTCCAAATATTGCAACAGATCTCTTACGTCCTTTTCTTTATTAACTTTCAGGCCAGGTGATTCAACCTGTTTCAATTGAATGCTCTTTAATTGATTTTTATTATACGTTTCTTTCCAGAACTTGAAAGGTACAAAGCTTGAATTGTACTTTTCGTAAGTATGAAGCAAACCGTTTGGTTCGAAAGATATTTTCACATATTTGTGGATAGTGAACTTTTTACCCTTACTCATTGGATGCTTCATGAAGAAAACTGGCAAAGCCGCTGTCCAGTTTTCGATAATCGTGCGGTCCATAATAACATTGACAGGGGAAGGGTTTTCTCTGCAAAGAACCATTGCTTCTAGGTACTTTTTTGCCGTGGAAATGGTCTCTTCTTTCTTGAGGTAGGATCTAATTATCCCGAAATTTCTGTCGCATTGCCCAAATGAGTGTCCTCGTACAGGGAATAGATGGATTATTTCAACATCAAACATTCTTGAGAACCATAAACAGAAAGACACCATTGCTGAATTTTTATTCTGTCCTGCAGCTGAATCAGACAACAGCACTATCTTCTTAAGGGGGGTCACTCAAGTGAAAATGAACTACCAGTAATTTTACAGATAAAAATTTGAAAATATTTATATCCATATTATTTTTTACGCTGAAATGAATTATGTAAGAATTAATACAGTGACATTTTTTTTTCAAAAATTTAAAAAAAAAATTTCGAAAAAATTATTCGATTGTAAAATCCATACCCTTATTTCTGTAGAATTGTATACAAAGACTGCAAAAAAAATTTCAGCCCGAAAACTTCATTTTTGTCGGAGTTATAAAGTTTTTTGTTTTGGCGCAGTAACTAAAACGCTCCTGCTTCGTACGTTGGACCGACCAAAATGAACTACCAGTTATTTTACAGATAAAAATTTGAAAATATGTATTTATCTATTTTTTTCGGATTGATTTTATAACGAGAACAATCTGTTTTAGGTTTTCTCGATACACAGTAGGGTGGAGTGAAAAAAACTTTTTCTCGATGATCAAATTCTAATGGTGCGGAAAAGTTGTCTACTTGACCCAATAAAACGTGTAAAAAATTTCAGCTCGATCGGATAATTTCTTCTGTGTGCACCAAAGGCCTTGACTTTCAAAATTTTAGTACAAAACTTAAGATAGTATAAAAATATAAAATACAAAATACATACAAAAAAACAATAAAATTATTTAAAAAAACAGAAAAAAATATAAAATACAAAAAACAAGGAGCCCGACGTACAGCTACCTCCGCGTAGTGGGTTCTGGGCCACTTGTTCCGTTAGGAAAGTCAGCGAAGACCTGCATTTTTGGATAGTTTACAGTGCCGACAGGCCATTCCTATCGTTTCGAAACCAGCCACGGGTGTTTCTTTGCTTCATTTACGCAACAAATATAGTCCTGGGTAAAAAAGAAGGTAGAATCCACCAGCTGAAGAAAGTTGCACTTTCTTAAGTTTCGTACTAAAATTTTGAAAGTTAAGGCCTTTGGTGCACACAGAAGAAATTATCCGATCGAGCTGAATTTTTTTACCCGTTTTATTGGGCCAAGTAGACAACTTTTCCGCACCATTAGAATTTGATCATCGAGAAAAAGTTTTTTTCACTCCATCCTAATACACAGCTAGCAAGATATGTGTCTTGAATTGTTTTTGTATCGGATTTCCAAAAGGAGTTAAAAATAGACTCTTGATGATCTCTATCAAATTTCTTGTGACAATCATTTGTACAGCACTTTGTAATAAAATGAAATGTTTCTCCTTCCACCTCTTTTCCCGAATGAGATATATAACTGTGTGCCCCAAGACGTTTTAGTTTCCTCGATTCTTTGCACCAAGTTGTTTTATAAATCAATTTCTTCTTTCCTAAATTCGCTTCTTTCCTTGCGGATTCCACACTCGCCTCACTTTCCATAGTTCCTCGCTTACACAAAATCCTCTATCAAACAAACGTATTGCACGACTAGACAGCACGGCAGCGCGACTGCTCAGCGACTATGTAGCTGCGCGTCGATCACGCTACGTAACAAAACAGCATCTAGCTTAATCTAAACGCGGGAGAAGTAATGTCCTTGGTATATTATATATATATATATATATATATAACATATACCTGAGTCGATTTAAACGATTTAAGTAAAAAGGGGCACATAAGCCTATGTGCCACTTTTCCATCAAATGCCTCAATTACTGTGCAGATATATTTGACTTTTTGGTACACATTTTTGCGACAGATTTTTTTACGATAAAGTTTGTCGCCTTCGAACAGTCACTTGTTTCCTAATTCTTAAATTTGAAACAATACGCCATCTTCTGACTAATAATTATAATTTAAAACAATGCCATGTATCTGATGATACACTATTTACTTTACACGAATTTCGTTTAACTTTTCGCGTGACCGATAGGTAAAAAATAGTGCCCACCAGTATAATGTTTGTTCACGAAATAAAAGTGTCATAGACGAGAACCTATAGGTGCGTAGCGTAGCGATGCTCTAACCCTAAACCATGTTTACGACCTAGTGCAGAAATGTTCGTGAAGGAAAAGAAAAAGTTTAATCATGCTCTACTAATCCACTACTAGTCGAGGGCACGCGGCCACGATCGAATGAGCTGCGTGCAGGGCCGTTCCTGGGTTTTGGCCGCTCAGGTGCAAAAATAATATTGCCGCCCTTATTAATTCAATATTCTTTAATTAAGAATTTAATATGCAGTGTTTACTTTTATATATATATATATATATATACATACATAATTTTAAACAGTTATCATGCAAAAAAGTTTCGATTATTATTCTTATTAATCAAAATTTTACATATAATAAACCGCCTGCGGCCGCCCCTAGGTTCGGCCGCCCAGGTGCGGGGGCACCTTCTGCACCCCCGCCAGGAACGGCCCTGGCTGCGTGTACACCGTACACTAAGCGACAGAATCGGCTTCCCTTCGGAAATTTGGCAGCGTTGCATGTCACTAGGCATAACTCAGTGGTTCTAGTGACAAGCAACGTTGCCAAATTTCCGAAGGGAAGTCGATTCTGTCCCTTAGTGTACACTAGGCGTCAAAACCGGCATCCCTTCGGAAATTTGGCAACGTTGCATGTCACTAGGCATAACTCAGTGGTTCTAGTGACAAGCAACGTTGCCAAATTTCCGAAGGGAAGCCGATTCTGTCCCTTAGTGTACACTAGGCGTCAAACCCGGCTTCCCTTCGGAAATTTGGCAACGTTGCATGTCACTAGGCATAACTCAGCGGTTCTGGTGACATGCAACGTTGCCAAAATTCCGAGGGGAAGCCGTTTTGACGCCTAGTGTACAACCAACGAATGGAGTGGTTTTGTATGTAGTTACAAATCGAAAATGTAAAATAAAATTGGGTCATAAGAGTCCCTTTTTTTCGAGGAAATGGACAAATTCTTCGGCTATACACACAGTTGTGGATGAGATATGTCTCTGTGCAGGATCGGTAAAAATTATGAAATTAAGTTCTTTCAACCGGTGCTTTGTTTTTGAGAAAATCAAAGTTGGAAATTTGTCAAGTGTGTGTATAGGTACTTCATCGACAGTAGGGACCAGTTTCATTTTGGCAACTGATTTTCTGGAAAGTGAAGTTCAGTTAGAAAAAAAGTTAGTATACAATTTCAACCCGTAGACGATGCGGTATTTATTTACATCTTGCGAAGCCACGCGCGAGGCACGATCGCTGCGTAGAGCGGGGCCTCGCGACCTTGAGCGCCGGAGAATCTGGCAACACCGCCGGAGCGTCGAGCCGTCGACGCTCGCGTTTCAAAGAGGAGTCACCGCGCCAAGCTCGAGGAGCAGGGTTGCCAATGTAGTAGAATTTCTACTAAATCTGGTAGAATAAGGTACTCATTTAATGACTAAATTTTGATTCTGGTAGATGGTAGAAAATCTGGTAGATCACAAAATAATTTTAGTAGATTTCTGACTGTTTTCATTTTTACATGAACTGATCTTTTTATGGCAAGTTCATAAAAACAAATAAATAAATTATATAAGCAACATAATTTTGTTATAGTGAACTTTTATTTTCCAATATAACCAGGCAACTAGGCAAAACAAATGTTGTCATAACTATAATATTGACCAAAAGATTTTAAAAACTATAAAAACTATGCAAACTTACGAATGTAATGAAGTAGAAATTGAGGATATTGAAAATCTTTTGCTGCAACTAATAATCTTTTATCTTAATGAGGTAAATGAAAAAAAAGTTTGTAAAACCTGCCTAACGCTGATGAAGAACTACACGCGCCGTCTGAATGTCACCTGAGGTACTACGAGTTTCGGAGTTTACTTTCTCACATAGCTCGGAGACTCTATGACGTAAAAGAACGAATATATATTTCTAGTAAGAGATAGAATAATAATGCCACGCTCCAAAATAAAATGGTGTCAATGGCATCCGGCAGCAACGACGTGGTGTCGGCTGATGTCGGCGCATGTATGTAGTTCATTCTCAAATATGGCTGTCATCACGGAATCCTTAACAATAAGCCAACTGGCCCATGTCGCATCCAGTGTTGGGCGAATTCCACTTACGCCCAAATCGCTCGCAACGCCCGTGATTTTCATTAAGGCAGGTTTTCCTGTACGCGACTGGACGCACCGTCGAGAATTTCAAAGTCGATTTTCTCGAAAACGAAGCGCGATATAAAAAAAAGTTACTCTTTCTTTTCGACTTGTAACAAGTAAATAAGTCGAAAAAAAGGAATAAAATTTTTTGATATCGCGCTTCATTTTCGAGTAAATCGACTTTGAAATTCTTGACGATGCGTCCAGTCGCGTATAAGGAAACCTACCCTAATGATACTCACGGGCGATTTGAATTCGCCATAAAATATAAATCGATTATTTTTTTTAATAACAACTACGCCCACCCCCCCCCCCCCCCACACACATACGCACAACCCACGCACAGAAAGTTAGTAGAATTCTAGTAGATTTTCTTCAAGGCCTTAGTAGAAAACCATCCTCCACTGTTGGCAACTCGACGAGGAGGCAGCACGTCTAAAATATATATTATATCTAGGTACCTTATAACCATCGCCACCGTGTATTCAGTCTTCCTCGCTCTGTCTCTCACCCACAAACCTATTGTTCTTCAAGATTTCGTTCAATTTCGTCCACAACTGTACAATACTCAGCATTGTACCACTTCTGTCAATTTTATTCTACACTCTCGATTTCTTTCACAACATCACGCAAGCGTAGAATCCTTCCGACCATTATTCCAAATTCAGAAGCCCTTCGGAGACTCGAAAGAGACTTCACAGACCTCAAAAACCCGCGCCAATCTAATCTTCCAGCACAAATTGCTTAAACGATTATCGCATTTTTCTGCCATGGATCTGGCTAGATGCATGGTTACGAAGGCATCGAGGTGATATCGGCAAAGAAAGGACTGCCCCGTTGGCGTGCTTTTCTCTCTCCATCGATCGTTGACTCTCGCGAGTATTCCGGATACATCGACAAAGCCCCGGCGGCTATTCGATTACTCCGGTTCCTTCGCGAATGAGAAATCCTTTTTTTCCCCTCCCTTTTGCTGGAAATGAAATTTCTTCCCTCGCCGGCGCAATACCGCTGAAAATCGTACCTCTCGGCCGTCACGACGCCGGGGGTAAGACCTGATAAGGGGTATGAAGGGGATTTTAGCCCGGCGTGTCAGTGGAAAAGCTCGTTGATGAAAAAATTCCATTACGTTGGTCTGGCTCGGCATTCTTACAAGGAAAAGATACATGCTACATCATAGGCAATGCCGCAGCTGGGGCGGTAGCGACGGTGGAAAACGATTCGCGTGGACCCGGAATTGTTCCATTTCGGACGGCCGAAAGTGCGAATCGAAATGTCGTTCTTTAATATGGTCCCAGGTTCTATTTCATTTGACGAGTTTTTCTTTTACTTAGTAAATAATTGGCACCCTGATATCAGATTTTTTTTTACAATTTATAGTATTAATAAACATTACCCAAAAGTACTAGACACAATTTGTATTCATCTCCTTGTAATTAATTCGCAAAAAATGCTTGATTTCCCAAGCGATTTGACTGTCTATTTAGTCCTCTCAATGGTGAAAAACGGAATTACTTATGCAGCGACCGAATAAAATCACGTCCATCGACTTTAATACGTTTGAGAGAGACGAGCTAAATGGATGTGATTCTAAGAGAGTGAGAGTCCAATTTTTCTTCTACAAACAAGGTGGTGGATACTCAGTGAAATTGTTTACGAAGTTGTGCAAATTAGATAAGAAGCGTGCTTCTCGTTTACTTCTAGGCTTTCTTGGTAAGTCAATATTAACAGGCTGCATAAGGAGAAAATTTATTCTACTTATGCGATTGTTATGTTAAGTTGGTGGATAAATAACACCGGTTATGTTTCAAAGGTTTTAAATGTAAGCAAAGCAGGCGTCTTTATTTCGTATTATATCATTTATATTAATCAATTGAGAGCCTAATCGTGTGTTGATTCATTGTGAGTCACTAACCACTGGTTATATGTACAGTTTATAGTTGTTGGAACAACATTTATAAGTTGCATGTACGTCGAAAATAGGTTTGTGACAATGAATGGGCATTTTTACAAACCCAATGCCAAAAACCAATGATTTTACTATTAAAAATTCTCAAATGTTTTTAAACATCTTTTAGAAAATTTTAAGGAGAAAAGAGGAAAATAATTAACAAATAACAGATAAAGTAAGAAAAAAGACGAGAACAAAACTTTCTGTGCTGTCGAAAACGAAAAATGCAAAAAACGAAGAAAAATAATTTTATTTGCTGAAGAGTATAAGAAGAAAATTCAAGAAGAAAGAACTGCAAACGGTTGCACAGTAAAGAGAGAGAGACAAAGCACTTTGCATTAATAAGAATCAATTTACAGTTTTTAAAATGGTATTTATCTAATAATTCAAAAATGATTTGTAATTGAACTCGAGGTAGCTTTTAGTATGTTACGTTGTACAAGTTGGTATATCCAAAAGGAGAGAAGGGATTAATATTGGTATTTTTTAGAGTAATTTAGCCATAAGCATTCACATTATTTTTAAAACTTGACTTAAATAGCTAATTTAAATATGAAATAAATCTAAAAGAATGTGCATATGTTTTTCTGTGGAAAACCAAAATATATATAAAAAAATTTTAATATGAACGATTTTATTTAAAATGCACTAAAAACTAGAAAATAATTATTTTCTTGTACTACAATTTCGATGGTGTTTTTTCACTTTAAATAAAATCACAACAAATTCCTTTCGACGCTTGATTCTGTATTAAATTGATTCATATTCTGTCACGAAATATCCTTCTCCACGATTTTATTTAAATTGAAAAAACACCATCAAAATTGTAGTACCAGAAAAAAATTATTTTTTAGTTTTTAGTGCATTTTAAATAAAATCGTTGCGTATGAAATTTTTTTTATGTTTTTTTTTATTATTTCGATTTTAGTGTCTAAGTTTTGAATTGCTTTGATTTGTGGTTATAGGCTGATTTCAAGTCGTTTGTATTTGTGGTCATCATATGTATTGTTGACTGGGTTAACTTTTCAAACCCCTCGGGAGTTTTTTTCCATAATTTTGTATTGTCATCCAAACTACGTACGCCTGCAAAGTTTCAAGTTTATTTGTCAGTTGGAAGTGGGTTAAAATTGAGTTTCCAGATTTGAAGCAAACAAACAAGCAGAGGATCGAAGCTGAATAGAATCGTTTAATAAAAAATTTACTTGCTTCTAAATATGTCCAGTAATGGAGTAATGCAGCTATTTACGTTAGGACAACCCAAACATTTCTTCTCGATTCGCAGATCACTGGCGTGTCTTGCCGTGCTTATATATAGAGAACGATACCGAGAAGCGAACGATAAAGTCGAACACACTCTATTTGCGGGGCACTGGTCAATAGTGTTTTTAAATGTTCAGATGCAACACGAAATAAATGCCCCGCGAGTTGACCTTTTAACTGAATTCTAGCCGCTTAACTCTTTAAATAGTGGAGCATGCATGCGAATTTAATGGTTTGAAAATGTCAACACATTTACATCCTACATTCATAATTATTCAACTTTGCGGCGCATTTAATTGGCCATTCCGTACACAAAGGGTTATCAGAGATCGGATTTTTTTTATTAAAAAAAATAGCGTCTCTAAGGTGCGTCTTTATTCCATTCATAGCCTACTATTCGTTATAAGGGTTGTCTGAGGGAAAAAAATCAAAAGAAGAAACTTATACAAAAAGGCTCTGAGGAAAATTCAATTTAACCTTTTCACTGGATACTTTTGTTCCTTCACCCTTATTCTCGGGTTCTCTAACGTTTCGTAGAAGCGTCAGCTTTTACATAGAAAGTTCCATTGTAGGATAATAGTAGAAAAATGAATGGTGGCGTAGAATTTTACTGCTTTGTTAAAAGAAACATTGCCCTCGACTTCTATCTATGTTAATAAGCACATTATCACGAGTTGTATTTCTCTCAGTTAAGGGAGAAGAATACCGTGGAAAAGTGATTCATTTTATTCGTTTAAAAAGGACGGTGTCTTATACATAGGGTAGTTTAACCCTTTAGTGCCCGCACTTAGATCCCGTTGAAGGAAAAATATTCCGTTTTCCGAGGCCTGAAAAAATATCCCGAAAAATGAACTGAATTTATATATTTTTGTAAAAACAAATTATTTTTTTTCAGCGAATGCAAACGGCAAAATGGCAAACAAAAGGAATGTATCATATATGATATGTTTGACACTAAAGGGTTAATGGTCCCAGATAGCACCGCACATCCCAAGGACGTCCTTTTCATGTCCAGTTTATATCCGAACGTCCTACGTCCATTTCTTAAATCCTACGGACGTTCTTAGGACTTAAATTTCGGATGTTCTAGGAACGTCCGTTTCTTAAGTCCTACGGACGTTCTTAGGACTTAAATTTCAGATGTTCCAGGAACGTCCGTTTCTTAAGTCCTACGGACGTTCTTAGGACTTAAATTTCGGATGATCCAGGAACGTCCGTTTCTTAAGTCCTACGGACGTTCTTAGGACTTAAATTTCGGATGTTCCAGGAACGTCCGTTTCTTAAGTCCTACGGACGTTCTTAGGATTTAAATTTCGGATCTTCTAGAAACGTCCGTTTCTTAAGTCCTACGGACGTTCTTAGGATTTAAATTTCGGTTGTCCCAGGAACGTCCGTTTCTTAAGTCCTACGGACGTACTTAGGACTTAAATTTCGGTTGTTCTAGAAACATCAAACAATCTTGTAAGTCACGTGATTGTTTTGCACGACTACATTTCGAATGTTCCGAGAACATTCGTCTCGTAAGTCTTGTGAATCTTTAGAAGACCTAAATTTCAGATGTTCGAAGAACAACCGTCTTGTAGGTTTTGCAGATGATTCAGGTTCGGTTGCAAAACAGTCTTACGACTGAACCTCGCCTTTGCGCTATTTTTTTGTGCAATGAAGACGCTGAAATGCTGAAATGTTCCCAGATAGCTTACAAAGTCTTCAAGACATCTGTCTTAAGTCGTCGTTAAAACATCTGTTTTAAGACGAATGTGAAATTTTAAGCAATGAGTCTAGAGATCGAATGATGATATTCTGTAGAATATTTCGCGTCAATGCACATTTTTTATAAATTATTAATACTCGTTATATACCTAGAAATTGGAATTATTTGCAAGGAAGTGTCTTCAGTAGTTGCGAAAAGCAGTTGCTTCGTAATCTGGGAGTCCTGGGTTCGATTCCCGTCACCGCCAAATTTTTTTTTCTTAATGCCCTAACCCAGACTTGATGAAGACGTCTTTAAGGCGCTTTTAAACCATCTGCAAAACGTTTTAAAGACGTCTTTTGGACGTATTTAACTTTACTTTCGGACGTTCGGAAAACGTTCTGAGAATGTTGACACAGCACGTCCTCAGGACGTTCCACTTTGTAAATAGGACCTTCCTACGACATTTAAAGAACTTAACGAGGACGTACAGAGGATATATGGACCTTCTCGGGACATTCTCCGAACGTACAGTACGTCCGGAACGGACGTCCTTCGGACGTCCATAAGATGTCTTTGTGCTATTTGGGGTGGTACAACCCGAAAGATTAAATCGAAAATCTACAATATAATTTTATGACGTGGGGTGTCGTTCGCAAGAAACTTGATTTTGAAAACTCATCTGACACTTGTGGAATCTGTTTAAGAATTGGCAGAATACAGATGTGAATATTGCACAACGGAAAGTGAAATTAATCCTGGTGCGAAAATGAGTTAAAAATTAAAAAGAGACGCACAACTTTTTTTCGAACGCGGTTTTATTTTCAAGATTCAATAAAATTGATTTCGAAGATGTAATTGATTCTTGTTGAAGTGCAGGTGTAACCGATGAATTTTCAAAATCGGTTTTCTTGAAAGCAAAATTGTATTTATTCTAACTTTTCGTAATTTCAACACATTTTTCGATAAAAAGTATTTTCAGCAATAGGTGTTCTGAAAGATACATTAAACACCAATGAGTGCAGGAAAACAAAGAACAGCTAGATCAGCGTTGCCAGGGATTCTTTGTGGCCAAACACCTAAAGGAGTGGTGGTAATGTGTGCGTGAACTGACGCTAGCGCCAAGGCAGCCAAGTGGCCCAGCGTCGACAAACTATTTCCCGGTGACGCTGGTTGGCCGTGGATGGCTTCGCGTTACGGCCACTTGGCTGCCTTGGCGCTGGCGTCAATTCACGCACACATTACCACCACTCCTGTAGGTGTTTAGCCACAAAGAATCCCTGGCAACGCTGAGCTGGATACAATTACTCACAAAAGTATCCATCCATCCCGTGTGTAACATATTAACATATTTTATATATTAAATCGAGTCCAAAGTCAAAACTCGCCATTGTAATTCACACTACCATGAACCTTGATTTTTTATATACTTCCGCTTTAAGTGCATTCAATTGAAAAATTATTGTACACGGTTTATTTAAAAAAAAGTATTATTATCCGTGGAAGTAGCAAAGATCGCGCAAAAAAGTGTTCGCCCAATTTAAATATTTAATTTATACAAACGTAATTACAATAAGTTCATATTTTTCTAATATTCCTGCGATTTTATTATAACCTATTATGCATAGATCGAACTAACTGTCTGTAAAATTCGGGCTAATCTTGTGCCATTATTCTAGCAAAATGTCTTTTAACATTTCTTTGGCGGATGTTACCAATGTAAATTAGAATGGACAATTCTGAATTTAACGTTACTTAAGCAAGTAAAATATGTTATACGCATCGGGTGGGCGGATACTTATGTAACTACAGCTGGACAATTTCGCTAAATAGAGGGCATGTAGTAGCGGCGGAGCAGCACTTATGAATATTTACATGTTCTACATCATGGTTTACAACTCCAGGGCTCTTAGGGAATATTATTCGATGAAGCCCATGTTTTACACATACTAAGGTAAATGTCCCAATTAGCGACCCTGCAAGATCTACGCGCACGTTCTAACATATTTACATATTAAAAGTATTTGTCGCAGTTACTCATTAATAGCCTATCACAGGGTTGACTAACTGGTGGCTCACGGGCCACCGGGGGCATCTCCGCCTTGCTGTCACGCTGAACGGCCCCCTCCATACCTACCAGACGCTGACGATCGCAGTCGAAAAGAGAAGGAAAGAAAGAGGAATCCACTGCGATCGTCAGAGTTTGGTAGTTATGGAGGGGGGCCGGTCAGCGTAGCAGCAAGGCAGAGAAGCCCCCGGTGACTCGTGAGTCACCAGTTAGTCAACCCTGGCCTATCATATGGCTGGTTCTTTTCCAGTATGAAAACGGCCCCTTTTTTATGATGAAATTGTTCGAATATAATTATTAACAATAAATATGTTATATGGTGCGCGTGTACCTATTTTTGACCGTCAATTCTTTCTTCATCCCAAATAGTGACCTATGTCTGACCGGATCATTGACTCGTACATAATGCGTGGAATACCGTAGCATTGGTCGGGACATGCAATCTAATGTCCCAATTAATGACTGCATCGGAAAAGGGTGTTTATAAAATAATTAGTATAAAACAAAATAATTTGCAACAGTTTTAACGCTATGACCAGATTTGATAGCTGCCAAAGCATTGTCCAATTGTTGTTGCGAATAGTTTTTACGTCGTTTTATATTCTTTAGTCTTTACTAGCCATCTTTACTTATTGAGGTTATGGTGCAAACTGACAAAACACGTAAGATGGAAACATGACATGGCATCTCGTGTCAATAATAGGAGATCATACATTTTACGAGTACCGATTATTGACCCCCATAATTATTAAGAATTTAATAAAAAATTCGATGCAATTTTTTTAAATAGTGAATTTACAATTTTTTTTAGAACTTATTTGAATATATTTTTCTTACATTAATATACTCGTACATGAAATACTTAATAACTAAAATTTGGCCGTTCTTAAGTTTGGTAACAAGAAACTACTTTTTCACGGCTTTGTAGCTGACACACGTGAAAACATTTATTAATTACTTAATTATATGTTATGATATACATTAGCGAAGCGATCAGCAAGATACTTTGAATATTCACGAATCGAATTCAATACTTTTAACGCCCGTGCCGAATCGAAAAAATTCATATTTAAATATAAAGGATACAGTGTCAATAATTGACACTGGGTCGCTAATTGGGACATTTATCTTAGCTACTTTTTGCGAGACCAAAAAAAAAAAAAAAATCGTCACATACAGCTAAGGATCGGCCTAATACTCATGCATCCATTCGTAACGAATCACTCCTCTGGTACTACCAATAACAAAACACTCTGTACATTTTCGATGTAGATATAGCAGAAAACGGCATAAAATTTATAACTGTCATTCCAAAACGAATTTCTTAACCTTAACCCTTCGTGGTCACACCTTCATAGAATCACAAATTGGTCACACGGGGTGCACTGTACCCCAGCGCATTTTTTGAGTTACCATTTTCGTATTTTTGAATCTTTTAACTTTTCTGTGATAATTGTACATTCGTAATAAATATACAGTAGGGTGGACCTTAGTTACTCTTGTCAAAAAATAAATTTGAGATTTTTGGCGGAGACACCTCCCAGGATTGTGCCATTGGGAGAAAAAATAACGTGTGTAAAATTTGAAATCGATCGGACAACGGGAAACCGTGTCTCATCGCAGTTGAGGTTTTTTTATTTTTGGAATTCGTTTTTCTCCATTGTAGTATATCGTTAATATACATTTCTATATATCGTTGAATTTGTCTTTTTACGCTCTGTAACAATATAGAATAAAAGTATAAGATCACTTAAAAAAAAAAACATCATGACCTTGAAATCTCAAAAATTGACCTTCAGAAAAAACTTTTTTCGTTGGCATTATTGTTACCTTGCCAAACAGTGCAACTTTTGCCTAAGAAATTTTTTCATATCTTTATAAATAACAGATTTCAAAATTTTAATGGATTAACTGATACTTTCATCAAGATTACATTGTTTCTTAATTATTTAATATGATTATTAGTTTATACGCGCGGAGTAGATTGTGTAAATGGCCATGAATGTTTTGAAAATGCAGTTGTATTTGCATCGGGTAGGTAGTACGAACCTCTAAGAATCCGTTAGGTTTCGACTTGCTCTGAACAGAAGATCCAGAATCAGAACAGAAGACCAGAGTCATGGTCTAATAGTCTTTTTCTAGAAATGTAAATTTTGAAATGATAAAATTTGTAGTTGAAAACGAGCGATTTTCCACGGTCGTGGTAAAAACCGATTTTTTTAAATTTTTTTTTATTTTTTTTTTTGCGATAAATCCCTTTGGGAAGACGTAAAGGTGCGACATTTCAAATCGAAAATTGCTCTTGGGGTGCGATACACCCCGTGTGACCACGAAGGGTTAAAAAGAAGTCATCAACGTTGGTTAGATTGCGATGAAGAAATAGCGTAGACCAGAAAGCCGTCATCGTCCAGCAGTTATGAATTCTGTTCCACTGTAGGTTTTGAATATGAAAAGTTAACCATGGTAAACCAGCTAACAGGTCGAGGGGAAGCGTTAGATTTTCCCACGCGGCCATTGCACGCAGTCTTTCGCCGAGGGCAAAATTCAACTAATTTCATAATTTCTTTCGCTGGTGGGACAGTGGCGACATCGACAGGTTAATTACGCCCCTAGCTAGTTTGCACGTCCGTTCACACTCAACTGAAACTTCTCCCCGGTGACGGGGACCTCTGCGTGTCTCAGGTGCGCTTAAGAGATCGCCCTGGGCGGATCACGATCGTTGACCGGAAACGTGAAACCGTGGTGAACAGGTGGGAGAGGATGTTAATTGCCTCACGGATCATCGGACCTAGCGCGCTGCACCGTCTCCATTTTAGCTTCTGTACTAATGTAACAGCACTTTGAGTGGCGCAAGGTTTGGCGAAAAATGTTTCAAGTCGAATCGGTCAAGCAATTCCGAGCGATCTGCTGGGAAAGTTTTGTCCAGCTCGGCCCGCACTTTCAGCTTTCAGCACACGCCGACGCTAATGAAAATATAAAATTCTATATTTTTTATTAGATATTCATTGTACTAGCTAGGGTTTGTCGCTTTTTAAAAACCGGTTTTTTTATAAATTTGTAAAATTCGAAAACCGGTTTTTAAATTAAAAAAACCGGATTTATATACTAGAATTAATATGTAAAAATTAATTAATTATTTAATTAAAAACGTTAACATTTTGACTTGAAATCGCTTCGCACACAAGCATATTGTAGTAATTAACAGTTTACTGTAAAACTAATCTTCATGAGTTCATATTTTCGGAAGAAAAATTCTAAATGAAATTAAGATTTATAAATTATATTTTGTACGGATTTTAGTTATTTTAGTTTTTTTTATTTGGTTTTGAATGCAGTGTATTTTCTTGTTTTATATTTTTGTGGAAACATAAATATTAAATGAACTCAAAAATTGTACGGATTTGTACGGATTTTAGTTATTCTTTTTATTATTTATTTGGTTTTGTATAGATAGAGTACATTTTATTTTGTTATACGTTTGTAATCAATGAATATTAAAAGAACTGAACATTTTTAAAATAAGTATTTAAAATAAATATTTATTTTCTATTTTAAATATATTTTTTTGTGAAAATTCGAAAACCGGTTTAACGGGTATTTTGGGAATAGTGGAATTCGGAAACCGGTTTTTTCAAAAGTCGGTTTTTGTATAAACCCTAGTACTAGCATTGGATGGACAAATCATTTGTGATAAAAAGTAGCAGCACAAAAACGTCGAAAATCTATTTAGCCGCATTTATTATACAAATCGTAATTCGTAAGTAGCTTCAAGCTATCTTTTTTATTTTATTTTTTTCAAAATGGCACTTTTAATGAGTTTTTCTCGGAACCACGTTTTTCAAATTGGTTTGCAGTATAACTTAAACAAATTTTATTCGATTCACTTGAAATATTTATAGTTGCCTCTAAACTACATTCTCCATAAAAATACGTACCGATATTGAAAAATATTGTTTTTCTCAGAAATGGTAAGCATTTGAACACAAAGTCCATTTTCAGGTACCATTTTCAGTTTGAAAATTGTTCATAACATTAAAAGTTTTCAACAAATCGAAAAATTGGTACGTATTTTTATGGAGAATGTAGTTTATAAACTACTGCAAACATTTTAAGTGTATCGAATAAAATTTGTTTAATTTATGCTGCAAGCCAATTTGAAAAACGTGGTTCCGAGAAAAACGCGTTTAAAGTGTCATTTTGAGAAAAGAGAAGAAACAAAATAGTTTGAAACTACTTCACCCTTCGTGGTCACACGGGGTGTATCGCACCCCAAGAGCAATTTTCGATTTGAAATGTTACGTCTTCCAAAGCGGATTTATCGCAAAAACAATTTAAAAAAAATCGGTTTTTACCACAACCGTGGGAAATCGCTTGTTTTCAGCTACAAATTTTATCATATCAAAATTTACATTTCTAGAACAAGACTATTAGACCATGACTGTATAAGTATCACGAATGTACAATTATCACTGAAAAGTTAAAAGATTCAAAAATACGAAAATGGTAACTGAAAAAATGACGCTGGGGTGCAGTGAACCCCGGGTGACCAATTTGTGATTCTAAGAAGGTGTGACCACGAAGGGTTAAGATTTGTATAATAAAGGCGGTTAAACAGATTTTCGACTTATTTCTTTGACGCTAAACGAGTTTTTTTTATTAATGCACTAAACACTAAAAAATAATTATTTTCTTGTTCTACGATTTCGATGGTATTTCTTCACAGTAAATAAAATCGTGGAGCAAGATATCTCACAATAAATTCATTTCGACGGTTGATGCTGTATTAAATTGATATTCATATTCTGTTATGAAATATCCTGCTCCACGATTTTATTTAAAGTGAAACAACACCATCGAAATTGTAGTACAGGAAAATAATTATTTTCTAGTTTCTGGTGCATTTTTAACATAAATTTTTTATTATATACAAAAAAATTTCAAAAAATGGCACAATCCCATCGGACATGACCGTAATTTATTTTCTTAGTTTAGTTTAGGAGTTACTAGATTACGTTCAATTTCATAGGTCGAAATTAGAAGGAACTTCTTCGCCAGTCTAACGCCTCCATCCAGTTTAACGAGTCCTTTATTGGCTGCAATATTTATCTGATGATTACAACCAGTTTTACCACGTCAATGAATCGAGGATCGTTGATTAAAAACACCAGATACCTCGGGCAGTGGCGCACCCATTGGGGGGCCAAGGGGTCCTACCACCCTCAAATAAGGGGCTTTGTAAAAAGAAAAAAAAACTGGGTTTAATTCTTTAAATAAATTTTTCTAATCCCCCAATGAATTTTATTGAATTTGCATCAATGAAATTGCATTAAATAAATTTCTCTTAAAAATATTTTCATCCGTTCACCTCGGCTCCCCCCCAGACGAGAGCCTGAGTGCGCCACTGCACGCGGGGTTACGCCTGAAATTCAGACTCCGAATGCCAGTACGAATGCGTGCGTAATACAGTTTCCGCGGAATGCAATTTGCATTGAGAGGCGATGATAAATAAACGGGAATGTTTTCTCGATATCGCTTCCGTGCCGTTGATACGATGCAGAAGATAAATTTATGTGGACGCATGTTCGCCAAAGCTTGTTTCTTTTAGTTACGAGTATTTATTCTCGAATACCATAAATAATAAATAGGGGGTGCACTTGAGAAATCGAATATTTCAGTATAAAAGTCAGTATCTGGAGACGCGGTAGCGTCTCGACGCCAAGTACAAAAAAGACACCCTGTATACATGAAAGACACCCTGTATAAAACACCCTGTATAAATGTCGATCGACTGCCCCCGCCGTTTATCCATGTTCCGAGACCCTGCATATATATGTCGACTGTCGCTACCAGTATCCTTTACTCGTCGCCAGGCTATTCTGAAACTTATTTCATTAATATCTCATCACCCCTGCAATATTTTTTAAATTTAAAGGCATTTTTCTTATGTAAACCGCATATAAGCTTTCGAATAAGACCAATTCCGAAAAAATCGGTCCACGCATGCTAGAGATATCGTAATATCGTCTCATGAAATTTCAGAAAGTAAGAGAAATAGGTATAAAAATAAACTTTTTTTTTGACGCTGCCATTAAGTATATAAAATGATCTTTATTTTACACACATATATAGTAGTTTTACGAACAATTCACAATATTAACGATTAAAAAAAAATAAAAAATGGCGGAGATATAAGCCGATAGGTAGGACCCTCTTTTGAAAATCCTTGCTGATGGTGTACTTGATTTCTCTGTTAGGCATCGTCTAAAACATAAAAAATATTTTTTTTCTTGTTTAAAAGGGTAATAGCTAAAATGTGACGTAGGATTTTTGTGATTGGGTGCCAGGTTCGAGAGTTATAAATTTTTTAATCTCAAAATTTCGATGCAACTTCGAGTTTTTTTTCAAACAGCTGTCATTTCTACAAAAATTTTTTTAAAATTTTTTCCCTACGTCACATTTTAGCTATTACCCCTTTAAATAAGAAAAAAAATATTTTTTATGTTTGAGACAATGTCTAACAGAGAAATCATGTACACCATCAGCAAGGATTTTCAAAAGAGGGTCCTACTTATCGGCTTATATCTCCGCCATTTTTTATTTTTTTTTAATCGTTAATATTGTAAATTTTTCATAAAACTATATATATATGTGTAAAATAAAGATCATTTTACATACTTAATGGCAGCGTAAAAAAAAAAGTTTATTTTCATACCTATTTTTCCGAGCGCCAAGGTGGTGTAACCCCTTAAACGATTCACCAATGACCATTTAAAAAAAGCGTTCCAAACATCAAACAAAATTAATCTATTATTAAAACGTTAAAAGCTTTCAAGTGAAACTCCTTGCGCTCCACGTACACTTAATAAATGCACAGACACAACCTGCTTCCCTTCTGGAATCTCTTCTTGCAGAATGTGGTTTTGATGGTTATAAAATATTCTGCTTAGACAGAAACTCAAGGACGAGTACCTTCCCCAAAAGGGGTGCAACCAGGGTTGCAGTAAAGGATTCTTTCTTACCAGTTAAACCCTAATGATGCGAAGCACTTGTTTGTTAAAATTCCACCTTCTTACAATAATCTTCTGTCATTTCAACCTTACTCGGAAGCTCCTTTTCTCCCCGTGCTTTGAAAGCAAAGGAATCACTGATATTTAACCTTTAAAATTACTCCCTTATAAAATACACATTTTCAATGTTTTTAATATACATTAATAATACTGAAAATAAACGAGTTGCCACGTTGGTTTAACAGTATATAAGTAACATTTTTATCCATACTCCAGGGGGGTAGGTAAATGTTTCCGTGAAATTTTTATAATTTTTTATATCGTTAAATTTTTAAATCAAAATATTTCTAGCATACGTGGAATTTTGCTTTAGAATAAACAATCATTTTGGCTATTCTGATTTACTAAACGGAGAAAATTGCAATAAGAGCGCGTACGTAGGGTGAACGCTGTCGAAGGCAGACAGTGGCTAACTCCTCGCGTCGGGGTTTAATTAAACTTTCGTAACGGATTCGCCACTCTGACCAGTTACAGTGGAGAAACGAACGAATTACTCTCTATCGCCGGCGGCGTGGCTTTGTTGAACGCTTTAATCGCTTTCATTTGGAACAATTCTTTCCCCCGTTGCGATACCTCCTGCTCTATTTTTCTGTTTCGGGTCACGTTTCATGAAAGGAAGCGTGTTATCGGTCGAATGCCAGAACCTTCCCATAAGTGAATTATACAGTTGAAGGCAGAACTGTTCTAGATCGTTGCCCTGTTATCACACGGCGGAGTGTATGTTTTTTTCCGCGATCCCTGTTTCTGTAGCTAACTGTAGGGGAGAGGCTTGCAGGTTGCCACCCCTTAGCTTTTCTTCATCATAACTCGTCATAAAATTAACGTATCGTTGATTTATGGTATAAGTTGGAAAGAGGAAGCGTAGAGCTACAATACTGAGCTAGAAATCATGTAAACTCTCGAAAAAGAAAAATTCTACTGCAAATTCTCGAAAGTATGTAAAATTGACTCCTTGAAATTTTGGCTTGCAGGTTGCCACCCCTAGAAAAATTGCTGAAAGTGTAAAAAAAAACTCAAGTAAAGCTTCGCATATATTGATGTTGTATACCTTTGCAGTGCTCTTCCTTGATTTATTGTTGACTTTCATTGCTTTAATTGCGTCCAGCAACGCTTCAAAATCCTTATCAAAAATGTAAAAAAATAAACGAAAATATGACTAAAATGCAATAAAAACACTTCACCGCAAACTCAGTGACAATAGTAAACATCGCAATAATCATGAAAAATGACATTTGAGTGTAAACAAGCGGGAAAGAGAGAGGTGGCACCTGCAGGCCAAAAAAGGTGGCAACTTTTGCATTCCGACGCATTTTTGGAAAATATGAGAAAAAATGGTCAATTCATGATCTGTTTGGGAATCTGTTTGGCATATGTAAATTAGATAAAAAACAACAACACAGTACGAATAGTTACCTTGAATTGTCGATGAAAATGTTCGATTTACGAGCACAGGGAAAACACACAATTTCAATAATTCAATTTCTTCACAAACACTTCGCTCAGCAAACACAGTGTTATTGCATCTGTCCGCTCCAGAGGTTAATAAATAGTGACAACTACTCTTTTAACGTCGATGTGAGTCAAAGTTGAGGTTTTGACACTGCTAGAAAGATCGAAATACAGCAGGGGTGGCAACCTGCATGCAGTGGCAACCTACAAGCCTCTCCCTATAACTTTTAGCTTCTACCATTCGTGACCGGCCAGCTCTCAAAGACTCGAGCGAATAGCAACAGAAAGTACAAAGGTGTAAGTAGGAATACGAGATAAATCATGATTCAATTTTGTCTTTAAGGCAGGATACCACCTTTGACTGCGATTTTGGAGGCGTTTTTCATGAATTTTTTTTGCATACAAAGAATGCGCAGAAACAAAATCGGTTTCAGTCATTCATTAATGTAACTTTAATCTGTAATTACACATTTTTTGAAACTGAAAAAGTAAAAAATAATCTCTTGTAGGTGGCGCCAAAATACACTCCTTTGGAGAAACATCGTTAGACGGCGTGTCAAATTCCGCTCTGTACGTGGCTCTTAGAAAAGAAACCAAAGAATGTCCCTATTAACAACAATATTGTTCAATGCCGTACGTAGGGATTGTACGAAATTTCGATTTTTAAGAAAATGGCGGCCATTTTAACGAAAAGGTCAATTTTTTAGGGTAAAAAAGTTTAAAAAAATTTATAAAATTGCGCACCAAAAGAAAAATAACAACGCTACAGCAAAAGTCCTACGTACATCGTTAGATTACACCAATCGGAAGAATTGTGCAAAGTTTCAAGTCAATCCGATGAAAATTGTAGGAGTAATCTGACACGCTGATTTGGAAAACATCGTTTCGAGAAAAACGCGTTTAAAGTTTTATATAGATTTATATATCTGCTCCAATCCGGTTTTTACACAAGAAAAAGGTTCCGGCCACCTTTCTAATGAATGAATTTCGATTCTATACACTTGAAAGAGTACTTTGAGAACAAAAAAAATTTCAATTTTTTTTAAGTGCAAAGGTGGTATCCTGCCTTAATCGAGGACGAATTATTTCAAGATTACGTAGTCCCTTGTAATTAGTTAAATAAGTCAACAAAAATGGAACACGAAATATGTGTCTCTGAAGATGGTTTGGTTGAGTAAAATCTGAAAGTATATTTTGCGAGATAAATATCCTTTTATCTTCTTAATGTAACGGGTTGTCTTAGCTGCCACATTTATAAGGGGAGCAATACCAATAATAATGATTTTTTAAACAATCTCCCCATTCGTGTGATATTTCCCTTTTAAATTTTTATTTTTGTGGTGCAATAAAGTACGCAAAAAAAAAATAGTGGCCGTTTCGAGAACTCATTACAGCTTTGTAATAGCGGTACCATGGAACTTTGTAGGCGTTTATCTTATTACATGTATGTCTTTGATATTATCTTTTGCGCAAACCGGTAAAAAATTCTGTAGATAATATAAAAAAATGTATCGAATAAGATGCAGGGAAAACGGTTCTATTGTCATTTGAAATATTCTGAACGAACCTACAAATAAATTAATATGCGAAATTATGTAAACTTGTGGAAAACATATACCTTAAACTATTTAATTTGTGAGAAAACGTTTCCAATAAAAGTCATGTGGTATCGATACATATGTATGTAGGGGAAATATTTCTAAAACGACCCCCTTACGGGGACTAGGTCGATACGTACATAATATTCATACCTAATTATAATAAACTTGGTTAGTGGTACGCGAGTCGCCTTAAGGGTATATGATTAGGGTCGCCTAATCAGGTATTTTTTGCGAATTAATTACAAGGAGATGAACACAAATTGTGACTAGTACGTTCGGGTAATGTTTATTAATACTATAAACAGTAAAAACGAAATGATTTGAATATTATATGTATACATATGACAGCGCTACAGTCGTCTGATATGTAGGCGTTTTTTTTGAGCCGCTGTAATTTTGCAGTGATTCTGGCCGTAAGAAATTTAATTGTGAAATATCCTCTGAAATTTATACTTTGCCCTGGCCCCTATTCTGCCCCGAACCTATTGAAAAAGAAAAAAAATCAAAATTATACAAATGCTGGCTGCAAAACGGCAAATTTTAAAGAAACGTCATTTTTCGCCAGGAAAAAGAGCCATTCTATTTTTTTTTTTTGACAAACCAGGAGTTTTTACAGACTTATGCGTAGGTTCAGGTCGTAACTAGACATGCTGAATTTTTTTCAAATCGACTGATACCTCCGTTTTTTCCCAATCACTGCAAAACGAAGAGGAAATATGATTCCGAGAAAAACGCGCTTAAAGTTTCGAAAGAGGAATCTAGTCTACCTGCGTGCGCGCAGAAACGGTTCATGGCGCGCTCGACCTTTTCGGCTGTAAAATCCTCAATTTTGCGAGTTTTAACATAAACCGAACGGCATTTTAATCGGGAAGGGTGGTACTTTCGAAAAACGGAACAAAAAAAATCGAGTTTCTGACTGCCTAGTCCCCTTAAGGCGTAATTTATATAAAAAATACAAATGCACATTATTTAAATAAAAGTAAAGTAGTGTTTGTAAGTTAGTTTATCTACCTTATAATTGGCTTAGATCAAGTTTAGCTACCTGATCAATTACATTTTTCATTCGCATTTTTGTGGAGGCATACTAAAGGACCATTTTGAACATTAAAAAGTATTGATTTGTTTAAATGAAAACAGAAATTGAACTGGGTTTCAAAATATGCGAAGATAATAAATTTAAACCATTTTTTAAAAAAAAATCAAATTTTAGATGAAATGAGTAGAAATACTTAAAATCAACTAACACACATAAGGAAATGAAATCAGCTTCACAGACGTATAACGTCCAATTATTACATTTGGTAACGAAACATACATTAAATTATTGTCGGATTGTCATTAAATTCGCGAAAAAAACAGCTGTCACATTAATCCATTTATGACAGAAGTTACACAACATTGAAAAAGACCTTAGGTAAAAGGCAGTAATTTTGATTTTTTCTTGTTCATAACACACAGCGCGCTGATATTTATCGCACTTCGTGCGACACTTGACGACGCACAGTGGTCCGAATCGCCGAAAACGTGATTAAAAATTATGAAGATGGCCATTCCAGGGGTTTTTGGGGACGCAGCATCTGATTCCGAGGTCAAAATTGTTATTAAATTAAAACTAACCCCTGTGGGGGGGGGGTGGAAATGTCGATAAAATAATGTTATGCTTTGTTTAACAGTACTCTCTGATTTGATTACGTTATTTGAAGTTAATTACGGCATCAAATTTTGAAAAATTAACAGAGATAGCGTTTTTACGATAGCAAAAGCTGTTGTGCGCGCGGAAACTGGAAGGTCAATAATTTGTATTAAATTCACACTTCAGATATTGAAAATGCTTTCGTTTATCCATCAGATGAAATGGTGCATTCATTCGATGTTAGTGAAATATATAAAAAGTTATCGACACCAATGCGTTTGTAGAATTGATTCTTGTCGCTCCCGACGATCCGGTGGCGCGAAAGTATGCCCGGCTCGGTCTTAATTACACGTTTGGTTAACGAAGCTCTTCAATCAAGGAAACCGAGGCAGGTGTTGTGGATGGCGAAAGCCTATACTTTCGACCGTCAGATACTTGGAAACCACTTGGAACTTAAGCGTCTCTGAGCGCACCCTCTTCCCCGAACCCGCAAGCTCCCGCGAAATTAACTCAGGGATGCGTTACCGTTTTCCATTTGCAATCTCTTTCCCCGGGAATGAAGAGTCGATGGACTATTTCCGAGTTCGAATCGAGAAATTCTTATTGAAAGAAATCGCGAATCCATCGACCCCGTTGATAAGTTTCCTTATAGTAGACAGACGTTTCTTTCCTCCTTTCAGCTTCTTCTTTTACGCGAAAGCTTAAAGAGCCCCACTCTGATGAAATTTTTAAGTTTCTTTCCGAAAGGGGAATTGGTTCCAATAAAAAGCGAATTCGTATCGGAGAAAAATTAGGGAGGACTGAATAGGCTGCCTCGACTGGCGGAACTCTAATTAAGAATTTCCAACTCGGCTGCGCTAATTCGCGGAGAGTTCTTTCGACGGACGGGGTACTTTATTAATTCTCTCGTAAAAAGTTTGTCGTGCATGTACTTGCTAAGCTTTTTAACATGATGGAGCGTTTTTACTATTAATACATATACGTATGTGCAAGAAAGAAGAAATTGCCCGTCATTTCTTATTATAAGTGAGGAAAGTCGTAACATAGTATGGAAAGTGTATTTTTGGAAAAATTTTAGTTTAAATAAAACTTTTCCTTCACACTGAAACAATTAAATTAATTTTTGAAATTTCAATTTAGTGTTTATATTTTTGTGTGTGAAGTTAGTATTTATTTTAAGAAAAATAGTTTAATTTGAATTCGTTTTATTATTTATTTTGAATTAATTTATTTATTTATATTAGCAGTATTGTGAGAGGATAACTCCAAATTTGATGAAGTAAATTAATTTTTTGACCTTTTGTGTCAGGGTTTATTAAATAATTGGTAAGAATTGAATTCATCTGGAAATTAAAAGAGCTAAATGTAAATTATTTTTTATGCAGAACGATAATTATAAATTTACATTTAGAAGTGAAATGTTATTCGATTTTATTGATATGTACCTAGTTTTTTTTTTAAATGAATTTAATTCATATATTTGGTTAATTAATAAAATTATTTTTTGTTTTTGTTAAATATATAGAATTTGTGGGATAAACTGTAGATTTATTTTATTATCAATAATTGTTATCTTACATTTTTAATTTTAAAATTCATGTTAAATTGAATGAAAAATTTAATTTTTGATATAATTTTTTAAGAAATAATATGTATGAATAAGTTATACATATATGGGTATAATGATAGAATTAGTAGTTAAGGTTTGTAAAAATTGTTTTTTAACACAAGTAAATTTAAGGAATTCGGCAAATTTTAATATTCACCTGTTTATCAAACACATGTCTTTTTGTTTAATAATTTAAAGTCTGCTCTGCCCACTGAATTATTTTATTGTGTTATTATCTTAAATCGTGTAATTTGTATATACATATATACTCTTCGAACTATTGCTGGGAGTAATTTGTAAAGCAATGTGTACGCATATTAAAAGTAACGCAAGTGTAGTTCGAGTTGCGTTGGTTGCAGAGCGCGTCTGACCATATACGCCCCTTTTTCACTTGCTGGTTTACAGCCCACTTTCTACTTCGTATACCTATTGAAGAGACAATCACTGTTTTTTTATGCGACTTTGGTAGAAAGTACCTACAGTTCTTACAAAAATGTTTTGACACGTATTTTTTTTTATTGACCGATATTCGTGTTGAAGTTGTGAAAACAGTCCTTACAGATAAGGGTGAGAAATATATTTGGTCGAATATGTTGAAAACTACTAGAACTAGAACAACGGTATACCTGGCAAAATTGTGTATATTTTAATAAGGAATCCAGCTGTCTCAATGGATTCCGGAAAACTCCATTTGTTTAAATAATACATTGAAAAATAGCACTTTTTCGTTCATTTTTCTGGTCAAATGGTGATTCATTTACCTGTACATTTGTGTGTGAAAAGTATACATATACCCAAGTACAAAATATATATAAAATGCTATTTTTTTTATTAATAATAGTGGGGGTAACAAAAATTCACGAATAACTTGTTTATTAACATTCAAAATGTGATTTAATTCAATTTTAATGTAAATAAGTACCTTGAAATGTAAATCCTATTACTAGAGCTATTTTATAATGCTTTCATTCGAGTTTTTATTTATTTATTTATTGCTTTAAACCAGAGCAAATACAGTAAAGTAAACACGTAATTTACATAGCACACAATTTACAAATTACAAGCTCTCAGTTTACATAATAACATTTACAATATTTAATATTTATATTTTACTTGGCAGTAGCTATTCTTACGTCACATTTATTAAGAAAATTACAGATAAATTCAAGACTTTCGGTCCCAGGTTCATATACAGCCCTTTATTTAGAAATTCCCACTGCAAATTTTCATTTCCGAATTCCGCCTGCTTAAGGGGTGATTCTACTTTGATCGGCCGAAAAGTAAAGTTATTTTTAAAGATTTTTTTCTCAGCAAATACAACATATAATGAAATAAATCTGTTTGGTATTTATTAAGCTACTCCTATATTATACAACAAAAAAAAATAATTAAAAATAATTTTTTTAAAAAATGAGGTATGTCCGTGGCATAGGTGATTCCTCCACCCGGGCTAATTTGAAACAAAAAATTCGGAAATATTCTTAATCTGTAATTTTGGTTGAAAAATAACAAACTGGCGCCGCACAGTGGGACGAAACGCCGAAAACGTGAAAACAAATCCTTACGCTCACATTTCACCCTTTATCATCATGAAGATGGTCATTCCAGTGGTTTTTGGGGTCGCAGAATCTGATTCCGAGGTCAAAATTATTATTAAATTAAAACTAAGCCCTGTAGGAGGGGGGAAATGTTGATAAAATAATGTTATATTTTTTTGAACAGTACTGTCTGATTTGGTTACGTCATTTGAAGTTAATTACGGCATCAAATTTTGAAAAATTAATAGGGATAGCGTTTTTAACTTAGCAAAAGCTATTGAGCGCGCGGAAACTAAAAGGTCAATAACTTGTATAAATTCACACTTCAGATATTGAAAATGCTTTCATTTATTCATAAGATGAAATTGTGCATTCATTCGATGTTATTAAAATATATAAAAAGTTATAAATAACTGAAATACACGATGGTCGTTTTTAATCGCGTGTAACATTTTTCGGAATCGAGAGGCATCGTTGAAACTTACATTATTTAATAGTCCATAGTTTAACGAATGTATGTTTACGATTAAAAACGACCATCGTGTATTTCAGTTATTTATAACTTTTTATATATTTTAATAACATCGAATGAATGCACAATTTCATCTTATGAATAAATGAAAGCATTTTCAATATCTGAAGTGTGAATTTATACAAGTTATTGACCTTTTAGTTTCCGCGCGCTCAATAGCTTTTGCTAAGTTAAAAACGCTATCCCTATTAATTTTTCAAAATTTGATGCCGTAATTAACTTCAAATGACGTAACCAAATCAGACAGTACTGTTCAAAAAAATATAACATTATTTTATCAACATTTCCCCCCTCCTACAGGGCTTAGTTTTAATTTAATAATAATTTTGACCTCGGAATCAGATTCTGCGACCCCAAAAACCCCTGGAATGACCATCTTCATGATGATAAAGGGTGAAATGTGAGCGTAAGGATTTGTTTTCACGTTTTCGGCGTTTCGTCCCACTGTGCGCCGGTTTGAAAAAAAAGTTTGACAAAACACCCCGGGCCAGTTATGGCCAAAATCTCACCCATACAGCACACTCCCATGGCAGGAAGGTTCCATCAATGTAGCATCCTATGTCCGCCCTTTTGGAACATTCCACGGAACGTTCCGGCCATTCTCTGGCAATGCTCACGGAGCGCTCAGGACATTCTCTGGCAATGCTCACGGAGCGCTCAGGACATTCTCTGGCAATGCTCACGGAGCGCTCAGGACATTCTCTGACAATGGTCACGGAACTGATTAAATTACAATAAATATTGGCAATATTCATATATTTTTTTGTACAAGTGGACAACAGCAACAGCAACAATAATAAAATTAAAAAAAATTATAGTATCGATATGTATCGATACGGTATCAGTCCTATCTTATAAAAAATATATGTAAATAAAACTAATCTGAACATAAAATATGAAATGGTACAGCACAAAATAGATATATTTGTAGGGTAAGTCCGGTATAGTTCGACCACCAAGATTAAGACTGACGCAAGAGAGGACACAGTGTGTCATTGATACAAAAGAAATGGTAGAACCCATGTACATACTATTTGTAGGTTATGTCGAACTCCTTAAATAGAAATATTTTTGTTTGTTTCATATAGATTTCGGTTGGTTACAGAACATGGGTCTGGGCCAGAATTTAGTACATTCCTACAACTTACAATTCATTGTGTTATAATTATTTTGAAAAACACTGTTGAAAAACTCTGGTGGATCTTCTCAAACCCGCGTATGTGCAGTTTCAGGCTCTTCTGCCCTCTTTACTTAAAATGTACTTACTGCATGCAGCATGTAATGAACCTGGAATAATACATGCATTTATTTTACAATTTTACAATTTTAAGTGCTGAAATATGATAAATAATAAATTTACTTACTCATTGCTAATTTTAGTACATGTCTGAATGTACTGAATGATTGTTTTTGCTATTTTCCGTACCAACTATATATTTCTGTCACATAATCCTCTATTAACTTATTTGATCCTTTTCAGTAAATGAATCTATAAAAGGTGATTAATAAATTATTTTAGTCATGAAAAATGGCATCATTACAAACAGCATTCGTGTAACGCCAAACACAGGGTGCATTAAAGTGAAGCAATGAAAAGATAACTATCACCATTACTTTAAATAATTGAACGGAAAGTGAAATGAAAGTTATACCGTACATGCATGTTTACAAGGAAACTGTGAAAAGTAAAAGCTTGTAGCACAGAAAGCAGAGAAATATATGTATTTTAAATAATTAAACAATTGCATTTGGTTAATAAGCATCAAATATGTTATATTAGTTACTTTAACTAAAAAATAAGCTCCTTAGTTTAAATAATTCATATCTATTACTTGCAAAAGATCTGTTTTTATCCTGTCCAAATATAGTAGGGATGCTTGCAGGGAGAAAACAGCCTTTAGAATTGCCTTCTTGGAAACAGTGTTTTTCAAAATGATTATAACACAATAAGGCGTTGTTTGAATGTACGAAATTCTGGCGCAAGCCCATTTTCTGTAACCAACGGAAATCTATATGAAACAAACAAAAATATTTCTTTTTATGAAGTTCGACTTAACCTACAAATAGTATGTACATGGATTCTATATACTTACCTGTGATATGTGAAACCTTCATCCAATTCACTCAGGTCTCCTGGGCCACAAGACACACACGTTCTAACCATTTTTATTATTTACAAGCAATTAATAAGTAATCACGCTCTAACTATTTACACTTGTGCTTCCTTACGTGCTTTGGCTTTGCAACCTGTCGCGACGCATGTGAGTGACATCACACAATGCCTGGAGCTTCACCACGCGGACTTGCGAAGTTCCATCAGAGCCAATATTATTATTATTTGTATTGTTATTATTGATAGCAATTAGAGAAAAGTCGATATAAGAATCGATTCTGGAACCTTTGTTGTAAAATGTCCGAAAAGTTGCCTGAGCATTGCCAGAGAATGTCCTGAGCGCTCCGTGAGCATTGCCAGAGAATGTCCTGAGCGCTCCGTGAGCATTGCCAGAGAATGTCCTGAGCGCTCCGTGAGCATTGCCAGAGAATGTCCGGAACGCTCCGTGACCATTGCCTGAGAATGGCCGGAACGTTCCGTGAGGCTGGCAGGAAGGTTCCAAGTGGCAATGTTCCGCCGCCACATGGCTGGAATGTTCAAGGAAGGTTCCTATGTCCGCACCGAGGCAACATTCCACGGCAACCCCCATGGAACCTTCCTGCAAGCTTCGGGCAACGGAGTGTGCTGTATGGGCAGTTATGTTTCGACAAAAATTGTTAATGCTTCGCGAACACACCTCGTTTTTTTAGGCGCCATAAAAGAACATTTAAAACAAATTAAAAAATATTTTGAATTTTTTTGTATAATATACGACTAGCTTAACAAATTCCAGAAAGATTTATTTCATTATATGTTGTATATATTGAGAAAACTGTCCTTAAAAATAGCTTAATCTTTCGAAGATATCCAGCTTAGTATTAAATGCACCAGGAATGAAGAATTAATCCATATACATACGCCACGCACGTTGACTGTCGTTATTAGAAACATTAATCATTTCCGTCCCATGGCTCGAATGTTTTATTGCGCCAATACAGAGGTGGCGGTATATTCCGCAGTGTCAAGTCTCCTCCGCGCTAAAACGGAGGACAATTTTGGTATTCAGGGGTTCCCCGAGTCGTGCGAGCTAGCACAACGTCTTAATTACCTGCTCAGGTAAGTTGCTGAAAAGGAGAGGAAAAAATAAGGGAGCGAGAGCGGGTAGGGTGCATGTGAAAGAGGAACTGGAGGGAAAGTCCTACCCCGGCATTTCCAGCAGCCTTAAGTACCCTGAACTCTACCGCTTCTTTAAGTAAAGCATGGAACTATACGTTTCTTTGCGTAGTTCGCGACCCTGGAAGTTAATCTGCAACTTTAAGAGCAAATGAGAGTAAGAGAAGAGGATGGGCGCGGGGGTGCTGAAAAATATCTCGGTCCTTGACGCTTCTGCCGAGATATTACGTCTTACTGCATCTTGAAAGGGGTTCTGGAAGGGCGAGTGCTTGTAATTTACCGGTGTTCGACTGTCTTTGAATCGGACTGAACACCCATCTCCTCGAGTTCTTCCGAACGATGCGCTCATTCGCTCGTTTTTAATGAATGTTTAATTAACAAATAAAACGTTTCTTAGAATGCTTCGGCAATTGGCCGGATTTATTTAAAGGAAAATAGTCGTTATAAAGCGTTGCACCCGAGAGGAAGGATTCGTCGAAAGTATCTGTGTGTGTAGTTCCAGAACGAAAACGGTTAAGGAGAAATTGTGGAAAATTTTGAAAATAACTTGAGGTATCGTTTCAATTTAATTTACCCACTCGTCAGCAGAGTGGGACATTAACTAAATAAAAAATTATTTAAGATCAAATAAAAGTTACTTTCACTGTAGATTATTCGACGAATAAAGTTAATTTTTTTATTCGACGACCGAAGATAATTTTTTTAGTCGACGAGAATTTATTCGGCGAATAAAGTTAATTTTTTTATTCGACGACCGAAGATAATTTTTTTAGTCGACGAGAATTTATTCGGCGAATAAAGTTAATTTTTTTATTCGACGACCGAAGTTAATTTTTTTAATCGACGAGAATTTATTCGGCGAATAAAGATACTTTTTTTATTCGACGAGAGTTTCGACTTTAGTTTTTTTTTTACTTTATTCGACGGTGTATTCGGCGGGCGTACGACGCGATGCGGACACTATTCCGTCATTTCATCGACATTGACGCTTTAAACACGTAACCGTAGATTTATTTCCTCGTGTTTGACAGTCGTTTTTAAATTTTTCAGTTTCAACGTTTTAAGGTGTCATTTATTCACACCCATACCACACTTTCTTTGTCGGACTCGAAGACATTAGATTTACTATCGCCGATAAAGGTTTTTCTATCATTCGTTTGGAAATAAATTCTTCAATAAACTCGCCAACTGACTGTTATTACTTTTTAATAAAATTTCACCTATCTGCTTCAAGTACTGTACGATCTGTTTTACAGTACCTATACGTTTTTACCAATTTAGTGGAAAATTTTAGACCTTGATTCTGAAGCAATTAAATGCGGATTTTCATAATCACGGGTGGTCAAACTTTCAAATTCTATGAATATACTGCCGCCAAACACAATGACCAAATATTATAGAAGTATTTAATTTACAGCCGTCCTAAAGCTCTGTATCCACACACGTTCAAATTTAAAGTTTTGAATCTGTGTACGTACAGCCAGGTTGTCGTATTTAAACACGCAATGGATGAATGTTCGTACTCATTACGGAATTTTAATTGTTTTAATCCCAGTAGCAAACTGAACTCGAAATATTCATTTAAGGTGTTCAGTTTTAAAGCACAGTAGAGCCTCCACTATCCGAATTAATAGGGAGACCTGATCGTTCCGACAAGGAAATTTTCGGATATAGTGGAACACTAATTTTCCGCATTCGATATTTCAGAAAGAATGGCACAAGTAACAATACCAAAAATGAAAGGTAATATGAATGTAAGTAGTGTCATGGATGTTCCAAAGTTGCATATTGTTCATAATTTTGCGGCACTCTGATTATTCTCTAGCTTCTGAAGTATCTCCAGTTTCGTTGCAACAGTTATAATCGAGTTAACGAATGAAGGCGCCTTGGGACCGGGGCCAGAATTTGCGACGTTGCCGCTACTCCAGGCTCGCGATTGGTGCTTCCCCTACGCTTCCCCTCCGACTTTCGACTACTCAGCTGTGGGCCTGGAGTAATCGTTGTCTTTGTCGGGTGTTTACACCAGAGGTCCCTATTTCACGTGTATTTACATACACGTGTACACGTGTAGTAAACGTATCCGAACTTGAATCCGTGTAATTTTTAATACACGGATACCCGTGCAGTTCTGTTCACGGATATCCGTGTACCGTTAAGGAACTAGTTCTTGATCAGGCACTAATTTTTGATCAGTTCATGAAATAAATCGTTCTTTTGAGTTTATGTCAATAAATAATTGTTTGAAATAATTACTAACATAAAAATTGATAATTCAAAAATATATGTGTTGTCTGTGAAAGCAGTTAGTATTGTTAGTTTTAGATGATTAAAAACTAGTTCCTAGTCACCTTATTATTCCATACCTTATAAGTATTTAAATTATATATTTATTTTCAACTTTTTAAAATTTTTCCTTGAAGTTTAAACATTAATTCAACTTTTAGTATAAAAAAGTCTATGGTTTAATGTTTTATTAGGTTAAAAATAAATATTAAAGCGGGAAACCTACTAAACTGATCAGAAACTAGTTCCTTAACGATATATAGTTCTGTTCACGGGCAAAGTGAACGTTGCCATGCCGACGTAACAACAAAGTATGTATTTCTATTTAGTTGTATTTTACGAGGCGGTATTTGGCGACCATGCATCCGTGTACTTATAATCCGTGTACACGTGTATTAAGAACACGGATTTTTAATTCCTTAATACACGTTACACGTGTTCCGTGTACACGTGTATTTAGACACACGTGAAAAGCCACGACCTCCAGTTTACACTCGATGTCAGGGATTTTGTTCAAACTGAAATATTATGTAGGAAGGGATTTCAGTCATCACTTTGCTGGTTTTGAATTCTTTCAATTTTTGCCTATTTTCATGAGACCGAGCTGTACTTGTGAATTTTTATCTCGGAAACTCTTTATCGTATTGAATTCATTCTTTTTTCATTTTGATCTAGAAAGTGCGGGCTATTCTAATAGGGGAGAGGCTTGCAGGTTGCCACCCCTAAGCTTTTTTGATCATAACTCGTCATAAAATTAACGTATCGTTGATTTATGGTATAAGTTGGAAAGAGGAAGTGTTGAGCTACAATCCTGAGCTACGAATCATGCAAACTCTCGAAAAAGAAAAATTATACTGCAAATTATCGAAAGTATCTAAAATTGTCTCCTTGAAATTTTGGCTTGCAGGTTGCCACCCCTAAGCTTTTTTGATCATAACTCGTCATAAAATTAACGTATCGTTGATTTATGGTATAAGTTGGAAAGAGGAAGTGTTGAGCTACAATCCTGAGCTACGAATCATGCAAACTCTCGAAAAAGAAACATTATACTGCAAATTATCGAAAGTATCTAAAATTGTCTCCTTGAAATTTTGGCTCGCAGGTTGCCACCCCCTAGAAAAATTGCTAAAAGTGTAAAAAAACTCAAGTAAAAACCTGATTCAGAAAACTTTTCAAAATTTATTAAGTTTTATTAATAAATTATATTTTTCAGATTTTCTTGACCTGCGTGCTGCCATACTAAAAATCTATAAAAATGTAAAAAATAAACCAAAATATGACTAAAATGCGATAAAAACACTTCACTTCAAACTCAATGACATTTGAGTGTAAACAAGCGGGAAAGAGAGAGGTGGCAACCTGCAAGCCAAAAAAGGAGGCAACTTGCATTCCGACGCATTTTTAGGAAAATATGAGACAAAATTGTCAATTCATGATATGTTTGGAAATCTGTTTGGCATATGTAAATTAGATAAAAAAGACAACACAGTACGTATAGTTATCTTGAATTGTCGATGAAAATGTTCAATTTACGAGCACAAGGAAAGCACACAATTTCAATAATTCAGTTTCTTGACAAACACTATATTACCCGTCGCTCAGCAAACACAGCGTTATTGTTGACACCTACTCTTTTAACGTCGATGTGAGTCAGAGTTGAGATTATGACACTGCTAGAAAGTCGAAATACAGCAGGGGTGGCAACCTGCAAGCCTCTCCCCTACTCTTTTTTTTATATTGAAAAATTAATTTTGTAATTTTTAAAATTATAACCAAAGTTTTATGCTGCAAATTTCACGTTAATTTTAATGGTGTTATCCTAAAGTAATACTTCTAAGCCATCTTTAAAGGAACGAATCACTTTTAAGCCATGTTTAAAGGATCGTATTCCTGTCGGAAATGAAATGAAAAATAGTTTTACAATTTCGAAACTTTATTCTGAAAGATTAATTCTTCTCGATTAAAAGAAAAGAAAATTAACGCAATGCTGTTGATAGTTTTCGAGATAGAAATTCGTAAATACAGAATCTTTTCACGAACATACGCAGAAATTTCACAATTCAAAGTCCTATATTTTGTAACCAAGTTCAAAACCTGTTAGACAATGTCTCAAACCTTTCCATAATTTCACGTGATTCACAAAATACATATTGCATTCTGATCGAAGTCTCTAAAAATGTGATCGATTTGACGTGGAGTGACTTGTAGATGAAGGAATCTGTTTTATCGAGCGAGTGAGAGAGTGGCACAACGTGGCAACGTCGCACGAAGTACGGGGCAGGCATTGGGTCTCTCTCGAGCCACGCGCGCCGGCCTACGGGCCGCCCAGGCGCCTTCTTTCGTTAATTCGACTATAATTATTACATGTTTCCTTCTTGATGGCATTATACGTTCGGATAAGGGGTCACCTTTAAATTACGTAAGTGTAATTTTGCCGATTTCTTTCCCTCTCCCTCTGCCAGTACAAGAATTCGGAAGATTTTATCTCCCGCCTCCCCCTTCCGTACATAAAATCTTTTACATTGCATTTGTTCAGTTATTAAAATTCTTTTGAAAATTTTCATAACTCATTTAACTCGGTTTCGGGAAATTTAAACTAAAATTCTCTCTGAATACTCGAGCAAACTTACATATCAATTATATTAATAAAATTTACATTGTAATAACAATTAGAATTTTACGGACTTAAAGTTCGTCGCTCGTCCATGAATTTTGGATCCAATCCCCAATTGATTCTATAATAGCGAGTGAATTTGTTTCAAGGGAATTATTTTCTCTGCTTTCTCCAGCATGCACCTCGTTCTCCAGAATCCACTTTGCATCTCCTGCTCCTATATTCTGATCTCTTATACAGAACCTTTTCGTTGCACTGGGCTTCTACGCGGCAATTTTTTCACGGTTTAAAACAAAATTAACTAACCCGATGAAACATCGTTTTTAGACTACTCATATTGAAAATTATGTTAAAAAAATATTATGTAAGACGGTACCTGACTCCCTCCCCCCTTGTAAGAAAACGTAAGAAATTCGCAACCCTCCCCCAAGCCTTACGTAATTTAAGGGCAACCCCTAATAAGTGCACATGAACTGGCAGTTCTATGTAATGTATGTAGTGTACTTGTACGTTGAATCGTAAATATGAGTCATTCCATTCATCCTCGATGATCACATCCCAGCTTATTTATCCATCTTCTATCTATATATACATATATTCATCACCGTCCAGCCCAAACCGCTGACCCTAGATAGTGAATTCGGAGGATATATTCCTTTTGCGACGTAGGTGCTGGATAATAAGGGATTTTTTGAAAATCCAACCCGAAGGGGGTGAAAGGGGTTAAACTGTTTTTTCAGGGTCTCCCTAATATCTCTTAGGCCCAATTAGATTTCAAATTGGTTCCTAGTCACAAAGTTTACCAACACAAATGCCTAAAAACCAGATTCAGCATTTTGCCCTAATCAACCCCTAAAGGAGTGAAAGGGGGTGAAATGAGTTTTCACGGATTTATTAAAATCCTTTTGGCCCGATTACATATCAACTTGGTTTTTACATACAAAAGTTTCCAACACAACTCCCTAAAAATCAATTTCAGGATTTTGCCCTAATCAACCCCCAAGGGGATGATGAAAAGGGGTGAACCGTGTTTTCACGGATTCCTTGATATCCCTTAGGCCCGATTAGACATCAACTTGGTTCTCACTCACAAAGATTACCCACACAAATGCCTAAAAACCAATTTCAGGATTTTTCCCTAACCAACCCCTACCCTAAGGGGATGGTGAAAAGGGGTGAACCGCGTTTTCACGGATTCCTTAATATCCCTTAGGCCCGATTAGACATCAACTTGGTTCTCACTCACAAAGATTACTCACACAAATGCCTAAAAACCAATTTCAGGATTTTTCCCTAACCAACCCCTACCCTAAGGGGATGGTGAAAAGGGGTGCACCGTGTTTTCACGGATTCTTTAATATCCCTTAGGCCCGATTAGATATCAACTTGGTTCTCTGTTTCGGCAAAGTCATCTCTCTCTCTATTTCTATCTATCTTTCTCTTTCACTCGAACAGCTGATGGACTTCTTATTTACTTTTCGCGATCATACCTACATACATACATACTGTTCAACACCATATCTCACTTACACTCACATACACGCTCTCGCTCTCGTGACCGACCCGAGCGCTCGGTTATACACAGCAGTAATCTCTCGTGTCTCGAGCTGATGAGCATCTTTTGTATCACCTCATTATTAATTGTCTCTTTCTCAATAAGCTGCAACAATTCTCAACATTTTTTGTGTTCTCTCTATACATTCTCACTCACAGAGATTACCCACACAAATGCCTAAAAACCAAATATACGCAGGTAAAATTAAACTCAATAAAAAATTACTTAAAAGAACAGATATAAAAGTAACGAAGCATCGTAGCGAAGCAAGGGTAGGTATTCTACTAGTCTCGAATAAGCAAATACTTAAGTACATTCGTTACGTAGATGCTTTTCGTTTTGCTAAACGCTGCTGAATTATTTGCTGTGTGCAGAATGAGAGCGGGAGGAGAGTGGTAAGTAATTGCGTATGAATGAAACGCGTAAGCGTTTCGTCATGCGCGCGATGCGGGTTTACGTGGCGCAGCGTCTGGGGTCTGGTAGTAAAGCGTAAAACCGCGGTTGCTGTGCGCGCTGACCTGGAACTTGCATAAATGTCGCTTTGTCAATGAGGTATTATATAAAACGGTGATCTCAGGGAAATGTCACAATATTTTACAAGCCGTGGCACGCTTTTGTTTCTTCCACGGTGCACCCGTTACAACGACGTATTTCTGTCTGATCCATTGGAAATCGTCGAACGCCCACATTCTCCATGAATAATCATTCATGACAACGCAGACACTTCGGAAATAACTCTGAGGAAATTGAAGTATACAAGTATGTATACATATATGTGGGGATCAGGAACCCCCATAGCATAAGAGGACGACACGGAATAACTACGATCGGGAAGTCGGCGGTAGCCGAGGTGGTTAAGGCGGCTGGCCAGCGCGCTACGAATCCAAAGGTCGCGGGTTCGAGTCCCGCGTCCGAGGCTTCCTTTTTTTCCGTGATCCTACATATATTTCATCAATCTAAATTAGAAATCAGCAATCAGAATGATGGGTAAATTCTACTAGAGCTCTTACTACCCGACCCGCCGGGTACTCGAGTACCCGCCGGGTACCCGTGAGATACCCGCCGGGTACCCGTGAGATACCCGACTACCCGGGTAAACAAAAATTACCCGGCTACCCGGGTAAACAAAAATTACCCGGCTACCCGGGTAGACAAAAATTACCCGGGTATCCATGAGATACCCGAGTAAATTAGATGTGATGAGATAGTTGAGAATTTCGATTTGACAGCCGATCGTCTTTCGACTTTCGATCATTTTCGGCTAACATCAGTAATGAACGGAATAAACTTCAAGCAATTAAACATTTTATCATAATATTCATAATCTTAACGTGCACACACACATTCAATTGCTTGACGTTTATTCCGTTCATTACTGAGGTTAGCCGAAAATGATCGGAAGTCGAAAGACGATCGGCTGTCAAATCGATGATCATTTACCCGGGTATCGCACGGGTACCCGGGTAGTCGGGTATTCTACGGGTACCCGGGTAGCCGGGTAATTTTTGTCTACCCGGGGTCTCACCGGGTACCCGGATACCCGGGCCAAAAGAATAGCTCTAAATTCAACTGCATATTACAGTGACTATT
The DNA here is from genome assembly GCA_963932275.1 of Andrena praecox. NCBI lineage: Eukaryota > Metazoa > Arthropoda > Insecta > Hymenoptera > Andrenidae > Andrena > Andrena praecox. The sequence goes on along the minus strand of OZ010729.1, from coordinate 45,712,971 downwards.
ATAGGAGTACTGATTTACAGAAGGAAAGCATGATTATCCAAGTAATATTTATTCACAAATAATCTATATTATTCTAAAACATTCGGGTACGACATGTTACAAGTGTGTAAACATAGGACGAGTTAGTGTTTTATTCCAATATAACAGCAAGGGATTGATCTTAATTTCTGAGTGTCATTAAATTTGGCCAAATTAAAATAGGATTACGGTTATGGCATGATAATGCCATGAGATGTTTTGTATCGAACGCAGAAAGATGGAGGAACTTGTGTCGCGGGAAAGTTTAAAAGTTGTAATAAATGAGGGTAATAAGTTTGTAATAAACAAGCCATGCTAATGAACCACATTCCAAACAATGTCGCATGTACTAGTAAACAAACTTGAAATATTTAAACAGCCTATAGACAGAAACTTAAAACCCTGGATCCAGGATTCATAATTATATGGCATTAATCAGTGAATGAGTAATTTAAATATTACACCAGTATTAATGTATTAAGTAATTTCGTTACGTTTTCTCATAATTTTTAATGTGCAGACGAATTACGAACAACATTTGTTTAATACGTATAACAAATGGCGCAGCGATTTTGTAAAAATTATTTTACTTTTGAATACTTTCGCTTATCGAGAAGCAAATTCCACAATTTTCGCGTTCGGGCGGTAAAATGGGTCAAAATCGATCGATTTGTTTCAATGATTCAAAAACTTCCCCGTCAAGCGACGCGCTTTGAAAATGGGACTGGTTTCCTGGGTTACTCGAATGATTTATTCGAGTCCTTATGAATCTTTTATAGCAGAACTTGCAACGGTCCGAAATATTCTTCGCTCCCCAATAAACTAGCTCGTACAACTGCCGATAATTGTGAGAATTGTTTATATTTAATTATTACATATATTCATTAGCAGTATGCACTTTACTGTTTGTTCTCCGAATAGATTCATAAAATCTCTTTTATCTAAAAGAAAACAAGAAAAATGTAGTGTAGAACATTTAGTGGAAATAAAACAGGAATACAGTATGCTATATAGACGGTGATTTTTAAATGCACATCAATATTTCAGGAGTTAAGTTTTGCGCATTTCATAAATGCACTTTTGGAATGGAGTTGATATTACTATCTTTAAAACTATCTTTAGCGAGCCCAAATAGATGTGCAAACAACAAGTGAGTACAGCGAACAATAGTTAAATATTCATAATCTATTTTTATGCATGAATTTTAACAAATCATAAATTAACCATTTGCTCGAATATGTCTCCTTCATTTTCGTACGTTTTATTTACATTGTACTAATCTGCCTTTATCTATCTATCAATAGACATAAAAATACCAATATTTTCATATAAAAATCATTCTGAAGGCTTAAGGGGCTGGATGTTCCGGTCTAGAGTCCATAAAAATAGGTGATCTTTAGGAGTTAATTAAAGGAAAACTACTACATATAATTTAATGGGACTTTCTGCATTGTATTAGGGATATCTTAAACTATAGAAATATATTTTTTGTTTTATAATTAATCATTGCAGACGGCACTGGGGAGTCGTTAAAGTCAAGGCGTCAAAAAATTCCTTGAAATCGGTGGAATCTGTAGCACCTAAACCATTGGTCTGAAATAAAAAGCAATGCCAGATTATTAAAGGGCATGAAATCGCTCGTGGGCTAGACCGGAAAAATTACAAAAATTACATTTTTTAAGAATATAACGACACTTGAAGTTTGAAATCACTTTTTTCATACATTTTCCGTCATTTCAACGGCTTTAAAAAGTATAAATTTTCATTTTTTTTTTAAATTTTACTGGTCTATCCATGAGCCAGAAGTATATTCTTTAAAATAAAACAAGTTTCAGTCGAATCGGATAATAACTTTTGGAGATACTGGTTCCACCGATTTTGAGAACAGTGTTTCGAGAAAAACGCGTTTAAAGTTTTACGTGAATTCTGAGTGGCTGGGAACCCATGCATTTGCCGCTACTCAAATGCCTATAACTTGGGGAATTTTACGAATTTCAACAAATCCTTTTAACACGTATTTCAAAAGGTTGAACATTCGCAAAATGAAAAAAAAAAAAATAATCGATTTTTAGACCGGAACCTCCCCTTAAGGGGGGAACCCCAATCGACGAGCGGAAATTCATACGAAAATCTGTTGGTGCTTTTTTCGGAAAATAAGCAGAGGATCTATTTCAAATTGTGAGGGTTATTTTTTTATACTTATGAAAAAAGACAAAACCATGAGTTAGCAAAAAATATTGCGGCATGCAAAAATTGTTTGCAGCGCTGAGTTACTGGTCCTGTACAGCTTATAAATCTGTTTTAAATAAATTTCGACAAATATATTCGTATAACTAAAATATCTAATAAAAAGTTCTGAAAGTTTCAAAAAGATTCATTAAGTAATTTACTTTTAATAAATTTCCAAAAATACCTTTACTTTTCGGGCTATTACCCTGTTTTCCCACCTTAAGGCGGATTCACACGTATCAGTTGTGTGACGGTTCAGTGCCGTCAGTGTAAATGATCTGTTTGTGTCAGTGTCAGTAATTAACACGACCAAGTATAAACTGTTCCACGCCAGAGCAGGAAAACGATATTTTTTACCACTGACACTAGGCTTTGCCGGTTTTTAAAAACTGTTTTTTTTTATAAATTTGTCAAATTCGAAAACCGGTATTTAAATTGAACAACACCGGTTTTATGTACTAGAATTAATATGTAAAAATTAATGAATTATTTAATTAAAAACGTTAACATTTTGACTTGAAATCGCTTCGCACACAAGCATATTGTAGTAAGTAACAGTTTACTGTAAAACTAATCTTCATGAGTTCACATTTTTGGAAGAAAAATATTAAATGCAATTAAGGTTTATAAATTATATTTTGTACGGATTTTAGTTATTTTAGTTTTTTTTCATTTGGTTTCGAATGCAGTGTATTTGCTTGTGTTATATTTTTGTGGATCGTTAAATATTAAATGAACTCAAAAATTGTACGGATTTTAGTTATTTTTTTTTCATTTATCTGGTTTTCTATAGATAGACTACATTTTATTTTGTTACACGTTTGCGATTCAATATATATTAAAAGAACTGAAAAATTTTAAAATAAGTATAAATATTTATTTTCTATTTTAAATATATTTTTTTTGTGAAAATTCCAAAACCGGTTTAACCGGTTTTTTCAAAAGTCGGTTTTTGTATAAACCCTAACTAATACTGACGCCACTAAACCGTCACGGAACTGATATATGTGAATTCGCCCCTATCCTATCTCATAGATACTACAAATTCACCTATGTTAAATCTGAGAAAGTGTAAGTTGAATGCCTCAAGTAATTCCAGAAGTGAAACTCGGCCGAAGATATTCAGTGGCGAAGATGAACATAACCTATAATTCTAAGTATGAGAAGCTAACCACCTCGCAGTAATCGTACGAAATTTTTATCGAAGAGAACCAACATCCCCGAGCAAGGGAGTAAAATGCATTATCGAGCTTTCACATTTTTCCTGTTTCTTCTCCATGATGAATCGGTAACCAGTTTTACCAGATGGGCTTCGGTTCGTCCGCTTTTTAAGCAACGTTCGTAACGTTTGCTCAGCCGGGTCGGTTCCCCGGAATTCGAATGAGGCCGCCGCCATTATATTTCCGTTTCACGTAGAATCGATGGTAGGAGCGTTACAGCATCGGTTAGAGTGAGTTAGAGCCAACGACTGACCTATCCCATGTTGAACGACCTCGACGAGCCTCGAAGGCCAATGCACCGTAATTCATAACTTTATCAGACGTTTCCCTTGTATCTCCATCGGGGTTCGTAAAGGTAGCGGTCCACATCGAATCGAACCCGTATCCACTTTCCATTTTCGACGAGCAAGATTAAACAGATGAAGGGAAAATTGAATTCTCACGGGCGAGCACTGGTATCTCTTTGGCTGTATATTATTTGCAAGCGTTGAAAATTTGAATTTTCCCATATCAATCCTCGTGTATGTAGAAACAAAAAATAGAAAATTTTGTGATGCATTTGGGTTGTTGTATACTTAAGCGTATTTAGCAATCAAAACAAATCGAATTTCGTAAATAATTTAAAGTCAGAGAAATTTTTGCTCTCTACCGGAAAATTTTGATTTTTGGCACTGACAGTATTTTCTACTCTTGAATTACACAATGTATTCGGTAACGCACATTATATGTAACGTAAAAGATTATAATATGTATAACTTAGATTTAAATGGCGTACAAGTTAAGTTAAACAACTCTAGACAGTCGGGACATTCCACGCCAAATCGGACACTTTTTGGAGTAACATTTCGGATGTGGCTAAAATTTGAATATGTTGTAGTCTTTAGGGGTGTATAAACATATCTCGAAGGATTTTTGAAAATTTTGAAAAATGTAGATTTTACAGCTGTTTGAAGGTAAGTGCTAACTTTTTTTCAATAAATTATAACTATGGAAGTAGTAAACGGATGGAGATGAGATTTGCGGTGATTTGTAGAGAAGACATTGAAGTTTTAAGAAAAAATTATTTCAGTTTTGAAAAAGAAAAATTTGAACCAGTTTTGTGCAGTTATTTTAAACAAATACAGGTTTTTAACAGCGGGCGCGATTTTAAAAATCTGAAAAGAAAGGAGAATATAGTTCTATCCTTCCCCTTGACAGACCAATTTTCAAAAATATGGACACTTTAAAATTGGCCAAATGAAAATTAATTGAATGTGACGCTGCGTCGCCCAGCACCGGCTCGACTCGTCGGGCCGTGCGGTACTCGCAGCGGCCAAGCGGCTGTATCTGCTATCCTTATACAGTGTTCTCGTAAATGGTAAGTATTTGTAAAAAAATGAAATAGGAAAACTTTTACAGTTTTTTATACCCAACATAATACAGTATCTCAATTTTTGGTGTTCGCAATATTTTCCTTGAAACGAGTGTGACCTCCAGGTTTTTAAATGGAATGCTACATACTTGATTACCCAAAATGAAAATGACTGTCAAGACAAATTCAACCATATGGTATACTATGACCTTGAAGGCCACACAAGGTTATAAATATATTGAAATAGTAGATTGAGTTTCTTTCTTTCATTCCTAACCTTGTGTGGCCTTGAAGGGCATAGTATACCATATGGTTGAATTTGTCTTGACAGTCACTTTCATATTGGGTAATCAAGTATGTAGCATTCCATTTAAAAACCTGGAGGTCACCCTCGATTCAAGGAAAATATTGCGAACACCAAAAATTGAGATACTGTATTATGTTGGGTATAAAAAACTGTAAAAGTTTTCCTATTTCATTTTTTTACAAATACTTACCATTTACGGGAACACTGTATAAGAATAGCAGATACAGCCGCGTGGCCGCTGCGAGTACCGCACGGCCCGACCAGTCGACCCGGGGCTGGGCGACGCAGCGTCACATTCAATTAATTTTCATTTGGCCAATTTTAAAGTGTCCATATTTTTGAAAATTGGTCGATCAAGGGGAAGGATAGAACTATATTCTCCTTTCTTTTCAGATTTTTAAAATCGCGCCCGCTGTTAAAAAACTGTATTTGTTTAAAATAACTGCACAAAACTGGTTCAAATTTTTCTTTTTCAAAACTGAAATAATTTTTTCTTAAAACTTCAATGTCTTCTCTACAAATCACCGTAAACCTCATCTCCATCCGTTTACTACTTCCATAGTTATAATTTATTGAAAAAAAGTTAGCACTTACCTTCAAACAGCTGTAAAATCTACATTTTTCAAAAATTTCAAAAATCCTTCGATATATGTTTATTAGGGTGGAGTGAAAAAAACTTTTCCCCGATGATCAAATTCTAATGGTGCGGAAAAGTTGCCTACTTGGCCCGATAAAACGTGTAAAAAAATTCAGCTCGATCGGATAATTTCTTCTGTGTGCACCGAAGGCCTTAACTTTCAAAATTTTAGTACGAAACTTAAGAAAGTGCAACTTTCTTCAGCTGGTGGATTCTACCTTCTTTTTTACCCAGGACTATATTTGTTGCGTAAATGAAGCAAAGAAACACCCGTGGCTGGTTTCGAAACGATAGGAATGGCCTGTCGGCACTGTAAACTATCCAAAAATGCAGGTCTTCGCTGACTTTCCTAACGGAACAAGTGGCCCAGAACCCACCACGCGGAGGTAGCTGTACGCCGGGCTCCTTGTTTTTTGTATTTTATATTTTTTTCTGTTTTTTTTAAATAATTTTATTGTTTTTTTTATGTATTTTGTATTTTATATTTTTATACTATCTTAAGTTTTGTACTAAAATTTTGAAAGTTAAGGCCTTTGGTGCACACAGAAGAAATTATCTGATCGAGGTGAAATTTTTTACACGTTTTATCGGGCCAAGTAGACAACTTTTCCGCACTATTAGAATTTGATCATCGAAAAAAAGTTTTTTCACTCCACCCTAATGTTTATACATCCCTAAAGACTACAACATATTCAAATTTTAGCCACATCCGAAATGTTACTCCAAAAAGTGTCCGATTTGGCGTGGAATGTCCCAGTCGCAATATTTGTTGGCTATATTGGCTAATCAGGTGACTTTGTGAAATTCAAAAATTCGTATCGTAAGCGGGGGTGACTTTGCTACCCTTTTCGATGATTTTCAAATGTCACACGAAAGCTATAGATTGTAATCCCGAACCAATATACTAAAAGTTTAAGATAAATCAAAGATTACTTTTATAGTTGAATGAAAAATGGAATTTGAAGTTGTGACAGTGTATTTTGTGACGGTATGTACATATGTTTTTTCATGTGAATAACACAGGGAAATAAAGAAGTGCAAAGTGACCCCATTAATCACAAAGTCACAAATAACAGGCACAGTATGGAAGGACATGTAATTTGACAACTAATGATTTTATACAAGAATATCAGATCAAATAATGTTCTATGTTCATCTAAAGTTGACATATTTAAAAATTGTAGATTATGATAGAATTAACCTTTCGTGGTCATGCGAGGTGTATTGCACCCCGGGATATGTCTTTCTCAATATTTCTATAAATTCAAATACAAATTTCAACATATACAAAATTTACGTTTGTAGAAAAATATCAAGCATGATTGTATGAGTATTGCGAATCAGAGATAGGCAAAATTTTTATTTAAATGAAATTTCGACCAACATATACAAGTTAAAAAATGACTCGTCATGTGACGAATAAAGCTAACTCTGGTTAACGAACGAATTATTTTTTTAACTTTCATTCCTTATTCAAAATTTTATTTAAATAAAAATTTTGCCCATCTCTGTTACGGATGCACAATTATCACTGTAAAGTTAAAAAAAATAAAAAATACGAAAATTTTCACTCAAAAATGACACCAATTTGTGATTATAAGAAGGTGTGACCACTAGGGGACCATATTTTTCGACCATCAGATTTTTTTGGTCCCGCCCCTCAGAAATGTGACACTTGTTTGGAAAACGATCTGGAAAAAATTTCAGCCCGATTGGACCACGGGAAAAGGACGCGCCACGAATTCGAAAATTTTGAACTTTTTAAAACTTGACATAAATATACATTATGATATATCGTTGAATTTGTATTTTTTTTCTGTTTAAGGATACATACACAGCATATTCGATTGTTAACAAAAAAACGTACGTGACCTTGAAAACTCGAAAGAGTGACATTGAAAAAAAATTTTTTCCTTCCATTATATTCGCCTCTTTATATACTACAACTTTTGTCTGAAGAGTTTTTTCATATATCCATAAACGACGGAGATATTAAACATTTTTGACTTTGATTATAACGCTCCATTATACAGAAGAAAAGCAGTTCTAAGACTGAAAATAAGTTATTATAGGTATTATGTAAATTACGAATAGAAATGTCATCAAAGTATTGCGTCCCAGATCTTCTTGTGGAGTGACCACGGAGAGTTAAGTGTTAGAAGGTCGAAGATCGCGTAACTGAACTCAGTAAATGTTTTGAAAAAAGTATTGCAAATATATATTGTTCACAATAGTGGGAATTAAGGCTACAGTCTCGTGTACTGATTTCAATGTGATAGGACAGTACTATGTATCAATTGCGTCCACGTTTACCTTATTCTCAGAGTAGGATAACTCAAGCACCTTGGAAAATTCAGTTATGTACTTTCGAGGCACGACGGACGCTAAGTAGGTACACGCACGTCAATCTATAGCGGAAAAAAATATTTTCTCGCGATTTTTCCTTTTCAGAAGTCCTATGTATTCCCTTAATTAAGATTTTCCTTCGTGCCGCGCAATATTTGCATTCAAATTAAGCTTGGAAGCTTCCTTTAACGAGTGCAAAACAATTCGTGCCGGAACGTTCTGAAAAGTATTTGCTGGGCGGCAAGGACTGAGTTTATGACATGGCCGTAACTTTTCCGTTCGTTTGAAATTCCAACTTCTATGTCTTTCTGTGAGTAACGACTTTACTTTACTTATACCTTTGCAATCAGGTAGACTTTAAGGTCTTAATTAGAACTTTGAGGATTTGGAGCTTTTACCTGCCATTCGATAGCAATTGATGTATTACAGACCCATGAAGACTTCATGGCCGGTATGGATTTAACTGAAAATCACAAGTCGGGTTTCCTCGATTTTTGTAGGGATTTATTGTTTGCCCGTATATTAGTTTTTACATTACGCGCTCTCAAGGGCCATGTTGCTTTGTATCTGGTTGATCTGGCAACCACGCGCGATCTGAGACAAATTAATAAAGACGATGACCAAATTGCTCTGAAGTGGCTATACAAAAGGGTGTATTTTTTTATTAAAAGCTTTTATTTAGCTTCACTTGTGAGTTAGTTCGTTAGTTTGTGAGGATGAAATCTTGTAGGCTAATTTTGACCCACTTCCACATGTCCGATCGACTTGAAATTTGGCACACATACGTAGTTCCGATGACAATACTATATTTTTATTATTATTTATTTCAACGGGTAAAGACCCTTTAGTTTACAATTAACACATAAACAATGTAAAAGAAAAGAAAACAGAAGAAAAGTCAGTACATACATAAACAAACCATGATACAATAAAATAATGGAACTAATAAACTAATACAAATAACGTTAGAATTGAAATTAACGGTCGTGTACAAAGACGTTCCTGCGAGCCAAAGCCCGCAATCGATATTTAAAGGTGGCCAATGTACCATTAAAAAAATCAACAAGTTCGCTATAACGATTCGCTAATTTACATATTCTATTAATGGAATTATTCATCCCAAACGACGTGCTGTGTCCCGATAAGTAAAAAAGAGAAGGCGATCTTAGTGAAACAATAGGCGCATACAGGTTAATCAGAGCCAAAATGTACGCAGAATCGGTGTAGCCATTAATAATACTGAAAAGGCAAGTCAGATCAGATATACATCGACGATGTTCCAACGTGAGAAGACCGCTGACTTCCAGAATAGAACTATATTCATGACATAGTCGGGACATCGGAGTACCGAGCTTAAAGGCCAGCAATCGTAAGAATTTTCATGTCTCCGACCTGATTATGAAATCGGGGAAGCAGATAATAAAGGGTTATACAGGGCGATTCTCTCGCGACGCCTGTCAAACAGATGCCGCCTGGTACGGTATAAATGTCCAGGATTTCCGCATTTCTCATCAGATCTTTGCAAAAACGACGTCAATCGATTTCTTATGTTTCGCCGATGAAACTGACACCAAGCACGACGCAATTCGGACCATAATGAAGGAAATCACATGAAAAATTGATTTATATTATTTAAAGTTGACTTCGTTAATAATTGTCCGATTTACATGAAATTTGGTATGGTTTTCATCGGAAAAACATAAGGAATCCATCGGCGCCACTTCCATATCGATACGATAAGGAATAAAGACTTATTTTATTTCTGAAACAGGTATGAATCCTCGGTCGACCGCAGCGATTCGAGGTCGGCGCCCCGCAGTCGAGGGTGAAATGTTCATTTCGGCGTATTAAGAAATTCGTGATTCTTCATTCTTCATCGCGTCGATATGGAAATGACACCAATGGATTCCCGGCGTTCTCCCGATTAAAATCATACCGAATGTCATGCAAATCGGACTACTTTTACATAAGGAATACAAAATGCTTGTATAATGAAAATTCTGGAAAACTAAAAAGCATAAAATAAATTGTAATAAAAAGAAAAATTTTAAAAACAAGCTTTTATTAAAATGTACTAAAAAATAAAAAATAATTTTGATACCGGCCTAAATGACTGCCTTAGAAGAGTTCACTCATATGACCAACAATAAAACGTGGGGTGTAAATATTTAACATTAAAAGTTATGCAAAAACTAATTGCGGAACGGCATGATTTTGTCTTGACTTTTAATCCGCTTAGATCTCAGGACAGACTTTGAATTGAGGAATTAGACTGCTTGCAATCGAGAGGAAAAAATTGGGCAACAAGGACGCTCTACCGTTAAGGAACTAGTTTCTGATCAGTTTAGCAGGTTTCCCGCTTTAATATTTATTTTTCACCTAATAAAACATTAAACCATAGACTTTTTTTTATACTAAAAGTTGAATTAATGTTTAAACTTCAAGGAAAAATTTTAAAAAGTTGAAAATAAATATATAATTTAAATACTTATAAGGTATGGAATAATAAGGTGACTAGGAACTAGTTTTTAATCATCTAAAACTAACAATACTAACTGCTTTCATAGACAACACATATATTTTTGAATTATCAATTTTTATGTTAGTAATTATTTCAAACAATTATTTATTGACATAAACTCAAAAGAACGATTTATTTCATGAACTGATCAAAAATTAGTGCCTGATCAAGAACTAGTTCCTTAACGGTATCAGAATGCGAGAACTAGTGTATCAAAATACGTAAAGTAATAAATATTTATGCCCCGCGCAAACATTTTTTTTCCGATCGTGAATCTTCATATCCGAAAAACCTCACAAATTCCGAACGGATGCAACATCTCTGCACTTCATACATGCGTGTTTCAGACCAAGGGTAATGCAGGTAGAATATGCAAATTTACCTGCCTACCTCAATCGATAATTCTTCAAGATTGTCTTGGAGAAAGAAGTTTGAATTCTCCCGCTTATAGAGACAGCCGATGTAAATGTATAAAAGATGGGTTCTTTATCACCGAACGGATAAATTTCTACCTACATACATGTATACATTTGTATACATCTTATGTACAAATGTATTGTAGATAGATGCATTTCGTACTCTACACTATTTATTTCATACATATATTTGAATGAATATTTTGTAAAATTTTAACAAATAAATCGTAATATCTCAATATTAATGTAGACTGTCGAGTGTACCGAGAATATAACGCACCCGCTCGTGTAACGCCAAGAGGCGCGCTAGTAACAGGGAGATTCGTACAACATCGTTAGCGTTAAATCTACTTGAAATAAGAGGAGAGTAAATGAGTAGTGATATATTAACCCCGCATCTAATATCACGCAGGATTCTTAACGAAGTAGGTACATAGATTTGCTGCGTAATATAAAAATGTATACCATATATCGAGAAAAAAATGAAGAAAATTTTCAAAAAATTACGAAGTGTGTAACTTTTACAAATTTCAATATTAGAAGCTAAAAATCTACAGAGTTGTTGTTCAGATATAATATTTTGGGAAAAAAATAGTTTGTGTGCCAGCTTTGGAGAGAAGTTATTTAATTTGCATATAGAAGGTACAGAGCGTCAGAATCAGCTTATGGGTGGCTCACACCCAGAGTGTCAACGAAGGGTTAACAATGTACCAATATAGGAATAGAATAAACATTATTTTACCTGTACAATTACACAGTTTCCCTACCTACTTCTTCCCATATCTCATCTGTGACAGCCTTATTTTTATAATCTTTCTGATTAACTTGTCAGAAAATCGGCCTACATTGTACTTCGGATGTTAAAGTTTGTTTATTTATTGTTTTTCCTGTTTAAACAGGATGGCGTTTCAACCTTTTTTGCTTTAAGTGCCCAATGTGAACTATAACGTCATATGTATCTTTTTTCTCTCCTCTCGTACCGGGCGAAAAGGTGGTCACCCATCTTTCCCCAGTACCCGCCCCGTGACGCTTAACTTCGCTGATCTAACGACAACCGGTGTGCCCATCACGGCCAGCGCCGCTGGTACCTACTAAAGTAATAAACAGTATTGAAGACAGAGCGGTAACAAATTCTCCGCTCTCTGCCGCTCAATTGCTGTATAAATTACTTCATACAAATCTATACTGCGTTTGATTTACTCTCTGCCGTTTTGCCGCCACCCCCTTTACCGATTTATCGCTTACCGCTCTTTATATAACCACAGCCTTACAGTTCGGGAGTTACAACAGAAAATCGGAAAATAGCCGGATTTTCAGGGGTTGATACACGCCCTTCGAGTAAATTTTGGCGGGAAAAAAATGCGAAATACATATCTATATATCCTCTATACATATATCCCCAAAGTTTCATAATTTTTTCAATTTCCGGATTAGGGATCTTCCCTTGTCAGTCATTTTTTCCTAAAACGAAGCTGCAAGAAAAATATTATCTTACATTTTCGACTAATTTCGCCATGTAACCCCTCCACCTTTCGGATTTTGTTATGATTCCGGTGAAGCCAGTAGACTTTATTCTATAGAAAATATTGCAATAAGAGAAATCATCAGGTTTCATAAAAAAAAAAGAGATAGAGAAATCATTGATACATACTAAATGATATTTAATTATTTACACATCATTCCTCAACATGAGTGAAAATTGACGCACGTTGACTGCCAGGGTTTCAATGGCGGAATTCAGTGATTGAATATTGTCTGGGGGAACTGTCCCTGGGAGGGTAGACGTTAACGATAGGAGAATGGCGAAAGTTAGAAAGAACTGAAAAAAGAGTTTGGTCGTCAGAACGCAGCACTGAATTACGAGGTGCCGAACGGGGTGGCTGCAGGCGTCGGTGCGATCGTTACAAAAGATAGGAGCACGTGTCTGTATTTTTCGTCGAATGAGCCGCGGCGTTGCGAACTCGATGGCGGGCTCGGTAACAGAGAGAGCGAACTGCAACGACATCGATGGTTCTACGCACACCAGTGCATGGGACACATGTACACACAGGTCGACGAAAAATTAATGGCTGAACTTAAAAAAAAATATAACGAAATTTTACGAATAAAAAAAGGCAAAAATTCAGCGCTCCTGACAGAAAAATCACTGTCGACGCCTGTGACGCCTATTTTGCACACGCATTGTTCTGTCGATTAACATTCGTAATGTTGCACGAAGGAAATAAATGTGGGCATTAGATACTAGTACGTTTCTTTTTTTGTTCACGGGTTTTCATCTTTTTTTTTTAGGACTATTCGCATGAAATACTGTAAATGGTGAAAAGGCACATTTGTTCACAGCTCCTCACAATTTGCAGAATTTCGTATTCGATTTTTAAAGCCCTTTAAAATATAAAGAGAGGGACGTTAGGTACTTTTAGGGTTTATACCAAAACCGACTTTTGAATAAACAGGGTTTCGAATTCCACTATTCCAAGAAAACCGGTTAACCACTTATTTATTTGACATATTACACGCAATCAGCTTAATCAAATGTTCGAAATTGCAAAGTACCTAGGGTTTGTCGGTTTTTAAAAACCGGGTTTAAAAACTGGTTTCTTTTTATAAATTTGTCAAATTCGAAAACCGGTGTTTGAGTTTAAAAAAAATTAATATGTAAAAATGAATGAACTATTTAATTAAAAACGTTATCATTTTTACTGGAAATCGCCCCTGACACAAGCATATTGTAGTATGTAACAGTTTGCTGTAGAAAGAATCTTCATGAGTACCTACATGTTTTCTGAAGAAAAATACTAAATGAAATAAAAATTTATAATTTATATTTTGCACGGATTATAGTTATTTCAGTTTTTTTTTGGTTTTATATGCAATGTGTTTTATTGTGTTATATTTTTGTAGTTCCATAATTATTAAATGAACTCAAAAATTGCACGGATTTGTACGGATTTCAGTTATCTTAATTTTTTCTTATTTATTTGGTTCTGTGTAGATATAGTACCTATATTTTATTTTGTTATATTTTTGTAATTACATAAATATTAAAAAAACCGCAAGTTTTTAAAATAAGTACATATATCTATTTTTATATTTTAATTATATTTTTTGTGAAAATTCGAAAACCGGTGTAACAGGTTTTTTTTGGAATAGTGGAATTCGAAATCCTATTTTTTCAAACGCCGGTTTTTGTATAAACCCTAAAAGTACCTAACACCCCTCTCTTTACGTTTCAGAGAACCTTAAAAATTGAGTACGAAATTCTGCAAAGTTTGAGAAGCTGTGAACAAACGTACCGTTTTGCCATTTACAGTATTTCAAGTGAATAGTCCTAAGAAAAACGTGAAAACCCGCGAACATGAAAGCGAAACGCACTAGTATCTAATCAGTGGCGGATTTAAGAAAAAAGGCCCAGGTGGCAAACGTTGAGGGGCCCATTTTTTCGGGAAAATGAAGAGGTAGTTTACTAAAAGGGGGTAAATGTACAGAAACGTATAGAAGAAAAAGTGCTTGTATAAAATCATAATTTATTTTTGAAGACAGGGCCCTAGGGGGCCCTTCTGAGCGGGCCCATTTTTCGAGAAGCTAAAGCGGTGGTTTACTGAAAACGGGCTCAGTGTAATAATACAGAAAAAAGATATAGTTTGGATAAAACCATAATTCTTTTCAAGGATGGGGTCCTAGTGGGGCCTTCCGAGCAGGGGCCCAAGTGGCAACTGCTCATCGGCCGCCCTGTTAAATCCGCCGCTGTATCTAATGTAACAACAGTCTTACAAAATCCATCTATTAAGACTAGATCGTTATTGAACACATACCTATAATAAAGCATATAATAGGGTAGAACCCCCAATTACTGACACATTAAGGACTGACTCTAATATTATTGCATAGTATCTGTATTTATTGACTAAAAGTATAAGTTTTATATTTTATTTATTATGGTTTAATATGTTTACTTCATGGAAAATATTTTGTGGGTCTTAGAATTCCTATTTTTATATATAAATTCATTAATCTAAAAAACATATTTCGAGATCTATTACTGACACCTCTAAAACCTGTGTGACTGAATTACTGACACCCCAATTACTGCCAGCTAACCTAATACTGTTTATTACTCATTTTACGGTTATGTCGTCTCATGTACACGAGCAACTACTGCTATGACAGTAATACCAAAATGCTTGAAACGCTTGTACCAATCACTGTCACCCATATATTAATTAAAAAGGCTTAAGTAATCGTTATATTACGATCGTTGTGACTTTCTATGATACTTATATTGTACTAAAAAATTATTGTTTATTATGTAAATAATTTAAATATAGTAATTATAGCCCTTTCTTTAGTGCCCTGTTTTCTCTTTCACTAGTAAGGAAGTCGCCATTTCCACTGTTGCCATCAAATTAAAATTTTGTATCGTCTTATAGAAATTAATGAAAAAAAAAATTAAATGGTGCATTTTCTAGCGGATAGATTATAGGTTGAATTACATAATTCTTTTTGTGTATGACTTTACAACGTTTATTTATTCGTTATTTTGAGTAAAATAGCTTAAGGTGACAGTAATTGGGTAGGTGTCAGTAATTGGGGGTTCTACCCTAGTGATGAAAAATTCTTTTTGTTTCCATTGTTTGACTACAGACAGAAGGTGTTATTAGGAGGATATGAAAAAATGCAGATAAAGAGAGGAACCCTTTAATCGTTGCCATTATTCCCAAACTGAAGAGATATCTAGCTGAAAAAAAAAAACTGAATACGAACGTGCTGAATGGAAAGGTCGCTGCAATGCGCTATCGACAGCATTTGCATCCGTTTAATTTGCCAAATGTAATCGCAAAAAGAGCCCGCATCGGGTCAGAGAACTTTCCCGATATTTCAGTTCTGGTGACGAGCACGACGGAAACTTACCAATCGACGTTCGCCTGTATTCCATTACCTATCAAAAAGCAATCTTTCATCGGACGCTTCTGATCAATAAGTCGCGTGACCATTAGGTTCGTGATTGCAGCACGCACTTGTATGTATTCGTTTACGATATTATTTAGCGTGGACACCGCTACCACTTACGTACAAATAGGACAAGTGTATTAAAAATTAAAAAGGCGACTTTAGTACAGTGACAAATATTCAATGCTGTCGATAATATAATTTGCATATATAAAAGTAATTCTTCCTGCTCTTTTCAAAACAATATAATTCTGTCACAATTTCTACCTCTTGAACCAACGACCATAAAAATTTCTGTGCACTGCCGACAATTTGTCGAGCGATAGTTTAGTCGCTCGCGAGAAGTGCATCTGCTCTTATCAGAGTTGGGCATTATCTAGATAAAAAATTATTTAAATAACAATCGAATATATGATACTTTATCTTTATTCGTTATTCGAGGCTCTAATAACACAGTACAACAGCCACCTGGACTTGTAACATTCAATAGCCGTTTCTTATAGGTTTTCGTGCGCTGAAAACGAATCCGCAAACCGTTTGTCGCCACCACCCTCAGTTTTTGAGAAATTCGATTTTGAAAAAAACTGCAAATTTTCGAATTTGAACATCTTTTATGCCGAAACGGTAATAGTTATTCGGTTGCTCGTTGCGACAAATTATTCTATGAACCCTCCCGAATACAACGATATAAGTTATTATTGCATTATGAACATATAAATATGTTTAAACAACGATCAAAGGGAAAAGGACACCCGAAATGCACCCATTTTGGCAGATATCCTTCAATTTATTTCCAAAACTAAGGGTCTGGGAGAAAATCTGACCATTCCACGCGATGCAGCAGACAGTTTTCCTTGGGAAAGCGTCAACAGAAGTGGTAAGTCTCGTTTTGTTTTCAATACAGAAGCGAAATAGTTTGGCAAAACGCGCGGAGCCGGCAGTGGTAGTCAACGGCGCGGCGTCCGGCGCGGCGTATCCACAGCCGCTCGCGCGCGACTCTCACCCTGCTCCAATATTGTATTTGTTATTTATAAACTAATTAATAAAAAAATATTAACTATTACATAATAAACTATGTAATAAATTTTCTGTAATTTCAAACTTTGATTTTTTGAATATGCAAGGTGTCGGCGCTATGTGTGTATAGGTAGGTACATCAGTTCCTAATGTATTAAAAATACCAAAGAACTGTTCGTGTGAAAGTCATACTATACGACGGGGTAAATTCATTGTCGAACACGATTTTTTTACATTATTATTTTTAAAAGATACAGGGTTATCCATTTAAGACTGGCGGCGCTCGCGCGAGTACAAATGATAACGGCAACAGCGTCAAACGCATTCTTACTAGTGCAATCATATGTCGATACATCCGCTATCTATGGGCTGTAGCTAAAAGTATAGGTTCGTGTAGGTCATGTACATGTTGCCGTTCTCATTTGTATCTACTCGCGGGAGCGCCGCCAGTCTTAAATGGATAACCCTGTATCTGTTTAAAATAATAACGTAAAAAAATCGTCTTCGACAATGAATTTACACCGTCGTATAGTATGACTTTCACACGAACAGTTGTTTGGTATTTTTAAAACATTAGGAAATGATGTACCTAACTGTACACACATAGCGCCGACACCTTGCATATCCAAAAAATCAAAGTTTGAAATTACAGAAAATTTATTACATAGTTTATTATGTAATAGTTAATATTTTTTTATTAATTAGTTTATAAATAACAAATACAATATTGGAGCAGGGTGAGAGTCGCGCGCGAGCGGCTGTGGATACGCCGCGCCGGACGCCGCGCCGTTGACTACCACTGCCGGCTCCGCGCGTTTTGCCAAACTATTTCGCTTCTGTATTGAAAACAAAACGAGACTTACCACTTCTGTTGACGCTTTCCCAAGGAAAACTGTCTGCTGCATCGCGTGGAATGGTCAGATTTTCTCCCAGACCCTTAGTTTTGGAAATAAATTGAAGGATATCTGCCAAAATGGGTGCATTTCGGGTGTCCTTTTCACTTTGATCGTTGTTTAAACATATTTAAATGTTCATAATGCAATAATAACTTATATCGTTGTATTCGGGAGGGTTCATAGAATAATTTCACGCAACGAGCAACCGAATAACTACTACCGTTTCGGCATAAAAGATGTTCAAAGTCGAAAATTTGCAGTTTTTTTCAAAATCGAATTTCTCAAAAACTGAGGGTGATGGCGACAAACGGTTTGCGGATTCGTTTTCAGCGCACGAAAACCTATAAGAAACGGCTATTGAGTGTTACAAGTCCGAAAAAAAGTCAAA
This sequence comes from Andrena praecox, assembly GCA_963932275.1. Lineage (NCBI taxonomy): Eukaryota > Metazoa > Arthropoda > Insecta > Hymenoptera > Andrenidae > Andrena > Andrena praecox. The sequence continues at coordinate 45,694,678 of OZ010729.1, read as the reverse complement.
ATTTGTTGTACTGTGTAATCGAAGTTATCTTTATTCGAAGAACAACGAATAAATAATTTTACTGGATGAGAATTTATTCGACGAATGAAGATAATTTTTTTATTCGATGAAAATTTATTCGACGAATAACGACAGTTTTTTATTCGAAGGTTTTATTCGAATAAATGCGTCGAATAAATTTTTCATCCGTAGCATTTATCTTTTCGAAGCCTTCGAATAAAGCCACGAATAACTTTCGTCAGCGTCGAGCGTGTTTATTCGAGCCGCCGGTCCTTTGTGTTCGGCGCTCGCCGCTCGTCCGGGCTCGACCCTCGGCGGCTCGAATAAACACGCTCGACGCTGACGAAAGTTATTCGTGGCTTTATTCGAAGGCTTCGAAAAGATAAATGCTACGGATGAAAAATTTATTCGACGCATTTATTCGAATAAAACCTTCGAATAAAAAACTGTCGTTATTCGTCGAATAAATTTTCATCGAATAAAAAAATTATCTTCATTCGTCGAATAAATTCTCATCGAATAAAAAATTATCTTCATTCGTCGAATAAATTCTCATCGAATAAAATTATTTATTCGGTGCTCTTAGAATAAAGATAACTTCGATTATTAAAGCCTCGAATAACGAATAAAAATTATTTATCCTTTGTTCGTTATTTGAGATTTTTATTTAGATAAACTTTTGCCCAACTCTGGCTCTTATGGATGCGCGCGCATTCGACGACCCGACTGCATAGTGACTTTTTCGTTTCGCGAGTCTAGCGACAGGAGAGTGACTGCTCTGTGGTGCCCTCTACAGTGTCTGGCCTAGGTAATATAAGGTCGGTGCAAAAGTTCGTTCGCTTCATCGAACTAAAGCCTTTGGTAAAACTGCAAATATATTACATGTTTTTTTAAACAAACAATTTTCCTTGGTTATCTATGAGCTTTTACTATTCTTCTGGGTAAGAGTACAAGTAGGTGTAGTAAACCAACCGACTAAATAATAAAAAAATGTTTTTATTGACGCAGTACTGAAGCGACCAAGTACATACAAAAAATATTTGGCTGAATATTCAGATATCAAAGTAAAGTAAATATGCTGACAAGTAAACATTCACTTATAAGGAATAGAGTTTCCCGATTTGGAATATATATTTGTAAAGTGCTCACAGTAACTAAGAAATCCTGATAATTATATCTGCAATGGACCTATTTGAGTTATGTTATCAATAACATTCAATATAGCCTCAAGGCGTACCTATGCGAAAAACGGCAAAATCCTCTTATTTAAGAATAATTGGCTAAAACCTGGCGTCTGTTTGTTTTCTGTGGCGCTGAATCCGAATATGACGTTATTGTTTGTGTAAAAATAATTCCTAAGGTAGTTCTCTTAACGGGTAAAACCACTCTAGAGGCAGAAAAAAAGACCTAAATTTGACAATTTATTTTGGGAGTATGACAAACGTAATAGAATTTCTTTTCAGAGGGTTTATTTAACACATATTGAAGTACGAAAAACACTTTTTTTATTGTCATTTTCATACAAAATGGCGGCGACAGAGCCCGCCGTCGAAAACAGCTGTTCTGAAAACACCGCCACGGGAGGACGGATTTCTCGGCATGTATGAGTCCTGGTCCAAAAATAAATAAAATTTATTATCTATATACAATTGGCTTTGGAAGTACGTTGCCGTTTTTTGATTGAATGTAAACTTTTTTTTGTAAACAGTTTAATGCTCTTGTTTAGGGCAAAAAATCGATTCATTTCTTAAAAAGTGCACCACTTCCACAAAAATTGATTAAAAAAAAATCCTACGTACTTCCAAAGCCAATTGTATATAGATTATAATTTTTTTTTAACTTTTGTTCCCGGACTCATACATGCCGAGAAATCCGTCCTCCCGTGGCGGTGTTTTCAAAAAAGCTGTTTTCGGCGACGGGCTCTGTCGCCGCCATTTTGTTTGAAAATGACAATAAAAAAAAATTGTTTTTCGTACTTCAATATGTGTTAAATAAATCCTCTGAAAAGAAATTCTATTCCGTTTGTCATACTCCCAAAATAAATTGTCAAATTTAGGTCTTTTTTTCTGCCTCTAGAGTGGTTTTACCCCTTAATAAAAAATCGCCACGCGCGAATGGACAATACGTCACGCCGTACAGGTGGGACGCGCGAAACGCGGACCTCTCTATTATTCAAACGCTATTATCTAAACAATGGTTGGAAGCACGAAAAAATTATATATACAGCAATTGTAGAAAATTGAATGCTCTTTTAATATTATTTGAACAAAGTTTCGATAGGGCTTACCATTCTTGAGAAATTCTTTAAATCCAAACTATTGATGAATTCTAAACTTTAAGGCCCGGTCGGCACCCTTTCCTGTTGTCCGATTGCAATAAACGTTTTCAGGGACTATTTTGTTATCAAATGGCACCGTTCTAGGGGGTGAGAAAAAAGAAATAAAAAAAAAATTTCGGCACTTACAAATAAGGGCCACGCTAGTGTTATATTTGTATTACAGTTTGAAATATAACTTTCGATGTGTCCGCAACGTGAATAATTCATATGCGCTCGAACTCTTGCTAAACGTTTCTATAATACATATCCATCTTATTCACTAAGAAAACATTTCACGAAAAGGTCATGGAATAGACTATAAACGTGGGCATTTAAAGAACACATTGTGTCATTAAAAAGGTCCAAGTGGTTTTGTTTTGGTGTCACCTATGCACATCCAACCAAAAAGAGAATAACTCGATCTTGCTATGTTTCTTCGGAGTAGGGAATCATATATCTTATGTACCAAGGGTGGAAGGCTTTTTGTAGCTGGTCCCATTAGTATTGGGTGTCACGAGTCTAGAGAAAACATCGTCTTCTACGACTCCAGTGTCACTGGTATCGGAACTCACAACCAACCCCAATATTGTTAGTGTAGGAATTCACGTGTCTATGATCGTCCATAACGAGCCCTACAAGTCCAGTGTCATCCGTACGTCTGTGCCATAAATCTCAGGTGCTCATTGTCACATTCGACGAATCTCAGAAAATTGTAATTTTTTGTTTATTAGCTAATATTATTACTTAATAAGGCAAACATTTACTGTTACAAGACAATAAAAAATACAATTACCAATTTTACGTAGATACCTACATACATCCTACTAATCCTACTAATATAATAAATGCGAAAGTGTGTTTGGATGTTTGGATCTTTCTGAAATTTTGTGTTACGCATAGTCTATGACCACGATATAGGATACTTTTTATTCCGATTTTTCTAACCTATCAGGACCAAACTGTGCATAATTACTCTCTAGAAACCTGCGGAAAATATGGACTACCATGAAATCTAGACCTCCCAGCCCTCCCCCTTATTTTACCCCCTTGACACTCCGTGACAATCAAAGTTTTACCCGGGCAACGCCGGGTGCTTTAAGCTGAGTAGTATTATACATATAGTTATAGGCTACTTCGTTAGACTTTGCAGTAACTTCGTCATGTGCGCTGGCTTGGTTAGGATTTCATCTTTAACCGTATCAGCAAAAATTGTAATTTTATTTCAGCAAACAATGATTTTCAGTAACTTAAGAACAAAGAGTTTCATTTTTGTGCACAGTGTTAAAAATAAATGGCTGGGTATATGTCGCGGTTAAAAGGGATATTTATTTATTTATTTAATGTTTATATTAATATTAAAATTTCCAAGAAACTCTTTTATGGCAGGATACCACCTTTGACTGCGATTTTGGAGGCGTTTTTTATGATTTTTTTTGCATACAAAGAATGCGCCAAAATACATTCCTTTGGAGGAACACCGCTAGACGGCGTGTCAAATTCCGCTCTGTACGTGGCTCCTAGAAAAAAAAACCAAAGAATGTTCCTATTAACAACAATATTTTTTAATGCTGTACGTAGGGATTTTACGCAATTTCGATTTTTAAGAAAATGGCGGTCATTTTAACAAAAAGGTCAATCTTTTAGGGTAAAAAAGTTTATAAAATTGTGCACCGAAAAAAAAATAACAACGCTACAGCAAAAGTCCTACGTATATCATTAAATTATACCACGGGGAAGATTTGTGCAAAGTTTCAAGTCAACCCGTTGAAAATTGTAAGAGTAATCTGACACGCCGATTTAAAAAACATCGTTTCGACAAAAACGCGTTTAAAGTTTCATATAGATTTATATATCTGCTCCAAACCGGTTTTTACACAAGAAAAAGGGTTCGTCCACCTTTCTAATGAATGAATTTCGATTCTACACATTTGAAAGAGTACTTTAAAAACAAAAAATTGTCAATTTTTTTTAAGTTGAAAGGTGGCATCTTGCCTTAAGAATTTTAAGAAATTTTTAAGAAAATGTAAGAAACTGAATGTATACGATTTGTACATGTTTCCCGAAGGTTTGGATGTGGCCGGAAAATGTCACAAAATTTTCCAGGTGAACTTTTCCAGCCATACCGCATCCAATGACAGTTGATGCATCGTAAGGCCTATGTCTTAAGGTGCGATCCCACGGTGCGTGGCTCGGAGAGTTTCGCGCCCTATTCACAGAGCCACGCGCGTCCTGGGAACGATCAGCTTGGAATATTAGACCAGATTTTAAAATACACGGACTTTCGGAACTTCCTGTACAGTTTTGAATTTATGCACAAATTCTGGACTTTGTATTGTATAATGGACGGGTATCAAACAAAATATGACTAGGGTAGATGTCCCAATTACTGCCACCTTAAGATTATAACCGAACTTCATTTAATCATTTCGCGTGTTGTGTAACCTAAAAATTGTTTCATTTTGAAACATAATATTATTTAACATCTCTTTCATTAAAAAAAAATAGTTTTATGAATTAAATATGAAGAATTTATTAATAATTAATTAAAATTCGCGAGCGATCCTAGTGTACCTATAACTGTCACCTCGAAAATCATCTTGTCCTAGGTACATATGAGTACATATATATTTTTATTTTAATGTAAATCAGAATCTCCATTTAATAATAACTATTGGTTGTACCTTTCTTTTTATACGTTACGTCTTTATTACATATAATAAATCAAGTGGCAGTAATTGAGACACTGGCAGTAATTGGGACATCTACCCTATCGGAGATAATTTAATAAGATATTTTTCCAACAGTTTTCACGTAAGTATAAAGATTGACAGGCAGAGTTTCAGTGTTGTTGCGATTCTGTTCTGTAATTATACGATAAAATAACCGAAATGTGGGTTTTTAAGGGATTTTGGGGTAAGAGACAGGGTAGAATGTCTGGGTTTGGTTTGGAACATATGTAGGATCACGGAAAAAAGGGAAGCCTCGGGACGGGACTCGAACCCGCGATCTCCTGATTCGTAGCGCGCTGGCCAGCCACCTTTAGGCAGGTTTTCCAATACGCGCTGGACGCAACGTTAAGAATTTCAAAGTCGATTTTCTCGAGAATGAAACGCGATATAAAAAAAAGTCACTGTTTCTTTTCGACGTATAACAAGTAGATAAGTCGAGAAAAAGGAATAAACTTTTTTGATATTGCGCTCCATTTTCGAGAAAATCGACTTTGAAATTCTTGACGTTGCGGCCAGTCGCGTATAGGAAAACGTACCTTTAACCACCTCGGCTACCGCCGACTAACCCGTTCATAGTTATTCCGTGTCGTCCTCTTATGTTATGGGGGTTCCTGATCCCCACACATATCTTCACAAAACTGACGGAGGTTTTTCAAAAGTCCAGGACTACAGTAATGCCTTGTTTCCATGGGCTCTCAAGGGAACACCGCGAACCCGGAATCACCGATTGGAACGCAACTTTGTGGGTTTTTAGAGTGACTCGAAACAAGAACAACGGTATGTTTCATTTGGGCCCTATCGACCTTTAAGTGAAAACTAACCTCAAAGTCAAATTGGCACCTCCACTTTTTCGCGTATAACTCTCAAAGTACAATAGACAGAAAAAAATGTTTCAAACAAAAGTTTAATGGCGCAATAAGCGCTACAAACTTCCGTTAACAAAATATTTTAAAAAGTTTTTTTTAATCAAATATTTTTCTCTTTAAACTCTTTTCAAAATTTCGTTAACGCAAGTTTTCATTAAACTTTTGTCTGAAACATTTTTTTCTGTCTGTTGTACTTTGAGAGTTATACGCGAAAAAGTGGAAGTGCCAATTTGACTTTGAGGTTAGTTTTCACCCCCTTAAGGGGACCTTCCGGTCTAAAAGTCGATTTTTTTTTTTATTTCATTTTTCGAATGTTCAATCTTTTAGGAATACGTGTTTAAAAGGATTTGTTGAAATTCGTAAAATTCCAGAAGTTATAGGCATTTGAGTAGCGGCAAATGCATGGGCAACAACAGGGCACTCGGCGCTCACGTAAACCTTTAAGGGGACCTTCCGGTCTAAAAGTCGATTTTTTTTTATTTCATTTTTCGAATGTTCAACCTTTTAGGAATACGTGTTTAAAAGGATTTGTTGAAATTCGTAAAATTCCAGAAGTTATAGGCATTTGAGTAGCGGCAAATGCATGGGCAACAACCGGGCACTCGGCGCTCACGTAAACCTTTAAACGCGTTTTTCTCGAAACAGTGTTCTCAAATCGGTGGGACCTGTATCTCCAAAAGTTATTATCCGATTCGACTGAACCTTTTTTTATTTTGAAGAATATACTTCTGGCTAGGGGGGGAAACCAGAAAAAATACAAAAAATTGAAAATTTATAATTTTCAAAGGCGTTGAAAGGACGAAAAGTACAGGGAAAAGTGATTTCAAACATCAAGTGTCGTTATTTTCTAAAAAAAAATGTCATTTTTTTAATTTTTTCTAGTTCCCCCCCCCCTAGCCAGAAGTATAATCTTCAAAATAAAATAAGTTTCAGTCGAATCGGATAATAACTTTTGGAGATACAGGTCCCACCGATTTGGATCAATTTTTTTACGCCTTGACTTTAACGACTCCCCAGGGCCGTCTGCAATAATTAATTATAAAACAAAAAATATATTTCTATAACTTAAGACATCCTTAATACAATGCAAAAAGTCCCATTAAATTGTATATAGTAGTTTTCCTTTAATTAATTCCTAAAAATCACCTATTTTTTGGGGCTCTAGACCGGAAGGTCCCCTTAAAGGGCGATAGGGCCGAAATGAAACACACCGTTGTCCTTGTTCTGAGTCACTCTAAAAACCCACAAAGTTCCGTTCCAATCGGTGAGTCCGGGTTCGCGGTGTTCCCCTGTAAGTAAAAGATTTTTAGGGTAAGGATGCTATGATGGCTATTTAGGTGCAATGTAGTGGTTTAGAAGCGTCTGTTTAACACTTTGAGCGACGCCGGCGTGTTTTCACGCCGAAAGATTTGCATCCCGTGCACGGCTTTGGCGTGTTTTCAGCTCTTCATTTTCTTACAAAGCATCGAAAGTTGTGTATGAGAGTCCCCGAATGTTTGCTTTGAAATCAAATCAAGCTGCGAGTTCGCTTTGTATAAAACTTCTCCGACAGAAGCGCTGGTTCGCGAAGGTCTAACCGACTTGAAGGGGCATTTTCCTTTTCATTTTCTTCTTATTCGATCGCATACTTTTATAATACGCTTCCTGCCATGCCGCTGTTCAATTCCTGACCTCCTCAACGGCCTTCAAACATGGGGCTGCCGAGTGTATTAGAGACGCACATTTCTTCTTCTTTGATTACTTGAATAAGTCCACGAAGTTTTGTAAAAAACCCAAGGGCACAACTAACAATAAATAATGTTACGACGATCAATATTTTTGAAGTGTTCAAGAAGGTGACAAAAAAATATATTTAATTCCAAAATCAAATAAAAACACACTTTTGGTAATATGGGATTAGTTGAAAGCGTTTTGAACTAAAAAGTTGCTCGCAATAAAAAACGAAAAATATTACTTATCATGTTCTTCACCTCGACAACACTTACTCAAATTTTTATCACTAACAATAAGTACCTAATCTAACCTATCCTAACCTAAATAAGCTTCGAAAATAACATTCTTATTTGCTAATTAATCTGCGTCACGAACCGTGTTAGATTTAATACGAAGTCAGTTAACTAACGAGTTCCTCAAGTATTTGACAATATTCAGCACATGTCCACTATGGTGGCTCTTATTTTCGATTTTTGAATTTTCTTCGGGGGACCCTCCAGAATAGTTCCAAATAATTAAAAAAAAATCTGTGTAAAGCTTCAGCTCGATCGGATAACGGGATAGGGTGCCCCTGGGCCGTTAAACATTTAAATCATTATTTAACAGCTCGCGAAGTCGATTTTATATAACGTCTTCCAAGTTATTGATTAAATAAAAAAATATGTCAAACAAAAGTTGTAGATCCGGACAAGGAGCATCTTTTTTTGGTGTATTACTATTTTTCGTGCGACAAACGGTTTTCGAAAAAAATCCGAAAAACTAAAATAAAGGAAACTTTTTTATTCAAATTCTGAAAGTTTAAATGCTTCTAGAACGCTTTTTATTTATGAAGGTGAACAAAAAAAATGGAATTTTTATTTTCGAGGACTATTTTTTAAACATTTAAGGGGGGCATATACCGAAATATGCAAACAAGATAAAAAAAATTTCTTCTTATTTTCAGTGTTTGATATGTGATGAATGTTTCCTGAAAAGTTGGGGTCGAAATTCGCAAAAATATCGGAGATATACGCATTAGAAGTCAAGTATGCTCATTGGTGGCAGAGACGTAACAGCATTAACCTTTAGGGTTGAAAATGAAAAATACACATTTCTTGCAGTCTTCACAAATAAGAAATGTTCGATATACATGTAAATTTTCAAAATTTGAAAAAAAAATCGGACATGAAATCTTGCACTTTTTACGCAATAAAAAAGAAACTATGAATCAAATAAAATACCCACGCCGTCACAAAACTGAGTAACAGTGTTTCATATAGCCATGTAAAATTTGAAGTAAATCGGTTGAATAGTATTCGAGTAATCGTGGATAACATGCTAGAAAATCATGATATCGAGAAAAATGCATTTGAATACCTCACTTCTGACGTCTATATCTCCGATATTTTTGCGAATTCGACCCCAACTTTTCAGGAAACATTCATCACATATCAAACACTGAAAATAAGAAGAAAAAAATTTTATCTTCTTTGCATATTTCGGTATATGCCCCCCCCCCCTAAATGTTTAAAAAATAGTCCTCGAAAATAAAAATTCCATTTTTTTGTTCACCTTCATAAATAAAAAGCGTTCTAGAATCATTTAAACTTTCAAAACTTAAAAAAAAAGGAAGTATTTTTTATTTTAGTTTTTCGGATTTTCTTCGAAAACCGTTTGTCGCACGAAAAATAGTAATACACCAAAAAAGATGCTCCTTGTCCGGATCTACAACTTTTGTTTGACATATTTTTTTATTTAATCAATAACTTGGAAGACGTTATATAAAATCGACTTCGCGAGCTGTTAAATAACGATTTAAATGTTTAACGGCCCAGGGGCACCCTTTCCCGTTATCCGATCGAGCTGAAACGTTACACAGATTTTTTTTTAATTATTTGGAACTATTCTGGAGGGTGCCCCGCAGAAAATCTTGAAAAATTTTTTTACCAAGAGTAAACAAGAGCCACCCTAATGTCCAGGCATCAAGAAAATATCTGCAAGTGCTGTACGAAGCCATATCCACAATAAACAACCTGCTACAGTCTGGCGATAACGAGCTCATTATACTTAAAAACGCTCTGCTGTCTCTTCAATTATCCCCGCGAAGCTTTCCCTCCTAACGATTGCCCGTTGTGCAGCTAACATTCGGCGGGGATCAGGGGCGGCAAGGCTCGTAAGCAAATTCTATCGGTTCGCAAAACGCGTGGCGTGGCGATTTTCGCGAGCATCTGCACGCGGAACGACTATTACGAGCCGCCGCTTTGTTTCCGCGCCGCCTTTCCCTTTAACCGTTTGTTCCCCACCCCGCTTGACGCGATAAAAAGTTCAATATCGAGCTGAAAAGCTGGCGGATAGAATGGCGTGGCGAGGGGCGTATGCAAGTACTTTTCCACGGCGTAGCAAAGTGGCGAGGGTTCCATTGACTTCCGGCCGAAGTTTGAACAGAACCAAAGGGAAGTTCTAAGATCTGGTGCTGCGCGGAAACTTTCCCCCCCCGAGGTGAAACTTCCCCGAATCCGGAAATGGAAACTCCCGCGCTTCTGTTTCCCATTCCAGACGGAGCACCGCGGGCGGACCTCGTTTCCGTCCCTCGCATTTGTCCATTTCTGTTCGTCCCTATTTTTTTTTTAGGCTTTCATATCACGACAGTATCGACGCGGAGTGAGATCTGTTTCAATACTGCTGCAGGATATTTTTTACGGCTGACTTCCAGCATTTGAGGGGGAAGGCCAGATTTTGTGGAGCGAAGAGAAAGCCATTTTTGGTAGCCTCTTTTGGTAAAATAACCCTTTTAATGAACGTCTTCTACTGATATATTAAATGTATGGTTCGAAGAATGTTTGTGGTAATTCTTGTAAGGAAGCTTTAATAAGAATGGTAAATATGAATTTTTTTGCGAGGGACAGATGTGACGTGACCATCGTGAAGTTTTTATTTCAATAAAAAAAATTAAAAAAAAAAATTAAAAAACACTCAATTTTGTTAAGTCGGTGCCAGATTTGCACAGTGCAAATGATGAGGCGCCGACTTAAAAAATTGAGAGTCTTAGATTAAATATGGGAAAAAATTATTTTTTACTTTTTAGTGCAATTTTATTTTTTTGAAGTCGGTTTTAATTTTTTTTTAAATTTTTCTATTTTTAACTTTGTAGTTATATATATATATATATATATAAATTATTTTTTACTTTTTAGTGCAATTTTATTTTTTTGAAGTCGGTTTTAATTTTTTTTTTAATTTTTCTATTTTTAACTTTGTAGTTATATATATATATATATTTTCTATTTTTAACTTTGTAGTTATATATATTTTCTATTTTTAACTTTGTAGTTATATATATAACTACAAAGTTAAAAATAGAAAAATTTAAAAAAAAATTAAAACCGACTTCAAAACAATAAAATTGCACTAAAAAGTAAAAAATAATTTATATATATATATATATATAACTACAAAGTTAAAAATAGAAAAATTTAAAAAAAAATTAAAACCGACTTCAAAAAAATAAAATTGCACTAAAAAGTAAAAAATAATTTTTTCCCATATTTAATCTAAGACTCTCAATTTTTGTAGTTATATATATATATATAACTATTTTTATAATTATTTTTTACTTTTTAGTGCAATTTTATTTTTTTGAAGTCGGTTTTAAAAAGTAAACTAAAAAGTGCACTAAAAAGTAAAAAATAATTTTTTCCCATATTTAATCTAAGACTCTCAATTTTTTAAGTCGGCGCCTCATCATTTGCACTGTGCAAATCTGGCACCGACTTAACAAAATTGAGTGTTTTTTAATTTTTTTTATTGAAATAAAAACTTCATATAGGGTAAATCCGGGAGACGCGGTCGACCTAATATAAAATGGCTATTAAAACTAATATAGATATTACTTATTTTATCAGAACAAACCTAATATGTTCAGAATTTTATGCCGATTCAGAAAAACTGGTCGATATTTGCTTTAAGACAATATTTACTGTAAAACGGGTTGAAAACTGAAGTGATGACATCTGACCACCTCTCCCGAGGTGCCGGGAGAAATGGTTTTCGTCGTTGGCAGAGACCACTCACATAATTATTCATGGAAAATTAACAAAGGATAAAGCAAAATTATTTATGAGTGAATACAACTACGGATTCATTGATATTTAATTTGTTTACGCTAAACAAGTAAAGAACACATCAAAGAAAAAGTGAATTACCTACTGGCGATTAGCAAGGCAAATGAATACAAAAGTGAATAAATAAACTAAATAAACAAAAATAATAATAAAATAATAATAAAAAATAAAAAAATAAACAAAAATAATAAAAAAATCATAACTCGACCATCTCACCTTTCTGCAGCGAGACATGGTCTTCTCGTTAGCTTCGAGAGGAAGAGTTAATATGGCCAAATACTTTGGCTGCATTGTCCCTCAATATCTCTACTATCTTATTATTCCAAACATTAAAGGAAAATAAACTTAGAAGTATATTTTAAATACGATTCTGTACAACCGCTGTTTGACAAAAGAGGTTAAACGTAACATCAATTTACCTTTTATAGCCTATAAATCCAGAAAAACACAGAAGGAAGCGAAATAACGCTATTCATTCAACTGTTTGGCTTCTAGAGAAGTAATTGGTGTGCACTTTAATACATTTTTACGTATAGAGTCTGAAATATAGCGACACGACCAACTCTCCGGCCCGACCGCGTCTCCCGGATTTACCCTATATATATATATATATGAAGTTTTTATTTATATATATATATATGAAGTTTTTAGTTATATATATATATATTATTTTATATATATATATATATATATATATATATATATATTGACACAACATGCTGAGCAGATGAGAACCACATTCGGCGCAATATCTAGAAAACTCTTAGGAAAATGAAAGAAGTTTAAATACATATAAAAGTTACATATGTTCGTGCAAACGCCTAAGTAAACTACGTAATTGCCATTTGGTAATAATAACATGTTTATGTGTTATATTAAAAATCAATATATATATGTATAGCAACTATGTAATATTTCTTGTAAACTACAAACCAAAATATGAAATATAGATATTTTGGAGTTTTGATTTTCTACAAAATTATTGTATGTGCACGTTACTCATATTTTGTGATGTGATTGGCAGATAGAAAAAATATGTTTCGAACATTTTTGTAAGAACAATTTTATACACTAATTTCACCAAAATCAGCGGTTGTCACTTCGGGATTATTTTTTGCTAGTCTGAAATTGTTGGGTTCGACTTGTCGCACAGTTGTCAAAGTTCCTTTTCGCTTAAATAGTATGAAATAAAAAATACTAGAATTTTGAAAGCCACATAATTGAAGAGTCCTTGTAGGAAACACTGTAAGTGTCAAAATTAAAAAAAAAAAAATTTGCCAATGGTAATACTATAGTATAGAATTGGAGTTTTGGCACTTTCTACAAAGACTCTTCAATTGTAGTTATTTTTGCGCGTAGAAACTGTGAGAAACATGAATTTATTGGAAGCTTTTGAAGAAATATTGTAGAAATATTGCGAAAATCTATGGAGTTTTTTTAAGCTTTTTTAAAAAATATTAGGGGAACACAAGATCTATACATGTAAAGATAAATAATGTTATAACAAATATGGAGTCAATTTCAAATCGATTGGATAAATAATTCCTGGGGAATTCGAGGAACTTAAAAAAGTCGATTGTGAGAAAACGATGCTTTTTTACAAAAAGTCTTATGTATATCTGAGCTCTCACTTTTCGAATGAACGTTTCAGGAAAGTATCCTTCAGGTATTAAACTTGAAGAAAGTATAAAAAATGGATTATTTGAAACCGTGAAAGTGGTGTTGCCCTTTAAGATTTATTGATACATGCAACTATAGTATCAATGCACATAAACTACATCAAGTTTCCTTCCACAATAGCTAGAGAGTGTAGATCATTTAGAGCCATAAATAAGATAAGACATAAAGTATAAAGGTACAAGATACAGAGGTCTACGAAGCTATGGAAATAGAGGTTTCATGGATATGTGAGAATATTTTAGCATCGCATATTTCTTTCAAGTCGTTTAATTATATTAATAATACATTCATCGCACATTATCCTTTTAGTCCAACTTTTCGTGCATTTTCCCCTACACGTATTTCCATATCTACGATCTTTTTACTATTTTACTCTAATTTTTGTAAATATCTTAATGTTGGAAATTCAATAACTAGTTGGATAACAATTGTTAGACCTTTATGGTAGAGCGCATAATAGTATAGAGTATCTTCATTGTTATCGCAGTGTTTACTTCATTCCAAGTAATTATATTGGACCGACACTACGTGGAAGGTTAATAAAATCCTGTGAAAATGAAAGTTTTTATTAAGCGTGTCAGTGAATTGTTTTGAATGAAGGTTTGATCTAATGTCTTAGTAGGGTTTTTCGGTTTTTAAAAACCAGGCTTAAAAACCGGTTTCTTTTATAAATTTGTAAAATTCGAAAACCGGTTTTTAAATTTGAAAAAAACCGGCTTTATATACTAGAATTAATATGTAAAAATGAATTAATTATTTAATTAAAAGCATTAACATTTTCACTTGAAATCGCCTCGGGTACAAGCATATTGTAGTAGGTAACAGTTTACTGTAAAACTAGTATTCATGAGTTCATATTTTCGGAACAAAAGTACTAAATGAAATAAAGATTTATAATTTATATTTTGTACGGATTTGAATTATTTACAGTTTTTTTTTTCATTTGGTTTCGTATGCAGTGTATTTTATTGGGTTATAATGTTGTGGATCCATAACTATTAAATGAACTCAAAAATTGTACGGATTTTTTTTATTTTTTTTTTTATTTGGTTTTGTATAGATAGATTATATTTTATTTTGTTATACGTTTGTAATTCAATAGACGGATTTGTACGGATTTTAGTTATTTTAATTTTTTTTTATTTATTTGGTTTTGTATAGATAGAGTATATTTTATTTTGTTATATTTTTGTAATTCCGTAAATATTAAAAAAAACTGAAATTTTTTAAAATAAGTACATATACTATATTTATTTTCTATTTTAATTATATTAATTTGTGAAAATTCGAAAACCGGTTTTTTGGGAATAGTGGAATTCGAAAACCGGGTTCTTCAAAAATCGGGTTTTGTATAAACCCTATGTCTAAGTATTTTAGAATGGTGAAAATGAGAAGCAGCGACCAGTGTGTATATTTGTATGTGTCCTTAATGTGTCTTTAAGAACAATAAATATCTGGCGAAAATGTATTTTTTAATTAGTTCTTTTTTTTAGAAACAGCAGATATGAACAGCCTGAAATAAGTTTTGACGGGGGATATTAAAAATGCTTGACGGGTTTACAGTGACATTTTACAGTTACAGAAAGTCTGTAGAGTATTAATTATTTTTTTATTCTCGCATTATTTAATACATACATATATACAATATACATAATTATAAATAATACATGTATGTATGTGTAATAATATATACAATATGTTAAATTAAATTTATCGTCTTCTTCTTTTGCTCTGATCCAAAAATTATTTATGAAGAGATTACTAAAAAAATCTTATAATTATCATACAAATATCAGTAACAATTTACTTCGGTATCTATTCCATACCACAACGCGACAAAGAGTAAATATAGCGTAATTTTGTTGTTTCCAGGATACTGCCAAAATGCGGAGCCTCGAGAGCTGTTCGATAGCAAGTCTGTCGACAGGGAAATAGATGATCTGCGGGACCAACTACAGGCTGACGATGCTGATCAGTCGTACGTGTAAGTATCTATTTTCCATTTCATGAAATGTCATTATTGTTATTTTTAGCCCTAATTTTACGTTAGTGAAAATTTCAGTGGGCCACAATTAAGAGTATTCTAAATCAATGAAGCAACAATTAAGAGTATTCTAAATCAATGAAGCAACAATTAAGAGTATTCTAAATCAATAAATAATAAATTCAAATAGCTTGAAAATGATAAATCTAAAGTGATGGGGAAGTCTTTCGAAAAGTTACTTCTCGTGGTTGCATTACAGTAGAGAATTGATCCCACCAGGGATTTGAGGTCATTGTTAGAAGTTTGAATTCTGTTTGCGCCTCCAAAGTGGGGCAGCAGATGCCCAACCTCCTTCAGAAATGTATAACTCGTGTCTGTCATATAAGGGGCTTAATGATTTAACTAGTGAATTGCCAAGGCCGACCATCATATTTGTGGAACGGTGTCAATTGTTCCAAGTGATCTTACTTTGATGTTTGTCTGGAAATAACTATGACTGGAGAAATATATGTATGGTGCGGGGTGAATGATTTCAAAGAATTCTGCCAGCATAAATATGAAAGGGGTAGCTGTTGTGTTTCTACTTATAACTCATGTGAATTTACGAAACTAGTTAGAATTAAAAATTCAGTAAATTCAGAAGACAATAAAAATAATAAACAATTACGAATTACACGGTGCATGTAAAATGCAGTTGCATTTTTTTCTATGATATTTCAGAAATTACGTGAACACGCCTTAAAACAGTATTGGTTACACTAATGAATATTGTTCTGTTAAAAGTGATTTCTGTGTAAAAAGTAATAGGATAATTTAATACAAATACATGTTTTATTTAATTTTCTTCAGGGCTTACACACAATTGTTCTTATGTTGTGTCGTTTATTCACCTTCGTTGGCAAAAACTATTATTAAAATTTTCCGATACATACTGCTTTTATAGGAAGAATTAATCGACGCAACTCATAGAGTATTATGAAAGTGTTTTACATAATTAGCACGAGCGTAAATACGGTTAGATAATATAAAGGAGATTAATAAATTGATAAGTGTACAAAGGCACGTTTCTACTTGTTTCTAAGGGATTTTCTACTAAGTAGTTTTTATTTTTCTGCAAGATCGGTTAATCTTCATTTCTGTAAACAAACCTTACCTTCTATATACATAACACCGACTTTCTCCACATACAAGACAGGGTCTTCTACGTGCCTTTACTTGATGAGTTTACTGATATGGCAGGCAGACCCAAAGAAGATGTGTACTTCTCTCATCTTCCTTCCTCTCTGTTTTCCCTCTGTGTATTCTACTTTCGCAATCTCCTATCTAGTTTTCAAAAGTAAGATCAGTTTGCCAGTTCAGCTTCAAGCAGAAACTGGCAGTTTCAAGCCAGTGAAATCTTAAACCCCCCTTTTAGTTTTGTGCACTGAATTCACTCTTGAAATGATGCGAATATTTCATGAATTATTTTGTACCGAAATGGTTTTAGTAATAAATTTTCTACCCTTCATTTGCAATAATACAATTGAAGATTCACGCATCGTGGACACATTCTCATTTAAAGAATCCAATCGTTAAGAAAAAAATCGTGGGTCAATTTCGAGGTCTCTGGAATGTATTCCAATGGAATTTTAATTGAAACTTTATCACAGTTTTTGTCAAAAAAATCTATGTTACCATATGTCGAGAAAAAAAAAAGAAGAAAATCTTTAAAAAATTGTAACATTTGCAAATTTCAATATTAGAAGCTAAAAATCTACAGAGTTGTTGTTCAGATATAATGTTTTGAGAAAAAAAATAGTTTGTAAGTCGGCTGTGTAAAAAGGTATTTTTTTTGCATATACAATAGAAAGTAGGCTATTTCGGTAATTGAAAGAACAGAGATATTCCACGAATATCCAGGACATTCTACGTAGAATCTACGTATTGGGAAAGGTACAGAGCGTCAAAATCAGCTTATGGGTGCCTCACAGCCAGAGTGTCAACGAATGATTAAACAAAATATCTATTTGTTTGATACATTAGAAACTTAAATAATGTAATTATTTCGTTAGGTTTTAGTTAAAATACTGGGAAAAAGTAATCGAATATATATTCGTGATTTTGCTCTTAAACGCATTCAAGTATTTCCAAATCAAAACCATTGAAATCATTTGTAGATCATTCAAGGATCAAGTGAATCTTTGTATCGAGGCTGAAGGACGTTCATTCCTACATAAAACTTAAAGTAAAACTTGCTTTCATTCTTCCTAAACTTAAAGCGATGCGAAAAGGACTCAAAGTACTGTAACCCATACAGCACACTTCGTTGCGGCAACGTTGCAGGAACGTTGCAGTAACCTTGCAGTGTTGCATAGTTGCAGCGCAATGTCGTTGTAACGTTGCTGTGACGTTGCCGTGCAACATTGCACGGGGCGGGCATAGAATTATTGCTGCAACGTTGCATGAATGTTGCGTTGCAATATTGCACGGCAACGTTCCTGCAACGTTACGGCAACGTTTTGCAACGTTTCCACAATGTTGCTGCAACGTTGCGCCAGTATTGCGGCAACGTTCCTGCAATGTTGCCGCAACGTTGCTGCAACTACCATTTAAACCTAAAATATTTCCGTCGTTTTTAATGATACGAGAAAATGTCTAAGGAAAAAAATGTTTGCTTCAGAGAGACAATTATTCTGACGGAGACCGATTTTGTTCTCAAGGTTATATTTCCCGAAATTTCAAGATCATCGTTGGTTTTTTTAGTGGGATGACGTATTTTCATTACCATAACGTTATAACCGATAAAAATACAAATTTAACCAGGTATAATATGTTGTCCTTTTTGTCCAGCAATTATTTTTTTTAAAAAATAACCGATATACATTATCAAAACAGGCATATCATATTTTGAAAAAAAAAATTCCATGGAATTTAAAATACCTTGTCAGTAATTATATATTTGCAAACCGCTTTCATTTGCGTAGAAATAGGCTTGCTGTATTACAAACAAATACATATATTCGCGAGTAAGTACCGCAGAAACTTTTGTTTATTAATATACGGGTGTAAAAGACATGAATTTAAGACACTTTGGAGGTAAACTGTTGGATTAAGGGGATCTCTACCTTAGTGCTTCGAAAAATGAGTCGAATTTTAATTTTCTTTACGAAAGTGTAAGCCGCACATTCTTCAAAATTGGCATATCGACAGAATGTCGATATAATTGGCGTCCGTACACTTCTTAGCACAGCGTGGTCATAAGTCCTGCTCCACAGAGAAATGTCCTGAAGCTACCAGTTGAATTTATTTAGAGCCGGTCTGAATTTTCTGAGGCCCTGACCCCAATCTCGTGCAAAGCGGACGAAACTTGATGACCCGACAAAATTTGAAAGAAATTTAATAATGTTTCGACGTTTTCAGAAGTTAAAAAGTATCTCTGCTTGACCTTTTCTTCAAACTTGATTAGGTTCGGGATACTAAAAGGGAGTTGTCTTTAATAAAATCAAGAGGTAAAGTCGATTAGTGTAACTATTCCCTGAGATGTCGTGCACGCTAACTTGAAAGATGTAGTTTTACGAAACACGGATTTAAAGTTTTGCATTAAATTCTTTGGTATTCAATTCGCGCTTACAGTTAATCAACCATTCCAGGCGAATACAATAAGCTCTCTGCTGCTTCAGAAATTGCCTCCTGGTCTACTTGTTGTTTTCTAGCTATTCCGGCGTATTTCATTGCCTGGACGGTACATTATTCGTGCGAAACGTTTAAAGGTCCACGCACACATGTCAGTTCCACGAGGGTTCAGCGTCGCTGTTAATTGTCTCTTTGTTTTGGTGTTAGTAACTGAGATGGACAACTGTGAACTGCTCCATTCCCAAACAGGGAAACGATATTATTTGCCACTCACACTAACGGCACTGAACCATCGCGGAAATGGTATGTGTGCGTATTGAGAAACCCAAAATTTCGGTACGCCAACTAGTGACAGAAAATTGAACTACTGAGAGTAGGTCGAAATCCGTCGAAGTCCATATGATTATCAGTGTTTATATAGACATGTTGTGAAAAACGAGTGTGTTTAAATTTTTTTAAACACTAAATTTTTACTTATTCGATTAAAAACTACTTATTCGGAATGTTTGGTGGGATCCGGACCATAGACTTATATAGACGGAGCAGAAGAGAGGACTGTAGGCGAGGGGACTGTAAGATCGGAGGGGAAAAGGCAGAAACCATACAGGCAATTCGGTAGCTAGGTTCGGATGTATTCGGTTCTTGTCGATTCGGCATTAATGGCTATGTTCGAAACATAACCACTGTTGCTCAACTATTACTGTTCTAAAGCATCGTAGTGGTCGTTGTATATAATCATATATTAATTGAGTGTAATAATGAGTTATTGCGTAGTAAACGGTTGTGCAAATCGCAGGAAAAATAAAAACTGCGAACAGTTGGAGAAAGAAAATATAAATAATGATAGTATTCGATTTCACATGTAAATAAATAAATATACATACATAACCAACAATTTATATATTATATATATAATCTTAGAAATTCAAATGTGTTGCTTGATTATCGAATAGATAATATGTTTATAATAAATTTTTTTTTTTTTCATCAGTTATGTCGCAGCAAATGAGCGATATATATCTATTATACTATATAATTATTTATGCATATTAATTATGTTTATGAACTTTTAAGCTTACAAAATCTTTAAAAATATAAATATTATTGCATATATCTATAAGTACGATTTTATTTAAAAAAAGCTTCATTCTATTTACTAATTTTGTTATATATATAACCTACATGATATACGAAATTTTGAATTATGTATAAGTATAGCTAACCTTTTCGACTAAGTATCCCTCATAGATATATATAACGTCATTGAATTTCCGAATAGCCCCGAGGAGGAACGGAGTTACCCGATTTGCCTGTATGACAGTCCCCTTACCGCGAATCTTACAACCCCCCTCAGACACGCTCCGTCTATATATGTCTATGATCCGGACCGACTTTCAATAGTTTGCCAACTTACCGCCGCAGCGCTAAAGTCTAAGCCACGCTACAGTGGGTCCAGGGACAGTGTGGCCAATGAGCCGGAAGCCGCCATTTTCAGTTCCAGCCAGGTCAAGCGCGCGCGATATTTGAAAAGCGTGGAATCATGTCTTATATAGTGACGTGTATGTATAAACTTAATATTTAATTTTATTAATGAAAACTTAGATAAATATTTTATAGTTTATATCAGTTTATAATTATATATAATTTATATATAATTATATAATTATATAGTTTATAATTATTAAAAAATATGTAGATACACAAATGTTTATAAGTAAAGCTCATATAATTATAATTTGATTATACTTCAATAAATACTTAAAAAAATAAATGTATGACTTGTAGTTCGAATACTTTATTAATCATAGTATATTACATAGTAGTTATATTCAATAATTTATTAAAAAATATGTAGATACACGTGGCATCTCAATTTTTGACAGCTTACCATATTTGACACTCGTCAGGTTATAACCTGATTGTAAGCTGTCAAAATTTGGAGTAGCCAATTTGAGAATGTGTAAGTATATATGTATACTGATCTATACATAAGAGCTGCCGGAAGTTGCCTGAAAATGGCGGCACCAATCAGCGGCGAGGAACACATTGGCCACACTGTCCCTGGACCCACTGTAAGCCACGCCTCCACTAACAAGGGACGTTCGGCAATCCGGAAATTCAGAAAATTATTAAACTCGGTGTGCAAGTAGAGTAGTTCATCCCTAACACAACCCTATTTTTTGCTGGTGCCATAATGCATTTTTTAGGGGTAAAATCACCCCTTGAAAAAAAAATGCAGAATTTTCTTTTCCGTGGAATATCTCGAGAACGGTGAGAGATATCGAAAAGAAGTTTAAATAAAAGTTGCATCCTTCTTTTATATCTACAAAACCGCGTAAAAATAATTTTCGAAAAATCCATATTTTTCAAATTGCCCCCACCACCAACTCTTAAAATTAAGTTTTTGTATTTTGTAAATATACGCTGACACACCTCTCTACTAGGTATACTCAATACCATACTACTCTACTTGCATACCGAGTTTAATAATTTTCTGAATTTCCGGGTTGCCGAACGTCCCTTGTAAGTTTCCCAATACCTTAAGCGGCAGCAGTTCCTTGTTTGTTATCTTTCAGAATAGTTTTAAATTCTTTGTTAAAAATTGGACGATGCGTTAAATAAGCGGCACTTACGGTGATTCTTAAACTCTTAAATATTCTCCTTTATTATCCTTTATAACAATTTTCAATTTCGTATCTACGCATGTTTCAACATATCCTATGCGTGCATTCTAAAGGCAGGGTCCCACTAGTGCAACCGCGCGCCGCGCACGTTTCTTTCGACGCGCAAGGCCGATTTGTTGCAGAAAGGCGTTCCCACTGGGTGCAACCGCGCGCCGCGCGTGGATCCGATTTACGAGTTTCTCGGATTTTGGAGCAGTTGAAAGGGTCGACTTTTACGACGACCCGCGCGTCGAAAGCGATCGTGTGCGCGCTATGCCGGGATTTCTCTGCCACGCGCGCATCGTCGAAAAGACTGAAAAAAAAATGTGTATTTTCCAACGCAAATGTACTTTTTACTATTACATATCACTTGTATGCGTGTATTCATGGTCTATTACTATTGATTTATTTATTCAAGCAAGCAATAACACGATAATTGCTGCTGTAAATAGCAACAATTATACTGCTGCGATAGGTATACTTGTTTCTAGATATTGCATAATTGTACTACACTATACAGGGTGTCCGCGGGAACAGTAAGCAGCTGGATATTTCTTAACATATTTGAGATAGAAAAAAATGTTTATATGGAATTTTGCATGTTTCGAGGGAGCAAGCTTATTAGCCCAGACGATTGTTTTCTTGGATTATTATTTTAAAAGATACGATGGTCAAGTTGGGTTTTTTAAATGAAACTATATATTTTTTTTAGAGATTACTAGACAGTGCGTTTTAAGACAAATTCGATAACAATGAAATTCAATAAATGATACACGTGTGTGAGGGAAGCCACGGCAGAGAACTTCCTTCGTTTCATTTGAAATACAGTTTCCAGCAATCGGTGACCGCGACGGAGTAAACCCCTTCAAACATCTCAAGTAGTACGAAGTGTGAAGGCGTTGTTTCGGCTACTTACCCAACCGCCGGCGTTAGCTATATTTAGATAAAGAAAGCACGATGTAGAAAAGGAGGCTAATATTTCCACTGTCTTCGACGTGCGCGAAAAGCATCCGCGTGCGCGCCTGGCAGAGCGTCGCACAGTGGTCCTAAGTAACACTTCTAGCGATTAAAAATTCAAATTAATCAAATTAATAAGGGGAATTTGCCTTGATAGTACATCTATATTTACGTAATCTTGAAATGTAAAAAAAGCTTCAGAATTAGTAGGGGAGACCGGGGCTAGTTGACTAATTTTTTACATTTCTAATTTTTATAAATAGACCATTAGTATTTTGTTGACTTACTGTATACCAAAAGTTTCCACATTTCATTAGGTATACAGGCATAATTTTGAAAATCGTTTTAATTGAGTCTAGGTTGTAGTTTTTATTGTATTTAGAGTAGTGGGACGAATAAGTCAACAGACCCCGGCTACGGGGTTAGTTGACAAATATGATGGGGTCAGTTGACTTGACATTTACTTTTCAGTTTTAACCCTTTGCATGCGAAAGGTGTATATATACGCTGTCACAGTACAATGTACATCAATATAATGTGAAAAACGTATATATACGCTGCCAATTCCATCAATATAGTATACGAAACGCGTACATATGTATACTACGACCAATAAATTTTTTTATATTTATTTTCACTCCTCCACAGTGTTATTTTTGTTTATTAATTATCATGGTCTAAGATACTGTAATTATTTTGTATTGGTTTGTTATGGTCTATTTGGAAGGCCTGAGAGTTTGAAGGGAGGATAGGGTGTAAAACTGGTAGGGGGTGAGTTTGGAAGGATTTGTGGTGGGGGAAGTGGACTTGAGCAGCTAAACTCTTTGCCTCGACTGCATCTTGAGGATAAAAAATGCAATTATTAGTAGTATTCCTATGCTTAGTCAAGTAACCCCGTCCGACATTGTGCAACATGTTAAGGGTCGTACGTACAAAACCTCCACGCACCGGATAAAATAAAATACCGTAAATTATAGTCGAGGTATCACGTTTCCACAAAATATTCATGAAATAACATCAAGCAGTACTTAGTGGACAAAACTTCATAAATAGTCGGAACGAAAATATTTACTTTCAGCCGACCTCTTTAGATTTTTCATTCTCACTGACAGAACACGCAAGTTTTTGTCACGGCGACACATTAAATAGCAAGCTGGTCATTCATATGCTCCAATATTGCGAACCGCAGCATAATTTATTCCATAATACAAGAATTAAAGGGAATTAGTCAACTAACCTCGTTAGTCAACTAGCCCCGGTCTCCCCTACTTACCTCTTATGTTGTGTACTAGAGCTATTGTTTTTGCCCGGGTATCCGGGTACCCGGGTACTCGAGTACCCGGTGAGACCCCGGGTAGAAAAAAATTACTCGGGTACCCGGGTACCCGTAGGATACCCGGGTAGACAAAAATTACCCGGCTACCCGGGTAGACAAAAATTACCCGTGTGTCCATGAGATACCCGAGTAACTGAAGTGTGATGAGATAGTTGAGAATTTCGATTTGACAGCATATTCCGTTCATTACTGAGGTTAGCCGAAAATGATCGAAAGTCGAAAAACGATCGGCTGTCAAATCGAAATTCTCAACTATCTCATCACAGTTCAGTTACTCGGGTATCTCATGGACACACGGGTAATTTTTGTCCACCCGGGTAGCCGGGTAATTTTTGTCTACCTGGGTACCCGGGTAGTCGGGTATCCTACGGGTACCCGGGTACCCGAGTAATTTTTTTCTACCCGGGGTCTCACCGGGTACTCGAGTACCCGGGCGGGCGGGTAGTAAGAGCTCTATTGTGTACACGAAATATTACATCGACGATGTTGAAAGCACAAAATGGCTAGTTTTCCTTGGTTGGTTAGCAACGGCGAAGGCGAGACAATATAGAGAATGATGTCGTGGAACGCAAGGAAAAGAAATTGTACATTTCGGACATACCGTTTTATAATAACAATACTGACCGCCATCGCCATTGCCAACTGACCGCGATTGCCTCATTCTCCCCTAATATCTTAATTGTTTGCAGACCTTTGCAGTTAACTTTAGTTAAAAAGAAATTCAGATGAACAACAGAAGTAGAGGAAACAATAATTACGGCAGATACACGCGAATCTGTGAATTGCGGGACTTTTATATTCTCAATAAAACTAGAATCGCTGTAATATGTGTAATGAAAATGATGTTACTGCTACTCAGAAGTTATGGAAAGAATTTTAAAACAAAATACGTTGACATGTTTACTTACCTTGCGATAATATTTCTACCAAACTATTCGAAACTACACAAAATAAGAATATGTTCACCGATGCATACAGCAGAACGCACAAACAGATACTGACGCAGGCAGAAAAATATTGCCATTCTTGCTCCAAGTTCGTGAGGTATACGGGAAAACCCTTGTGCCAGGGCATTATTTTATGATATGCATGTAGTCACCGGCTACCCGAGACACGGCAGAAATAAAAAATTTCCGATTCTAACAGCATTCAATTTTTCAATTATTCGTCGCTAGGCTTGCTATTTGGCCCACTGTGCGTCGGCCCATGTCGTGCGTGCCGCCTCATAAATTAAACCCTTTCAAGTGGACGAAAACGTCGTGTGCGGCGCGCAGTTGCACTAGTGGGACCCTGCCTAAGGGGTTGCACCACCTTGGCGCTCGGAAAAATAGGTATAAAAATAAACTTTTTTTTTTTACGCTGCCATTAAGTATATAAAATGATCTTTATTTTACACATATATATAGTAGTTTTATGAACAATTTACAATATTAACGATTAAAAAAAAAAAATGGCGGAGATATAAGCCGATAAGTAGGACCCTCTTTTGAAAATCCTTGCTGATGGTGTACTTGATTTCTCTGTTAGGCATCGTCTCAAACATAAAAAATATTTTTTTTCTTATTTAAAAGGGTAATAGCTAAAATGCGAAAATTACCAAATGCTCTTTAAATGCTGCTCTTTTAAGTGCAAAAAATTCCATAAAAATATATGCTTCCGCTTGTTAAAAAAAAATCACAAACATTCGCCTCTTTTCGGCCGCCTGACTAGGTATAATCCCTTAAAGGTGTTTACGCCATGTCAATTTCATCCTAAAGTCGTGAGAATGGTATTCACTTTCATCGCTATGGAAAGGTGGAAGTACGCACTACGTTCGAATCTGCTTCGATAGTAAAGGGCCTATGCTCTATGTACGTACATACATACGTATGTGATCGTGAAGGGAAATATACTGCTCGGATAAGGCAGCGTTCGAATGGGAGAACATTCGGACATTAAACGTCCGAATAACAGGTGTTCGGATACTGAATATTCTACTGTATTTCAAAAAGGGTTCCCACCAAGTAGACTCATCTCAAGAAAACTTTTCACCATACACCCTAGAGCGTCTTAATCAAAGTCTTATAACTTCATCAATTACACTTGTCCCTCGATTTACGCGGATTAGGTATCGTTCCACGTGATTTTTTGTACGTGGTTGCGAATCGCGTAAGTGGTGTCTGCCAGCACAAAAAAAATATTTACTTTATTTCACATATTTGTACAAAAACAATAATAATAATAAAAGTTCAAAAAAAAAATTAAATTTTATCCGTTTTGCTGCCAGTATTGCAGAACCCCAAAGCTGTCAACCTTTTTAATTGGTTCAAAGTTATTATCCTCATCACTAGAAATTTTTGTTGGCACTTCTACTTTAGTTTTATTACCGGTGTATCCCTTTTTGGATAATTTTTTTTGTCTGGCTTTCGGTAGCGGCGGCTGCGACATTGAACGTTTGGATAGAAAGATATAATTCCTGACCGCGTATGAAAAGTACCGCGTAAACGGAGGAATTATTTACCGCGTACAAAAAGTACCGGTAAATCTAGGCAAGAGTGCACCTCTGGGGTAGGTATACAAATTTCGCGATACAACTTTACATTAGGGTTTGTCGGTTTTTAAAAACCGGGTTTAAACACCAGGTTTTTTATATAAATTTATAACATTGGAGAAGCGGTTTTTAAATTAAAAAAAAAACTGTTTTATGTACTAGAATTGATATGTAAAAATGAATTAATTATTTAATTAAAAACGTTAACATTCTTACTTGAAATCGCCACGGACACAAGCATATGTATTGTAGTAGGTAACAGTTTACTGTAAAACTAATCCTCATGAGTTCATATTTTTCGAAGAAAAATACTAAATGAAATACAGATTTATAATTTATATTTTGTACGGATTTTAGTTACATTAGTTTTTTTTCCATTTGGTTTTGTATGCAGTGTATCACAAATATTAAATGAACTCAAGAATTGTATGGATTTGTACGGATTTCAGTTTTTTAATTTTTTTTTTTACCTATTTGGTTTTGTATAGATAGAATATATTTTATTTTGTTATATTTTTGAGATTCCATAATTATTAAAAAATAACTAAAAAATTTTAAATATACAAATATTTATTTTCTATTTAAATTATTTTTTTTTTGTTGCTTGGAATTCGAAAACCGGTTTTTTCAAAAGTCGGTTTTTGTACAAACCCTACTTTACATACGCATTTGACGCACCTCATACTTTCTGAAAATTCGATTTTCCGAAGTTTCTGAAGCACAAACAGACCCCTTCATCTGAATGAAACAGGAAGGGTCAAGGAAAGGGGCGATTCTCGCGTTTCCCATCCTGGGTAACAAGCACCTTGGTGGCGACTTCAATGAACTACGATCGAGCTGTCGCGTCGGCGTCGCCATGGAATCGTCATTAAACCGCAACTTTGACTTGGAGCTAACCCCCAGGCTACCGGAGATCAAACGAGCGGTTTCCTGAAGTACGGGGAATCGATAATTGCGGGGCGCGCGAAATAAGTTACACGTGCCCGTGCACGGGCTACTGGACGTCCCTCTCAATTGCTCCGTAGCACGAATTGTAATTATTAAAATGACGTGCTACAAGCTCCAGCTTATAATCCAGTGAAATTAGACGGAAATACGCCCAATCTACGGAATAAGTCCCAGCAAGCTAAATTTTTTAAACGATATGTCAAAAGTCCCCATCGATCCGACCGCCGCTAAAAATTTTACAGAGGGTTAAAAAACGGGTTTTCGCAAATATCTTGTTATCTAGTAGTTTCACGACAGAAATAGTTATTATAAAATTTATAGCTTAGGAAATTCTGTACAAAAAAGGTCGTATGAGTTCTTTTCGTAGGAGTAACCATTTTCATGTATGTCGGGTTACCAAGTTTCAACCCCCATACTTTTGACAAGGGAAGATCTCGAACCCGGAAATTTCCAAAAATTATGAAACTTTGCAAGTATGTAGGGGATGTCCTCCTGAGTACAACGTAATTTTGTTTGGAGAGTATCCCAGGTGTCCGCCTCCGGTTGCTTTGGCTTTTGGATATGTTTTAGAGGACCGAAAAATAAGATATACGTGTTTTTTTATAGCGACCCGTTTTCATATTTGGGGGGTGAAACTACCACTCAAAGTTATAAGATTTTCAGGTGTTCGTCTCCAATTGCTTTGGCCAAAAACTAAAGCAATCGGAGGCGGGCACCACCTATTCTCATGAAATTTGAGGGATGGTTTCACCCCCTGAACATGCACACAGCCCAAATTTAAGGTACATCTGCTTCTTACTTTCGGGTCCTCTAAAACATAACCAAAAAAAATTGTGACATATCCTGAAAATCTTATAACTTTGAGGGGCGGTTTCATCCCCTAAATATGAAAACTGGCCGCTATAAAAAAACACATATATCTTATTTTTCGGTCCTCTAAAACATATCCAGAAACCAAAGCAATCAGAGACGGACACCACCTATTTGTATGAACTTTGAGGGCTGGGGTTTCACCCCTTAAACATGCAAATGGGGCGAAATAAAAAGACGCGTATTTCTTATTTTTCGGTCCTCTAAAACATATCCAAAAACCAAAACAATTGAAGACGAACACCTGAAAATCTTATAACTTTGGGGGGTGGTTTCACCCCCTAAATATGAAAACTGGCCGCTATAAGAAAACACGTATATCTTATTTTTCGTACCTATAAAACATACCCAAAAACCAAAGCCATCGGAGACGAACACCTGAAAATCATATAACTTTGGGGGGTGGTTTCACCCCCTAAATATGAAAACGGCCCGCTATAAAAAAACACGTATATCTTATTTTCGGTCCTCTAAAACATACCCAAAAATCACAGCAATCAGAGGCGGACACCTGGAATACTCTCCTTGTTAGTGAACCTTGAATTTCAATTGCTTTGAATTATTATCAAGGGAAGTTGTTTAAGTTTGCAATTAATATTTTCCGTTTACTAAATAATAGGCATGATTGTCCCTTCGGTGTGTAATTTGTTAACTGGACCAATCCTCAACCAGAGACGTCCACCGTGTGTTTAAAAATGACATAAGCTGAAGTAGCTCGTTTCGGGCTAACATTACGTTTCCTTCGTTTATAAAAATAAGGTCCTGAAAGTGTGTCGATGTAATGGGAGATATTTTCAAATGGCGAATTACATAACTCGCCTGCCCCAGTTCACAGGCTAACTCGTATCTACGCGATCGAATCGATTCCTACGGAAAAGAAAGCTTGGCAATTTACAGTTAGAGCACGGTCGTCACGAGCTTTAAGTTGATTGACTTAGCTGAGGGAACCGGTGCTCTATGGGAGCGACGAACGTTCATCCGCCCCCTGCAAAAACTTTGTAGAAGCTGCCTTTCATGGCGGATTTTTTAATACGGGGGACGGGGGTCTCTGAGAGCCGAGGGTAATTTAAAGAGGTACACGATGTTATACATGCTGAAAGGAGGAGTGTTGGAGCTACGGAGTATATAGTCTTTCTATTTTGCCCGGAGAAAAAAAAAAACGGTTGGTTGTGTTATCCATTAGCTGGGATGCGTCTGTCGAGGGTAAAAAGGCGCTCGATGAGAACGAGAGGTCTCCGTCGTCACGCAACGCGGCAGAGGTGTCGGAGACGGAAGCGGAAACGGCGCCTCGGGCTGACGGAAATAGGGACCAGGTCCTTGCTCCACCAGAAGGTGTATCCAACTCATCCCTTCGGTCGGGCTTGAATGTCAGTAAGTAAAAACATTTGCTCTTCAAGTGCAGACGAAAATGATCACTGACAGCACTGCGCAGTCGGGGTTTTAACACTTTAAGGGGGGTCACTCAAGTGAAAATGAACTACCATTTATTTTACAGATAAAAATTTGAAAATATGTATTTCCATATTATTTTTTACGCTGAAATGAATTATGTAAGAATTAATACAGTGACATTTTTTTTTCCAAAATTTAAAAAAAAAAATTTCGAAAAAATTATTCGATTTTAAAATCCATACCCTTATCTCTGTAGTATTGTATACAAAGACTGCAAAAAAAATTTCAGCGCGAAAACTTCATTTTTGTCCGAGTTATAAAGTTTTTATGTTTTGGCGTAGTAACTAAAACGCTCCTGCTCCGTACGTTGGACCGACCAAAATGAACTACCAGTTATTTTACAGATAAAAATTCGAAAATATGCATATCCATATGATTTTTTACGCTGAAATGAATTATGTAAGAGTTAATATAGTGACAATTTTTTTTTTCAAAATTTAAAAATAAAATTTCGAAAAAATTATTCGATTGTAAAATCCATACCCTTATTTCTGTAGAATTGTATACAAAGACTGCAAAAAAATTTCATGTCGAAAACTTCATTTTTGTCCGAATTATAAAGTTTTTATGTTTTGGGGTAGTAACTAAAACATATAAACTTTATAATTTGGACAAAAATGAAGTTTTCGACATGAAATTTTTTTTGCATGCGTTGTATACAATTCTACAGAAATAAGGGTATGGATTTTACAATCGAATAATTTTTTCGAAATTTTATTTTTAAATTTTGAAAAAAAAAATTGTCACTATATTAACTCTTACATAATTCATTTCAGCGTAAAAAATCATATGGATATGCATATTTTCGAATTTTTATCTGTAAAATAACTGGTAGTTCATTTTGGTCGGTCCAACGTACGGAGCAGGAGCGTTTTAGTTACTACGCCAAAACATAAAAACTTTATAACTCGGACAAAAATGAAGTTTTCGCGCTGAAAATTTTTTTGCAGTCTTTGTATACAATACTACAGAGATAAGGGTATGGATTTTAAAATCGAATAATTTTTTCGAAATTTTTTTTTTAAATTTTGGAAAAAAAAATGTCACTGTATTAATTCTTACATAATTCATTTCAGCGTAAAAAATAATATGGAAATACATATTTTCCAATTTTTATCTGTAAAATAACTGGTAGTTCATTTTCACTTGAGTGACCCCCCTTAAGTGGCGGAAGGTTTGCGAAATACCGTTTCAAATCGGTCAGGCCTCTCGCAGCGATCGCTTCGGCTGAGAATATTTTGTCCAGCTCATCCCGTGCTTTCAACACATATCGACGCTCATGAAAATTTAAATTTCTATACTTTTTAATAGGCATTCATGATAGTATGTATTGATAGTGATGCTTTTTTTATGAACACGAGCTCAAATACGACCCCTTAAGGCTATTTTTAATTATACATACGCTACGTTTTGATTTCTATTGATTAATCTCGCGATTTTCGTGATAGACAAATTCTATCAATCTCACTACTGTGCATCACTTTTCTTCGACCCATTTTCCAGATTTCTTGGGAAATACCTAAACATTGTATATTCGCTATATGAGTACTCTATACTTTTGCTGTCGTAAACAGCTCGATATTAACCAACATGAATTTTTAGAATCACAAACACTCTAAAGTGTGCTAGAATTTTGTCCTGGACTGTAATTCGATTCGCTTGTGACTTCCACAGACCAATGGATATTTGTATTTGTATATTGTTTTTTCTTGTGTTTAATAGGATGGCGTTTCAAGCATATTTTTGCTTATATATTTTGCTTATATTTCCCTCCTTTGGGTCCCAGCAGCGAGCGGCGCACCGTCCGAAAGGTGGTCACCCATCTTTCCCCAGTACCCGCCCCGTGATGCTTAACTTCGGCGATCTAACGAGAACCGGTGTTTCCATCACGGCCACCGCGGCTGGTGACCAATGATATATCACGTATGATTAAAAGTAGCCCGAATGAAGTCGAGTTTAGATTCATTTTCATGAGGAGAATCTTGCTACTCCATTGGTAACACTGTCGTGAAGATCTAGAAGAAGAATAGAGAATATTAGAAATTACAATTTTGGTTATCATATGACTTATCAGTGGCTCGACAGCTGCGCGAGCGTAGGGTCGCTGGAGCGATGGAGTATCTGCAAAGGAAATTTTAAGTTCGGTTTGTTTTGAAAGCACACATTCGAGGGGTCTCGGACAATATTTTCTATGCTTCTCAGAAAATACCAATGAGAATAGACATCAAAGCTGCGCACAGGATGCAAATTCCTTGGTGTGAAAACATGCCGGTGCCACTCAAAGTGTTAATAGAGCATCGATCAGTTGCCTTTGATAATGGTATTTGGTGAGTGCAGAAGTTTTGACACTTTAAATTGTTAACATAGCAAATATACATAACTTACTATTAATACCTATGTATGTGCCTAGTTTGTAGTTTCATATAACACGTATAATCATCTGTTTAAAATTGTGGCAGCTGGGGTAAATGCAATTACTGCCACTTACCCAACTACTGTCACCCTAAGCTGTTTTACTTAAAATAACGAATAAATCTTGTGAAATGATACATAAAAAAAATTTAGCCTACAATTGCAACTGTTATTTATACGAGACAAAAAACAGTACTTAATGTTTTCTTCGTTAATTTGGATAAAACGATACATTATTTGTCCTCGAGCGCCAATCTAGCGGCCGCCAGAAGAACTAGAACGAAAAAGTCACACATTCCGAACAGGAGTCGGGACACCTTATGTAGGGTAAGCAGGCCAGTAGATGGACAGTTTAGCTGATTCCGAAGTTTACATCAAGGTGTTTCTTAGAAATATCTGTTGTATTAAAAAAAATCAAAAGCTTTGCACGTAAAAATGTACAAATTTAAAGAAAAAAATAACTGCAAGTAAAAAAATTAATGTATTTAAGGATAAAATGATGAAAATTCTACTCATAGCCCGTATCACAAGTAGATGGACGATAGGGCTAGCAGATGGACAGTTCAGAACCAATAGATGGACGGGTGTCTGGCTAGACGAGTAAAAGACTTATTAGCTATAGTAGGTACCTAGATTAAGCTATTTTTTGTTAAAATATAGTTTATTTCATCAAAACTAAAAACGTATGGAGTCTTCATTGCCAGAAACCGGTGCAACAGGTTATGGGCCCAGGCCGCAAATAAAGTAAGGTTATGTCTAGCCTAAAGTGGCCAGACGTCCCGGATCGTGTGGGACTATCCCGAATTTCAATTGTTTGTCCCGCATTGAAAACTGTCTCGGAAAGTGTCCCGGATTGGATATGTAACCTTTTTAACACTTTCTTAGTGGCACAAAGTAAAAATATATATCCACTCGTTCCTTTTCTAATATCATCCAAGGCTCTATTTAGATCATTACATGTATATTGATGTACGGTATATTTTTTTTAATGCTTGCCATCTAAATAAAAAAAGAAAAATAAGATACCTACAAGTAAATATGTAAACTGTGTGTTTATTAAAAAAAAAAAACGGCTTCAAAAGGTTTAATTCCATTCTGTCCATCTACTGCGACAAGGTTAGAAAATCCATATCAGTACAGGGACAGTCATTTTTATAAGTTCTATCGTTTTATTTTTCTTTGTTCACGCGTTTATATATAAATTGTTAATATTAGAATGCAATCATCTATTGCATACCTCTTTACAATACATCCAAATACGTTTTTTATTAACTTTAAGGCACGCGATGCTGAGCAATAGCTAATAATAAAAGAGTGACTCGCACATGGTGGCGTAAAATCATACATACAAATACATTTTTGGCATACAAATTTTTTTTTCGATAAATATGTTAATGTTTTATAAAACAACAAACGTTTTTTCTACAAAATAAAAACCAATAATATAGATTAAAACTCTAGTTCTTTCAATATTAACGATTAACCAACGATTCGTCCATCTACTGGACTGATTACCCTATTACACCGTGGTTTGGACTACCCGAGGGAATTTCCTGTGAACACTGACTGCGACACCAATTATGTTAGCAAGTGTTAGTAACTCGTAGTACACGGCACATACACTCGGAATTTTATAAAATGGATAGTATCACTTTTCTTGGCTGCAGATTCGCTTACATGTTGGTATTGAAACCTCTCCTATGATGGAAAATCACGTTTCACGTATCACACTTTTATGCAGAGTCTACTTTTCATATTCAGTTATTACACGATCTAAAAAAGAGTCAGATTCCTGTGCATTATTGTGCAAGTATTGTGACGAACATGCATATGGAGATTTTATTTATGAGGTGCTTTTATGATAACTTCTTTGGCAGCGGTACTATATTAAATTTTAAAAGCATCTCGCATTTATGGATTCTTCGCGTTGCTGCAGTTCAATCAATTCCCAGCTCCTGGGCAGTTTCTTCTGCCGTTTGATGTAAATTTAAATGCGACGATTGACTGCAATTCTATGGCCACCCAAAACAGGGTTAACGTGCAGTCGCTGTAGAGGGCCGTTTCAGGATCGTCGTAGGCCCTAGGCACTTTTGCATAAAACTGTAATTGTAAGCCCTTTCAGTTTATTGTTCACGTCATTCAATTGTTAATATATTTACATTCTGTTTTTAAATTAAACTATATTTTCAATTTTGTTTTTGTTATATTAGGGTGCATTCCTATCTAAATTTTCATTTTTAGACTTTCGTAGGCCCTAGACACAATGCCTACTGTGCCTATTGGATAATACGGCCCTGTCAATGTATCGCCATACTCAAATTTGCGAAGAAACGTGTACGTGCTTAGGGCTTCTTAGGGCTCCCATTGCATTATTGCCTTACAAGGGAAGTTCGGTAACTCGAAAATTCAGAAGAATCTGAAACTTTGCAAAAATGTAACTGATGCTAATAACATAACTATTTCTTACGGTAAAAACATCCCCTCGAAAAAATTGTGAGTTTTCAGATTATCCTGAATATCTGCGAAAATATAAAAGATATCAGAAATAAGTTCAATTCAAAGTTCTACGGTTTTTTTTATATCATATAAAGCGGCGCTAAAGAATTTACGAACACTATTACTTTTTTTTAAATTTATCCCCACCACCCATTTTTCCGACAATTATTTATCACCATATTAGTCCAGTGAAATTAGACGGAAATCTGCCCAATCTACGGAATAATTCCTAGCAAGCTAAATTTTGGTATGGGCCTTTATTTGGTCGTTCTAAACTATATGTCAAAAATCCCCATCGATCCGACTGCCACTAAACATTTTACAGAGGGTTGAAAAAAAAAAAACTGTTTTTCGCGAATATCTCGTTATCTAGCAGTTTTGCGCCAAAAATAGTTATTATACAATGTATAGCCTAGGAAATTCTCTATAAAAAAGGCTGTATGAGTTTTTTTCGTAGGAGTAACCATTTTCATGTATGTCGGGTTACCAAGCTTCAACCCCCATACATTTGACAGGGGAAGATTCCGAACCCGGAAATTCAAAAAATTATGACACTGTAAATATGTAGAGGAAGTTCTCCTGAGTACAATGCAATTTCATTTGCTGTGCAAATTCATTCCAAGCGGGTGCAATTAACCCCTGAATTTTTTTTATTTTGTATTATTAGTCGCGAACTGTAGGGGATAGAAAAAAGTGTTCAGGAAAAAGTTACTTCTTTTAATTAGGACTATTATTTGGTAAATTATAGTTCTTACAGTTCTTACGGTTCGCGAGTTATAACACAAAATCGAAAAAAAAAACGGATTTTCAGGGGTCAATTTCAACCCCTTAGAGTAAATTTGGGCAGCAAACGAAATTGCGTTGTACTCAGCAGGACTTCCCCTACACATTTACAGAGTTTCATAATTTTTTGAATTTCCGGGTTCGGGATCTTCCCTTGTCAAAAGTATGGGGGTTGAAACTTGGTAACCCGACACACATGAAAATGGTTACTCAAACGAAAAAAACTCATACAACCTTTTTTGTAGAGAATTTCCTAGGCTATAAATGGTATAATAACTATTTTTGTCGCAAAGTTGCTAAATAACGAGATATTCGCGAAAAACAGCTTTTTTTTACCTTCAACCCTCTGTAAAATGTTTAGCGGGGGTGGGATCGATGGGGACTTTTGACACATTGTTTAAAACGACGAAATAAAGGCCGATACCAAAATTTAGCTTGCTGGGATTTATTCCGAAGACATATCCTAATTTCACTGGACTATATTGTAGGATATCGAATACTATCGAACTTTGAATTGACCTTTTTTCGATATCTGTTACGGCTTCGCAAATATTCACGATAATATGAAAACTCTCAATTTCTTCGAGAGGGTGTTTTCACCTTTAAGAGCGTTTTATTGCTGAATTAAGAAATAGTTACGCTATCACCATCACTGGAGCTACATTTCTGCAAAGTTTCAGATTTTTTGAATTTTCGAGTTTCCCCTGTTAGTCGAACTCAAATAAAATGCAGTGTATGGCACGTAAAATATACCTTATCAAGCCTGAACTGCTACATCTACATTAGGGTGGCTCTTATTTTCGATTTTTGAATTTTCTTCGGGGCACCCTCCAGAATAGTTCCAAATAATTAAAAAAAAATCTGTGTAAAGTTTCAGCTCGATCGGATAACGGGAAAGGGTGCCCCTGGGCCGTTAAACATTTAAATCATTATTTAACAGCTCGCGAAGTCGATTTTATATAAGGTCTTCCAAGTTATTGATTAAATAATAAAATATGTCAAACAAAAGTTGTAGATCCGGACAAGGAGCATCTTTTTTGGTGTATTACTATTTTTCGTGCGACAAACGGTTTTCGAAAAAAATCCGAAAAACTAAAAAAAAAAACTTTTTTTTTTCAAATTTTGAAAGTTTAAATGCTTCTAGAACGCTTTTTATTTATGAAGGTGAACAAAAAAATGTAATTTTTATTTTCGAGGACTATTTTTTAAACATTTAAGGGGGGGGGCATATACCGAAATATGCAAACAAGATAAAAAAAAATTTTCTTCTTATTTTCAGTGTTTGATATGTGTTGAATGTTTCCTTAAAAGTTGGGGTCGAAATTCGCAAAAATATCGGAGATATAGACGTCATGATTTCGGGTAAAATGATCATATCTGATGTCTATATCTCCGATATTTTTGTGAATTTCGACTTCAACTTTTCAGGAAACATTCATCACATATCAAACACTGAAAATAAGAAGAAAATTCTTTTTTATCTTTTTTGCATATTTCGGTATATGCCCCCCCCCTTAAATGTTTAAAAAATAGTCCTCGAAAATAAAAATTCCATTTTTTCTGTTCACCTTCACAAATAAAAAGCGTTCTAGAAGCATTTAAACTTTCAAAATTTGAAAAAAAGAAAGTTTTTTTTTTAGTTTTTCGGATTTTTTTCGAAAACCGTTTGTCGCACGAAAAATAGTAATACACCAAAAAAGATGCTCCTTGTCCGGATCTACAACTTTTGTTTGACATATTTTTTTATTTAATCAATAACTTGGAAGACCTTATATAAAATCGACTTCGCGAGCTGTTAAATAGTGATTTAAATGTTTAACGGCCCAGGGGCACCCTTTCCCGTTATCCGATCCAGCTGAAACTTTACACAGATTTTTTTTTAATTATTTGGAACTATTCTGGAGGGTGCCCCGAAGAAAATCTTGAAAATTTTTTTTACCAAGAGTAAATAAGAGCCACCCTAATCTACATTGAAATGTAGCCATTCCCTTGGCCTTATTTTGTCCTGGATACTAATGAAATTTCCTCGCATTCGTACATACAGCTGACAAGCAAATCATTGCAGAAATAAATAAAACTTTTGCACTTGCCTAATATTTATAAGCCCTTCACAAAATTAATAAATTGCTTCCCTGCAATTGATCGTCAAGCCACCCCGATTGACCTGAAAATCAGAGCATCGGTTGTCACAAAGTATCAGGGAGATATATTAATAGTTGCCGATGTACCGCTTCATCAATTTGCGTAAGCACGTTCCGTGTGGAATTAATCGTTTCAGCGGCAACGTCGGCCACTCGTCGAAAGGGAAATGGCGGCGACCGGGCGAGGAAGAAACGGCGCAGAGGGAAGGAGTCCAAAGTCTCGGACGTGGATCGTCAACGGGATACCATGGACGACGTGCGCGCGAACGAAATCGGGGGGAAGAGGGGCGGCCAGTCGAAGAAGTCGAGAGACTCTCCAGCGAGAAGGTACCGCGCGGAGCGACGGAGGAGGCGGAAGAACCGCGAGCGAAAGCGGGGAAGGAAGAAGTCGAGGCAGAACGAGGACAGAGCCGACAGGCGCAGGACCACCAAGTTCAAGAGACGGATGAACGGTGCACCAGCCGCGTTGCTTCTCGGCAAGTTGGATGGTCGTAGTGTGGAGGACAGCGCTGCCAACTACGATTCCTCAAACGTGACGTGGAGGGACAACCAGACTCTTTCGAACGGTTCCGACCCGGACGCTCTGAACGTCACCTCGCCGTCCAATCTTCAGGATCAATTAACCACCGAGGGCAGCAAGCGAGCGGCGCAGACCACCTCGCGTTACAGGAGCTACGAGGACACGGTCGAGAGGGAGTTCTCCAAGCAGCTCGAGAGGGAGATCTCGCGGACGCAGATGGAGGACCCAGCGAGCCTGGAGAACCGCATCCTGGGCAGCTCGTTGGCGAGACCCTCGTACAAAAGCGGCGGACCCAGGGAAGGGAGACCTAGCAATCCGGGCGAGCCCAAGCTCAGCGGCTCCAGGTACGACGCGGAGAAGATGCTGGGCTACGCGAGAACGGAGGAGGATCTGCCTATTCTAGACCTGGAAAACGAGGTGCTGGCGAGGAGGCTGAAGGATTACAACGCTTACATGACGTCGAGCTTGAAACTATCCATGCTGCCGCGACGCGACGAAATCGAGCGACGGAAATCCGGCGGATCTCATCTTCATGGTAAACCCATCGTCGACGGGACGGAGCTCGAAAGGTTGGACGGAAAGAAGAACACGGAGATGCCGGCAACCACCGCGGCGTACGACGACGATACCAAGGGGGATTTATCATGCATAAACGGGACTTTCCTACCGGCGCCCCTCGCGCGGCATGCACTGATCAAATATGTAAAGTAAGTGGCTTTTAGTATGAATAATTCAGCTCATCTCGAAACGGGCGCTGAGTAGGGTGGATTTACTCGGAGCGATTTACCTTGTAACGATGGATTCTCGGCGGGGCTTATGAAGTTGCCCCGTGCATTATGCTTCTGCATGAGGCGGAGAAATGGGCTACGGGTTGATAGAATCCAGGTGTGAATCCTTCGCCTGTCACTGTCTGAATCACCGCGCTACGTTATGCAGCTGTGTCGCTGGAGAGTTTGTTTACTTTGAAACCTGAGACGAGAACGATTGATACTTTCATGTTTAAGGGGGCAAGGTTTCGATGCTTGTACAATGAAGATGTTGGTGCAGGACTTAAGGGGTTAGGCCACCTTGGACGGAGCAAAATTGCAGTTATTTTCGGCATTTTTTTTAGGAAGATAACAAAATAAACAGAAAATTTCATATGAAGCCTGTTATTATACAACTCACGCCGGAAAAAAAAGTATTTTTTTTTCTTACAAAATGGCGGCGGTAGAGCCGTGATACGCAAGATCTTGTGGAGCGACGTTTTCCACGGTGTTCAATCTCCCGGCTATACCGTTTGACTTAGAACAAAAAACCAAAAAGATTTATTTTCTGCATGCCTAAAACTAGGGAAGTGCGTAGCGGTTTTGCGATATCTTGAATATGTTCTTTGCAATTGACACTTTTATAAAAAAAAAATCACTTTTTCTCCCCATGGTCACCATTTCGAGACAAATTAATGTTTCTGGATTTCCCTACGTACTTCCTTAGTTTTAGGCATGCAGAAAATAAATCTCTTTGGTTTTGTGTTCTAGGTGAAACGGTATGGCCGTGAGATTGAACACCGTGGAAAACGTCGCTCCTCAAGATCTTGTGTATCACGGCTCTACCGCCGCCATTTTCTAAGAAAAAAAAATACGATTTTTTCCGCCGAGAGTTGTATAATAACAGGCTTCATATTAATTTTTCTGTTCAGTTTATTATCTTGCTAAAAAAAAATGCCGAAAATGACTGCAAATTCGCTCCGTCCAAGGTGGCCTAACCCCTTAAGGGGACATTCTACTCTCTCGGCCTCAAAAATATCGATTTTTTTTTGCTGAATTCGGAAGAATGCACCTTCTACAATATCCTCCTAAATTTTTGGAGCGAAATTCGATGTATTTTCAATGTTATAGGTATTTGTAGCGTCAGCGGCCTGGTTCTCAAAACTTTAAACGCGTTTTTCTCGAAACACCATTTTCTTGGTTGGCGGATGTGATAAAAAAAAAAACTCCATGACCAATTAATCCAAAATTTTAATATGTTATTCTACACATTAGTGGCTTTCCCGCTTAGCACAAATATCTTAAGATTTTTTAATATTTTCTCACATTTTATATGTATTAAACAGAAAAGAAATGCCCTTTTCGGTACTTTCAATTTCGATTGACCGCCATTTTAATAATTTTGGTCCAAAATTGTTCTTTCGTGGTAAGCGCGATAACCATACTCCTGCGAATTAAAAATATGTTTGGTTTTTTTATTTCCGATGATCCAGTCGTCCGAAATTTCAACCGCCAGCAATTCTGATGCCGCCAACTTAACTGCGAAATACTTGTGTAAACAAATGAAATAAACAAAGAACAATGATTTTTTCTTGTATTTCAAGAGTGGTAAAATATACCCCCAGAAATTCGAAAACATTAAGTGTTTACTTCATTATAAAAACCATCACCGAAAAGTGGCCGATTTTTCGGCCGAGAGAGTAGAATGTCCCCTTAAGCTGGGTCAATATGCCTGTCTTTTTGATTAAGTCATTTCGAATTATTCTTTTGGTCCTTAATTACTATTGTCGAGGATATTCATCTGGCCGTTTCGCTGGACCTCTAGCTATTTTATTGCAACTATACATTTATTTATAAAAGCACTTTATATATTTGTAACTACTGTATTCTAATTTGTTTTTTCTGTTTCTAATGTGGATGCAGAGTAAACTTTATATTCAAACAAAGGGAATGCTGTACTTTTTGTTCTAATTTTATTAGATAGAAAGCAAATGAATTTAAAGATCGAATATGACTTGGAGAAGATATAATAAAAATATAATATGACCTTGGGTTAACCCTTCAAGTGAAATGTTTCATATCAACAGATGAATTATTTGCAATCGCCGTTAGTCGCGCAGTGTTGTCCATTTAGTAATTTTCGGATTTTCTATTTGATAATGTGGTTTTGCTTTTTAAATTTAAAGTTTCACGTAGACTGTTAGTACAATCACTGAAGAGTGAATTGATTGCCACTAAACTGATGGTTATTACTTATTAATCATTAGCAGTGATAAGTTAGTAAATTTGTTGTCATTACCTCGATACAGTTGTGTCCCGTTATGAGGACGTCGCTCGGGGGACAAGTCGATCGCTTAACGAAACGGTGTGCTTCTTTCAGTAATACGATGCCACCGCTATCTTGAACGAAAATGAACGGAGGACTCGTCCTCATAACAGGACAACACCGTACATATATATATCAAAAAGATGGAAAAAATAAGAATGTTTCTAAATTATGACGATTATGATATCATAAAATAATCGTATTACGTCGCAGGCATAATAAAGGACTCACAAGGAGAGGTTCCCAGGTGTCCACATCCGATTGCTTTGGTTTTTGAATATTGTTTTAGAGGACCGAAAAATAAGATATACGTGTCTTTTTATTTTGGCCTGTTTCGGGGGTGAAACCACCCTTCAAAGTTATAAGATTTTCAGGTGTTCGTCCCCGATTGCTTTGGTTTTTGGATATGTTTTAGAGGACCGAAAAATAAGAAATACGTGTCTTTTTATTTCGCCCCATTTGCATGTTTAAGGGGTGAAACCCCAGCCCTCAAAGTTCATACAAATAGGTGGTGTCCGTCTCTGATTGCTTTGGTTTCTGGATATGTTTTAGAGGACCGAAAAATAAGAAATGCCTGTCTTTCTATTTTGTCATATTTGTATGTTTAGCGGGTGAAACCACCCCTCATAGTTCATAAGGGGTACAAAGTTGTACTGAATAAAACTTGATATAAATGTCATTTTGCGCCATAACTTGCTGTATGGATGATGTTCTTGTCGCCATTCACCGTTATTAGGGGGTAAACTACCCAAGAGGTGGTTCATCCCTCATTGTCAGTAGCGATGGGAGGCCATAAAACCACTAAAAAAATGTCATTCTAAAATAAATTATGTATAAGTTTTTTTTAAGAAATTCATGAATTTTTTTAAACGTTTGAAGTCTCTCAAATGCGCAGTTAACCGATTACGGGTAGTTTACCCCCTAATGATGGTGGCTGACGATAAGAACATTATCCATACAGCAAGTTATGACGCAAATTTAATTTATCGTCAGTTTTATTCAACACAATTTTGTACCCCTTATGAATTTTGAGGGGTGGTTTCACCCCCTATACATGCAAACGGGCCAAAATAAAAAGACACGTATTTCTTATTTTTCGGTCCTCTAAAACATATTCAAAAACCAAAGCAATCGGAGACGAACACC
Organism: Andrena praecox; assembly: GCA_963932275.1. NCBI lineage: Eukaryota > Metazoa > Arthropoda > Insecta > Hymenoptera > Andrenidae > Andrena > Andrena praecox. The sequence goes on along the minus strand of OZ010729.1, from coordinate 45,652,351 downwards.
CGAAAATCTTATAAAGTTGAGGGGTGGTTTCATCCCCTAAATATAAAAACGGGCCGCTATAAAGAAACACGTATATCTTATTTTTCCGTCCTCTAAAACATATCCAAAAACCAAAGCATTCGGAGGCGGATACCTTGGAACCTCTCCTTGTCACACTCATTTAATAATAAGCAGCTTTAATTCTCAGCATTTGTTGTGAATAAAAACTAAACATAATGTGACTCACTCCGTTTAAGTACAAGCAATAATTATCCTTAAAAAAGTTCCACGGTCATATTATATACACAATTAAACATAATTATTATTTCTTCTCTAACAAAATATTTATGGAGGTACATAGCGTTTTATAAAAAGATAACCACAAACTCACCTGAAAAAATATAAATGTTACTTTTAATCACTTACAGTCTACATGAAGAATAGAAAACTTTTCTCTATACCTATTTCTCTGTATATCTTGTGAGGTCACTAGCTTGACTGCTATCTTCAGCCGATAATTGACTTACTATGTACTTAAGGGGACCTTCCGGTCTAAAAGTCGATTTTTTTAATTACATTTTTCGAATGTTCAACCTTTTAGAAATACGTGTTTAAAAGGATTTGTTAAAATTCGTAAAATTCCCGAAGTTATAGGCATTTGAGTAGCGGGAAATGCATGGGTCACAACCGGCCACTCACGTAAAACTTTAAACGCGTTTTTCCCGAAACAGTGTTCTCAAAATCCGTGGGACCTGTATCTCCAAAAGTTATTATCCGATTCGACTGAAACTTTTTTTATTTTGAAGAATATACTTCTGGCTAGGGGGAAACCAGAAAAAATACAAAAAATTGAAAATTTATAATTTTTAAAGCCGTTGAAAGGACGAAAAATATAGAGAAAAAGTGATTTCACACTTCAAGTGTCGTTATTTTCTCAAAAAATGTCATTTTTGTATTTTTTCTGCCCCCGCCGCGCCGCCAGAGGTATATTCTTCAAAATAAAAAAAGTTTCAGTCGAATCGGATAATAACTTTGGGAAATACAGGTCCCACCGATTTGGATCAATTTTTTGACGCCTTGACTTTAACGACTTCCCAGTGCCGTCTGCAATGATTAATTATAAAACAAAAAATATATTTATATAATGTAAGACATCCTTCATACAATGCAAAAAGTCCCATTATATTACATATAGTAGTTTTCCTTTAAATAATTCCTAAAGATCACCTATCTTTTTGGGCTCTAGACCGGAAGGTCCCCTTCAGGGCAGAAGTCATTTTCGCAAATGAGAATGAAATTGAAACATTACCATAATGTCTTCCATTTGATTCCACTCTGATTCGAGCAAAGTGTTGTCGTCGTCGTTTAAAGAAAGGAAACGACTCAAAGAAGGGTGTAATCGCCCCGTTAGCTCTATTGTGGTTCCGCGTGCAGAATTTCCTAGAAACTCAGCGAAGCAATGTCCGTTCCTCTTCGAAGGACCCGCTGAGACGTCCATAATTACCGTTCTCATTCGTCGGTTCCGTTCAGAGCTTCTTTGAACAGTAGCGAAAGATTCCTTTCGAAACTCGCCCTCTGTCTGCTCTTCAACAGAGCACATGCCTGTGTACCGTGAGGAACGCGTTGCTCTATCGCCGCTTGAATTTTCCTCTTTTCGTTAGAAAACTGAATTACCGGGGAAACTTCACGGCGGGATTGTCCGGGAACTAGGAAAGTTTCGGATCGGGAAGCTTGAACTTTTCAATGCTTCGACGTGGTGGAATTACCTTCGGGTGCTATAAAGCATAAAAAGATTGAAAGGGCAAGGGATTGGAGCCCAACAATAAAGAAATCTTTACTGGGACAAGTTTTCAATCAGAGAAACGGAGAACGTCGAAACTTCAACGCGTAAAGGATACTAGAAATGAAATTAAAGAAAGAAAAATGATAAGTGGCGTCAACTGTTACCTGTCGATAGTGAAATCCTTTTATCGTTCTCATGTTTAATAGGGCTGAGACTATTTGCCGAATATTTCGGTATTTGAATACATCAGTTGCTCAATTATTTGGCGAATATAATTCGAATATCCAAGTATTCGAATACTATTCGAATATTTAAGTATTCGAATACTATTCGAATATTTAAGTAATCGAATACTATTCGAATATTTAAGTAATCGAATACTATTTGAATATTTAAGTATTAGAATACTGATGTATTCGAATAGTATGGTGTGAATTATAAATCAAGTTCTTTAGGTTCATTTTTTACAAGCTTTTATTTAATTTCAGTTGTGAGTTCGTTAGTTTGTCAGGGTGAAATCTTGTAAGTTAATTTTGACCCACTTCAACATATCCGATCGACTTGAAACTTTGCACACATACATAGTTCCGGTGACAATACAATATTATTCGAATACTGAAATATTCGAATACTGAAATATTCGAATACTGAAACATTCGAATACTGAAATATTCGAATACTGAAATATTCGAATACTGAAACATTCGAATACTGAAATATTCGAATACTGAAATATTCGAATACTGAAATATTCGAATACTGAAATATTCGAATACTGAAATATTCGAATACTGAAATATTCGAATACTGAAATATTCGAATACTGAAATATTCGAGTACTGAAATATTCGAGGACAGAAATATTCGAGCACTGAAATATTCGAATACTGAAATATTCGAATACTGAAATATTCGAATACTGAAACATTCGAATACTGAAATATTCGAATACTGAAACATTCGAATACTGAAATATTCGAATACTGAAATATTCGAATACTGAAATATTCGAATACTGAAATATTCGAATACTGAAATATTCGAGTACTGAAATATTCGAGGACAGAAATATTCGAGCACTGAAATATTCGAATACTGAAACATTCGAATACTGAAATATTCGAATACTGAAACATTCGAATACTGAAATATTCGAATACTGAAACATTCGAATACTGAAATATTCGAATACTGAAACATTCGAATACTGAAATATTCGAATACTGAAACATTCGAATACTGAAATATTCGAATATGAAATATTCGAATACTGAAATATTCGAATACTGAAATATTCGAATACTGAAATATTCGAGTACTGAAATATTCGAGGACAGAAATATTCGAATACTGAAATATTCGAGTACTGAAATATTCGAGCACTGAAATATTCGAATACTGAAATATTCGAATACTGAAATATTCGAATAGTATTCGAATACTTAAATATTCGAATAATAACATTCGAATACTCAAATATTCGAATAGTATTCGAATACTTAAATATTCGAATAATAACATTCGAATACTCAAATATTCGAAGTTTATTCGTAGCATTCGAATACTTGTAAAATATTCGAATATTAAATTATTCGAATAGTCCCAGTCCTAATGTTTAACTGTTACTTACTACAGAATATTTATTTACAAACACAGACGGTATTCAGCGCCAGGGGTTTGGTATCCTCGTTCTGTTAATTATTTATTCGATCCTTCAAATAAGAGTTGAAAGAACATTCAACATTGAGAGAAAGAATTTACCTAAACTCTGGGTAGTTGAGTCAAACGTGCTGACGTGGAATTTGAATCCTTAACTCAGAATACAATAATTATATTGTAATCTATTAATTTGTTTAGGAATGTTTACAAATTCTTATTATTAATGTTTTTCTAAGATCATCGGTACCAGGCCACGAGTATTTAGAAGCTGACTACGAGTGTGCGCCAGGATTCTACATGGTGACCACAACAAACAGGTTACTCTGTAGAAATCGTCAATGGGTGGGACAACTGCCAAAGTGCAAAGTGAAGCAGAGTCCCGAAGGTGTTTGCGCCGAGGCTTTCTGTGACCACGTGTGCAAAGAAGTGGATGGCAGACCAGTGTGCCGCTGCTATAAAGGGTTTCGCCTGGAGAATGATAAATGTGTTGGTGAGTTATGTTTATGTGTACACCCTTGTTTCGCCACGGATTTCCACAACGACGTAACATTTAATTGGCCATTTGCTCGGTTGAAACTACAAATCTGTATTGATAAAACATTCAAAAATATATTGCATTTTAAATCATCGTGTATAAATAAGTCGAAATTGTAGGAAAGCTTTTTCCAGATGGGGCTTTGTTTTCGAGAAAATCAATTTGATGGTAGAACTGATTGAAATTTCGATGAAATTTCAAACTCGATTTTCTCATAAACGAAGCGTCATTCGAAAAACAATTATTCTACAATTTCAGCTTATTTCAGCACCAGCATTCATTTCCTTCGCGATTTTACAATATTTACTGATAAATTCTGCTAAATTTTCAATGTTGATTTTCTCGGAAACGAAGGCTCGTATTAACAAAATTTATTTCACAGTTCCGGTTTACTTTTATACAAAGAATTCGGTACACTATGCTTGGTTGTACCATCTGACAGTTGAACATCTTTATCAAGTATATTATGATACATCGCAACAGTTAGTTACCAGCAAAAGTAATTGTTTCCAAGCTGCCAATTAAATGTTAAAAATGCTTTGAAATATTAATCACTTCTTAACGCCCCAACAGCTTGAATATATTTTTATTTTAAATATTTTCATCTTATATATTTCTTAGTTTCTTTTTAATTTTTATTTATTATGTTATCTATTTATGTCAATCATAAACGTAGTTTCATATTCATCATTGACTGCTCATGTGTGTTAAATGAATCCAGCATCAAACGTGTAAAGAGTAAATTCTATGCAAACGGTTTTTTATTAACACGTACAAAAGGTTACATGAAATATGAATTATGGAGAACATTGTTACTTTCAGTTTTCCAATAAGATTGATTGTTACCCTTCTATGAATAGTCAGAACACAATTCTATTGAAGCGTAGATCTACCTCTTGTCCTCTTCATCGACTTCCTAATATTACCAATTCTCTAACATCCCTATTAAGCTAATACCTTAATTGCATTTTTCGTGTCAATCTCATTGTCAGTGAATATTTGTACAGTTTGATAGGCTGCTTATATTAAATACAACCATTAAAATAATGTGTACATATATCGATAAATAATTTTACAACTTTGTATGCACACTTAGTGTTGCACACTTATTTTGGTATCGCTTTTAATGAGAAAATAGGAGCTACTAGTGAAGACGAGGAACGAGATCGTTAAAGTGGGTACTCATTGTTAGCTTTTATTACTGATGTAATCTCACCATTGTCAAAACAGTAAGATTTTATTGGCACTTATCTTTTCACAATTTAATAATGTGGCAATATTTTATACATTGCTATAGGTACAAAATTTATTTATTTCTCTGGGTGCAAGTCCTGAAATGCTCGAGCGATACCTGTTTTACGTGGAAGGTGGGCCGTTGAGCCAATAGAGAAAGAAATTTCTCGAGATGAAATATCGATAGGATACTCGTTGAAATATTGACAGCTTCCGTGTTCTGCGATCGACAAGTTCTTCTTGCCAGTATTAAAACACGAATGATTTCGTGCGAAAATTCTCCCCTCTCTTTTCGTTTCTCGACGGAAGTTAGAGAAAATTGTGAAATTTTGTTTTAAAGATAGGTAGGGTGAAAGCACTAGTAGTCGACCACTTAAAGCTAAACTCGAATGAAAAGTACTGAAAAAAAATAAACAATCAATGTTATAAAATATATAAAATGTATTGAAGTAATTCAAATGTATTTAATGTATCACTAAATATTTTGTGTTAGTAGGAAAGTTCGGGGAAAATAAATAATTAGCGTTAAAAATAAAGTGTCCGAATGCTTTAATAATCGACCGCTTAACTCTAAAAGTCGACCGGTCCGATAGCTAGTAGTCGACCACCTTTTTTAATATGAAATTCAAAATAGGTTATGTGCGCATTACAAACTAAAATTTATTTTTAAATATAATGTGCAACGTCAGTAAATAATTAATAATGACAGGAATAATGCGTAACTAAAATAAGTTCTTTTAGAAACTTTATCAAAATTTTAATAAGAAATAGAAATTACTTTTTTTCCAATGTAAATTAAATTTTTCGTTCTTAAGATAGGAAGCAGTAACAAATTTTAAGTTTTTAAAGTAGGTATTTGTATTCTATAAATAAATTATATAAACATGGTCGACTATTAGCATTCATTGTGAATGCAGTTAGCTTCAGAAGTCGACCGTTGTGGTCGACTATTGAAAATTGAAAGGGAATGATGATCCAGTTACCGACCTCCCATAAATAAATAAATTATCCCATTTTTTTTTAAATTTTTGAAGCGCATATAAAACTGTTGATGCTTTTTCAGTGGAGTAGCATAATTTTCCAGTATAAAATGTATAGAACTGAATTACATTTGTCGTTTCTATTAAAAAAAAAAACACTTATGTTTCTCGGGTTAGAATACAGCAATGGCGCATGTAGAATCAAAATTAGTTTATAAATCACTTTAAAAGCATTTATTTTTTTTACCTATGAAGGGCGCTTTTTGTCGTATTGTAAAGTAAGAAATTCAAAATACAATATAAAATTGTCATTTAATAAATTCTTTATTTCAGTGCTTATTTCTTTAAGCTAAATAATAAAAGTGGTCGACTACTAGAGGGTGGCCGACTACTAGTGCTTTCACCCTAGTTTATGAGTTTCAGAACAAAAGGAAGGCAAAAATTGAGGAAGCGTTCCAATTATACTTCTTTTTTTTTTGCGTTTTGAAGAATTTTGAACATCGTTGTTTTACAAGAACGCTACCATTAATTAATTTTTTATTTTTTACCATTAATATCCCCGAGAGCAATCGTTTGCTTCTCAGTTTCCAATTACTTGTAGCTAAACCGTTCGCGAGAGTCTCGCAATTTTGGAAGTTTAGATCATTAATTATTAAAAGTCAGATTCGTAATGCTCGCTTAAACGTTGGCAGAAGAAATAATCTCGCATTTATGTGGATGGAAGCAATGAAATAATAAAAAAAAATTGAAGTGAAGGCACAATAAACAGTAGTCAGACTTCGTCACTGAGAGTGTACGAAAACAAAAGTGTATTTAAATTGATTAATTCGATCGGGGTAGAGGGAGTAGTAGCTTGAAATAAACCAGTTTCAGAATAACCGAATCCCAGAAAAAGTAGCTTTCGCGTATATCGGGGGACACGTCAAGATGGAAACACGGTGAAGTTTTGTTAAATCCAGATGGATCGAAAAAAAACAAGCAGCCTGAATTATGTGAAATTTCAAGTTAACGAAGCGAAGAAAAAATCAGTTTCACCCCGCCATCGGGGCAAGAATATGAAAAACAAAATTCAGGGAAAATTTTCGTTGACCTGAATTGAAGACCAGCGAAACGTGTACTACGAGTTGAACGAACAAAGTTCGGATTAATGAAGTTTGCTACATTTACATAGTCCCTGATAATATGTTGTCGTTTCGAAGTTCGATATCTCCATGCACATAAATGACATTAGCGAAGATTCCGTGGTTATCTTAATTACAAATTCCCTGAAAAGAAGTATTACAATATTTCGTTGAAAATAATATCACTAATATATTGGACTAGGAATAAGCGTGTAATACAGTGTAGACACACGAGCAGCTATTAAAGGATATTAAAAATATGAATTTGAAATTTTACGCTTTAATTTTTGCATATTTTCTTAAGGTGGAATTCTGGTCTGACGAGGCGCTTTCATCGCGTTACTTTGGAATTTTTTTACAAAGAACCCATATATTTTATTATTATTTAGTTTATTGCTACATGCTTATTGATATTTGAACTATCTTTACAAATTTTGTCGATAGAAAAAACTTAAAATCAAACGCAGTAGACTGCTTTAAAGTAATGGTGAAAAAAAAGCAATGGGGTCACTGTGACCATGATTAGGCTCATTCTAGTAATCTGAAACAAAAAATGTAAAGAGATTCTTTATTTGTATGCCTTTGGCTATCTTCCCTACCAGAATGATATAAAAATATGGAAAATTAAGCAAATGGCGGCGGTTTGAAAATTAAGTTTCGATTCTCGCACATTTTTTCAACTTTAAAGGTCTGTGAAAATTTGAAAACAAAATATTTTATCATAATTCTGGTAGGGACGATAGCCAAAGGCATACAAATAAAGAATCTCTTCACATTTTTTGTTTCAGATCAGTAGAACGATCCTAATCATGGTCGCGTTGTTTTTTTTCACCATTACTTTAAAGCAGTCAACTGCGTTTGATTTTAATTTTTTTCTATTGACAAAATTTGTAAAGATAGTTCAAATATCAATAAGCATGTGGCAATAAACTAAATAATAATCAAATTTATGGGTTCTTTGTAAAAAATTCCAAAATAACGCGACGAAAGCGCCTCGTCGGACGACAAAAATTTTCATATAAAAATGCATAATAATTTTACAAATATCAATTGCTACAACACGTTGTCAAAAAATGATTGTATGCACATAATAACGTAACAGATACTTCGTTAAAAAAATTTCGGCGTTGAAAAAATCCATACTAAAGATTTAAGATATATGTATATTATGTTGTCTCTATTTGCTGCGATAAACAAACATTTTCGTTATATGCACACAAAATTTTAAGTCGATCCAGTTCGATTCTTCAAAATCATATTATCCAGATCAGAAAATGTATATAAGGTGACGAGTTCAGAGATTTGAGTAAAATTTACAGAATTTCTGCAACATTTATTTTTCCTCACTTTCCTTTCCGCAAACACTGTCATACCGTTAATCGCATAATACTGAAGATCCCATTATCTTGATCCTTTGTCCCAACCAGTTTTCTACCCTACCCTCACACCAGAGTTGGGCAAAAGTTTATCTAAATAAAAATCGCAAATAACGAACAAAAGATAAATAATTTTTATTCGTTATTCGAGGCTCTAATAATCGAAGTTATCTTTATTCGAAGAGCACCGAATAAATAATTTTATTCGTTGAGAATTTATTCGACGAATAAAGATAATTTTTTATTGGATGAGAATTTATTCGACGAATGAAGATAATTTTTTTATTCGATGAAAATTTATTCGACGAATAACGACAGTTTTTTATTCGAAGGTTTTATTCGAATAAATGCGTCGAATAAATTTTTCATCCGTAGCATTTATCTTTTCGAAGCCTTCGAATAAAGCCACGAATAACTTTCGTCAGCGTCGAGCGTGTTTATTCGAGCCGCCGAGGGTCGAGCCCGGCCGAGCGGCGAGCGCCGAACACTAAGGACCGGCGGCTCGAATAAACACGCTCGACGCTGACGAAAGTTATTCGTGGCTTTATTCGAAGGCTTCGAAAAGATAAATGCTACGGATGAAAAATTTATTCGACGCATTTATTCGAATAAAACCTTCGAATTAAAAACTATCGTTATACGACAAATAAATTTTAATCGAATAAAAAAATTATCTTTATTCGTCGAATAAATTCCCATCGAATAAAAAAATTATCTTTATTCGTCGAATAAATTCTCACCCAGTAAAATTATTTATTCGTTGTTCTTCGAATAAAGATAACTTCGATTACACTGTCCAACACGATTTTTGGTCTGCAATATCCGCTGGGCGTTTCTCGTAGAGTTTTTCGCCCTGAACACGAATCCGCAAGCAGAAATGCTCTATCACACTCGGTTTTTGAGAAATTCGATTTTGAAAAAAACTGCAAATTTTCAACTTTGAACATTTTTTGTGTCGAAACGGTAATAGTTATTCGGTTGCTCGTTGCGTTAAATTATTCTATGAACCCTCCCGAATACAACGATATAAGTTATTATTGCATTATGATCATTTAAATATGTTTAAACAACTATCAAAGGGAAAATGACACCCGAAATGCACCCATTTTTGAAGATATCTTTCAATTTATTTCCAAAACTAAGGGTCTAGGAAAAAATCTGACCATTCCACGCGATGCAGCAGACATTTTTCCTTCGGAAATCATCAACAAAACTGGTAAGTCACGTTTTGTTTTCAATACAGAAGCGAAATAATTTGGCAAAACGCGCGTTGTCGACAGTGGTAGTCAACGGCGGCGCGCGGTCCACTGCCGCTCAGCGTAACACAATCGCTTAACGCGCCTGAGTACCACTGCTGGCACCGCGCGTTTTGCCAAACTATTTCGCTTCTGTATTGAAAACAAAACGTGACTTACCACTTCTGTTGATGCTTTCCAATGGAAAAATGTCTGCTGCATTGCGTGGAGTAGTCAGATTTTTTCCTAGACCCTTGGTTTTGGAAATATATAGAAAGATATCTGCAAAAGTTGGTGCATTTCAGGTGTCATTTCCCCTTTGATTGTTGTTTAAACAAATTTAAATGATCATAATGCAATAATAACTTATATCGTTGTATTCGGGAGGGTTCGTAGAATAATTTGACGCAACGAACAACCGAATAACTATTACCGTTTCGACACAAAAGATGTTTAAAGTTGAAAATTTGCATTTTTTTTCAAAATCGAATTTCTCAAAAATTGAGGGTGATGGCGACAAACGGTTTGCGGATTCGTGTTCAGTGCGAAAAACTCTACAAGAATCACCCAGTGGATATTGCGGAACAGAAAAAAAGTTTCATTTTGTTGGACTGTGTTATTAGAGCCTCAAATAAAGAATAAAGATAAAGTATCATATATTCGATTGTTATTTAAATAATTTTTTATCTAGATAATGCCCAACTCTGCCTCACACGCTCGTTCTCTGTAACAATAACGTTGTTACAATATTATTTTGGCTTGAATGTAGTTAAAAGCGTTTTGTAACCAGAAAGTCAATATCTCGAAAGTTCCGAGCAGCATTATACATCCTTAGGAGATAATGTCGAACGCTTAAACTCTTATGATAGACCGTTTACGCAGTTGCAAGAAGGGAGAAATTCAGATGTGTCGGAGGAGGTTAGCTAAATCCTGTGAATCACGCGTATTCATTGAAATCCAGATGTGAACGAATGCGAGGATAACAACAGTAGTTGCGAGCATAAGTGCGTGAATACAGCGGGATCGTTTCGTTGCGAGTGCCCGAAGGGGATGAAACTGGGCGAGGACAGGTTCATATGCAAGGGTGAGTGATTTGCGCCGGAATATACATACATCGTCGACCATGCAAACTCCTCGTCTCCTCGCGGAAAGCAACAAGTGTGAACACAATCGCGAACGAGTCCGCCATTTTACTGATATTTATGAGGGTAGATGTCCCAATTACCGTGCCCTGTCCCTATTACCGTGCCTTTATGCTTAAAGAAGCTTTAATTGTTTAAAAATGCAACCTACTCGTTTGTAACACATACATTAATAGTTTAACTTAATTAAAAAAATTTCTTTCCTTATTTATGTATGCTAGTTTTTTGTACGGCTTCTTTAACTATATAGGCACGGTAATAGGTACAGGGCACGGTGATTGGGACATCTACCCTATAAGAAATTCAGTCGTTGGCACCAATAGTCTTTTATTGTAGTTATTCACAATTTTGATTTAGTGTTACGTTTGATTTAATTATTATTTTCTATATAAATTAATTTCAAATATTATTTCCAATATTCAATTCTTTTTATTATATTGAGTTCACGCTTTAAGTATTTTTATTTTTAAGAATGGTGAATAGAAAGTGGTGTAAATATATGTATGTAAATTTGTCAAGGATAGATCAAAGTTTAATTTAATGTTGGGATAATACCTGTCGACTTTAACTTCTGGGATTAGTCGAGGCACTTGTGGAATTTAAATTTTTTCAGATTTGTGTTAGGCGAATTTGTAATATCTATGGGTGTTCCACAATGATATGTATAAAAGATATTGGTACTGTTGCTTATGATAAACGAAAGTATAGAAACTGAAACCAAAAATAAGACTTGTCAAGAGAATAAGGGTGCCTTTGTGCAAATGATTAACCCTTCGTGGTCACACCTTCTTATAATCACAACTTGGTCGCACGGGGTTCACTGTACCCCAGCGTCATTTTTTGAGTTACCATTTTCGTATTTTTGAATCTTTTAACTTTTCAGTGATACTTGTACATTCGTGATACTTACACAGTCATGGTCTAATAGTCTTTTTCTAGAAATGTAAATTTTGGTATGAACAAATTTGTAGTAGAAAATGAGCGATTTTCCACGGTCGTGGGAAAAACCGATTTTTTAAATATTTTTTTTATTTTTTTTGTTGCGATAAATCCCCCTTGGAAGACGTAAAGGTGCGACATTTCAAATCGAAAATTGCTCTTGGGGTGCGATACACCCCGTTAATTTAAAAAATTATTTACAGTAGTATTATTCATTATGTTTACTCCAACAGATTATTACCTGCAAACTAACTATGTAGTTCGTGACGTAGTGCACACCTAACAGGTATTCAGATGTCTATTGATAAATAGTATTTTAAAAACCAGCAAACTAAGTTATAACCAACATCCTACCTGCATCTTATAATGTTCCCCTCGATCTTTTGTATCTCCTTAAAAGCATTTTTTCTATTCAGCGTATTAAAATGGAACATCCTGTATAGTGTATAATATGAACAGAGGATTTAGAAGCATCAGTTGGAGTGCAATAAAATAAACCAGAGTATAGTGTAGTAAAAATACCAAAATTTAGAATCTTAATTAATTGATACTCTGATTAAACATTTTTACATACATTTATTTACACCCGATTTACTACTTTAAGGGGTTATACCTAGTCAGGAGACCGAAAATTTTTTTTTTGAAAAACGGAAGCATGTATTTTTACAAAACTTTTTGCGCTTAAAAGAGCAACATTTAAAGAAGATTTGGTAATTTTTTCGTAAAAAAATATTTGCATTTATAATAAAATTACAACCGACATCCAAGAAGCCTTTTTAAAAAGTTGTTTTGCGGTGAGCACTGCCATTCAGAACCAGATTATCTAAAATCAAAAAACAAAAAAGATTTCGTTAGTATATTAATGTATCTTCCGATTGACGGGGGAATTTCCGAAATATTAACTTAAAAAAAAATGGCGACTATTTAAAGTTTGAAGTTCTGATTTTCGCGCGAAAAACCGCAATTTTTCGTTGATAAAATCGAAAATATACATTGACAAAAAAAATGCGAACGACATTCTGTAGATTTTTATATAAAAAATAAGCCCACAAAATTTTAGAAGGATTGGCGCAGTGGTTGTTGAGATATCTTACTCACCGTTTTTAAAAAGGCTTCTTGGATGTCCTTGTAGTTTTATTATAAAACGTAAATATTTTTCTACAAAAAAATTACCAAATGCTCTTTAAATGTTGCTCTTTTAAGTGCAAAAAGATCCATAAAAGTATATGCTTCCGCTGGTTCAAAAAAAATTCACAAACATTCGCCTCTTTTCGGCCGCCTGACTAAGTATAACCCCTTAAGGGGGAATCCCATTCTTTGTACTAGAAACATAGCAAAATTTGGGATCTTTTTTTAAGAAACCAGCGATTCGATTCATCCGAAATTTGGACCATGTTTTGATGCATCTTTGAGGAAGGTGCTAGTTTCTTAAAAAAAATTCACAAATTTTGCTATGTTGTTAGCCGATGAAATAGGATTTCACCCTTAAACGTTTAAAATGTCCTGCGAAAGATACGTTTAAAGTATTTGAAATTACTCCTCTGCGTTGCTGTTCGATGTTTAGATATCAACGAGTGTCTTCTGAATAACGGGCACGGGCCTTGTCAGGATACGTGTCGGAATACCATAGGCGGCTACGAATGTTCCTGCGACGGTCTGCAGGACTCCGAACTGTCAGCCGACAACCACACATGCCAGAACTCAGGGCTGTGCGGCGTCAACAACGCTGGATGCTCTCACACCTGCCTCTCCACGATGGGCCGTGTATTTTGCCTCTGCCCGGACGGTTTCATCCTGGAGGACGATTGGAAGACTTGCCAAGGTAACAGAATTTCTGCCCCGCTTATTTATTTTCCAATTAGAAATACGACGAAATTATAATAATCTATTCTGAAGAAAATGTGGAAAACATCGAATTGTTGGATATATTAGCAAGCGAACAGTAGAAATTGGTAACTCGAAGATACAAGTTTCGAGTTTCGATGGTACGGAAATTAGACTGATGCTAGCTGTTTCGTAGATTTACAGTAGCGCATAAAGATTAGGATACAATTACTGTATATATGGGTGTCACATAATGTATGGGACCTCTTCACTGTCAGGAATAGATTCAGCGCTTAAGGCAGGATACCACCTTCGCACTTAAAAAAAATTGAAAATTTTTTTTGTTCTCAAAGTACTCTTTCAAGTGTATAGAATCGAAATTCATTCATTAGAAAGGTGACCGGAACCTTTTTCTTGTGTAAAAACCGGATTGGAACAGATATATAAATCTATATAAAACTTTAAGGGGGGTCACTCAAGTGAAAATGAACTACCAGTTATTTTACAGATAAAAATTTGAAAATATGTATTTCCATATTATTTTTTACGCTGAAATGAATTATGTAAGAATTAATACAGTGACATTTTTTTTTCAAAAATTTAAAAAAAAAATTTCGAAAAAATTATTCGATTTTAAAATCCATACCCTTATCTCTGTAGTATTGTACACAAAGACTGCAGAAAAAATTTCAGCTCGATAACTTCATTTTTGTCCGAGTTATAAAGTTTTTATGTTTTGGCGTAGTAACTAATAATCCTGTACTTGGCGTCGAGACGCTACCGCGTCTCTAGAAACGCTCCTGCTCCGTACGTTGGACCGACCAAAATGAACTACCAGTTATTTTACAGATAAAAATTCGAAAATATGCATATCCATATGATTTTTTACGCTGAAATGAATTATGTAAGAGTTAATATAGTGACATTTTTTTTTTCAAAATTTAAAAATAAAATTTCGAAAAAATTATTCGATTGTAAAATCCATACCCTTATTTCTATAAAATTGTATACAAAGACTGCAAAAAAAAATTCAGCTCGAAAACTTCATTTTTGTCCGAATTATAAAGTTTTTATGTTTTAGTTACTACCCCAAAACATAAAAACTTTATAATTCTGAAAAAAATTAAGTTTTCGAGCTGAAATTTTTTTTGCAGTCTTTGTATACAATTCTACAGAAATAAGGGTATGGATTTTTTAGTCGAATAATTTTTTCGAAATTTTATTTTTAAATTTTTAAAAAAAATTTGTCACTATGTTAACACTTCCATATTTCATTTCAGCGTAAAAAATCATATGGATATGCATATTTTCGAATTTTTATCTGTAAAATAACTGGTAGTTCATTTTGGTCGGTCCAACGTACGGAGCAGGAGCGTTTTAGTTACTACGCCAAAACATAAAAACTTTATAACTCGGACAAAAATGAAGTTTTTGCGCTGAATTTTTTTTTGCAGTCTTTGTATACAATTCTACAGAAATAAGGGTATGGATTTTAAAATCGAATAATTTTTTCGAAATTTTTTTTTTAAATTTTTGAAAAAAAAAATGTCACTGTATTAATTCTTACATAATTCATTTCAGCGTAAAAAATAATATGGAAATACATATTTTCAAATTTTTATCTGTAAAATAACTGGTAGTTCATTTTCACTTGAGTGACCCCCCTTAAACGCGTTTTTCTCGAAACGATGTTTTCCAAATCGGCGTGTCAGATTACTCCTATAATTTTCATCCGATTGACTTGAAACTTTGCACAATTCTTCCCCGTGGTGTAATCTAACGATGTACGTAGGACTTTTGCTGTAGCGTTGTTATTTTTCTTTTGGTGCGCAATTTTATAAACTTCTTTAAACTTTTTTACCCTAAAAAAATTGACCTTTTTGTTCAAATGGCCGCCATTTTCTTAAAAATCGAAATTTCGTAAAATCCCTACGTACAGCATTAAAAAATATTGTTGCCAATAGGAACATTCTTTGGTTTTTTTTCTAAGAGCCACGTACAAAGCGGAATTTGACACGCCGTCTAACGATGTTCCTCCAAAGGAGTGTATTTTGGCGCCACCTACAAGAGATTATTTTTCACTTTTTCAGTTTCAAAAAACGTGTAATTATAGATTAAAGTTACATTAATGAATGACTGAAACCGATTTTGTTTCTGCGCATTCTTTGTATGCAAAAAAAATTCATGAAAAACGCCTCCAAAATCGCAGTCAAAGGTGGTATCCTGCCTTAAAAATAATCGCATCAGACTGTTAAAGGAAATGAGGTTTATATACCTACACTTTAAATAAAGGAAAACGCAGTCCACCGACCATTACACACTATGTACTATATAAGACAAGCGTACAGATTGAACATTAATGTGGGGATCAGGAACCCCCATAACATAAGAGGACAATACGGAATAACTAAGATCGGGAAGTCGGCGGTAGCCGAGGTGGTTAAGGCGGCTGGCCAGCGCGCTACGAATCGGTAGATCGCGGGTTCGAGTCCCGTCCCGGAGGCTCACCTTTTTTTTTCCGTGATCCTACATTAAGGAAAAGCAGAAAAGCGGTACATTACTCAACCACGCTGTATACAAGAAACAATCAAAAATAAAAGAACAATCAAGCGGAAACACGCACGTCGCAGCAGGTGTCGCTAGATGCAATAAAGCACGCGCATATACAAAGCGCACATACACATATTTGTGTAGACATCGCACAGACCATGTGAACATATATTCTATTTGATTTATCGGGAGATAACACACGGTTCAGACGATTGTGGCCGGTCGAGATTCGATTGTGGGATAGCTTACCATGGTTGGCCCTTTTTCGTCGCTAACATTCTACAGTATTTCATGAGCATGGCTTAGGGCACTGTCAACTCACCGATTCCCATCTAGAAAATTCCTATTTCGCGAGGAAACATCACCGTGACGAATGCAGGATGCGTCGCTCTGAAATTTCAGCACTGCAGAAAACTCCACACACCACGCAGAACTGTGGGTAGAATTGTCGCTTTTGTTTTCACACGTACGTTTCTGCTAGCTACATTCTTCAGTCGGCGTTTGCATGCGGGAAATATTGTGGTACTTTATTTTGGTCCAGTCTTGCGCATCACACTTTTCAACGCGACACACCGGAATAAGCGTTCTACGCTTACCAAGTGTAAGGGTGAAAAAGTTCACCTCCATCAGGCGCGTCACACTTCTAAAGGTGAAATCCCACGGCGCGAAAAGTCAGAGTTCAAATCCCGGTGCGGATATTCTACTTTTTTTCTTCAATTATTCTCGACTTTCTCTTTCTATATTCTCAGAAGACTAAAGACTTGAGAACTGTTAATTTACAAAGCACGCCACACGGACAGAAGGTAGGGTACGCTTCTAGTGGCGCGTTACAAGCCAGAAGGGGATCGCATCTTTAGCAGCAAATCAAGCTTCGAAAATACTTTGTAAATTAACAGTTTTCAAGTCTTTAGTCTTCTGAGAATGTAGAAAGAGAAAGTTGAGAATAATTAAAAAAAAAAAAGTAGAATATCCGCACCGGGATTTGAACTTTGGACTTTTTGCTTGCGACCCAAGCGCTTCGATGTCGGTAAAACGAATTCTCGCCGGAGAGCGCCGACCGACCCGCGAAAACCCACGATTCTGGCATCACTGCTACGAATAGTTTGCCCAGGAACCCATTTCCCGGCAACGCTGCGTGTGTAGAGCGGTATTTAAGAAAACAGGAAATGAATTATGCTCGGAAACGCCACGCGCATAGAATAGAGTCCCAAAAATTATTCTTAAAGTAGACAAAAAAAAACTAGTCCTTTTCGTAGCCGACATTTTTTTCAATTTGTCGCAAAAGGGCGGGCACATGTATTCAGTCATAAAGTCGATTTCTATGTTCAAATGTCCACCCTTTCGCGATAAATTGAGATGGTCTTATTAAATTACAGTTCTTGCTGCACTCTTTCAAGCTGTTGGCAATATAAATCAGCATTGATGGTTGTATTTGGATCGAGTAACCCCATAATATTAACGAAGTGGTCGACAAAATTTATGCAGCAACCTAATAAAAGTCGATTTTGTAGATTCGAAACAGGGGAAGAGCATTAAATAAAAGAAATACGGTCTTATTGGTTTGTAGATGTGGACGAATGCGTACAACCCGACCTGCAAACAGAAATGTGCCGCTATGGTTGCATTAATACACCAGGATCTTATCGATGTGCTGAAGCAATGGAGCTGAAGGATCAGCCGATACTGGACAGCTTGTCGATCACCTGCCTGCCAGGTTACGAGGCCACCCCCGATGGAACTTGTATCGGTAAGTGGTTTAATCCGTACAATCGATTTAACAGGACGTCGGATTTGGAAATACAGCCCTTCGGCCGGCATATTCCAATGACTCACTCTGTTGGAAACAATTCTATTTTAACATGCGGTTATAATTCTTACGATACAGGTAGGATTCTTCTACCCTGTGAAACGAAAAGTTAATTTCGCGTTCAGCACGGATCGATTAATTCGAATAGCATGAATAAGTTTCTTGTTATTTGAAATCTAAAGGGTGTAGCGGGTTACGAATGTTACGATGGCCAAATGTGAGTCATTCGAAAGCTTATAAAACAAAACAATTTGTGGCAAAAATTGAAAATCAGGGTTTTGCTGAATTTCTCCTATGCAGGAAATTTTTTAAAAAAATCAGAGGCTTTTTTGTTACCGAGACGCATATTAGGGAATTGTTTCAGATTTTAAATTTCACTTGGAGAATAAGAGCCGTCGCACAGTGGTTCCAAATTACTAAAAACCGGAAAACCACGCAAAACGTACTGCAATTTAGTCAGAAATCGGCGCCCGAGGGTTTCTGCGGTCCCCACACAGCACATGACGTCCCGAGGACGTCAGTTTTAGGTCCCTTCTAGGACTTTAGGTCTGAATGTCCCGATTGGTAACAAGACGTCTGTGGGACGTCTATAGACGGCTTTGGGACGCTTTTGGGACGTCGGTAACTACAGTGGCGCCATCTGTACAAAGTCCTAAAGACGTCCTTGGGACGCATTTGGGACGCGTTTGGGACGTGTTAAATACGTCTTTGGGACGGCCTTGGGACGCTTTGAGGACGTCGTGTGCTATTGTAGGGATCCGATAAGGTTCATCGACATATGCCACCAGAGGGCTACCCGGCTCGAGAGTTTCTCGCTGGTGTTCCATCGCCCTCCGGTTGGTATATATAAGAGTTCTGTCCCAGTCCTGATACACAGCTTGTCTAAGGCAGGGTTCCGCCAGGTGAGCCTTACTGACGAAAGTCCTGTGGGGGACCCGGGCGAAAGGCTTAATTCATCGATAAAAATAGGTCTTAATTACGTTTTTCGAACGCCTGTGTTCAGTCCTAATCCATGCGCTTAAAAGACGGGTGGTGGTGGTGTACCCCCCAGGACCACTTTTTTTGTAATATTCGTCGTTCAGAGGACGTATATAAGCCGTTCGTGGGAAATTCGGGACGTCCCGAACGAC
Source organism: Andrena praecox (assembly GCA_963932275.1). Classification (NCBI taxonomy): domain Eukaryota; kingdom Metazoa; phylum Arthropoda; class Insecta; order Hymenoptera; family Andrenidae; genus Andrena; species Andrena praecox. The sequence continues at coordinate 45,633,058 of OZ010729.1, read as the reverse complement.
TGGGATGGACGTCCCTGGGACGCTTTTAGGACGGCTGTATGCTGTGTGCGAGACGTACCCGGGACCACTTTTTTGGTAACATTCGTTGTTCAGGGGACGTATATAAGCCGTTCGTGGGAAATTCGGGACGTCCCTGGGACGTCCGGTACGACTGGGACAGACGTCCCTGGGACGCTTTTAGGACGGCTGTGTGCTGTGTGGGTCACTGATTACGAATCTGAAATTCCAAATTTTTAAAACAAAAAAAAAACGAATCCAATATGGCGGACAGGTATATCAGAAACATATCAGATTTGGTCTAAACTTGGTATCCTACAGCTTTCGAGGTCGCTGATTACGAATCTGAAGTCAAAATTGCAAAGAAACAAATGGTGGATCTAATATCACTGGTATAAACGTTGTATTGAGGTTACGATTACAAAACGCACTCGCGCGGTGCAAAGAAAAATACTTACCAGGAAAAAACATGGCTTCTGTTTTAAACGTTTAATATATATATATATATATTTGAACAAAGATTGAGAAAAAGGAAAGTGGATTTATGATTAAAAAATATATTCGTTGGAATGTTCACGCTCGCGTTTGATTTGCACTTGCTCGTCGGCTTGCCGGGAAACGGGAAGTGAAGAGAGACGCCGACCGGCAATCGGTCAGCGCATCGATCGCGCGGAGCGCCCTCTTGGTCGGAAGTTGCGGCGCGAAGTACGAACAAGGAACGCCGAATTAAAGTATTCATTTTAACACGTTGTGTTGGAGTTAATTTTTGTGAAAATTTATTATTTTCCGATTGTTGACTGAAACGATATAATTAGAATGTGGAATTTAATATGACGACGTTAATTTCAAAATTTTTAAAAATTATTTTGAAAATTTTATTTTTTTCGATTCTAGTGAAAAAACTCAACATTTCTGCGTTTAGTGGGTCACGTAGTTCAAGTATTATTGTCAAAAATAATAAAAGGAAACTATGGATTATAAGTGATGTTTGAAATAATGAATGCTGTTTTATTCATATAATAAATACACTTGACACTTTAAATTTAAATATCTTAAAAAACCGCAAATTTTCTCAAGTGGATATCATACTTGACATGTTACTTTATGTCAAGAAACTTGTTACAGCCGTCGTCGGCTCTGCGTAGCTGACAAGGGAAGTTAGGCAACCCGAAAATTTAGAAAATTATGTATAGTTTATTCGTAAGACAAACCCTACTTTTTTAGGTGCGTAAGACTTTTGCTTTTTTTTTACAAAAATGCGGAATCTTTTTTCGTGAAATATCTCGAGAACGGTGAGGGATATCGAAAAAAGGTTTAAGCAAAAGTTTCATCCTTTTTTTTTATATCTACAAAACTGCGTAAAATAATTCTTGGAAAATCCATATTTTTCAAGTGTTACGCAGTTTTGAGATATAAAAAAAAGATGCAACTCTTGTTTAAACTTCTTTTCGGTATCTTTCACTCTTCTCGAGTATTCCGCGAAAAATAAAATTTGGTATCCTTTTCAAGCAGTGATTTCACCCCCCAAAAACTGCACTAAAGCACCAACAAAAATTAGCGCACAAAGTTGCATACTTTTCTGAATTTCCGGGTTGCGCCTTCCGGTCCAGGCACCCGATGGGACGACTCATTTTCCCCTACAACACACATAGGAAAATAGGAAAGCAAACATTACGCTTTAGAAGGTGTTCTCGCCCCGAAGAACCAAGAAGTAGCAGTAAATAAAATTGCCTGATACTTCTATCGAAGTTTCCTACAGACCTGCAAAGTTCAAAAAGATCGGAATTTTCGGGTCACCGAAGTTCCCTTGTTAGAACACAACTGTAGCCTGACCTAGTCTCTGGAATCACGTTCTGTATACTGGATAGAATTCTTCTAATAAAGTAACGATTCTCAGCTAGACTTTTCTCCTATTACAAAGGGGATGATCTGCCACGAAGTGCGTGTTAGTCTCGTTCTTGTTACGATAATGGACGCTTTTTATCGATTGCACCCTTGCGGCCTGAGGGAACCCACATTGCAGTCTTATGTATATCCCAGAGGAATGTGTTCGACGCGGTCGTAACAACGATATTCTTCTTCGGTCAGCGTAATTGCGTCTGTCGTTCATTTCGTAGCGCGAAATTTCGGAATAGCCGGCCGATGGGTAGCACGATAACAATTCCCCATAGGGAGATGAGCATCCTAACGAGATTCCGCCGCCCGGCCCTAGTCCTGCCCCATAATACCGTTCTAGACGATCCGGGGACGTAATCGAATTAGTTTACACATGGATCCACTCTGTAGGTCGGCGGCTTCTCCGTTGCAATATTGGATCTAGACCCGGGATCATTAGTGCTTAGAAAGCTGTCCGAATTAACAGTACAGCTGGTGATTCGATCCTTTCGTTCACTACTTTGCTGATCCCAACAAAACAAATGTGAATGTTTCTCTGCCAAACGAAATTCACGCAATGTACTGATGGCTATAAAAGTGGCACGAGCCATGTATTTTTCAGTTCGAGGTATCTACATTTTTGTATTTTTAACGTGCAACATAAATTTAAAAAAAAATGAACAATAATTTTTTATTAATATTTCGGAAACTAATAAATACCCGAAGCTACAATTTTAGATTTGGGGTCCACAACCCCTTCTCACCAAACCTCATCTCGATCGGCCACCGATCCCTTTCGGAATAATATCCCATGAATTATTATGTTCAGACACTGTCCCTTGACATTTCGACCCCTTCGGGTGTTTAGAATTCACGTGACCCGGCGGGGTCATCGTTTCCCGCAGTGGTGTGGTGCAGCCGAGGTTTCCCACGAAAAACTGATATTCAATAATTGGAGGCACTCATGTCCCCACCACTTTCTAAGCCAAATTTCGTAGCATAAAAAGGCCCAGGAATCCATACTCGGTGGCCCATTTTAAATGTAGTAGGTACATTTAGAAGAAAGAGGCTAGCAAGATTGGGTTACTATTTTCTCTTTGAGGGCCCCGCGTTTTCCCAGTGCGCGTAAAAGACCTTAAAAGTTGGCATCAATTCCTAGGCGTCATGGAAGCTTATGTTAATTAAATAACTTAATTAAAAACGATTATTTTAAAGTAAAGAAAGCAACGGTTCCTTTTTAACATTATTTAATACATTTTTCTACATATTTATATATATATATATATATATATATATATATATATATATATATACGATAAACACCTATTTATTTTTTATGATACGGCAATGTAGTGATCATGTTAATGATCATGTGTGTAGTATGATCATCACGACTTATAACTGGAGGCAATAATAAGTTTAAAGCTTCTTTGGGCAGGGATTGACGATTTTTTTAGGGTAATCGTCTCTTGCTGGTTATTACGGGATCTGAACTTAATAAAAAGTGATTAAAAATATCGTGATTGCAAAAAGACATTATTTTCATGAACTCGGAACCTGTTTGAATAACTTGAAATTTTAGGGATTCGAGCAAAAACGAGCACAATCTGAAAGTTAATCTCAGTTCTTTGATAATCAGAGATGATAACTGTGCAAACAACAATGCTGGATCGGACTTGGAAGTTAACTACCCATACAGCACACCTCGTTGCAGCAGTATTGCAGGGACGTTGCTGCAATATTACGTTGTTGCAGGTTGCATTGCAATATTGTAGGAACGTTCCTGCAATATTGACGTGCATTATTGGAGTGGCAATGATCCTACAATATTGCAGCAATATTGCCATTTCGTTGCCGTGCAATGTTCCGTTGGCAACGATGGTACAATATTGCAGCAATATTGCCATTTCGTTGCCGTGCAATGTTCCGTTGGCAACGATGGTACAATATTGCAGCAATATTGCCATTTCGTTGCCGTGCAATGTTCCATTGGCAACGATCCTGCAATATTGCGCCCACATCGTCGTGCAATGTTCCAGTGGCAACAGTCCTACAATATTTCTGCAATATTGGGCGCACATCGTCGTGCAATGTTCCATTGCCAACGATCCTACAATATTTCTGCAATATTGCGCGCACATCGACGTGCAATGTTCCAGTGGCAACGGTCCTACAATATTTCTGCAATATTGCGCGCACATCAGTCGTGCAATACTGTAGTGAAAACTTGTGGAAACATTACAACAATATTCTGAAGCAACTATGACTTTGTCAAAATTTTTCGAAATATGTACATGACGTCGAGTGGATTCTACGGCGTGTTTCATTTAACTGGATACGCACCGCAATATTGCCGAAGAGTTGCAGGATCATTGCCACAATTTTGCCGTTTCGTTGCAGAATCATTGCCGGAACGTTGCAGGACTACATATTCGTAAGTTTGCCGCAACTTTGCAATAATACACACCTGCAATATTGCGAAGGCGGACATAGGACTGAACCTGCAACGTCTCTGCAATGTTATGTTGCAACATTGCCATCTTGCACCGCATCATTGCAAAGACGTTGCTGCAATGTTATGGTGCTGTGTGGGTAACAAGGGAACCCCGCGAACCCGGACACACCGATTGAAACGCAACTTTGTGGGTTTTTAGAGTGACTCAAAACAAGAACAACTGTGTGTTTCATTTTGGCCCTATCGTCCTTTAAGTGAAAACTAACCTCAAAGTCAAATTGGCACTTCCACTTTTTCGCCTATAACTCTCAAAGTACAACACACAGAAAAAAATGTTTCAAGCAAAAGTTTAATGCTGCAATAAGCGCTGGAAACTTCCGTTAACAAAATATTTGAAAAAGTTTTTTTCATCAAATATTTTTCTTTTTAAACTCTTTTCAAAATTTCGTGAACGCAAGTTTTCAGCGCTTATTGAACCATTAAACTTTTGTTTGAAACATTTTTTTCTGTCTGTTGTACTTTGAAAGTTATACGCGAAACAGTGGAAGTGCCAATTTGACTTTGAGGTTAGTTTTCACTTAAAGGGCGATAGGGCCCAAATGAAACAAGTCGTTGTTCTTGTTTTGAGTCACTCTAAAAACCCACAAAGTTGCGTTCCAATCGGTGAGTCCGGGTTCACGGTGTTCCCTTGTAAGTAAATGTTTAATTGTGTATGAATTAAGGTTATACGAGGCAATTTTGAATTAAACTTTATGAACACCTGAAACTGAAGTCTTCATCGCGAAACAGAAGTTTAAAACCCAGAAAACACAAAAAATAGCTACACAAAATCGTTTGATAAATCGTTTGGAGTAAACATGTAATGGAGTTCCTACAGCTAACTGCATTTGACCGACTCGGGTAAGGAAGGAAGAGTTGTAGTAGGCTGTGGATATACGTTTTATTGTTCCCACATATTTCAACTACACCAGGGATAAAAAATCAGATATGTGAACATTCTCTTGTATTTCGATTTTTCGCCAACTTTAAGGTCTCCTACTCCACTGTGGTGCGTTAGAAATTGTAGACAGGTGGGATCAGTTTCCGCGACAATCTCACACTCAACAATTGTAAAGTCCTGCGACTCTTAGTTAATATACTTAATACTACTTGTATATATTTTGGAATTCTTCTCATTCGAAAGCCCAAGGCAACCTTTGAATTTCCCGTTGAGCCGAACACACAGCGATATACTTTCACCGCTTGAAGTATATCGCATTATACAGTTACGAGGCTAAACTAAGTTTTCCTGGTGGCTCCCGGTGTTAACCAGGCACCGGTCCGTCCGCGAACACTTACCTTCCTAGTGGCTCCCGGTGTTAACCAGGTACCGGTCCATCCGCAACTAACAAACTTCATAAAACAACCGCAGATCCTTGGCTTCGCAGCTGCCAATCTCATTGCCCTCAGCCTCGGCTGGTAACAGAATTAAATGTAATAAAATTGTTTATATAATGAGATATCTCACGTTTTATATTTTACAGCATATTTTATAGCACGCATATCACTGTCAATATCTACATGGCAAAACAAATCTAGCTCGAACAGCGCCATCTTGTGTTCATTTTTTTACTTACTGTTAGTTAGTGAGTAGTTATTAAGTCGGTGCAAAAGTTCGTTTGCTCAGTGTCAGGCGATGTTAAGTATACGGAAATGTCTTTTTTGTACTACGCCTACTTGCACTTTTACTAGAAAAGTGGCAAAAGGTTATAGATAGCCAAGGAAAATACATTGATTAAAAAACCAGGTAATATAGATTTACTTCTACTAAAGACTTGGGTTCAACGCAGTGAACGAACTTTTGCACCGAGCTACTTAGTATTTAATTTGTGATCCTTGAGCCCACGTTTAAAAGCATTCTGTATAAATGTTTATCGCTTGAAATTTCTCATCGTATCGAAGTTTGTTTTGTGTTTCGATAATTCCTTAGATATTTCGATTGGCAACATTCGTAACAATTACGCCATGTTTCAATTGATATAAACATAGAATTTATAATAAGAAGATTTAAAGCTTGAAACCTTTTCGGTTCCAGCGTATTTTTGCTGCCTCAGCGTCGAACAGAATAATTCTGTTCCCGGTTCTCGGCAACCTTCGCTCGGTCCTCTAATATCCTCCCAAGATTGACACCGTAATTTTATCGCTCGTAAATCTTCTCCGTAGCCGAATCCAGAATTTGTCAACAGTGTTAAATTCCGTTTAAGCAGTGGTTGCTCTGCAACTGATCTAAAACGTTTGCTTCTCGCTGCATTTAACTATCTATTTAGTGATTTGTAGTTTGCAAAAGGACGTCACCTCTAGCGTCAATCAATTTTTTGGATTATCGAAGGTCGTGTGTTAATATTAAATTGGACGTGAGTTTCCCGGATCTTTATTTAAATATAATGCAGTAGAACAAAGCGTCTGATTTAACTATAGCTCTGACTTTGCACATAATGTTAGAAGTGAAGAAAGTTTTCAACGATTTCTATGAACATCATTCCATTTCCAGGATAAATAACTTGTAAAAATTAATCGACAGGATAATGATCTTGTTTTCTATGGGATTCTAGTATTTATCTGGTAGCTTTCGAATTCCACCATGGAGAAACAATTCATTTTTCAAAGATATGGTATTAGAGATACATATTTAGAAGCGATAAGTAGATATTCGAATTCAAACTCCCTAACCTAACCTAACCTAACCTAACCTAACCTAACCTAACCTAACCTAACCTAACCTAACCTAACCTAACCTAACCTAACCACCTTGGTTAACGTTCCGTGTAAAAAAGGCCAAGGTAACGTTGAAATCTTAAGAAATATGACACTTGCATATCTTCAAAAAACCAACTATCCAATAGACCTCGCTCAAGAAAACATATCCTTCCAACCATACAGCACACTTCGTGGCGGCAACGTTGCAGGAACGTTGCAGTATCCTTGCATTGTTGCATGATTGCAGCGCAATGTCGTTGTAACGTTGCTGCGACGTTGCCGTGCAACATTGCACGGGGCGGACATAGAATTATTGCTGCAACGTTGCATGAATGTTGCGTTGCCATGTTGCACGGCAACGTGCCTGCAACATTTCTGCAACGTTACAGCAACGTTTCCACACTGTTGCTGCAACGTTGCGCCAGTATTGCGGCAACGTTCCTGCAATGTTGCCGCAACGTTGCTGCAACTACCATTTAAACCTAAAATATTTCCGTTGTTTTTAATGATACGAGAAAATGTCTAAGGGAAAAAATGTTTGCTTCAGAGAGACAATTCTGACGGAGACGATTTTGTTCTCAAGGTTATATTTCCCGAAATTTCAAGATCATCCATGGTTTTTTTAATGGGATGACGTATTTTCATTACTATAACGTTATAGCGAATAAAAATACAAATTCAACCATGTATAATATGATTTTGCACACATTCAATATATATATATATATATATATATATATATATACGGTCAATGGAATATACACATATTCCACGTCAACCGGATCACCTTCGAGTCCAAAATTTGGGAAAACGTAGACAAACGTGTGAGGGCTTAAATTGTTTGTCTGCACATGTACTTTCGAAAGAAAGTTGGTATTTTGAAAAATTCAATATGGCGGCTACAATCTGCGAAATTGGGAGATAGTTTAGTAATACTATTAATAAAAATCTAAAAATGACTCGAACGGCTTGAAAATGAAGTGATTACGAATCGACATCAGATGACAATTGATGAATTCAAAATGGCGGATTCAATATGGCGACTATACACCCAAGATCTTGTTCCAAGGGACTGTAAGTTACTCGAAATGATAATGAAATAATTACTCGGGGTTTCTGAGGCCACTGATCACGTATCTGAAGCCAGATTTTCATAATTCGAAATGGCGGATGGAACATGGCCGACCAAAATTTTGAAAAATTTTCAATTTTCGTGAAAATTTGCATGCAGGGGTTCGTTGGATCGCTCGTTACGAATTCGCTGTCTAAGGGCCCTTGAATGGGTGGGATTCTAGGAGAGTACAAAGTAAACAGGCGGAAATAAAGTGAAGTAGATGGTTACTTCTTCTTCAGTTTTAAAATTTTTTCTTTGCGGATCCATCATACTGGATGTGCCATTTTAATGTTTGCAAACCGATCTCATATTCTTAATTAGATAAGTCTTGCCATTCTTTTCGTTTGCTGATAAACAACCCTTCATATTTTTCGCAATTAAGAATATGAGATCGGATTGTCATATATACATATATACCGTTATTTATAATTTTCGCCCTACTGCCCGAAACGTTGCAGGAGACGGACATATAATTATTGCTGCACCCTTGCGGCAACGTTGCGTGAAACATTGCAATCTTGCACTGCAACGATCCTGCAACCTTGCTGCAACGAGAGTGTGCTGTATGGGCAGTGATATTTTTCTGTAATGTGATTGAAAGCTAAAGGAATTCTTTAGATGTTAAGTTATAATGTCACACCCTGTAAGTACACCCATATGAAGGATAACAAACCTCAGTGTGCAGAAAGCTCCTATTAAGCGGCAGTGCGTATCGAAAGTGCTATAAATGGACTATATATTTCCTCTTTGGCAAAAAGGCAGTTGGTTCCGACTATTCAAAGAAGCAAGATCTCTAGCCCATCTCTGGAGAAAGTCGAGGAAAACGAATATGAATTGCATCTAGGTCCACGAGGTTGAAGGCTTTTCCTTGCTTATCTCGAATTTGCAAGGACTGCGCACTTCCCGACCTACTGGATTCTAGGACATGTATAATCTAGCACGAGTTAACCTGCGATCAAGTCCATAGTCGAGAAGTCTTTGGTAGAGTGTGTTGCTGAAGCCTCTGGATAAGGCTATAGCTTTCACCCTGGTACGCGTGAGATATCTGCGAAGGCGAGATGCTCCGGTAGTCGAGAGCCCCGGTCGATTCCTGTGATATCGAATATGTCTCGTGTTAATCGGGTAAACTCAAACACAATACTACACCGGGCATATATTGTATAGGTAATATTTTATAATTATACTACGTACATTTTCATTTTCATATAACACTGTTAGCAATAACAGATTTATAATATATTACATCTTAATAACAGAATTATAAAACATCTTTATTCTGGTAAAACAATGCATTCTGTACTTATAATTTTTTCGAACGCGAGTATTCACAGTTTTGTAATCCTACAGGGCAAGGCACATGAAACGTGATAACTGATTAGGTATTCTCAAAAACATTGGAAATATTACTACAGGTTGTTTAACAAAATTACTAATAAAATAAAATATTTATCGCAAAAGTCTGGTCTTTAATTTAAACAAACCGATTTTCTGCTACTTTCCTTTATTATTCGACTTTTCCGTATAACTTGGAAACGAAATGTTTCCCAAATAATTTACTTAAACCACTGTAAAGGGCATTAAATAAGGTAGCAAATAAACAGAATTAAATTATTTTATCACAAATAAGTTAAAAAATTGAAAAATAAATAAATGTAAAAAATATTAAATTATACATCATTGGAGCGGAATATTTTTTTCCTACTTTTTGACGCGAATTTCATTTCGATATTTTAAAAAAGAAGACCCAAAAGGCGGGAAATTTTAAATCCGGACCACGGTGCGGCAGCGAACAGTATGTCGCGATGGATTCGCGGCAGTTTTTTATACGTGGCGGCTTATGGGCAGCTGCAGCGGAAATGTTTGTCTGAACAACCACATAAGCCGCCACGTATAGTAATGGATACTTTGCTTGTCGGCATATTAAAATCTTATAAAAATTAATTGCAACTGTTTATACTTTCATTCGTCCCTTAAGGTTCCAGTTGAGAAGAACATTTTTAATTATGATTTACATGGCTTAGATAATCTTGATGTAGCAAGGAAAAATTATAAAGTTTTAAGAAAATAATACAATTAAGAAATATGTTCGAAACAAAAATTATAGAAAGACTAACATTCTAATAAGAGTTTTGAAAATGAAACGAGGGAATTAGGGTTTGTCGGTTTTTAAAAACCGGGTTGAAAAACCGGTTTCTTTTATAAATTTGTAAAATTTGAAATTCGGTTTTTAAATTTAAAAAAACCGGTTTTATGTACTAGAATTAATATGTAAAAATGAATTAATTATTTAATTAAAAACGTTAACATTTTGACTTGAAATCGCTATTCGCACACAAGCATATTGTAGTAAGTAACAGTTTACTGTAAAACTAATTTTCATGAGTTCATATTTTCGGAAGAAAAATGCTAAATGAAATTAAGATTTATAAATTATATTTTGTACGGATTTTAGTTATTTTAGTTTGTTTCATTTGGTTTTGAATGCAGTGTATTTTATTGTGTTATATTTTTGTGGAGCCATAAATATTAAATGAACTCAATAATGATACGGATTTTAGTTTTTTTTTATTTATTTGCTTTTGTAAAGATAGATTATATTTTATTTTGTTATACGTTTGTAATTCAATATATATTAAAAGAACTGAACATTTTTAAAATAAGTATAAATATTTATTTTCTATTTTAAATATATTTTTTTGTGAAAATTCGAAAACCGGTTTTTGGGAATAGTGGTATTCGAAAACCGGTTTTCTCAAAAGTCGGTTTTTGTATAAACCCTAGAGGGAATCCCGATAACGGTTCTAATAACACGATAAGTGCATAAGTCCAGATGAAGAATACCTCGAATACCTTTTGTAGTGTTTTAAAATTAATACAAAATTTTACATAATTCAAGCCAGCCATCCAACTTTCTTTTCCATCTGTTGCTTACAGCCCGAAGATTAAGTATCATAATGTCTTTAGCGGAAAATTAAGCGCCAGGATATTCAAAATATAATTGTCGGCCAAACTAAAATCTCGGTCGATTCAGCGTCATGAAAACACCCCGTTAAATTACTGTCCGCAGTTTTTTGATTCACGGCAGTTAACTTTACTCGAAGCGGAACAACCGCTGCGCACTTTATATGATGAGCTAGCCATAATTTCATTAATGAATTCATTTAATTTTTGCAGAGCGCACGGCAACGTCGCATTTATCGCGGTCTTTTCACCGCGTTCAAATCGCGGCCGTTAAAGCAAGTTAGGTAACCCCTGCCAGAGTTGGACAAAATTTAATTTAATTACTAATTACTACTTGCTAATTGTTAATTACTATTCACAATGGGTCTCAATGGCTCATGTGGGTCTGAAATTGTAGAATTTGACAAACTATTTTAATAAAAAATATAGGATGAAATTATAAGAATAGTTAAATTTTGTTCTCAACACTCAACAGCCAATAAAAGCAATTATTTTGTTTGTTTCATCTAATATCACGTATTTTTTAATTCTTACAGGGCCTCTTTAACAAATAACGCAGTTGTTAAAGCGACCGTGACAATACCTTATTAATATAACTGTTATTATAAATAATGCTTGACGCGATTCATTGTTGGGATTGATTTTGAGCTACCAGTTGATTTTTCAGCAAACATTGTAACGACGATGAACGTTTTATATTTGTTTCTATTGTAAAGTTTAACTCCTTCCTTCGGTTATTCCTAAATAAACACTGGGTATTGCAGGCAAATTACAGGTAAAAACTTATAGAACTATTAAAAACAAATAAAAACATTTAACAAATGTAAGTTCCCAAATTTATTGCTTACAAAATGATCCGCTGGTCAAAGGGTTGAGGATACATTGACAAAACAGATCAATTCTCAATTCTTTGGGAGACAAATAAGAAGTTCACTACGAGCCCTTTGCTTGTCGAAGGAACTTCGACTACTCGCAAAGGACAGTGGGCTAGAACGGACACGGGCTAAACAATTCGAAGTAGCAGGTTCGTTGCTGGTCCAGCTTAACTGTAATTTCGGTTTACACAAACTTCTTGCGAGAAACTTTCATTAATGGGGTTTAACTTCGAGACCGTTTCACGAATGAGTAAGAAGGGAAAAAGGAAAGGTCATACAAGGGAGTGTCCGCCTTCTCTCGGTCGGCGGGAGAGTTTCGCGCGAAAAAGCGGAATACGCGAAGGACATTGTAAAGTTTCTGCCCGGCTACAAGAAATCCTGAATTAGTTTTGCAGAAGTCTTTATCGCAGGTTTTGTTTATCGCTCGCAAGAAAATCATCATTTTTTGGCATCTATGCCAGGCGGGCAGAGAGAAGCGTTATTGTATCTCCGGAAGACAATTGTTCCCGCTTCTTTTCCTCCGGAGGATTCAGCTTTCGCGCACTTCTTCTTCGTACGCTTTCTTACGAGAAAGAGCCTCGAACTGTGGTAGGAGAAAGGGTTTTCCTCTACTTTCAATTCTGCTCTGTTTCCATTTTACAACTCGAGGAAAGCAGCAAGCAATTTCGCGACTTTTACAGTTGCTGTTAGCTAGGGTGCATGTGCTCATCATGGGAGTCTGTGTAGACTGAGTTACGGCCGCAGTTACGCCAGTGAGGTTTACTCGCTAAACTATAACCGGGGAAGGAACCGTTTTCACTTGAGAGATTGACTAAAATCGTCTCCAATCACGGCTAACTTTCGTCAGAATTATTCGACGAGAGTGAACGGTATATACCGGGACTGGATGAAATAGAGCAATAGTTCAGGACTCTTGGTCAACCTGCGGTCGGTGGCCAGGGGCCGTCATGAATAATAACTAAGTGCAAAATGGAGACGTCTACTGATGAAAATTTAAATTTTAATATTCTTCGTTTGTTTTTATGAGTGTGCTACCAATTGATTGGCAATGTTTCTTCGATGAAAATGAATCTAGACTGTTTTTAAGGGGGTACACCACCTTGTAAGCCTAGAAGATTGAGTAAATTTAAAATTTGCTTTCTCGGGTAATTTTTCAGTGAAATATCGGGATCTTGTTAGGAGATGTTAGGAAACATTTGAACTTTATTTTCATACATTATTTATTACTTAAAGTTTTAAAACGGCGGAGTTATACAGCATTGTCTGCCGCCATGTCTTGCCAGCTGGCCCCCAGCACCGAAAGCGATTAGAACATAAAAAATAAAAAATACTTATTTCAACCTAAAGAAAAATCTATAATCTCTCAGTATAAGTAAAGGTAAAACCAGCGGCGCTGGCCGTGATGGACACATCGGTTCTCGTTAGATCACCGAAGTTAAGCATCACGGGGCGGGTACTGGGGAAGGATGGGTGACCACCTTTTTCTCCCGGTACGACGCTCGCTGCTGGGACCCGAGGGAGAGGAGAGGAAAAAACATAGGACTAATTATTATAGTTCGGTTGGGCTATATAACCTATACAGCACACTCCGTTGCCCGAAGCTTGCAGGAAGGTTCCATGGGGGTTGCCGTGGAATGTTGCCTCGGTGCGGACATAGGAACCTTCCTTGAACATTCCAGCCATGTGGCGGTGGAACATTGCCACTTGGAACCTTCCTGCCAGCCTCACGGAACGTTCCGGCCATTCTCAGGCAATGGTCACGGAGCGTTCCGGACATTCTCTGGCAATGCTCACGGAGCGCTCAGGACACTCTCTGGCAATGCTCACGGAGCGCTCAGGACATTCTCTGGCAATGCTCACGGAGCGCTGAGGACATTCTCTGGCAATGCTCAGGCAACTTTTCGGACATTTTACAACAAAGGTTCCAGAATCGATTCTTATATCGACTTTTCTCTAATTGCTATCAATAATAACAATACAAATAATAATAATATTGGCTCTGATGGAACTTCGCAAGTCCGCGTGGTGAAGCTCCAGGCATTGTGTGATGTCACTCACATGCGTCGCGACAGGTTGCAAAGCCAAAGCACGTAAGGAAGCACAAGTGTAAATAGTTAGAGCGTGATTACTTATTAATTGCTTGTAAATAATAAAAATGGTTAGAACGTGTGTGTCTTGTGGCGCAGGAGACCTGAGTGAATTGGATGAAGGTTTCACATATCACAGGTAAGTATATAGAATCCATGTACATACTATTTATAGGTTAAGTCGAACTTCATAAAAAGAAATATTTTTGTTTGTTTCATATAGATTTCCGTTGGTTACAGAAAATGGGCTTGCGCCAGAATTTCGTACATTCAAACAACGCCTTATTGTGTTATAATCATTTTGAAAAACACTGTTTCCAAGAAGGCAATTCTAAAGGCTGTTTTCTCCCTGCAAGCATCCCTACTATATTTGGACAGGATAAAAACAGATCTTTTGCAAGTAATAGATATGAATTATTTAAACTAAGGAGCTTATTTTTTAGTTAAAGTAACTAATATAACATATTTGATGCTTATTAACCAACTGCAATTGTTTAATTATTTAAAATACATATATTTCTCTGCTTTCTGTGCTACAAGCTTTTACTTTTCACAGTTTCCTTGTAAACATGCATGTACGGTATAACTTTCATTTCACTTTCCGTTCAATTATTTAAAGTAATAGTGATAGTTATCTTTTCATTGCTTCGCTTTAATGCACCCTGTGTTTGGCGTTACACGAATGCTGTTTGTAATGATGCCATTTTTCATGACTAAAATAATTTATTAATCACCTTTTATAGATTCATTTACTGAAAAGGATCAAATAAATTAATAGAGGATTATGTGACAGAAAAATATAGTTGGTACGGAAAATAGCAAAAACAATCATTCAGTACATTCAGACATGTACTAAAATTAGCAATGAGTAAGTAAATTTATTATTTATCATATTTCAGCACTTAAAATTGTAAAATTGTAAAATAAATGCATGTATTATTCCAGGTTCATTACATGCTGCATGCAGTAAGTACATTTTAAGTAAAGAGGACAGAAGAGCCTGAAACTGCACATACGCGGGTTTGAGAAGATCCACCAGAGTTTTTCAACAGTGTTTTTCAAAATAATTATAACGCAATGAATTGTACGTTGTAGGAATGTACTAAATTCTGGCCCAGACCCATGTTCTGTAACCAACGGAAATCTATATGAAACAAACAAAAATATTTCTATTTAAGGAGTTCGACATAACCTACAAATAGTATGTACATGGGTTCTACCATTTCTTTTGTATCAATGACACACTGTGTCCTCTCTTGCGTCAGTCTTAATCTTGGTGGTCGAACTATACCGGACTTACCCTACAAATATATCTATTTTGTGCTGTACCATTTCATATTTAATGTTCAGATTAGTTTTATTTACATATATTTTTTATAAGATAGGACTGATACCGTATCGATACATATCGATACTATTATTTTTTTTATTGTTATTATTGTTGCTGTTGCTGTTGTCCACTTGTACAAAAAAATATATGAATATTGCCAATATTTATTGTAATTTAATCAGTTCCGTGACCATTGCCAGAGAATGTCCTGAGCGCTCCGCGACCATTGCCAGAGAATGTCCTGAGCGCTCCGTGAGCATTGCCACAGAATGTCCTGAGCGCTCCGTGAGCATTGCCAGAGAATGTCCTGAGCGCTCCGTGAGCATTGCCAGAGAATGTCCTGAGCGCTCCGTGAGCATTGCCAGAGAATGGCCGGAACGTTCCGTGGAATGTTCCAAAAGGGCGGACATAGGATTCTTCATGGTACGTTCCATCAATGTAGCAGGAAGGTTCCGGTGCTGCACCGGAACCGCCCTGCTACATTGATGGAACCTTCCTGCCATGGGAGTGTGCTGTATGGAAAGCGATATGCTTGAAATGCAGAAAACAGAAACCAGAAAACAGAAAACAGAAAACAGAAAACAGAAAACAGAAAACAGAAAACAGAAAACAGAAAACAGAAAACAGAAAACAGAAAACAGAAAACAGAAAACAGAAAACAGAGAACAGAGAACAGAAAACAGAAAACAGAAAACAGAAAACAGAAAACAGAAAACAGAAAACAGAAAACAGAAAACAGAAAACAGAAAACAGAAAACAGAAAACAGAAAACAGAAAACAGAAAACAGAAAACAGAAAACAGAAAACAGAAAACAGAAAACAGAAAACAGAAAACAGAAAACAGAAAACAGAAAACAGAAAACAGAAAACAGAAAACAGAAAACAGAAAACAGAAAACAGAAAACAGAAAACAGAAAACAGAAAACAGAAAACAGAAAACAGAAAACAGAAACAAAAGTAAAGGTAAAAACAGTCATTTGTGGATGATTGGTTGAACAAACAGAAAGCGACAAGGTGAAGAACGTATAGTCCAATTAACGAAAGAAGGCGCCTTGGGACCGGGGCCAGAATTTGCGACGTTGCCGCTACTCCAGGCTCGCGATTGATGCTTCCCCTACGCGGCTCCCTACGACTTTGCCAATGACTTTCGACTACTTAGCTGTGGGCCTAGAGTAATCGTTGTCCTTGTCGGGTGTATATTGCTATCCTCTTCCAGAGGGCGAACCCAACGTCCTTCCCATAGAAATTTGACAGAGTGTCGAATCTTATTGGCAATTGCGGCGCGCGCCATGCAGAATGAATGGCGGACAAGTCGAGGAATACAGGCTCATAGGATTTGTTATTCTATTTAGCGTCATTCCACGGCAAATAGATCACTTTATGCACTCGATGTCAGGGATTTTGTTCAAACTGAAATATTATATAGGAAGGGATTTCAGTCATCACTTTGCTGGTTTTGAATTTATTCAATTTTTCCTATTTTCATGAAACCGAGCTGTACTTGTGAATTTTTATCTCGGAAACTCTTTGTCATATTGAATTCATTCTTTTTTCATTTTAATCTAGAAAGTGCGGGCTATTCTGATACTCTCTTTTTATGTTGAAAAATTAATTTTGTAATTTTTAAAATTATAACCAAAGTTTTATTCTGCAAATCTCACGTTAATTTTAATGGTGTTATCCTAGATTAATACTTTTAAGCCATCCTTAAAGGAACGAATTACTTTTAAGCCATGTTTAAAGGATCGAATTCCTGTCGGAAATGAAATGAAGAATAGTTTTACAGTTTCGAAACTTTATTCTGAAAGATTAATTCTTCTCGATTAAAATAAAAGAAAATTAACGCAATGCTGTTGATAGTTTTCGAGATAGAAATTCGTAAGTACAGCATCTTTTCACGAACGTAGGCAGAAATTGCACAATTCAAAGCCCTATATTTTGTGACCTTTTTTTTTTTTTTTTTTTTTTTATAGAGGGCGGAAAATGCAATTACGCATACCCCGGGGGAATTCCGGGGTTATGTGGGACTCTGTATGTGCAATAATACCCACTAAAAACCCCCCTCTTAAGCCTCCCCGCTTGATCACCTGGGGCCGAACTCGGAACTAGCTTTCACTACTTCGAGTCGGCCCCCGCCTATATTTTGTGACCAAGTTCAAAACCTGTTAAACAATGACTCAAACCTTTCCATAATTTCACGCGATTCACAAAATACATATTGCATTCTGATCAAAGTCTCTAAAAATGTGATCGATTTGGCGTGGAGTGACTTGTAGATGGAGGAATCTGTTTTATCGAGGGAGTGAGAGAGACACACAGTTGCGCTTGAAGATAGAAAGAGACGTCCGATCTGCTACACAACGTGGCAACGTCGCACGAAGTGCGGAGCAGGCATTGGGTCTCTCCCGAGCCACGCGCGTCGGCCTAGGGGCCGCCCAGGCGCCTTCTTTCGTTAATTCGACTATAACTGTATGCAGGGAACACGATGATTCCTATTCCTTCTTGATATATTAATATTTATTTATTTTCTGTACTGTCTAATATTAGTTCGTTCGTTCGAAATTTCAAAACTTTTTCTTGTTACATTTAAGTCCTTCCAAATTAATTCTACGTATAATATTATTTTACATTATACTTCCAGCAAACGAATTGTTTCTTGTTCCAGTCTTGGTAACTGTTTTACATTGTTCTTCTATTCTATCCATTATACTCAAACCAAAACGCTCCTTTGAATTTTAAAAACCTTTCGACGTAAATACAATTAGAATTAGTTTACTAAGCCTTTGTTGTATCCTATAAAGCGACGTATCTCATTAAAAGTTACTTTTTAATATTACCTCTATTTGCGTAGCTGACAAATTTTTGACAAAAGTCTTACACCGCCCGCGACGTCGAATAATCTTTACAATAACCACGCTTTTGAGAATGCGAGGGATGTTGTAATTTTCTTTTATTGCCACATTATTTTCGGTACTTTGAAACTGACTGGCCATAGAAACTTCCAGAATGTTGGGCAATTTTTAACCCCCCTTGCTATTGTTTTCCTCGTCACAGTTTTGTTTGAACGTGGCACCTACTTTCCGCCAGTATCATTATAAGTTTAGAAAATTGTCATAACGCTGCCGGTGATAAAAATTTTATGCGACCTAAAGTGCTCATTCCATTCTAGCAGAGAGCATGGCACATATTCATATTTGCAAGTATCTCGTTACCGGTTAACTTCCGGCACTTTTCGCTGCAGCTTTTTGTTTTGAATCATAATAATGAACGCTGGGGATGTGTGTGTTTATGCTACTCGTGCTCACAGCTATTTATATTTGTCTTGCAATATTTTAATTTTCACCTTCTTGCTTCTAGAAGCGTGTTAAGGGGACTTGTACACAAATGCATTAGCAAATATCTCCAAACTTGCGCACTTTCTCGTTAGAATTTTACCACGAGCTAACACGTTGGGAAAAAAATTTATAAAGCACATTAGGCACATTTTGGCATTCAGAAATTGTGCCTAGTATGCCACAGCTTTTTTTTCAAGAGTATTTAACCAGGCAATTATAAAAACATTCTGTTACGTGCAGGACTTATGTAGGTTAGGTACACTGTTAGTTCAACGTCGTTTTAGCAAAACGTTTTCATCCAATCTCTTCGCAATTGACAAAAACTGCATCATTGGATAAAAATGTTTTTAAAAATCTGATCGGACCGGCCTTTCGCACAGTGTTTAAGGGTAGTTTTAACTGTCGAAAAACGTGGACACTTGAATGATTTCATGATTGTCCTTGAAGTCGCATCACGTTTACGAAAAAATGGAGAATATGCAATTTTTGGGATCATTTTAAAATGGATTTTATACGATGAAAAAAAATCTCATTAAATTGGCCACCAAGGGCTCTGAAAGGAGAATTTCCGAGCTTTCCAAAACACTCATGAAAATTTTTTTACGATCATGCGTTCGCATGTTATAGGTGTTCAAAGTGAAAAGTACCTTTTTGCTTTGATCGCGAATAACTCGGTGAATAAAAATCATACAGCAAACAAAAAAAAAAACAAAATTAAAGAGAAATGTTTGCTTTATAAGAGCCTTCCATTGGATTTACTTGAAAAAAATTTTTTTGACTCGTGCATACGTTCAAACTAGGCAAGAAATTTTGACACCTCGTTTCCTGGTCTTCATCTTGACAAAGCAGTATCATAATGGATGAAAAAAATTGAGTTTTTGATTAAAAAACTATAAACTTCAAGCGTTAAAATGCTTAATTTAAAAATTTTTTGCTACCATTTTTCCCTGAGCTACAACCATTTCAGAGATCATTGTGTTCCTTTAATTTCGACCAGCAGTGTAAATAATTTTTATATTAACTCTCCTATACGATTCATATATTTAATCAAAATATTCCAGAATTTTCAGCTTCAGATATAACAGAAGCCAACTTTTATCGAGACATAAACCCCGTGTACAGTAGAAAAATTTAGCACACTAGCCCTTAAATAATTTTTATGAAAAATACTGATGTATCTACCTCAATTTATTACAGAATATAGTTATTCGTAATAAATTTGTTAAATATTTATATGCCTAATGAGCACAACAATCGCATACAAAATGGCGACAAGACAGATGTTTATTGGTTATCGTTTAATCCAGCCTCCCAAAATTTACCGCCACAAAACACTTGCTTTTGACACTTGCAACTCCTTTCTGCAACAAAGCAGGATATTGTTACTTCGCGTGCTGCATGCGATTCGCTGAAATTAATGCCACTGCTTCCATTTTCCAGCCGTTGAATCGAATGAAATGGGGAGTCAAACTGTGATCAAACACATCAATATACACGCACGACTAATTTCGGTAACTAGCCCGATGTATTTCACACCGTCAAACGTAATGTATTATGCATACACGCTGCCACAACAGCGTGTAACAACAATGACTTTTAAGTTCATCCAGGGAACAAACCGCAAATATAGGGTTAACATGATTGGCACATCGCGATTAAATAAGCGATCGTCGATACACAGTTATACACGGGTGGATAATACATCAATGCGCAAATTATTGGGAGGAGAAATGAGCATACAGTTTAGAGTAAACTGTTTTTACTGATGATATAGCTTATGGGAGAGGGAAATAATTTTGAATCTATAATTTTTATAAATTTTGTAAGACAAAATTTTGAAAGATTGTAAGACAGTGGAACCTCCAGTAGCCAAGCACCTGACATTCAAATGTTCTCCTATTGGCGAAAAAAATCATATGCTTCAAAAGAGGAAGATACAATTGGTGGATGAAAATACAAGAAATGCAATATGAAAGTAAGACGTTATGGTGCTTTTGCTTTAGTTTCTAATTATCAATGCAGCCTCCTCAGCCGCCTACTATATGATAACCCGATCGATGTTTGCCATGTGCGCACATAAGGCGCAAGAAACGGTGTAAAAAGGTGTCTGGCTCAGCTGCAAGTCCCCAGATTTGCTTCGAACTTTCGTAATGAATAACGCTTAATGCGCCATTAAAAATCGTTTAGTCCTGGCTTCGGCTGCAGCCTGAGCTGAACTTCCTCCGTTTCAAATCTTCAAGATCATCATTCAAGAAGGAAGTATTAATTATGCCATGATAGTGTGCTGCGGGATGATAAGTTCGAAACTTTCACTTCGATTTTATAGAGATACTATTATCTCTAGAAAAGGGTGAATGTGTTTGAAGTTAGCTATATCATGTCAAATCTGTATCTATAAAAGAAGAAGTCCCGACTGACTGACTGACTGACTCACTCATCAACGCCCAGCTCAAACCGTTTAACCTAGGAACGTGAAACTTGGAAGGTAGGTTGTTTTCATGACGTAGGCACCCACTAAGGAAGGATTTTTGGAAATTCCATCTCCAAGGGGGTGAAAAGGGGTAAAATGTATTTTCTAGCACTCCTTCAGGGGACCTTCCGGTCTAGAGCCCAAAAAGATAGGTGATCTTTAGGAATTAATTAAAGGAAAACTACTATATATAATATAATGAGACTTTTTGCATTGTATTAAGGATGTCTTAAATTGTAGAAATCTATTTTTTGTTTTCTAATTAATCATTGCAGACGGCAGTGGGGAGTCGTTAAAGCCAAGGCGTCAAAAAATTGATCCAAATCGGTGGGACCTGTATCTCCAAAAGTTATTATCCGATTCGGTTGAAACTTTTTTTATTTTAAAGACTATACTTCTGTAAAAACTCCTGGTTTGTCAAAAAAAAAAAAAAATAGAACGGCTCTTTTTCCTGGCGAAAAATGACGTTTCTTTAAAATTTGCCGTTTTTCAGCCACCAATTTTATAATTTTGATTTTTTTTCTTATTCAATAGGTTCAGGGCAGAATATGGGCCAGGGCAAAGTATAAATTTCAGAGGATATTTCACAATTAAATTTCTTACGGTCAGAATCACTGCAAAATTACAGCGGCTCCAAAAAAAACGCCTACATATCAGACGACTGTAGCGCTGTCATACATATGTATATAATATTCAAATCATTTCTTTTTTACTGTTTATAGTATTAATAAACATTACCCGAACGTACTAGACACAATTTGTGTTCATCTCCTTGTAAATAATTCGCAAAAAATACTTGATTTTCGAACGATCTGACTGCCTAGTCCCCTTAAGGGGTTACGCCACCCTGAGGCGCTCGAAACAGCACTAAACTAGACGAATTTTTTTTACTGATACTATGAGGTTGAAAATTATTTATTTTCTTCTTATGTGTAGAGCATGTATTAGTGCATATATTGTATAAATACGGTACAAAAATATTAAAAAATGACCGAGTTATCTGTTCTCCCGCGAAGCTCGTCCGCCGTTACACGCGTGACTAACCTAACAAATTATAACGAACATGTTCGTCTGAAATCAAAATCCCGATGATTTTCGTGTTCCTTAATAAAATACCTACGATGTAGCATAGGGATTTGAGAAAAAAAAATTTATTGCACAAATGAGAGCAATGTGAAAAAAAATATACGTTTTTCACGTGAAAAAACGAATCTAAACCATTAATTATATACGAATGGGGTATCGGATGGAAAAATTGGTATGCTACATCGTAGATAATACCATTAAGAATATGCGTACCAAGTTTGAAATCAATCGGACAAGTAGTTTTGGAGATATTTGATAGGTCACCTTTGAAAATGTAGTTTCGAGAAAAACGCAAAAGAAGAAAAGTAGAATGGTCGCTACCTGCTGCGGAATATCGACATCCGCGCCTCGTTTAAAGTCTGTAACTCGGCTATTTTTGGGAATTTTTGCGTCTACCATGACTCAAATTATTCTTAAAACTTCACGCAATAAGAAAATGCAAAAAAAAAATAAATCGATTTTTCAAAACTTTCAGTGTGGCGTATCCCCTTAAGGGGGTATACCCGTTTGAACCCTTGGAAAATGTGTGCATTTTGTGAATTTTTTACAAGTCAACAGCTTGATGAAGATTTCCCGTTTTTTTTTACTATGTTTACATAGTATTATGAACTACTTATAAAAAAGTTTCAGTTAAAAAACTATTGTTTTTCGGAAGTTATGGATACATATCCGAAAGTCTCTCGATTTTAGACGGCTAAACGGTGGGCGTAAAAACAGCTGTATGCCGTGGCTGAATTAAAAAACAATAAAATCTTCTTATAAAGTATGTCAATAGCTATCGTCCGTCGGGGCCGATTTTGAAAATTTTGAAAAATAAAGAAATGGTGAGAGATCAAAGGTAAAGTTACATTTTTCTAAGAGAAAAGGCCACCTTTTTTCTTTATAAATAATAAACGGGGAAACGGAATAAAAAAAGCCCTCGATGGACGAGGTGGAATCTTATTACGATCCTGCATGCAAAATTGGAAGTGAATTGGTTGAACCTAGCGCGAGTTTTTAGGCCAACCGTAATGAAAAATATAGTTCCGAAAAAACGCGTTTAAAGTTTTGACTTTGATGCCCCATGCTACTTGGGTTGTTTCATTCAAATGCCTATAACTTCGCCCATTTTCCGAAATTTTACATCGGACTTGTTTTATAATATTTCTAAAACATCAAACTATGAAAATATGTAAAAAAAGAAATCCGATTGTTTACACTTTCAAACGGTTATACCCCCTTAAAGTTTTACGTGAGCGCCGAGTGGCCGGTTATTGCATTTGCCGCTACTCAAATGCCTATAATTTCGTGAATTTTACGAATTTCAAAAAATTCTTTTAAACACGTATTCCTGAACATTCGATAAATGAAATAAAAAAAAATCGATTTTAAGGGGAGGTTCCGGTCCAAAAATCGATTTTTTTATTTCATTTTTCGAATGTTCAACCTTTTAGGAATACGTGTTTAAAAGGATTTGTTGCAATTCGTAACGGGACCTTAATTTATAATCAAAATGTGTTGAACAAGAGCAAGTCTTATTGCAGATAGTGCGCTCGTCCTCTCATGAATAATAATCAAACGTGTCATAAACCACGGAGTTTGCTCAACAACATGATGAAGACTTGGTGTAACGGTTCTCATGAACTAGCTTGTAAATACAGAGGGTGCAGAGGGTGAAGTGGAAGAGAGGTCGTTAAATCCTCTCATACATTGAGTGGACAATTAATTGTTAGGTAATTATCAACCATTCAGGGTTAAGTTAAGAATAGTTTAATCACCAGACTTCAAATAGTTATTGAATCTGTTTAGAGCTGCCTGTCATTCAGTCGCCAACTGAGCTGGAAGCATTGTAGTACTCAGAGAGTATCTCAGGTGTCCGCCTCCGATTGCTTTGAATTTTTTATATATTTTGGAGGACCGAAAAATAAGATACACGTGTTTTTTTTATAGCGGCCCGTCTTCATATTTAGAGGGTGAAACCACCCCTCAAAGTTATAAGATTTTCAGGTGTTCGTCTCCGATTGTTTTGGTTTTTGGATATGTTTTAGAGAACCGAAAAATAAGAAACAGGTTTTTTTTTATTTTTGCCTATTTGTAGGTTTAGGGGGTGAAACCACCCCTCAAAGTTATATGATTTTCAGGTGTTCGTCTCCGATTGCTTTGGGTTTTGGATATGCTTTAGAGGGCCGAAAAATAAGATATACGTGTCTTTCTATTTTGGCCTATTTGTATGTTTAGGGGGTGAAACCACCCTCAATGTTCATAAGGGGTACAAAATTGTGTTGAATAAAAATTTATATGGATGGTGTTCTTGTCGTCAGTCACTATTAATAGGGGGTAAACTACCCGTAATGGTTTCACTGCGCATTTGAGAGACTTAAAAAATTCATAAAATTCTTAAAAAACGTTAGTCATAAATTCATTTAGGATGACACATCAATGGTTTTATGACCTTCCATCGCGACTGACAATGAGAGGTGAACCACCCCTTGGGTAGTTTACCCCTTAATAACGGTGACTAGCGACAAGAACATCATCCATGCAGCAAGTTCTGACGCAAATTTTTATATCAAGTTTCATTCTACACAATTTTGTACCCTTTATGAACTTTGAGGGATGGTTTCACCCCCTAAACATGAAAATGGGCCAAAATAAAAAAACACCTGTTTCTTATTTTTCGGTCCTCCAAAACATATCCAAAAACCAAAGCAATCGGAGACGAACATCTGAAAATCTTATTACTTTGAGGGGTGGTTTCACCCCCTAAATATGAAAACAAATTTGGTAGTTGATAAATAATATTTACTGTGATTAAATGTATATACTAGAATAAATGTACACATTAGGGTGGAGTGAAAAAAACTTTTTTTCGATGATCAAATTCTAATAGTGCGGAAAAGTTGTCTACTTGGCCCAATAAAACGTGTAAAAAATTTCACCTCGATCGGATAATTTCTTCTGTGTGCACCAAAGGCCTTAACTTTCAAAATTTTAGTACAAAACTTAAGATAGTATAAAAATATAAAATACAAAATACATAAAAAAAAACAATAAAATTATTTAAAAAAACAGAAAAAAATATAAAATACAAAGAACAAGGAGCCCGGCGTACAGCTACCTCCGCGTGGTGGGTTCTGGGCTACTTGTTCCGATAGGAAAGTCACCGAAGAGCTGCATTTTTTGATAGTTTACAGTGCCGACAGGCCATTCCTATCGTTCCGAAACCAGCCACGGGTGTTTCTTTGCTTCATTTACGCAACAAATATAGTCCTGGGTAAAAAAGAAGGTAGAATCCACCAGCTGAAGAAAGTTGCACTTTCTTAAGTTTCGTACTAAAATTTTGAAAGTTAAGGCCTTTGGTGCACACAGAAGAAATTATCCGATCGAGCTGAATTTTTTTACACGTTTTATTGGGCCAAGTAGACATCTTTTCCGCACCATTAGAATTTGATCATCGAAAAAAAAAAATTTTTCATTCCACCCTAGTACACATTCTGCATCACTTTCACGAATTTTGTAATTGAATGTATTCTAGTCTAAGAATTATTAAATACGTAAAATGTGTTACGTATCGGCTGAGCGGATACTTTTGCAAGTAACTGTATATGCTCAAAACACCTTTATCCATGAAATAGCTGTATCCACCATACAGAGTGTTTTACCTAACTTTATCACCTGAAATATGTACGTGTCATGTTGTCCGACCCTTGTCACTATCCACGCGCGAACTGTCTTTGAGTCCTGTTCGGGTTGTAAAGCCCAATTAACCGTCGTGGTGCGCGTACAATACTGACTTGTCATTCGCCAAACTAATCTTGAATTACCGTTCTAAAAAACGGTAGAGCGAGTGCTAAATACAGTTCGTAACCGATTGATTGAATGACAGTGGTCCACGCGTTGACCAAGTGACTACCTCCTTCAGGGAATGCAGCGAGATCCTCTGGTCCGCATGATGACCAAGAGGGGCAAGAGAATAATGACTGGGGGCATTCTCATGAGAATGACTTGCGGTCCGAATGCTGAAGTGCCTGATCCGAATAGTTCGCTGTCAGTGACGAGAGTAGAAGTCCACTTTTCCGACGTTTTGAGAGTGGATGTGATTTGGCTTTTGGGAGGTGTGGGAAAAATCGGATTGGTTGTATTTTCGTCGAAAAGGAGGGACCTGCCGTCTGCGAATTTGTCAGTACAGGAGGAACCCTCTGCTTCTTGACGAAGTAGAGGAGGAAAATACAACATGGGTTCCCAAAAGCTAGCGAAGTTGATTGGCCAGAGCGTCTCGCCAGGGTCACGGTTTCTGGCTGTATAGTCCCGCGAGTCGGCGGTGGGTACAATGGTATACCTAGTACCTGGACGGGATATAATGAGGTTGTAAAAGCTGCCAGAGTCTCAAAGTTGACAGCTTCGAGTTTTTGAAAGAAGAAGTCTAAAACCTGACCCCCCCAAAAAATGTTAAACTTCTTCTTCCGCTACCTCAAAGCTGTACACTTTGGGAGTCTCGTAGCTCTGAATACCTCGCTATATTCCTTGTATATAGGTAGTTGTATATGTGCCGGTAGTGATGGGCGTTCGAATCTCAGTTTCGAAACGCGCGATTCGAAGGTATTCAATACTGAAAATATTCGAATCGCTGCGAATCCTATTCGAAACAAGAATTTCTTCATAGGTTTTGAGTAGGAGTGTGCGAACCGTCTCGAGTCTCGAGGCTCGGGAACCCGAGTTTCGGGGCGGGTCGGTAAAGTTCGGGCGGGATCGGGCGAAATCACTGTCGAAACTTATGCTCAGGAATCGAAGCGATTCGGACCTTCCGCGTGGGACTCGAAGCGATTCGATTCGCTTGGCGACCGTGGTTTGAGATTCGAATCGATTCGAAGCTGACGCCATAGATTCGAAGCGAAGCGGACGGCCTTGAGACCATCATCACGCGCGGTTCCGAAGTCACGGTGCGTACCGGAAGAACGCCTAAAACCTTAAGGACGTACAAGATTAAACAAAAGTATATGAACGAGTGACCCAAAAATGGGGCCTTATGTAGCCTCTTTTTGGTCCCACGATTTTGGAACTGAATTTTGTGCCAAATGATACCTTATGATGAGACATCAATCACAAAAAATTTTCAAACTGTGGTGACCATTAGTTTCTGATATAGGGGAGGTCAAAGAAGTGAAAATTCGTTAACGAGTCAGCCCATACGCATACGGACTTTTATGTCAGTCCGATAATTTAAACAATTATTTCCAGGGGTTTTGCTGACTGCTAACAATGAGTTTGAATTTAGATTTTCAAAATAAAAAAAAAACAAAAAAAAAATATAAATGTCTGTGGAGTGGGTGCTTTTTTTAATATATCGTCCACCATATTGATTCGGCTATTGTGAGTTTTGCTGACTGCTAACAACGAATCTGAACTTAGATTTTCAAAATTCACAAAAAAAATCAAAATCAAAAAATATAAATGTGCGTGTAGTGGGTGCTTTTTTTCTTATGTGGCGTCCACTATGTTGAATCGGCCATTGTGAGTTTTGCTGACTGCTAACAACGAATCTGAACTTAGATTTTCAAAATTCACAAAAAAATCAAAATAAAAAAATATAAATGTGCGTGTAGTGCGTGCTTTTTTTCTTATATATCGTCCACTATGTTGAATCGGCCATTGTGAGGTTTGCTGACTGCTAAATACGAATTTGAACTTAGATTTTCAAAATTAAAAAAAAATCAAAATCAATAAATATAAATGTCCGTGTAGTGGGTGCTTTTTTAAATATATCGTCCACCATATTGATTCGGCCATTGTGAATTTTGCTGACTGCTAACAACGAATTTGAACTTAGATTTTCAAAATTCACAAAGAAATCAAAATCTAAAAATATAAATGTCCGTGTAGTGGGTGCATTTTTAAATATATCGTCCACCATGTTGATTCGGCCATTGTGAATTTTGCTGACTGCTAACAACGAATTTGAACTTAGATTTTCAAAATTCACAAAGAAATCAAAATCTAAAAATATAAATGTCCGTGTAGTGGGTGCATTTTTAAATATATCGTCCACCATGTTGAATCGGCCATTGTGAATTTTGAAAATATAAATTCAAATTCGTTGTTACTAGTCAGCAAAACTCACAATGGCCGATTCAATATGGCGGACGATATATTAAAATAAGCACCCACTAGAGTCATTTATATTGATTTTGATTTTTTTTCTCGTGAATTTTAAAAATAGAAGTTCAAATTCGTTGTTAGCAATCAGCAAATTCCTGGAAATAATTCTTTAAATTATCGGACTGACATAAAAGTCCGTATGCGTATGGGCTGACTCGTTAAGGAATTTTCACTTCTTTGCCCTCCCATATCTCAGAAACTAATTGTCACCTCAACTTGAAAATTTCGTGTGATTAATGTCTCTCCATAAGGTACCATTTCGCATAAAATTTAGTTCCAAAATCGTGGGACCAAAAAGAGGCTATTTCTTGGGTCACTCTTTGAAATACTTGAATATCTAATTATCTACGTCTTACGCACAGTAAATCTAGATGTAAGGAACTCGAACGACGGTTGAAGTCTTATTTTTACTCCTAGAGAGATATTTTTCACTTTACAAATGCTTTTTCAAGCATTATTTGCAAAACTTTTGGCAATAAAAATACCCTGAATTCACAATTTTCTCAAGTTATAAACTATATCTTCTAAACGGTGTAGCGAAAACAATTGAAACTCGGCAGATATTTTCATTTATCCATATACTACATGTAGATACAAAAGAAATTGAAAACATTGGTACAATTTCTTCAACATTTTTTCAGCTGTTTTATCTGTCAAGATCGTCTCTTTCCATTATAGAGTATGTGTAAAATCAGTGAAAATTAAAATCGTTATAACTCAGCAACTTTTCAGTGAATTCGTTTAAAACTTTTGGACCACATCAGGAAGCTAAAAAAGAACAATCTCACAAATTTTCATCAACTCGGTACTAGGGTTTATACAAAAACCGACTTTTGAAAAAACCGGTTTTCGAATTCCACTATTCCCAAAAACCCGGTTTTTGAATTCCACTATTCCCAAAAAACCGGTTTTCGAATTTTCACAAAAAAATATAATATTTTTTAATTATAAAACAGTAAATGAATACTTTTACTTATTTCAAAAAAATTCAGTTTCCTTAATATTGTGGAATTACAAAAATATAACAAAATAAAATATACTCTACATATAAAAATTAAAATAACTAAAATTCGTACAAATACGTAAAATTGTTGAGTTCATTAAAATGTAATATTTATGGATCTACAAAAATATAACACAATAAAGTAGACTGCATACAAATCCAAATGAAAAAAAAAACTAAAATCCGTACAAAATGGTGGTACTGATTTTGATTCTAGTATATAAAACCGGTTTTCTTAAATTTAAATACCGGTTTTCGAATGTTACAAATTTACAAAAAAAACCGACAAACCCTACTCGGTACCATTTAGAAGATAAGTCCGATACATCCTTAACCCTTTCGCACCGGACGGGACATATGCTGTCCCAGTCTGGAAAATTTTTGATATTACGGCTGGGACAACATATGTCCCAGTTACTGAAAAACATCTAGGACAGAAAATAACGCCAAGTTGGGCCTCCAAATTCTGATTCTAAATTGTTGATGGTGCGCTGTTATGGGGACGTTTATGTGTCTCCAAGACCTTCAACCTTTTAGGCATAAAAAACTATTTTATCCAATAATCGCTTGGAGGAGAAATAACTGATCCCGGCAATGGGGCGCACTCGGACTGATTTTTCGTCGTATTGAAAGGGTTAAGGACGGCACGTTTTCCAACGTTTTTTAAGAAATTGAGTATTTTCCCCCAAAAATTTGAATTTTTGACCTCAATGCGCGATGGTCAAATATCATTCGATTTGAAAAATTTTTTTTGCCCTGAATTTGTACTTGCCTAAGGCAACTTTTGCGCACTATTACATTTCTAGTTTAAAAAAAAAATCTGAATTTCGACCCACTCTATTGCATGGTTCAGTGAGGGCCGGCATATGATAACAATAGTTTTATCCTATTTGGTAGGGGTTAGGTTAAATATAGCAGAAATATTTCAGGTGATAAAGCTAGGCGAAGCACTCCCTATAATCTCACTTCCCCGTGGCTGGATTAAAATGGAGCGCCGGAACCTGAGCATCGATAATCCTTTCACAT
Organism: Andrena praecox; assembly: GCA_963932275.1. Taxonomy (NCBI): domain Eukaryota; kingdom Metazoa; phylum Arthropoda; class Insecta; order Hymenoptera; family Andrenidae; genus Andrena; species Andrena praecox. The sequence continues at coordinate 45,602,573 of OZ010729.1, read as the reverse complement.
GCGATGTCTCTTTCAGCAAAAATACACAGATGCCTACACAGGTGCTGACAAAAGGAAACATACAAGTGAGAGAAATCAAGCCGCATTGTATCGGCTGTACACAAAACCAGGCGACCGAAAGGCGCGCGGAAAGGGACCTACCCTTGGCTCTCCATTTCATCCGAGCATCATTATCGCGCGAATAGCCCGCGTCGTATGGCATATCCACCCACATATATATATATATATATATACATATGCACGCGACGTATCTGTAGGTCGTGAAAGCGACGGAAGTCGAGCACTCTTGGCGGTCATTGAAAGCGCTCGAGGCAATCGCAATCTGGCCGGCCGTTGTACGTCTATTTCGGTCAATTTAACGCCATCGCGTGGACAATTGACCGGCTGGTGGCTCCGCGCTGAAGAATGCGGGATCGTTCGCGAGAAGTCGTTAGATGCGAATGAAAGAGACTCCGTCGTTCTTTATCTGGCAACGAACGGAGGTCAAGCGGCGTGTACACTAGGGCTGTTCGAGGACTCGAATATTCGAGTAGCTTGAAATTCGGACCGAGCCGAGACTCGAAAAATCGGACCGAGCCGAGTACTCGAAACAACCGAGTAGCTCGAATAGAACCGAGCAACTCGAATTTTTTCGAGCAACTCGAATTTTTTCGAGCAACTCGAATTTTTCCGAGCAACTCGATTTTTTTCGAACAACTCGATTTTTTTCAAGCAACTCGATTTTTTTCGAGCAACTCGAATTTTTTCGAGCAACTCGAATTTTTCCGAGCAACTCGAATTTTTCCGAGCAACTCGAATTTTTTCGAACAACTCGAATAGAACCGAGAACTCGAATTTTTTCGAGCAACTCGAATAGAACCGAGAACTCGAATTTTTTCGAGCGGCTCGAAGTAAACCGAGCGGGCCGAAAGAACCGAGCGGGCCGAAAGTACCTAGTGGGCCGAAAGTACCGAACAATCCGGTGTGACGAGTAGTTTGAAGTTTGAATGTTTCGAATATTTTAGAATATGTTTATATACTGGATAATGATTCGTAATTATTATTATTATTATTTAGGTCTAGAGGACCGAGGATTAATTATTTTGACTTTATTAAGAAAGTAAGATACGAGTAAAGGCGAGGCCGCAGTAATAATGTGAGTAATTAAAATGTAAATTGTAAATGAAAATATTCTCTAACTATTTAAAATAATTTTGCGCGTATGTATGATTTATTAATATTATATTAATATTATATTAATATTAATCGTATGTATGATTTAATAAAAATAATTTTGCGCGTATGTATGATTTATTAATATTATATTAATATTATATTAATATTAATCGTATGTATGATTTAATAAATCATACATACGCGCAAAATTATTTTCAATAGTTAGAGAATATTTTCATTTACAATTTACATTTTAATTACTCACATTATTACTGCGGCCTCGCCTTTACTCGTATCTTACTTTCTTAATAAAGTCAAAATTTTATATAAGATTGCCGTCGTATGCTCATCACACGGTGGATCCTATCAATCGTGCTATGCGGGAATTCAATGACTATTTCCTAGACATTGATTTGTTCTCCTGTACACTTGGTAATTTTCGTATAATGCTGCAGAGGGAGGTGTTGGATGTGAACGCAGCATGTGTGACAGTGTGATCGATTGACTCCGTATTACTTATGTTTTATGTTTTTTTTTCTTGTGTAAAAAAGGGTTAATCCCCGTTTACTTACTTTAAATAAATAAAAAAAAAATAATAATAATAATTACGAATCATTATCCAGTATATAAACATATTCTAAAATATTCGAAACATTCAAACTTCAAACTACTCGACACACCGGATTGTTCGGTACTTTCGGCCCACTAGGTACTTTCGGCCCGCTCGGTTCTTTCGGCCTGCTCGGTTTACTTCGAGCAGCTCGAAAAAATTCGAGTTCTCGGTTCTATTCGAGTTGCTCGAAAAAATTCGAGTTGCTCGGAAAAATTCGAGTTGCTCGGAAAAATTCGAGTTGCTCGGAAAAATTCGAGTTGCTCGAAAAAATTCGAGTTGCTCGGTTCTATTCGAGCTACTCGGTTGTTTCGAGTACTCGGCTCGGTCCGGTTTTTCGAGCCGAGTCTGGCTCGGCTCGCTTTTTCCGAGTACTCGAACAGCCCTAGTGTACACCGCTGCATCCGCAAATCACTGAGCACGTGGCCGCTTTTGGAAAAGTACAAGTTCACATTTTAAAAGAAAATTTTTGTACACGTTCGTTTCCTTTCATTTCGTCAGGGTAGCTTAGGTCTGTGAAGTTGTAATGGAATGATAAAATTGATATTTAATCTGTTATTTATTTATCGATCACCGGAGATTACAAAATTATAATTGCATGTAAGTGTAGGTAAGCTTTCTGTGAAATGTTTATTACTGATTGTGAGTTCCTAAAACCGGTGAAAAGGATGTTACCGGTGATGGAAATGTCACGAATCGACTTTAGTCGGAAGAGTTAGGGAAAGTGTTATTTTCTGAAGAAGAAGAATAAGAAAAATTTGTATTACTATTGTAGTAGGCATACCGGCATTTAGGCAACGGCCTAGTGTGTGACTTTAGCACATAGGTGGCGTCCATTTATGAGGAGTTCGGAGGACAGGAACCGTGGAGAGTCGGCGTAGCTGTACTCCCGGACAACTGGCTCTCCAATTTCAAAAATGAGATCGCAGCCATGGTCGCAGATCAGCTCCAATCCCTTGCCGCCCTTATTGCGGCCAATACAGCGAACATTGATTTCCTTCTCAACGCGCTCCTTCCCAAAGTTAATGCTTAACATTGGTCAGTATAGTAATACATTTAGAGTAGCAGCCATAAATGTCAACTCAATTGTAGCAAATCAACGTAGGCTGGATCTTCTTCAGTTCCTTCGCGAACACAATCACGAGGCCATATTCCTCTCAGAGACCAAACTGAATCAGATCCACAAACTTTCATTTAAAGATTATAATATGATAAGGAGGGACAGACCCAATGCGATTCAGGGAGGGGGAACGGCCATCCTTATCAGAAAGGGGATCCCATACGAGGAGATCCAGCCGACGCTCACTAAAGCTCACGAGATACTAGAATATTCTATAATCAAGATTCCAATCAGCAACGGTAACGCCCTTGTACTGATTAGCATCTACGCAAAGCACGATGGCAGGCGACAGTTCATAGACGAATTGGACAGCCTCTTCCGCAGCCTCAAACTATACAATCATAAAACCTTTTATATTATCGCAGGTGACCTAAACGCCAGGCGGATGGCCTGGGGAGACAGGGCCAACAATAATAGAGGACAATACCTCGGGCATTGGGAGTCGCTTCACGACTGTGCCTACAAAATGATGATTATACCACCAGCAACACCCACATTCAAGCCGGCCCTGACCTACCTTGACATTTGCCTGGCTAACTCCAGAATGAGACTGGTGAACGGGACTGGTGGGAGGGCCCAAACCCTCCCTTATGATAGCGACCATGCAGCTCTCTCGCTCACCTTTGAATTGCTCACCGAGAGCATCCCGCTGAGCAATGGGATCCCTGACGCCATCCGCTATAACTATAGAGCCACCAGGTGGGACAGGTTCTCTAAAAGACTGGCGGGGGCTCACCGCGAGACTATCCCCTGGGACCGGAATCTGTCCGCGGCGGAAATCGATAAGGGGCTTCTTGACATCACGAACGCAATCAACACAACCACCTCCACCACAGTACCGAAATTCACGCCACAGAACAATACACTAAGATACATTAACAGAACAATCAAGAAACTCCAAAAAGACAAGGGTGTAATAGTTTCCATCCTTCACGACCTACACATCCTAGACCCACTCGCCCGACTCAACATTACAAAACGCGCCAAAGCTGTCCACAAACATCTGGTCAAATCACTAAAAGCTGAATTCTATAAATCTATTGACAGCTACTGGGGCAACGTCATAAAAAATATTGATTTCCACAAAGCGGACAGTTTCTTCCCCAAGGTTAACGCTATCTTCCGTCCCAAACAACAACTGGGTATCAGTGAACTGCGCGTCCACCACACTGACAAACCGATCCTAGACAGGAGCAATTGTGACCTCGCGTGCACCCGTAGAGTAGGGGATAACTTCGTCTTCTCCACTCCCAACGACAAACTTAATATAATTGGGGCCTTCTACGAAACCATTAACTCACCCCGCCACACGAACAACGGCACCCGTTCAAAAGAACTGGTCACTACAACAGCCTCAACTATTAAACAGGAGCTCGCCTCCCTCAGAGAGCAAAACGGATCCATCGTGCACTTCCACGAGAATAATACGGCAATCAGCCCAATCGCCGAAAATATAACACCTGACCCGTTTTGCAACCCCCCATCCTTGGCGCTAAAACTCTTTAGACTCCCCAATAAAACCTCCTGTGGGCTGGACGGCATCCCCCCCATAGTCCTTAAACACCTCCCCACAAATATGATCATTGATCTGACAATACTATTAAACAATGCCATAAACAACTGCTACTTCCCTCGGGTGTGGAAGTGCGCGAAGGTTCTTCCGATACTGAAGAAGGGGAAAAGTTCCAACGATCCATCCAGCTACAGGCCCATCAGCCTGACGCCGAGCCTTAGCAAAATATTCGAAGCAGTCATCAATGACTCCATAGTGACCTTCTGCACCGATAATAAAATCATACCAGACAGGCAGTTCGGGTTTAAATACCAACACTCTACGGTTCACGCGAATCACAAGCTCCTGTCGGATCTAAACACAATGGTTGGTAACAACCAACTAGTTGGCGCGGCCTTCCTCGACCTCGAAAAGGCGTTTGATTCGGTGTGGCTGGACGGACTTATATACAAGCTACATAAAAGAGGTTGCCCCCGCTGGTTGGTTTATATGGTTTGGGACATGATCTCAGGCAAGTCCTTCCATACCTGGGATGGAAAGAGATTATCCCCCACCAAATTCTACATAGAGGAGGGATTGCAACAGGGCACGGTCAACTCGCCGGTCCTATTCAGCATATTTCTGGGGGACCTCCCAGATCTCTTCGGTTTTAATACACAGGGGGGTGCCGGTTTCCTGGCTTTCGCCGACGACGTAGTTGTATACGTCGCTGGTAATAGAGGGGAGGCTGTCCAGAACGGACTAGACACTGTTGTAGATCAAATCAACAGGTATTACATGTCGTGGAACTTGCGACTTAACCCTCTCAAGTGCGAAACGATGCTGTTCCGAAAACCGCAGGTAAACATCACGCCCAGGGCCAGGGTAGGCGACAAGCACTTCCAGATCTCGGCCACAATTCCTGGCACCTGCAACAAGGTACTCATCACGCATAAGAAGGAAGTCAAGTACTTAGGAGTCCAACTTGACTATCTTCTGCGGGGAAATCGGCACTTTGACACACAACTTGAAAAAGCCAACAGAGCCTTTATAGCCAATAGCAGGATCTTCCATAATAGGCACCTCACAGGCAGGGCCAAAATTATTCTATACATGTTACTGATCCGGCCTATTATAACATACGCCGCGCCCATCCTATGGAATTTCAACCACACCATCGGCGAGAAGATCCGAGCTCTGGAACGCAAGTGCTTGCGCGCCTGCCTCAGGCTCTACCGGACACCAGATTCTGACTGGAAACATTTTATCAGTAATCAGATCCTGTATGACCGAGCGGACATACCCAGAATAGACTCGTTCATGATCTCCCTCGCTCGAGGGTACTTCAGCAAACTCCTGCTTATAGATAACGATGTTATCAATTCCCTCGCCACTCAATCCGAAACCCCCACACATAAACAACTTGCGTCAGGTTACGTGACCCCGCAAACATTTTTAGAGTGCGACACCCAAGGCCTGATACAAAATAATAACAACACCCCCATAATATACCACTGGCGCAGGAATAAGGCGAATAAACGGATAGCATACGCTCACACCGACTTCCTGACTAATCGGCACAAATTTAAATATTCGACATCCATGCCCAGGAGAGACCAGCGCGACTTCCATCGCCTCAATTTCAAGAAGTATTGGTGGCTCTCCGCCACGTGCACACACATGCCTGAACTAATTGAACGCCGTAGAAGTCTCCTAAGGGCGAGGGAGATATGAACCGGGGCCGTTTGGCACTTGAGAGGGGCGCATGCGCTACCTTGTACATAATGGATCATCCAAGTCCCATTGTATATACCCCTTCCTTTTCAATTACGTCTCCTCCTTTCTTCATACCTCCTACCTTGTAAATACTCTCCTACCCTCTTCCTATCCATTAGTCCTAAGATTAGCTATAAGATATAAAGAGATGTACATGGGGTTTTTACCGGCTATACGGCCGCTGTAATTTTTCCCATTTATTATGTCACAAGCGGAAGTGGCAGGGATCGTTAATTTCTTCGTATCATGATTACTACCATATCGATACAACATTAGTTAAAAGCAACAACGATTAATAACTATAAGTATTCGCTGCGTCGAACAAATAGTATTCGATCCCACGTTTGTCTGGCTATTTTTCTTATCTGTTTTTGGAGCCATTATACATTTGTATAACGTACTGTCTGGACCAATAAACACTTTATTAAAAAAAAAAAAAAAAGTCGGCGTAGCTGTGGTGGCAAACGCGACTGATCAGCACCCGGACGGCTCGGGTTCGATTCCCGGCGCCGTGGCTCTGTTTTTTTTCCGTCTCCTATACTATCGCAACGTTTGCTAAAGAAGACAAGACAGTTAAGCAAAAATTTCGCAATCTACGATGCCTGACAGGGAGATGAAAATCAAGATTGTGGAGATTGTGTTGCCGCTATAAAGATAAATTAAAGCGGTACAAAAGCAACACACACTAATGATAACTGAATTAAAATAGTAAGTGAACGTAATTGACACGTGACTGCGAGGAAAATTGCAGGAAAAATGAATTGCACCAGGGCAGCTCTCCTATTAATAAGGGAAGTGAAGAGATGACTTTTACCAGCTGCGGAGCAAGGATGCGTCACGATTAAGGGACGTCATTATACGGGCGACAGAATGCGGAAATTGGAAATATCTGAGCAGGAAAAGGTACTACGAGCAGATGAGTTTACCGTGAAACATGAAGAGTGTTGCGCAATGGTTTGGGGTTATTTAATATAAATAGTATAATATTCTCCGAGAATATTTTGCAACTCTTTGTTCTATGTAGACAAATTACGGAAATTACTTCGTTTGTATCTGAAACAATGAAGTCAAACAGTGCAAATATTCGTACTGAATTTCAATGTAATTATAAAATTATGGGATAAGTTAGATAGAAAACTAAGCAGAAAAGGTTTAAAGTCGGAAGGAAAACCTCGTTCGTAATTATAAAAACAACCTAGCAAAATAGTCATGATTACACCATAAAAACACCTTGTTAAACTATTGCGAGTAATCCAAACTGCCATTTCCAAGTAAATTAAATGTATTGACGACCAACGTTAGTTTCTCAAAACTGCATAATTTCCTATAATGTAGGAAATATTTATAAGTGCTGTTTTCATTTAAGGGGTAAAACTACAGAAAAAATACCTAAATTTGACAATTTTTTTTTGGGAGTATGACAAACGGAATAGAATTTATTTTCAGAGGGTTTATTTATCGAAGTACGAAAAACAATTTTTTTTATTGTCATTTTCATACAAAATGACGGCGACCGAGCCCGTCGTCGAAAACAGCTTTTTTGAAAACACCGCCATGGGAGGACGGATTTCTCGGCATGTATGAGTCCCGGAACAAAAAATAAAAAAAAATTATAATCTATGTACAATTGGCTTTGGAAGTACGTAGGGGGGTTTTTTTTTTTAAATCAATTTTCGTGGAAGTGGTGCACTTTTTAAGAAATGAATCGATTTTTTGTCCTAAAAATGAGTATTAAATTGTTTATAAAAAAAATTCACATTCAATCAAAAAACGGTTACGTACTTCCAAAGAAAATATTGTTGTGAAGCTACTGTAAAAAATTCAAATCGATCCATGCAATAGTCTCCGAGAAATCCGTCCTCCCAGTTTGAAAGAAGTGGTTTCGACGACGGTCTCTGTCGCCGCCATTTTGTATGAAAATGACAATAAAAAAATTGTTTTTGGTACTTCAATATGTGTTAAATAAACCCTCTGAAAAGAAATTCTATTCCGTTTGTCATACTCCCAAAATAAATTGTCAAAATTAGGTCTCTTTTCTGCCTCTAGAATGGTTTTACCCCTTAACCCTTCGTGGTCACACCTTCTTACAATCATAAATTGGTCACACGGGGTTCACTGTACCCCAGCGTCATTTTTCGAGTTACCATTTTCGTATTTTTGAATCTTTTAACTTTTCAGTGATAATTGTACGTTCGTAATAGTTATACAGTCATGGCCTAATAGTCTGTTACTAGAAATGTAAATTTTGATACGATAAAATTTGAAGTTGAAAATGAGCGATTTTCCACGGTGGTGGGAAAACCCCGATTTTTCAAAAAAAAAATATTTTTATTTTTGCGATAAATCCCCTTTGGAACTCGCAAAGGTGCGACATTTCAAATTGAAAATTGCTCTTGGGGTGCGATACACCCCGTGTGACCACGAAGGGTTAATAATGTCAATAATTTAACAGCGTGACACTATGCACCTAATTGTAAGTTCGTTAAGTATCCAGCGACTTATGGACGACAGTGTACTGTGTATCATTTCGTGGACAGGGGAGGAACTTGAACTTCGCGATGCTCTGATCGATACCCCACCACTGCACCGTTGCCGTCAGCGGAAGAAAACGCTCGTTACGGGCGAATAATAGAAGCGCCACGGTACCCGCTATCGGTGGAAACCCCTTTTCCAATTTTGCAGAGAATGTAACGGGCGGTAACTCTGGCCTAACAGGTTGTCGTGGCCGTCATTCACGCTGGTGAAATAATACAAAATAATCGGAGACAAGGCGTTATATAAATCGTGGAAAATGTCGCGTACCTATTTTTGTCACTCCTTGGTGTTGGTAACTTGGAAGAAATTTTGTCGAATCGATAAAATGTTGAAGAGAGAAATTATACGCTTCAGAAAAATGAGCTGTGTATTATGTGTATATGGATGTATGTAATGAATGAAATATTATAGGGAAATATTTATTTTTATTGTTTTTAATATTTAATGTTGCTGCAACTACTTGTATGGGTTATTAGGGACTTAGGGTATGGTTTACAATTTTTTGTACAGTTTGATGTGTTTTGGGTAATGCAATAGTCTTCGTGTTGACCCTTTGTCGTTTAAATTGTCCTTTAGGGTGAACCTTGTTTTGAATTATTGTATAGAGGGTATAACACAAATTCGGAAAATAGGCGAATTTTCAGGGGTTAATTTCACCCCCTTCGAGTGAATTTGGGCAGCAACGAAAAATTGCGTTGTAATCAGGAGGAAATCCCCTACATATTCACAATGTTTCAGAATTTATAACAAACATATCGAAAATATATTTTTTCATAGCAGTATCAAGGTCACATTGAATTTTTTAATTGGATTCATATAATTTTCTTTTTGTAGTATTGTAGGGAACTTGAAGGCGAATTTAATAAGCGTCATAATGTAACCCTTTCATTCATATTAATATTAAATTTACAATAGTAAAAATAGCAGCGGTTATTAAGCTCAATGTTTATGTTCATATTCTTTATCAGAGTTTCAAGAGAAATCGTCTTTGTGGAATACACTATAATTTTAACTACTGCTATTTTTACTATTATAATTTCATAGTTTATGATTAATGTATTACGTTATGATGCTCACTGAACCCATCTCCAAATGTTGCTAATAATATCACAAAAAGAAAATCCTATGGTCCCATGATCTCGATATTGCTATGAAAAAAATGTATTTTCGAAATGTTTGTTATTTTTAATTAATTTTCTACCAATGTTTCTTGTGTAATGTTTCCTTTCGGTGATTTTAATTTTTCAATGTTATTTTGTATCAGATTTGACCTTATAGAGTTGATTATATACTCTTGTTCAAACCCGCGCTACCAGTTATTTTTGCGAAAACACATCAGCTTTAATATGTCATTCCGCATGTTGTAGAAATTACAAATATTATTATGCAAGTAAAAGAAGATATAGAATAAAAAGTATCTCTTGTTCTTATTATATGTTTGTCCCGAAAGATTATCATCGGTTGGAAAATTTCTCAATGATACATCCCCTTTCGACATTCTCCCAACTATCCCTCAAACATTTTTCCCTCGTAAATATCTGTTATCTCTATTCTTATAACATCATAATTTCTACAAAAATTAAAATAATCTATGTATAGATACACTCTTGCCTATCTATGAAATTATTTCCCCCAAGTTATTGAATAACGGTCGTACTTTTCAGTTAAAACTTCGTGCAAACCATGAGCAAGTTGTAGACACATACGTACTATACAGTAATTTAAATACGACCTTATAATTTACATTCAAATAGTCAATTATTTACGTCCTGCAATTGCCCCCAAAACACATCAGAATACAATAGATTATATTTGTAGTAGCATATCTCATCAGACGTTATGAATAGATACAAACTCAGTGTCCATATTTCATTAATTTGTAACAGAAGTACACAATACGTTTATAGTTGTCAATAATATTGATATGATACTTAGAATGGAAATAGGAATAATAGGAGTATGATATAGCATCAAATGAACATTTAGGGTCAGTTTGTTTAATGGTGTTTGAAATTAATACAGTAAGCATTTCGCTTGGAACCATATTCTTGGGATGGAAGCCACCTCTTCTTTTGAAAGTGAGCGTTCCCTGGGAACAATCATTGCGGACATGTACAATGGCATTGTAATGCAAATTCCGTAAGTTTTGGGAACATCCCATTGTCTTCTGTATTCCATCGCCTGACAGAACTGAATTTCGCGTTAATTACTTTGAGTAGATGCATTTGCTGGAGTAAAAACGAATTACGAAAATGTCACCTTCTGACCGTTCTATATATTAAGGGTTGTACATCTGAAGGGATGAAAAGGAGCGTGAACTTTGAAATTTTGTCTGGAATAATAAGCTATTAACTTCCATTGATATACTTTGCTTCGATGTAATCTATATATACCCATACAGCACACTCTCGTTGCAGCAAAGTTGCAGGATGGTTGCAGTGCAATATTGCAACGCAACGTCGATGCAACTATGCAGCAATAATTCCATGTCCGCCCCGTGCAATGTTGCACGGCAACGTCGCAGCAACGTTGCATCGACATTGCGCTGCAACCATGCAACACTGCAAGGTTGCTGCAACCAGCCTGCAACGTTGCCGCCACGAAGTGTGCTGTATGGGTATAAAAGAAGTCCTGACTGACTGACTGACTCGTCAACGCCCAGCTCAAAGCGTTTAACCTAGGAACGTGAAATTTGGAAGGTACATTGTTTTCATGGCGTAGGCGCCCACTGAGGAAGGATTTTTGGAGATTCCATCCCCAAGGGGGTGAAAAGTGGGGTAAAATCTATTTTTTTTGGACTCCCTAATATCTCTTAAGCCCGATTAATTATCAACTTGGTTCTTACTCACAAAGATTACCTTAATACATTTTTATAGGATTTTTCCCTAACCAACCCCTAAGGGGGTGGTGAAAAGGGGTGAAATGTGTTTTCATGGAGTCATTAATATCTCTTAGGTCCGCAGCAAAGTGCGCGGGTATTTTTCTAGTAATACATAAATATATTGAAATGTCCGAAATGTAACCATACCTGCTAAACACATATTTTTCGGTAGTGTTCAAAAACCAAATGAATTTATGATCTAAATTAATGTAAGTAGTTCAAAAGCTACATTGTCGAAACTTAATATTTTTTGTTTAGAGATAACGATGATAGCTGAAATTGGGAGTATGGATTTTTACCTATATTTTCGTCGATTTATCAATAAAAAGGGAAAAATGAAAGCTCGTATTGGAAAATTCGAACGAGACTATTTTCAGACAGTTTCACTGAATATACTACATTCAAACGAATTCGTTGCACGCGTATTTATCTAAAATTCAAAGTCAATTTTCTGGAAAACAAAGCGCGTTCTTAAAAATATTGTTGTATATTTTCGTCTTATTTTGGCCTGTAGGATCACCCTCTAAAAGTATGACCATCAGTAATCAAACACCCGACTGAAAGTATATAAATTCCGCGCGGCACCAACAGCCAACGCCAGTGCTAAGACTGTCAAATAGCGCGCGACATTTATATATATCGTCATATCTTCTACAATTATTTATTAATCAGTGTGATAATTGGTGAAAATCTTCCTTGTTTATTAAGGAAAAACTTTGTCGCTGCAAGTTATATGTACCTCAAAATTGCCTCGATACTTTTTAACAGCGAACGTTGAAAAACATGGGTTATGTCGAGTATTACTTTTTAATGAAATATTATTACATTTTTTAACACGAGGGTTTTGTGCATACTTTTACCACGTCACGTGTGAATTTCTTCGTACACATAAATATTTACACGTGCTGCTAAAACGCGGTGCCATGTTGACGCGACTGTAAAATGACGCGTGTCGCTCGTATGTACCGGTCCTTACTCCTCTTCCTTTTCCTTTAAAAATATTCTTTGCCCGAGCGTCCGTCGTGGACTTGGTTACAGAGTTGGGCATTATTCGGCTAAATTTTTATTCGAATACGGATTCGAATAAATTTGTGCGAATAAATTTTTATTCGAATAATCTTCGAATAAAAAATTCGAATAAAATGACATTATTCGACAATAACGAATAATTTTTTATTCGACTGAAAATTTATTCGAATAATTTCTTATTCGAATAATAATTTATTCGAGTCAACGGACGAATAAAATGATCACGTGATTTCGGCGATGTATCATGACACCACTGACTGACACCCATGAAACCTAATGTTTTAGGTTAAGTAACTCTTGTCATAGGTCGCACTTTGCAGGAAGATGTAAGACCGCGGTACTATATACAGTCGCGTTTTGATTTATTTTAAATAAAATTTGCTCACGGCAATCCATTTAAACTAATGAAAAAATCAATCTCTTCGAATTATAAGCGTTCATTGAACGTTTTTAAATACATACAAATAGTCATGCGAATATTCACATATGCATATTTCCTCGGCTCGTTCAGACGTATACGCACACTTCCAGACACACACGTCCAAACGTATGTTGGACACAATACAGACAGACTTCCATCGATAGATGCCGGGTATCACATATTCGTCGTTCATTCAGGTCGAATAACGAATAAATTCTTATCCGAATGAATCTGGCTAGAATAACGGTACAGATTTATTCGCGAATAACGAATAATTTTTCGTCGAATAAAACCGTCATTCGTTATTCGCGAATAAATCTTGGGATTTATACGTATCCGTATTCGAATAAAAATTTAACCGAATAATGCCCAACTCTGCCTGGTTATCACACGAAAAACATCTGCAACGCGCACATGTATTTTTGCTTAACGTACATATGTATCTATGTACTACTGTATAGTAACGAATGATCTTCCATTTTTGTTTTCACATACGTCATAACTAGCGGCGCTGGCCGTGATAGACACACCGGTTATCGTTAGATCACCGAAGTTAATCATCACGGGGCGGGTACTGGGGAAGGATGGGTGACCGGGGGGACAACACCTTTCTCCCGGTACGATGCTCGCTGCTGGGACCCGAGGGAGAGGAGAGGAAAAAAAGATAGGACTATAGTTCGTTGGGCTATATAAGCGATATGCTTGAAATGCCATCCTGCTAACCACAGAAAAACAGAAACAGAAAAACAGAAACAGAAAAACAGAAACAGAAAAACAGAAACAGAAAAACAGAAACAGAAAAACAGAAACAGAAAAACAGAAACAGAAAAACAGAAACAGAAAAACAGAAACAGAAAAACAGAAACAGAAAAACAGAAACAGAAACAGAAAAACAGAAACAGAAAAACAGAAACAGAAAAACAGAAACAGAAAAACAGAAACAGAAAAACAGAAACAGAAAAACAGAAACAGAAAAACAGAAACAGAAAAACAGAAACAGAAAAACAGAAACAGAAAAACAGAAACAGAAAAACAGAAAAACAGAAAAACAGAAACAGAAAAACAGAAAAACAAAAACAGAAACAGAAAAACAGAAACAGAAAAACAGAAACAGATAGATAATGCGCTATATTGGTTGAAATCGGTTCTTCCACGTGTGCATAGAGAGTTTCATTACAGTACGTACACCGAACGCGACGCGGACGGTTTCGAAATTTTTATAAATCGTCGGACGAGGAGAAATCATCGTAATTCGGTTCACGTAACCGCGAGCGTTTAAGGATGCATTCACTGGTACGTGTATACGTGAATAGTTTTCAAGAATCTGGATACCGGGTTTTTGCATATTCAAATTCTGCATTCTCTTTTAAACGTATGCGTTATACATGTAGTAACAGAGCTGATCATTATTCCAATGGTTTCTAATAAATATTTATGTAAGATAATTATCTAAATGAATTCCTTTAATTTGAATATTTCGAATAATAATTATTTGTTACTCGTGATAAATTATTCTATCTACTTATTCGAATAATTCATCGCTTTGTATTCCAATAATTATTCCAATAATCAGGCGATTAATTGCTGATAGCTTTCGCTGTTGGCTATCGAGTAACTATTTTTGCAAATGATAAATCCAAAGTACGGTATTAGATGAGCAACAGAAGATGTGTATAACAAATAATACAAATCACGAATAAATAATTATACGGTATCAAAATTATTCGCTACTATTATTCTTTGGATTAATTCCTATTTGCTTAAAAATGTATTGGTCTGTGGCAAATAAAATCTTATTTGTTATCCCCCATTTGAATAAAATTACGGCGAACTTTGATTATTCGAATAAATTCTGATTCGATTACAAACGTATTAGTTTGTGACGAATAAAAGCTTCTTCGTTATTCGTTATCGGAAGTTGGGCCAAATTTCTGTTTAATAACAGTGTAAGCGAACAAAAAACAATATTTTTTTCTTATTCTAAACCTTACGTTCAACTGTAACAATGTTTCGATTAAGATTCAACCTAAAACACTCAAGTACCCTATTTCCATTAGTATCTCGTATAACTCATACATATGTATATCACTATCTGTTTAACTTTGGTACAAATACCTACTGTATAATGGGAGGATACGCAGATTTAACATATTTGCTGATGTTAATATACTCGGTTGCAAATTCCTTTAACCCTTTGAGAGGAAGTTCAAGTCGATATGTTTTACAAGACATCAACAGAATGTGTTGTACGAGAGTTTTCAAATGTTTGTTTTGAAGGGAAAGTGAGTTCGTACAACGTTTCGTGTATAGTCATCTCAGTGACTCCTCGTTCACGTGCAGTAGAGCTCGCGATGCATAATTTACTAATGAAAATTTAAATTCTTATACTATACTCTGTCAGATCTTCACGAAAGCATTACCAATGAATTGGTGAGATTTTTCAGATAAAAATGAGTCCAAACTCGACTTCACTCGGAGTATTTTTAATTATACATAATAATTGACCGACGGAATTCACACGTCATTTGAATTACGTATAATTAAAACTACTCCGATGATGTTGTATTTGTACTCATTTTTATCAGAAGAACCTCGGCCATTCATTGGTAAATAATGTCTCGAAAGGACGGGTCTTCTGGTTCAAAATAAGGTGATCGTTATCCCCCCACTTCTTCAGTTGTTGCCGCGACGAATGAGATAGATTGTGCAATAAAGTGAAGCCGAACAAAGTAAAGACTACCTATCTCGGGTGCGTTCCACTTGCGCCCAAATCGCCCGCAACGCCCGCGATTTTCATTAAGGTGGGTTCTCCTATACGCGACTGGACGCAACGTCAAGAATTTCAAAGTCGATTTTCTCGAAACTGAAGCGCGATATAAAAAAAAGTTACTCTTTCTTTTCGACTTATAACAAGTAAATAAGTCGAAAAAGAGGAATAAGATTTTTTGATATTCTGCATCATTTTCAAGAAAATCGACTTTGAAATTCTTGACGTTGTGTCCAGTCGCGTATAGGAGAACCCACCTTAATGAAAATCGCGGGCGTTGCGGGCGATTTGGGCGCAAGTGGAACGCACCCCTCGAAAGAAGGTTCGGTCCCGAACCGTTACCTTCTGTCAAGACAAGTGGCAATACCACCGTAATCGCCACAAGAGGGCGTTGCAGCCGACCCTGCTGTCTCTCAAGTTCTCACTCAACCACCGATTTCAATATACATACAGGGTGTCCCAAAATTTCGGGACTTTCCGGAACACGCATTATCCTGATGCAAAAAGACATCGAAAAGTCCTTTACCGTTTTCGGATTCGAGGTTTAGTTCTCGAGATACTAACAACTGAATATCAGCGGTCCAAGTTCCGGGACGCGCCGTTTAAAGCCGCGTCAGCTGAGCACAAACCGTGAGAATGAACCAGCGCGGTCGGCTCTAGTGCTGTATCTACACGCGCCTCCCGCGTGTCCGTGCGAGCATACGCTCGCGCTCAGCTGACGCGGCTTTAAACTGCGCGCCCCGGAACTTGGACCGCTAATATTCAATTGTTGATATCTTGAGAACTAAGCCTCGAATCTCAAAACGGTAAAGGACTTTTCGACGTCTTTTTGCATCAGGATACCGCATGTTCCGGGAAGTCCCGCAATTTTGGGACACCCTGTATATGTACTTGTTTCGTCCTACCTCCTATATAACATCCTCCCGTTTAAGGCAAGGTCTACTAGAGGACCGATGTTACATTTCCCCCATTTTCTCCTTCTCCGTCCTTCCTTCCCGCTCTCACGAAGATCTGATAGTAAATATACAAATTTAATATCATTAGTTTTTGCATATTTCCTTGAAGAGGCCCGGTCGACGGGAGACGGTACTTTGTTAACTCCAGCTTCACTCAAAGGGTTAAAGTTCGGTCTACGCTGGGCTTCTCAAATGTTAAAGGCACATCGTTTTCATTGCGCAGATATCAACGAGTGCACGTTCGACAACGGTAGATGCACGGAGGTCTGCGAGAACACGGACGGCAGCTTCTTCTGCGCCTGCGACGGTGATGAAAAAGCGTTGTCATCCGACGGGAAGTCCTGCGTGGGTAAGTTCTCCTTGCCAGGAAGGCGTTTTCCCTCGGACTCCTGCCGCTCCACCTCCCGGTTGCTTCTTCCATTCGCCACCCAGAGGGCCATATATCATTCGCGCGTCCAAGAAAAGCAATACGTCCGGTTGACGCGGGGGAAATTCCTCGGGTATGTACATCGTAACAACGTTATCGCCGTATACGTTTATCCGCGAAGCGTTTCTGATAAACGGTGGCCGGTTCTTTTCAATTAATATGTACTTGGCTGAGTAATACGTTCCCTTTATTATACCGTATCCTCGAGACAATGATAAATCCGCCCGCATTTCTTGCAGTCGGATTAATTCACCGCCTGAGCTTGGCGCCGCGCTCGCCAGAATGTAACATTAACGGGTCGCTAGTCGTTTCCCTTCGTTTCGCTGAACGTTTATCATGTAAAATTGTGTTGTCTCCTTTGTTACTGGAGATGATTGTATTCTGGATAGGTAGGTACGCGAAGTTTTCAATTTCTATGAAATAAGTAGGCATAGTATAATTTTATTGCTTCTTTGAAATCGGATATTGAATTTAAATGTTTATTGCAAAATATATTTAAATAATTTAACTCGTATGTACCGTTAAGGAACTAGTTTCTGATCAGTTTAGAAGGCTTTCCGCTTTAATATTTATTTTTAACCTAATGAAACATTAAACCATAGACTTTTTTTATACTAAAAGTTGAATTAATGTTTAAACTTCAAGGAAAAATTTTAAAAAGTTGAAAATAAATATATAATTTAAATATTTATAAGGTATGGAATAATAAGGTGACTAGGAACTAGTTTTTAATCATCTAAAACTAACAATACTAACTGCTTTCACAGACAACACATATATTTTTGAATTATCAATTTTTATGTTAGTAATTATTTCAAACAATTATTTATTGACATAAACTCAAAAGAACGATTTATTTCATGAACTGATCAAAAATTAGTGCCTGATCAAGAACTAGTTCCTTAACGGTACTTGTCTATAGGTCGTTGGGTATCTCTTTAAACATTTTTGAATCCTTTGTACAGAAAGATACGTTGCACACTGCTGATAAAATATTGATGACTTTGTTTACCATGAAAAGAAGAATTCTCCATTTTTGAATGCCAGCGATACTGGTTAATTTGAAATACACTTTCAGCGATACGTTTAGAATCGGGATTTCAATACTTTTAGCATTATTTCAGCTTTGCCTCCCGCTCGTACGAATTGTTCTTGCGCCACTTTACCCTCGTTTCCATAAACCTATCGGGCAACAAGAAAGACACAAGAAGTTCCCGCCGCGAAATTTGCATTGCTCATAGATACGCGAATGTTTTACAAGTTTCCGGAGGAATATAGAATCAAGTGACCCAGATTGCCATTGTTTGCGTGATTACGTTCGATTCAAAGCGGGATTCATACGTCTCCAGACGAACCGATAATTGCCGAATATCATAAAATCATCGATAAGAAGCGTTCCTTGTATAAATTTGGAGAAACGAAGTGGGACGAGTTTTATTACTGAATCGGGTTCGTTGCGCTCATAAATATTTCCAGTGAAATATATCCGTGTCTCGATTAAAATTAGAGAAGGCACAAACTCTGTACAGTTGAATAATTTCGAACATAAGAATTTATTTACACAGCTCGTTCTCGTGAAAATGGTAGAAATTTTCAAACTCTTCATCAAATCTGTACCGTTATATAAAAATGTTCGTGCCATGTAAATACGTTTGTTTGAAAGCGCAAAACTCAAAAACTGCTGAACCGATTTCGATAAACCATATACCAGAAGAATTTTATTTTAATGGGACTGCTATAGGCTATAGAATAGTTACAAAATTCACGTGCAGAGGGCGCTACGCTTACCTTTAAAATTAAATGCTAAATCAAATGAGAAAGGAAAGTCTAATTTATGCCGTAGCGAAGCACGGGTATTTTGCGACTTTGATACGAAAACCATCAAAATGTTGACTTACAAGGGAAGATCCCGAACCCGAAAATTCAAAAAAATCTGAAACATTGTGAATCAGTGGACTAAATGCATTTTTTGTTTGCTGCCCATTTTTCACTCTAAGGGGATGAAATTAACCCCTGAAAATTCGGCTATTTTTCGATTTTATTTTGTAAGTCGCAATATGTAAGAGATAGAACAAAAGTTACTTCTTTTAATTAGGACTATCATTTGGTAACTTACAGTTCTTACAGTTCTCGAGTTCCCATACAGCACACTCCCATGGCAGGAAGGTTCCATCAATGTAGCAGGACGGTTCCGGTGCAGCACCGGAACCTTCCTGCTACATTGATGGAACGTACCATGAAGAATCCTATGTCCGCCCTTTTGGAACATTCCACGGAACGTTCCGGCCATTCTCTGGCAATGCTCACGGAGCGCTCAGGACATTCTCTGGCAATGCTCACGGAACGCTCAGGACATTCTCTGGCAATGCTCACGGAACGCTCAGGACATTCTCTGGCAATGCTCACGGAACGCTCAGGACATTTTCTGGCAATGCTCACGGAACTGTTCGTAGATTTTACAGCGATGTTGTTTAGGCAAAATTTGTCTGATATGACAGAAAGGATAGGAAATGTAAGGGAAATTGATTAAATTACAATAAATATTGGCAATATTCATATATTTTTTGTACAAGTGGACAACAGCAACAGCAACAATAATAACAATAAAAAAAATAATACGGTATCAGTCCTATCTTATAAAAAATATATGTAAATAAAACTAATCTGAACATAAAATATGAAATGATATATTTGTAGGGTAAGTCCGGTATAGTTCGACCACCAAGATTAAGGCTGACGCAAGAGAGGACACAGTGTGTCATTGATACAAAAGAAATGGTAGAACCCATGTACATACTATTTGTAGGTTATGTCGAACTCCTTAAAAGGAAATATTTTTGTTTGTTTCATATAGATTTCCGTTGGTTACAGAACATGGGTCTGGGCCAGAATTTAGTACATTCCTACAACGTACAATTCATTGTGTTATAATTATTTTGAAAAACACTGTTGAAAAACTCTGGTGGATCTTCTCAAACCCGCGTATGTGCAGTTTCAGGCTTTTCTGCCCTCTTTACTTAAAATGTACTTACTGCATGCAGCATGTAATGAACCTGAAATAATACATGCATTTATTTTACAATTTTACAATTTTAAGTGCTGAAATATGATAAATAATAAATTTACTTACTCATTGCTAATTTTAGTACATGTCTGAATGTACTGAATGATTGTTTTTGCTATTTTCCGTACCAACTATATTTTTCTGTCACATAATCCTCTATTAATTTATTTGATCCTTTTCAGTAAATGAATCTATAAAAGGTGATTAATAAATTATTTTAGTCATGAAAAATGGCATCATTACAAACAGCATTCGTGTAACGCCAAACACAGGGTGCATTAAAGCGAAGCAATGAAAAGATAACTATCACCATTACTTTAAATAATTGAACGGAAAGTGAAATGAAAGTTATACCGTACATGCATGTTTACAAGGAAACTGTGAAAAGTAAAAGCTTGTAGCACAGAAAGCAAAGAAATATATGTATTTTAAATAATTAGAAAATTGCAGTTGGTTAATAGGCATCAAATATGTTATATTAGTTACTTTAACTTAACGTTACTATAAGCTCCTTAATTTGAATAATTCATATATCTTACTTGCGAAACAATCTGTTTTTATCCTGTTCTTATATATCGTGACAGAAAACACAAGAACATTTATATTGTCCAAATACAGTAGGAATGCTTGCAGGGAGAAGATTTCTTTGAATGTACGAAATTCAGGCCCAGACCCATGTTCTGTAACCAACGATGCAGATAGTTTTCATTCTTCAACGGAAATCTATATGAAACAAACAAAAATATTTCTTTTTAAGAAGTTCGACATAACCTACAAGTAGCATATACATGGGTTCTACTTACCCGTGATATGTCAAAACTTCACCCAATTCACTCAGGTCTCCTGCACCACAAAACACACACGTTCTAACCATTTTTACTACTTAAAGCAATTAATAACTAATCACGCTCTAACTATTTACGCGTGTGGTTTCTTACGTGCTTTGGCTTTGCAACCTGTCGTGTCGCACGTGAGGTACGTCACACAACGCCTGGATCTTCACCACGCCGCTGGCTTGGGAAGATCCACCAGAGCCAATACTATTATTATTATTATTATTATTATTAGTATTATTATTATTATTATTATTATTATTATTATTATTATTATTATTATTATTATTATTATAAACGGAAATAGTCCCATAGTTTACATAAAGCATACAACAATTGACCTTACATCGTCTACACAAAGCGTAAGAACC
The DNA here is from genome assembly GCA_963932275.1 of Andrena praecox. Taxonomy (NCBI): domain Eukaryota; kingdom Metazoa; phylum Arthropoda; class Insecta; order Hymenoptera; family Andrenidae; genus Andrena; species Andrena praecox. The sequence goes on along the minus strand of OZ010729.1, from coordinate 45,581,136 downwards.
TAATATACAGGAGAAACTTTTAACTTCCTACTCTGAATAATATAGTGTGTGTGAATGTAAAAAATGTGTAGCTAATTTATTTAAGAAATCAATGGTGTGTATAAATGTTTCTCCTTTTTCGATAAGGATTTTTTAAAAAATATGCACATATACAGTATAATCTGCAACTACAATAATTATTATTGATAGCAATTAGAGAAAAGTCGGTATAAGAATCGATTCTGGAACCTTTGTTGTAAAATGTCCTGAGCGCTCCGTGAGCATTGCCAGAGAATGTCCTGAGCGCTCCGTGAGCATTGCCAGAGAATGTCCTGAGCGCTCCGTGAGCATTGCCAGAGAATGTCCTGAGCGCTCCGTGAGCATTGCCAGAGAATGTCCGGAACGCTCCGTGACCATTGCCTGAGAATGGCCGGAACGTTCCGTGAGGCTGGCAGGAAGGTTCCAAGTGGCAATGTTCCACCGCCACATGGCTGGAATGTTCAAGGAAGGTTCCTATGTCCGCACCGAGGCAACATTCCACGGCAACCCCCATGGAACCTTCCTGCAAGCTTCGGGCCACGGAGTGTGCTGTATGGGTTATAACACAAAATTGGAAAATAGCCGGAATTTAAGGGGTCATTTTCACCGCTTACAGTGAATTTCGGCTGCAAACAAAAATTGCGTTTAGTCCACTGAAATTAGATGGAAATATGTCCCATCTACGGAATAAATCCCAGCAAGCTAAATTTTGGTATGGACCTTTATTTGGTCGTTATAAACAATATGTCAAAAGTCCCCATCGATCCCACCGGCGCGCCGCTAAAAGTTTTACAGAGGGTTAAAAAAAAGGACGGTTTTTTACGAATATCTCGTTATCTAGCAGTTTTACGACAAAAATAGTTATTATCAAATTTATAGCTTAGGAAATTCTCTATAAAAAAGGTCGTATGAGTTTTTTTCGTAGGAGTAACCATTTTCATGTATGTCGGGTTACCAAGTTTCAACCCCTATACTTTTAACAAGGGAATATCCCGAACCCGGAAATTCAAAAAATTATGAAACTTTGTAAATATGTAGGGGATGTCCTCCTGAGTAAAACGCAATTTTTTATGCTGCCTAAATTCACTCTAAGAGGGTGCAATTGACCCATGAAATTTTTCCTATTTTGTATTATTACTCGCGAATTGTAGGAGATAAAAAAAAAGTGTTCAGGAAAAAGTGACAACTTTTAATCAGGACCATCATTGGGTAAATTACAGTTCTTGCAATTCTTACGGTTCGCGAGTCATAACGCAAAATCGAAAAAAAAAAACGGATTTTCAGGTGTCAATTTCATCCCCTTAGAGTGAATTTGGACAGCAAACAAAAAAAATTGCGTAATGCATACCTGTTATCATCCGCCTATCCCCAAAAGTTTTAAAATTTTCCGAATTTCCGGGTACGGGATATTCCCTTGTTAAAAGTATGGGGGTTGAAACATGGCAACCCGACATACATGAAAATGGTTACTCCTACGAAAGAACTCATACGACCTTTTTTGTAGAGAATTTCCTGGGCTATAAATTTCGTAATAACTATTTTTGTCGTAAAACTGCTGGATAACGATATATTCGCGAAAAGCCGTTCTTTTTTTTAGCTCGCTGACATTCATTCCGGAGACAGATTCTAATTTCACTGGACTAGTTGCAATCAGGAGGAAATCCCCTGCATATTCACAAGCTCTCAGAATTTTTTGAATTTCCGGGTTCGGGATCTTTCCTTGTTAAATCCATTCTAAGGTCACGTGGATTATTCCACGTTCGGTATTTTCCAGAAAATCATAGAAATAGTTAAAAATCTGTAGAATTGCATACATATGCTTGGAATTAGAATATGGGCTACGGTTGAGTTGTCACTGCACTTAATTATGTTATCATTGCCATGCATAGGTATAAGTCGAGACTTTAGGAAAAGGAAGACATTATTTGAACTCAATTTTCTGGAAAAAATGTGGAATACATACATATATATGTAGAACTAAACACACATGCTGCGTACTATATACTCTATCCGAAATTTGATCCGAAACGGTGACTGCCCTTAGTAATTTTCCTTAAAATGCTTACGATAAACGAACCATTAAATTTGCAACACTTCTGAACAATATTGCGATCATTAAGAAGGTATATTAGTAAAGTATTAATCGAATAACAGTCAACGTATCAATAACATTAATTATGCCAGAAAAACATGTTGGTCCTTGAAAACTATCTAAATTCTGTCGTATAGATTTCTTTGCTTATTCAAATCCAACATACGCGGTGTTTCAGGGATACGTGGTCAAACTTTAGGAGTATAAATATGCAGGATGAGAAAATGTAATATAAACATGAGTTTAAACATGTTTCCTTTCCGAGTTTCAAACACATTATTTCCAACAGAATTTCATAAGAACCTTTAAGGGGCAAAACCACTCTAGAGGCAGAAAAAAGACCTAAATTTGACAATTTATTTTGGGAGTATGACAAACGGAATAGAATTTCTTTTCAGAGGGTTTATTTAACACATATCGAAGTACGAAAAACAATTTTTTTTTATTGTCATTTTCACACAAAATGACGGCGACAGAGCCCGTCGTCGAAAACAGCTTTTTTGAAAACACCGCCACGGGAGGACGGATTACTCGGCATGTATGAGTCCCGGAACAAAAAATAAAAAAAATTTATAATCTATGTACAATTGGCTTTGGAAGTACATAAGGTTTTTTTTGTAAATCAATTTTTGTGGAAGTGGTGCACTTTTTAAGAAATGAATCGATTTTTTGTCCTAAAAATGAGTATTAAATTGTTTATAAAAAAAAAGGTTACACTCAATCAAAAAACGGTTACGTACTTCCAAAGAGAATATTGTTGTGAAGCTACTGTAAAAAATTCAAATCGATCCATGCAATAGTCTCCGAGAAATCCGTCCCCCCAGTTTGAAAGAAGTGGTTTCGACGACGGGCTCTGTCGCCGCCATTTTGTATGAAAGTGACAATAAAAAAAATTGTTTTTCGTACTTCAATGTGTGTTAAAAAACCCCTCTGAAAAGAAATTCTACTCCGTTTGTCATACACCCAAAATAAATGGTCAAATTTAGGTCTTTTTTTCTGCCTCTAGAGTGGTTTTACCCCTTAAAACATTGTTGGAAATGGTTTCATTCTATAGTAGTGTAGATGTCTGCTGTATTCCACGTTGCTTCATCTCCCACTGACGCTATGTGGGGCGTCCATAGCAAAAACTGTTCCTACTTAACGAATAGGGTAAATCCGGGAGACGCGGTCGGGCCGGATAGTTGGTCGTGTCGCTATATTTCAGAGTCTATACGTAAAAATGCATTAAAGTGCAGACCAATTACTTCTCTAGAAGCCAAATAGTTGAATGAATAGCGTTATTTTGCTTCCTTCTGTGGTTTTCTGGATTTATAGGCTATAAAAGGTAAACTGATGTTACATTTAACCTCTTTTGTCAAACAGCGGTTGTACAGAATCGTATTTAAAATATACTTCTAAGTTTATTTTCCTTTAATGTTTGGACTAATAAGATAGTAGAGACATTGAGGGACAATGCAGCCAAAGTATTTGGCCATATTAACTCTTCCTCTCAAAGCTACTAAGAAGACCATGTCTCGCTACAGAAAGGTGAGATGGTCGAGTTATGATTTTTTTTATTATTTTTGTTTATTTTTTTATTTTTTATTATTAGTTTATTATTATTTTTGTTTAATTAGTTTATTTATTCACTTTTGTATTCATTTGCCTTGCTAATCGCCAGTAGGTAATTCACTTTTTCTTTGATGTGTTCTTTACTTGTTTAGCGTAAACAAATTAAATATCAATGAATCCGTAGTTGTATTCACTCATAAATAATTTTGCTTTATCCATTGTTAATTTTCCATGAATAATTATGTGAGTGGTCTCTGCCAAAGACGAAAACCATTTCTCCCGGCACACAGTGGGCCGGATTCACTTATTTGACGCCATTTTGGTGTTTTTTTCAAGATATCGGAATGAAATTGACACCAAAAAATAGGATAAAATTTTTCCTATCTAATGATGTATAATTTAATATTTTTGACATTTATTTATTTATTTATTTTTCATTTTTTTTAACTTAATTGTGAAATTTTTTTTTAAAACTATTCATTTGGTACTTTATTTAATGCCCTTTTCAGTGGTTTAAATCGAATGTTCGCAAAACTTTTCGTTTCCAAGTTATAAGGAAAAGTCGAAAAATAAAGGAATGCAGCCAAATATCGTTTTGTTTAAATTGAAGGTCAATTTTTTGCGCTAAACATCATCTTTTATTAGTAATTAATGTAAACAATTTATTAAAAAATAATTCTGAAAACAGTCAGTAAAATTGCGACATTTCTTAAAATTGACAAGGAATATCTTTCAAGTCCCAACGAGTCCCGTATTTTTACAAGGGGGAATCTTTTCAGTGCACCTTCCTCTATACAATCACGCAAGAATCACTTCCACCTTCGTCCGGTTTCGAGAAATATTTCGGTTTGAACTCATCAGCGTCACGTCCTTTTCTTCACGTTCATGCGTTGCATCCTTCTTGGAAGGAATTGTTTAGATTATCGGCACTTGAAGTGTTTATGCTATGATGTAGATAAGCCTTCGACTTGGTCCTGTATTTTCCATTTCCAATCAATTGAAACTGAACCAGTAGAGACTGGTACAGTGTAGAGCTATTCTTTTCACCCGGGTACCCGATGAGACCCACGGGTAGACAAAATTACCCGGGTACCCGATGAGACCCACGGGTAGACAAAATTACCCGGGTACCCGTGAGATACCCGGGTAGACAAAAATTACCCGACTACCCGGGTAGACAAATATTACCCGACTACCCGGGTAGACAAAAATTACCCGACTACCCGGGTAGACAAAAATTACCCGACTACCCGGATACCCGTGAGACACCCGAGTAAATGAGATAGTTGAGAATTCCGATTTGACAGCCGATCGTCTTTCGACTTTCGATCATTTTCGGCTAACATCAGTAATGAACTTCAAGCAATTGAATGTGGTATTCCGACAAACTCCGATTAACGATGCGAACGAAAACCCAGAACGAGTGCATTTTCCTAGGATTTTCCGAGTTCTGCTTTGCATCGACTGACGGAGTTGGTTGGGATTAGATAAGACTGACTCCTCTACTCATAAGCTAATAGGGGCAGGCACTGTAATAGGGCAAACTACCCTATTGTAAGTGCAAAGAACGTCGACAGTTCGCAATTTTCACATTCTGATCAAAAGACATTTTATGTATCATAGTCATAATTTCATAATCATAACGCGCAGACAATATCACATTTAATTGCTTGAAGTTTATTCCGTTCATTAGTGATGTTAGCCGAAAATGATCGATAGTCGAAAGAGTTTATAGGCTGTCAAATCGGAATTCTCAACTAACTCATTTACTCGAGTATCTCATGCATACCCGGGTAGCCGGGTAATTTCTGTTTACCCGAGTAGCCGGGTAACTTTTGTCTACCCGGGTACCCGGGTACCCGGGTAGCCGGGTATCTCACGGGTAATTTTTGTCTACCCGAGTATTTCACGGGTACCCGGCGGGTCGGGTAGTAACAGCTCTAGTACAGTGACGTTTTCAAACCATTTCCAACAGATTTGAAAGTTGCATTCTAATTTTTATAAGTTTTTATCACTTTAAATTTTATTTTGTTCAGTTTGTGTTTAATATATTATATATGTGTATATATCTTAGTGTGTTTAGTGTATATTAATGCGTTAGTGTATAGTACATATACATATTTTGTTCAGTTTGTGTCTAATATATTATATATGTGTATATATCTTAGTGTGTTTAGTGTATATTAATCCGTTAGTGTATAGTACATATACATATATTAATGCGTTAGTGTATAGTACATATACATATACATATATGTACTATACACTAACGCATTAATATACACTAAACACACTAAGATATATACACATCCTACTAATAATCCTACTAATATAATAAATGCGAAAGTGTGTTTGGATGTTTGTTACTCAATCACGTCACAACTACGCGACGGATCTTTCTGAAATTTCGTATACATGTAGTTTAGGACCGGGAATAACACATAGGATACTTTTTATCCCGATTGATTGCATAATTCCTGTAGGAGAAGGAATATCCTACTAATCCTACTAATAATAATAATATAATATATATATATATATATAATATAATAAATGTGAAACTGTGTTTGGATGTTTGGATGTTTGTTACTCAATCACGTCGCAACTACGCAACGGATCTTTCTGAAATTTTGTACATACGTAGTCTAGGACCAGGAATAACATATAGAATACTTTTTATCCCGATGTTTTTAACCGATCTGGACAAAATTTTTCATAATTAATCTCTGCAACCCTGCGGAAAATATAGGCTACCATGAAATCTGGACATCCCACACCCTCCCCCTTATTTCACCCTCTTGATAATCGAAGTTTTACCCGGGCAACGCCGGGTACTTTAAGCTAGTATATAATATATTAAACACAAACTGAACAAAATAAAATTTAAAGTGATAAAAACTTATAAAAATTAGAATGCAACTTTCAAATCTGTTGGAAATGGTTTGAAAACGTCACTGTGCAGTCTCTGCTGGTTCAGTTTCAACTGATTGGAAATGGAAAATACAGGACCAAGTCGAAGGCTTATCTACATCATAGCATAAACACTTCAAGTGCCGATAATCTAAACAATTCCTTCGAAGAAGGATGCAACGCATGAACGTGAAGAAAAGGACGCGACGCTGATGAGTTCAAACCGAAATATTTCTCGAAACTGGACGAAGGTGGAAGTGATTCTTGCGTGATTGTATAGAGGAAGGTGCACTGAAAAGATTCCCCCTTGTAAAAATACGGGACTCGTTGGGACTTGAAAGATATTGCTTGTCAATTTTAAGAAATGTCGCAATTTTACTGACTGTTTTCAGAATTATTTTTTAATAAATTGTTTACATTAATTACTAATAAAAGATGATGTTTAGCGCAAAAAATTGACCTTCAATTTAAACAAAACGATATTTGGCTGCATTCCTTTATTTTTCGACTTTTCCTTATAACTTGGAAACGAAAAGTTTTGCGAACATTCGATTTAAACCACTGAAAAGGGCATTAAATAAAGTACCAAATGAATAGTTTTAAAAAAAAAAATTTCACAATTAAGTTAAAAAAAATGAAAAATAAATAAATAAATAAATGTCAAAAATATTAAATTATACATCATTAGTTAGGAAAATTTTTATCTTATTTTTTGGTGTCAATTTCATTCCGATATCTTGAAAAAAAACACTAAAATGGCGTCAAATAAGTGAATCCGGCCCACTGTGCGGCACCTCGGGTGAGGTGGTGAGATGTCATCACTTCAGTTTTCAACCCGATTTACAGTAAATATTGTCTTAAAGCAAATATCGACCAGTTTTTCTGAATCGGCATAAAATTCAGAACATATTAGGTTTGTTCTGATAAAATAAGTAATATCTATATTAGTTTTAATAGCCATTTTATATTAGGTCGACCGCGTGTCCCGGATTTACCCTATAGGAAACTGTGGCTCGATTAAGGTGGCTTGCAAGATTCCCTCAGGATGGAATGGACGAAGTCAAGTGGCCGAGGATTATAGGGGGTATTCCGCGTAGCGAGCTCCTCGAGCGTTATACCGAGAAACGAGCAGCGGTTGGGCGCCAGGACACATCGATATTTGTGGCGTCATTGCAAAACCGCCACCGGGGGGTGGTTCTCGCGGATGTGGGGTACGCGGATATACGCGTATCTCCCTTCGTCATTAGCATTCGTGATTCATATATTATGCGGACGTCGAAGATAATACCAGCGAGAGCCGACAATAGTGCTGGATCGACGTCGCGGATTTCAAATTATGCTCGCGAATCGCTGCCTCCGTTGTGTCGGGTTTCGGCTGCTAGCCGAGTAATGGTGACAGAAACTTTCGTCCCCCAACGGGATACTAGTGTAGCCTGTGTGCCAACGAAACTCTAGCCGGTTGTAATCGGATTAAAGGATTTACAAGATCATATCGGCGATCGATACACCGCTACGAATCGCTCTTGCGACAGTGGGAAGTGATTCGAAATCGGGACACGCGGCGAAGGGCAATGGATTTGTTCAATGGCGTTCCGATTGTTCCTTTGAAATTTGTAATTATTAGGTGATCCCATAAGTAATGTGGTTTTTCTGAGAGACAACTTCAAAACAATGAAACTCGCCGCGATTTGTCGCTGATCGGTTTGATATATGATGTCTGGTGATATATCTGTTTGAACAAATGCTTATTAAGGCAGGATACCACCTTTGCACTTAAAAAAAATTGAAATTTTTTTTTGTTCTCAAAGTACTCTTTCAAGTGTATAGAATCGAAATTCATTCATTAGAAAGGTGGCCGGAACCTTTTTCTTGTGTAAAAACCGGATTGGAGCAGATATATAAATCTATATAAAACTTTAAACGCGCTTTTCTCGAAACGATGTTTTCCAAATCAGCGTGTCAGATTACTCCTACAATTTTCATCGGATTGACTTGAAACTTTGCACAATTCTTCCGATTGGTGTAATCTAACGATGTACGTAGGACTTTTGCTGTAGCGTTGTTATTTTTCTTTTGGTGGGCAATTTTATAAACTTCTTTAAACTTTTTTACCCTAAAAAATTGACCTTTTCGTTAAAATGGCCGCCATTTTCTTAAAAATCGAAATTTCGTAAAATCCCCACGTACAGCATTGAACAATATTGTTGTTAATAGGGACATTCTTTGGTTTCTTTTCTAAGAGCCACGTACAGAGCGGAATTTGACACGCCGTCTAACGATGTTTCTCCAAAGGAGTGTATTTTGGCGCCACCTACAAGAGATTATTTTTTACTTTTTCAGTTTCAAAAAATGTGTAATTACAGATTAAAGTTACATTAATGAATGACTGAAACCGATTTTGTTTCTGCGCATTCTTTGTATGCAAAAAAAATTCATGAAAAACGCCTCCAAAATCGCAGTCAAAGGTGGTATCCTGCCTTAAGGGGACTAGGCAGTCGAAAAATCGATTTTTCATTGCATTTTCCGACAGTACTATCTTTTCTGAATAAAATGCCGTTTGGTTAATATTAAAATTCGCAAAATTGTTGATTTGGCAGCGAAAAAGGTCAAGCGGTAACTTATAGCGTCGCCTTTGCCCAGAAACTTTAAATGCGTTTTTCTCAAATCCTTTTTTCTCTTGGTTTTTTCCTGATTGCGAACGAAGGGAGGTTCAGATCGACTTGGGAAAAATTATAGGATGTGTAAAACATGTGCCATTTCGCCGCAAACCTCTGATATGGTCCGTAAAAATTCGAGATTTTCATAAAAAAATTAAGAAATCACCGGATTTTAGTAGCGCACAAACAAGAACTAATTTTTCTCCGAATAATCGCCTTTTTACAGCCACCAATCGCATAATTTTGATTTAATTGTTGTTTTTATAGGTTTGCGCGGAAACTATGAATCCAGCAAACAAGAATCTCACCTTTGAAATCGGATTACGTCACATTTTAAGACCGATATTAAGGCAAAACGACAGAAATACGTTAAAATGTTTACCCGTCTGCAGCGTCATTTTTAAAGCACATATATATTTCATACCAATTTTTTTTCAATCTGTATGGTAGTAATAAACATTGGGTAAAAGGATACATCTGGATGTGCTTTCATTCTTTTACAAATAAATAAAGGACAGAGTCTCTTTCTCACGAAAAACGACTGCCCAGTCCCCTTAAGGGGACCTTCCGGTCTAGAGCCCAAAAAAATAGGTGATTTTTAGGAATTAATTAAAGGAAAACTACTATATATAATTTAATGGGACTTTTTGCATTGTATTAAGGATGTCTTAAGTTATAGAAATATATTTTTTGTTTTATAATTAATCATTGCAGACGGCCCTGGAGAGTCGTTAAAGTCAAGGCGTCAAAAAATTGATCCAAATCGGTGGGACCTGTATCTCCAAAAGTTATTATCCGATTCGACTGAAACTTATTTTATTTTGAAGATTATACTTCTGGCTACGGGGGGAACTAGAAAAAATTTAAAAAATGACATTTTTTTTAGAAAATAACGACACTTGAAATTTGAAATCACTTTTCCCTGTACTTTTCGTCCTTTCAACGACTTTGAAAATTATAAATTTTCAATTTTTTGTAATTTTTCTAGTTCCCCCCCTAGCCAGATGTATATTCTTCAAAATAAAAAAAGTTTCAGTCGCATCCGATAATAACTTTTGCAGATACAGGTCCCACCGTTTTGAGAACACTGTTTCGAGAAAAACGCGTTTAAAGTTTTACGTGAGCGCCGAGTGCCCGGTTGTTGCCCATGCATTTGCCGCTACTCAAATGCCTATAACTTCGAGAATTTTACGAATTTCAACAAATCCTTTTAAACACGTATTCCTAAAAGGTTGAACATTCGAAAAATGAAATAAAAAAAAAATCGACTTTTAGACCGGAAGGTCCCCTTAAGGTAAATGTCCCCATTTCTGCTCATTTCGTATTTTTCTTATTACTATAAGCGTTACGTTTGTTATAGTTGCAACAAAATAATTCTAAATTACTTGAACATTTACGCCAGTGTTGCACGAGGTTGGGGCTAATCAAAGTGCAGCATAAGCAACGAAAGACTTTTAAAACGAGAGACTCATGATTATTCGTTCGTGTTCTAGCTGGTTGTGCCAAGGAACAGCGTCGCTATTGGTATTCGACAATTGGGCAGAAAATAGTTTTTGCAGTGAAAGTTCTTATTTAATAACAAAAACAAATACCGCATTGTGCTCTAGATTTAGATTCTTTTTACTATTTTTAATTTTTTTAAGTGGAAAACAGGTGAGTAGGTTTAGGGCCAAGTGAATCATCGTCATGTCCGCATTTCTACTCACCAAAATTTTAGTAACATAACCTCACAATTCAATGTGTGCTGTAACCTCTATTTCTATTCGCAGGCATTTCAATTTTCGTCTATCATTATTTTATGCTTCACTGTTGTGTTAGAAAACCTCTCCATAAAAGATGTAACTGATTTTAACCTGAAAAGGCAACATATTATGTGAGCAGAAATTGGTACAAATGGTGAGCAGAAATACGGACATTTAGTGCATTGTATTTAATTACAAATTACTAGTAGTTAAACATCTTAAAATATTTTTCTTAAATAGTTTTCGAATTGGTTGATTTATTATTAAAGAATTAATCAATTACTCTGCAACTTTTAATCACAAACAAATTTTTTACATCTTCTTTGTGACGAGTAACCTCTTAAATGAGCAGACATTGGGACATTCACCTTACATGAAAAATAACAGGGAAACTGAAACAAAATTAGTGGTAATCAATTCATTATTAACGGAATAAACAGTTCACTAAACTCGAACAACAAAAAACAATCAGTTTCTACTGATAAAAACGATTTATTTTTAATGTGGAAAAAGTACCTACGATTTAGGATTAAGGGCACTTTCCGGTCAAATCGAGCGATAACATAGGTGACATTTATGATTTCTTCTAGAAAAATGTATACAATGTATGGGTCTAAAACTTTTTGCACTTTACTCTGCTACAAATGTAGGGTATAAAAGAATTTTTTATTTCATTTTTGTTGTCATTTCAGCGTGTTATGACAAGTTCAGCGACCTTCGAATGACCTTGGGCATGAAAAGTTACATGTTTTCCTAACAAGTTGTTTCTCTATATTATTTGTTTACCTTAGCTATTCGTATTCATGTTAAATCAGCCAAAATATGATAATACTTAATCAAGATATTTTATTGTCTAAAAATTCTCTTATCCAAAAAGTCATTTGTTCTACTGCATTTTTCACCATGTTACACATAGTATTATTAAACACATACAGCATATTATTATACACAGAAACATTTTTAAAGTAATAGTGAGAGTGATTGGTAGTGCGTTGAGAAATTTTAAATGAACGCAATGAGAAATTTGAGATCATCGATTACATTAAACCCTGTCGGCACACTTGTTTCTGATTGACATATATCGGAAAACAATAATTGTATGTATATCACGGGACTCGTCTGGTTAATTTTGCGTGAATCATAAAATGCAGTACAATTCGAGAAATACATTCCTTTAAGAATATAGAGAATTAAACAAACATCGAACGTCGAAACACTATTATCTCTGTCCCCAGATATAAACAACGTATCCTGTCCACCGCTGAATCCAGAGGGTCGAGGATACTTGATGTGTTCTCGTTTGGCAACACCAAAACCATGGAGGGGGAGGCGAAGGGTGGCCAATCGACCAGGTACCAAGTGTTTCTTGAAGTGTCCCCACGGGTACCAACTTCGCGGAGAATATGAATTAACATGTCGATCGGACGGCTCGTGGGACGGACCGAAACACGGCGAGTGTGTCAGTAAGTGAAACGTTCAATTAATTTGCTATTATAATGGCGTCATCCTATAAACGATTGTGAAGTTTTTAGGTAATATTCTATTCATTTTGAATATTTTGAATAGAGTAGTTTTCTATCGAAACGATTTTTATTAAATTAGTCATACAAAAAATGTTAGTAATTAGTAAATATACTTATATTAACCCTTCGTTGTATAACTTCTTCGATTTTGGAAAAGAATACATTTTTTGGACTCATGAAAGAGATGATAATAAGGGAAAAATAATAAAAAACGAGATTCTGTCCTCAAATTTTCCATTTCATATACATTGGCACTACATATATAAAAAAGTACAATTATGAACTATTAGTTTCACTTTGTAGACGAACCAGCTGACTGATCATTGGTCATTTACAAGAATGAGTAAATAACACTTGTTGTAACTACTACCTACAACCCTAGTAGCATTTATTTGTTGGGAGTTTGATGGGCCAATGACGTGTTATCCGTTGGCCAACTGTTGAAGTGTCGCGCTGTTTTTAAATGGGCCAACAATTGTAACCAACGCGGGCCCCACGTCACTTAACATAAAGGCCCAACTGAAGGTTTCTTTCCACAGGCCCACCTGAAGGTTTCCTTCCGTAGGCCCAACTGAAGGTTTCTTTCCATAGGCCCAATTGAAGGTTTCTTTCCATAGGCCCAACTGAAGGTTTCCTTCCACAGCCCCACCTGAAGGTTTCCTTCCATAGGCCCAATTGAAGGTTTCTTTCCATAGGCCCAACTGAAGGTTTCCTTCCACAGCCCCACCTGAAGGTTTCCTTCCAAAGCCCCAATTGAAGGTTTCTTTCCATAGGCCCAATTGAAGGTTTCTTTCCATAGGCCCAACTGAAGGTTTCCTTCCACAGCCCCACCTGAAGGTTTCCTTCCGTAGGCCCAACTGAAGGTTTCTTTCCATAGGCCCATCTGAAGGTTTCCTTCCATAGGCCCAATTGAAGGTTTCCTTCCATAGGCCCAATTGAAGGTTTCCTTCCACAGCCCCACCTGAAGGTTTCCTTCCGTAGGCCCAACTGAAGGTTTCCTTCCACAGCCCCACCTGAAGGTTTCCTTCCATAGGCCCAATTGAAGGTTTCTTTCCATAGGCCCAACTGAAGGTTTCCTTCCACAGCCCCACCTGAAGGTTTCCTTCCATAGGCCCAATTGAAGGTTTCTTTCCATAGGCCCAATTGAAGGTTTCTTTCCATAGGCCCAACTGAAGGTTTCCTTCCACAGCCCCACCTGAAGGTTTCCTTCCATAGGCCCAATTGAAGGTTTCTTTCCATAGGCCCAACTGAAGGTTTCCTTCCACAGCCCCACCTGAAGGTTTCCTTCCGTAGGCCCAACTGAAGGTTTCTTTCCATAGGCCCATCTGAAGGTTTCCTTCCATAGGCCCAACTGAAGGTTTCTTTCCACAGGCCCAACTGAAGGTTTCTTTCCGTAGGCCCAACTGAAGGTTTCCTTCCGTAGGCCCAACTGAAGGTTTATTTCCATAGGCCCAGCAGTTGAGCCTCTACAATAAACCAACAGTAGGAAGACAGTTGGTTATACTACGCTTCAATAAAAGCTTTATCAATCTCTAAAAAAAGTAACTACAAAGTACGGGTTTCTGAACATTTTATTTGTTTACATACAACGGATCCTTAATGGTAATTTTCCATATTAGTAAAAGGAATACAAATAATTATTCTATTAACTTCGAATCGGTATTGTAACTCTGTTGACTTCTTCAGTAATTCCTATAATTCCTTCAATCACTCTGCTCTGATCGCTGTTCGTAGTTCCCATTCCCCCTTAACTTTTACTATTATGATTGCTGCCGTTACAATTACTATGATTTTTTATATCTCTTTTGTCACTATCATTAATGTTTCTTTTGCGCTTACTTCTCTGCTTTTGTTTCTTTTAATTATTTTTCTTTTGTACTTCCTTAGTAATTGTTTGTTCTACGCTTGTGTGACTGCGATTTGTACTTCTTATAACAAAGGGTTTATCCCGTTGATATACTTAAATAAATAACAATAACAAATAAAAGTATTACTTTCACAATACACAATTAAGTAAAAGTAAATATTTCTCACGTACGTTGGAAGAATAAAGAGACCACGCAAAACATCATCACGATTACAGGGTACACATAAATTAGTAGAATTATGAAACGGTGATAGACTCTGATTGGAATCGCTATTGGAGATATTAAAACGTGCTTCTGAAACAACACTTGTTCGTAGACTATCTTTAATTTTCATTCTTTTGCAGCCACATGCCTTTGTTTAGTTCGCTGCGATGATTTAATGTGATGTGGCTCTCCTTCTCTCTCGACCTCCACCTCTATCTTTTGTAAATCTGAACCAATTAGTTAGGATGACAATGATTTCAGCATCTGTGGCAGTTTCTGCCACCTTATTTTCACGTGCAGCACCAACAACAAGCAATTTTGTTTTGCTATACATAAGTTTTAATTGCAAAGGTCTTTTACACATTTAAACAAATAATAATTACTACATAAAATAAAACTGGCGAAATATTTTTTTCATATTGTGTATTTATAGCTGTCTTTGAGGTTAAAAGCAGTGTCTTTTTGACGAACTTCGTAGTGATTGGTTGTAAATTGTAGTAGTTAAAAGACTGACAGCCATATATACTTAAATGTAGCCATAACAAAATTATAAGATAGTTATGGAATCTTTACAACAAAGAAATACTAGTTCGATTAACCTAGAAAGATTAGGTTTCTGAAAGTACACCTGGTCTGACGAACCGCGAGATGAAACGCAACAAATCACAACAATCACAGTCACAAAAGCAACAAATGATATACTTTTCGCCTGTTTCGCGGATTCGCCTTCGCCAGCCACCAGCCACGCTATCGAATGCTACCGAATAACGCGTCGTGCCTCGTTGCCATGTGACGCATACAATCGACCGCTCTCCTCTCGATCATTCGATCGTTGTCAAGGCAACGCAATATGGCGATGCAAACAATTCAGATCGCCTATGCAACCACAAAAATATCTTACAATATGCATGCGTTTTTTAATTTAATATTAACGACTAATAGAATGAAATAACCGTAACATAGAAAACGCACAAGATTGAAGATTTAATTTAAAAAAGCTGAATAATGACGACGCGACGGTGGCGAGACCGCATTGCAAAAAGCACTCTTTTTCTGAATTGATATTATTTTCACTCCCTTAAACTAAAGTGGAAAATCTTAAAGAAATAAATAAATTCCCAGACTGCATGCAACAAAACCTTAGTGGACCAACTATGGCCCGATATTAACAAACTGCGTTGTATGTAGGTACATATGTACGTATTTATAAATAAGAAAATAAAAAACTGAACTTGGAATATAATAACAGGTTTTTGGATGTAGCAGATTTTCTGACGTTTGTAGGACGATATTTAATTGTCATTATAAATTTTTTGTTAATTAACGAAGCATAGCAATTGTTGGCCCAACATTGAATATTCGTAGGCAAATTAAATGGTAGGTGTAACGTTCTCAAACGAGACTGTGCCGTTTGTTACAGGCGATTCCACAAGTAGAGCGGTTTACCTGTAAAATTATAGGATTGGTTCGGGTGGCGTGCGATTAAGAAACGAATTTCAAGATACTAGAGTCCTTCTTTTAACAATAATTAACAAATAGTTTATTCAAGAAAAGGCTTTTGACGCTAGGTCGAAATAGAACATATAATACGACACGGAGTCGTGTGAACTTTGACGATATGATATTTACGTAACGACGTATAAGTCGTTAATAAAGGATATTCCTTTGACTTTGGTTTCGACGCTAGATCGGAATTAAAGAATAACGTTTGATTTCGGTCTCTACGCTAAACCGGTAATTAAATATAGTATAACTGACGCGTTAATTAATATTAATGATATAGTATAATAGTACGATACTAAATCGTAAACTGAACATAAGGTCTCGACGCTAAGTCGATATAACGGTTTGATACAATGATGACGCTTGGTCGATTTGGAATGTTAAGTTGATACTTGGAGAGGGTTCCTTCTCTCGGATTTGTTGTAGCTTCCAGTTGCCTATCAGCTGGCCCACGCTTTCTAGGATGGAAGCCGAGGGGCTAGTTTAAGCGACCTCGGATGGTAGCCAGGTAGCCGGTTATGGCGTCCCCAGATGGAAGTAGAATTGGATGATGATTCCCTCTCCTGGACTAGTAGTTGCTTCTGGTGCCTATAAGCTGGCCCACGCTTTTAAGGAGGGAGGTTGAGGGGCTAGTGAAAGCGACCTCTGGATGGAAGTTGAGGGGCTAGTTAAAGCGACCTCTGGATGGAAGTTGAGGGGCTAGTTAAAGCGACCTCTGGATGGAAGTTGAGGGGCTAGTTAAAGCGACCTCGGATTGATGTTGAGGGGCTAGTGAAAGCGACCTCTGGATGGAAGTTGAGGGGCTAGTTAAAGCGACCTCGGATTGATGTTGAGGGGCTAGTGAAAGCGACCTCGAAGGAAGTTGAGGGGCTAGTTAAAGCGACCTCGGAAAGGTGTTGAATGTAGGAAGTTGAGGGGCTAGTTAAAGCGACCTCGGTTAGATGTTGAGGGGCTAGTGAAAGCGACCTCGATGGAAGTTGAGGGGCTAGCTAAAGCGACCTCGTATGGAAGTTGAGGGGCTAGCTAAAGCGACCTCGGATAGGTGTTGAGGGGCTAGTTAAAGCGACCTCGGAAAGATGTTTAGGGGCTAGTTAAAGCGACCTCGGAATGGTTGAATGTTGGAAATTGAATGTTGGTAGTCAGGACGTTGAATATATATAGACTTGTTGAGAGACTTCTATAAGCGGCGTGCTTATGGTTCGGTAGCAGAACCCAGTCTGAATCTCCGCTGCTGGCAGGCTCGTATTTATACAGTTTGGCGATACCTTGCTCTCGCCAATCACTAGCTGTCGATCTCGCGCACCAATTAGAATTAGCATCCGGTTCCCGCCGGTTCGCGCACTGCACTCGGTTTATTCGGCGTCCGGTTTATCGCGCGGGCTGCGCACGCGCGCTTGAGTCGTTCACGGCACTGAGTTCGCAGGCGGTTATGCGCATGCGTTGCGAATGTCCTTAAGGGGACTAGGCAGTCGTTTTTCGTGAGAAAGAGACTCTGTCCTTTATTTATTTGTGAACAAATGAAATCACATCCAGATATATGCTTTTACCCAATGTTTATTACTATCATACAGATCGAAAAAAAATTAATAAGAAATATATATGTGCTTTAAAAATGGCGCTGCCGACGGGTAAACATTTTAACGTTTTTCTGTCGTTTTGCTTTAATATCGGTCTTAAAATGTGACGTAATCCGATTTCAAAGGTGAGATTCTTGTTTGTTGGATTCATAGTTTCGGCCCAAACCTATAAAAACAACAAATAAATCGAAATCATGAGATTGGTGGCTGAAAAACGGCGATTTTTCCGAGAAAAATTCGTTCTTATTTGTGCGCTGCTAAAATCCGGTGACTCCTCAATTTTTTTTATGAAAATCTCGAATCTTTACCGACCATATCAGAGGTTTGGGGCGAAATGGCACATGTTTTACACATCCTGTAATTTTTTTCAAGTCGATCTGAACCTCCATTCGTTCGCAATCAGGAAAAAACCAAGAGAAAAAAAGATTCGAGAAAATCGCGTTTAAAGTTTCGGGGCAAAGGCGACGCTATAAGTTACCGCTTGATCTTTTCAGCTGCCAAATCAACAAATTTGCGAATTTTAATATAACCCAAACGGCATTTTATTCAGAAAAGATAGTACTTTCGGAAAATGCAATAAAAAAAAATCGATTTTTCGACTGCCTAGTCCCCTTAATACTAATATTACAATTTAGATATATAGAATGAAAATAGTAATTGGTATAAAGAATAAAGGAAATATCTACGGCGGTTGGTAGCGGTACGTTACATAGGTATCAATATTAACATATCCATTCACATATTCACTATATTCTTCACTTCAATCTCTTTACCAGACTGCTCTTTGTCTCTACACTTTCACGTTTCAATCTTCACAACCTTTCACGCAACCCTCCGCCATAAATCTTTACTCAATCACGCGATCATGTTTGCCATTTCTGTCACGAAAGGTTCCCCTTAATCATCTATATGACGCCTGGCCATCAATATCGCATGCACCATTCGTCACAAATTAGATTCTGTCAATTATCTTCAGCAGCAATACAATGGGCAACCTTAATTTCCAACAGGTAGAGATTTAATCAAAATTGTAAATGGCCTCCCAATACACAACAGGTGCAGTGATGATCAGAAATGTAAACACGACTGGATAAACCGGTGCTGCTGTAATTGTTAAAGCTTATGGGAAACGAACAGACGATTAATATTACAACAGGATTATATCCTACAAAAGCAACGAACTTTATTTACATTTTTTATAACGATATGAAAGTGTCAGAAGAATACATTTTAGCCTGCTGAAGATTTCTTTCCATTAGTTTCGTAATGGAATATTTTAACCAGTGTCTCTTATTTTCCGTTAGTGCCTTTAATCTCTTCGATAGACTTTTTTTGATTATTTATACATTTAATGTCGCTTCAGCGTGAGGGCCATTAGTGGCCACTCTGGGTTACATTACACATATTGCTCATAAATCTAATATATTATACATTTAGTACTGAATGGTGGCGCATATACAGTAGGGTGTGTCGATTTTGTGGGTAAATATAAAATTTTTGAAAATTTTAAAACGACTAGTGACAAAGTAATGCTGTTTTTAATCCTGAATCTGAAACTATCTTCAGAAATTGATTTGAGTGAGGTTTAGCTACTTCAAATTCCAGTTGAAAAAAAGTG
The DNA here is from genome assembly GCA_963932275.1 of Andrena praecox. NCBI lineage: Eukaryota > Metazoa > Arthropoda > Insecta > Hymenoptera > Andrenidae > Andrena > Andrena praecox. Next base: position 45,561,873 of record OZ010729.1, on the reverse strand, counting down.
AAAATTAAGTAAGATTTAACTACAAATTACATATTCATATAATGCTTAAAGCGAGTCTTGCTTACATAAGAGCATGAAAATGAGAATAAAAATATGTGGAAATTAGTATTTATTACATTCACATGAAAATGTATGGAAATTTGTATTTATTACAAAATGAAAATATATGTAACTTTAGCAACAGATCTAGCCATATGTCATCTATGTAGTAAATTTAATGCTATTTAACAAAGTCCACCAAAGAAGCGATATCTTGTTTGCTTCTGTTGCAGTTCATAAGCTCATTTATTAACATTTTTTTTAATAATTTTAGTAATTTTCGTATTTTTATATAATTTCAAATGAAATTCCAACTAGGTAAATAATGTATTACACAAAATTTAAAGGTAGTGTTTAATCTTAAACCTGAAATTGTACTGTTTTTCCACTAGTCGTTTTTAAAATTAAAACATTGAAAAAATTGACACACCCTAATATACAGGGTGTTACACGAGGAAACCGGCAAGCTTCTAGAGCAGACTTGGACGGTCATTCTGAGCTAAAAGGGTCATACATATGCACCATGGATTGTAGTAGGCATACCGGCATTTAGGCAACGGCCGAGTGTGTGACTTTAGCACATAGGTGGCGTCCATTTATGAGGAGGTCGGAGGAGAGGGACCGCAGATAGTCGGCGTAGCTGTGGTGGCAAACGCGACTGATCAGCACGCGGACGGCTCGGGTTCGATTCCCGGCGCCCCGTGGCTCTGTTTTTTCCGTCTGCTATAGGATATGTCTGTTTCTTAAAAAACTGTAAGAAATTATAACAATCATAAGTTGTATATACACTCCTGGAAAAAATTAAAGGAACACTATAATTTCCCGAAAATTTTGGTCATTTTCAAATGGCTAAGGTAAATGTACCAATACCCAGCCGCTGAAGGGGCTTAAGGAATAGCGGCAAAGTTTGTCTCCTAATTTAATTTGTAAAACCATCATGAAATAAAAAAATGTTGTTGAAATGTTGAAGATAACACAATATTATACTATTGGAAACTGAAAAATTAGTTTATGTATTATAATAGACGTATTTATTAATGAAAATACGAAAACATGCAGATGTCCCAGTAAGCGGACAACCTAAAACTGCATGTCCCAATACCTGAATTATATCGTCCCAGTAAGCGGACCACCTAAAAATGCATGTCCTGATGTCCCGATATCTGAATTATATCGTCCCAGTAGTTGAACATTTAGACTTGTTTAAAAAAATATTAATTTTCTTGCAAGTTTAACCATCTTAAACTAAATTTAAATCTATTTAGTATTATAATAATGTATTATTATGTAATATATAAATAAGAAATGCAGTCAATATTTTCTTAGTAAATGAGTGACGTTTCTTAACCGAAGCCATAGAAACTTCTCGAAATCTGCTATGCGTACGAAGTGTGTTACAAAATAATTATTTCTATCAAACGATTTTCAATTTTCTATAATAATGATTTTAATTAATATTGCTAAATACTTATGCATTATGGTACTATTTTTTGTTTCTAATTACATTAAAAATTAAGGTTAAAAATAAATAAAATTCGCATTGTTGTTCAGGTACTGGGACATGGCCGGGCACTGGTACATTTACCTTATATCTCCGCGAAAAATGGTCGCAAAAAATATTTGAAAATGGCATTTTAACGCTTGAAGTCTCTAGTTTTAGAAACAATGACTCAATTTTTCTTCTTCGTCCATTAGAATACTGTTTCATCAAGATGAAGCGCAGGAAACGAAGTTTCAGAATTTTTGGTCTAATTTGGACGTATGCACGGGCCAAAAACATTTTTGTCAGATAAATCCAATGCAGGGTTGTTGTAGAGCAAACATTTCTCTTTAATTTCGTTTTTTTAGTTTTGTTGTATGATTTTTATTGGCCGAGTTATTCGTCAACAAAGCAAAAAAGGAACTTGTGAAAAATGAGGCATTGTTTCAAAAACTAGAGACTTTAAGCGTTAAAATGCTTTTTTAAAATATTTTTTGCGACCATTTTTCGCGGAGATACTGCCATTTGAAAATGACCAAAATTTTCGGGAAATTATAGTGTTCCTTTAATTTTTTCCAGGAGTGTAGTATACCTTATCCTTAATCCTATAATTATGACTCTATGTCTTCTGGGTAGAGTAAGCGTTGGATTTTCTGAAAGAATAATTTTCTGAAATATTGAATGTTTGGATAGCAACCACTCTCGATTCCACTTTTCGAAGCTTCTTTTCGTTAAGTATTTTTGTGTACCTTCGACTGGAATTGCCAAGTTATTCGGGCGGTTATTTATTGATCCCTTCATTCGTAGACTTATTACTAAGCTATCAATGCATTCTTGCTCTTTTCTGCTCTATTTATAATTTAATACTTCCGTACCCGAGCTTTGTTGCGTGACTTTTCAGTCGCGTCACGTGGATGATCGATAATCTTTACAGCAGAGCATACCGCTGCTTGGCATGGTGGTGGCATAATTAAAAAAATGTAAATTTTATAGGAAAAGCAGCATTTAACATTTGCATTTGGCTAATAAATGAATACTGATCATCTAATTTGTTTAAATGAATTTCTATTGTCGCATCTATCCAGATCCAGGATCGCAAATAGTATATTCACCAAACAAATTCAACAGAATATCAAATCAATCCTAATGCACCCTATATTTTACCTTCTCTTTTGAGTTGTGCCATTATTCCAGAAAATGTAATTCTAACTTTTCAAGTTGTAACCCTTGTTGAAATTAGATACAACATACAATTTATTTGCATCGAATTGTAAAAAGAAAATAGAAAATCTCATAAATGTAGGAATGGTAGTAGCGCGCTATAGCGGCCGGAATGCGATACATTCTCGTGCGGCAGACGAAGGAGGTCGGCGAAGACGGTCGAATCGAGGCGGTCCTCGGCGACCGTGCCGATCGCGAGTCGTTGAGTAGCATGCGGAGAGCACAGTCGCGTTACTATAATATTCTGTATTCTTTTATTCTTTTATATTAATTTTTTATTATTATACTGCTTATTCTCAGTTCACTGGTGTGTTTGATTGTTTAATTTGTGGAACTCCGACTGTCTTACAATAAATTATAATAATCAATTAGGGTTGCCATCCGTCCGGGTTTCCCCGGATTTGTCCTCTTTTTTAGGGCGACCGGGGACGTCCGGGGAGATTTTCTGTGGTGATCCGGGTTCTTCGATGCTGCTCGCTCAAAAAGTCATAAATATTTTATCTTTATTCCTGAATTGCGGTTACAGTCTATAATTTACAGAAATTTTTGTCTTGGGATATCGAACCTAATATGAGGCAGTGAGAGCGATAACGGACCAAGCCACATTAAAAATTTTTTTTTTCCTATTTTATATGATTATCAGAGTCTATTGGACTACGTTATTCCTACTAATTCAATTTCGAAAAAAAATATAGGTTAGTCCTTTGTTGCTCCCACTGTCTCATATAAGAAATAGTTAAATGTATCCGGGTTTGAAGTGGAAATGTCCGGGGTTTCAATGCTCTCTGTCCTAGATTAATGATTTTACGGATGGCAGCCCTACATGCAATAGAAAATTAATATTTATGCCACGATTCGAGAGAGCAGCATAACCTTTCACTTGCAGCTGAAAGAAACAACTGAAAATGGATCAGTGTTGTTAATAAAACATGGCCAACTTGATAAGGAAATATCGTGTTTCGAGAAAAACCACGTTCAAATTGTTTTTTAAATTCGTATATATTTTTAGCGCATATTACAGTAATGTTCTGCCCGTTTACCTTTAGTCCGCTATTCCCGCACCATATAAGATCCCATCTGCATCTCCAGTTCTGCTTTTTTATTTTTCATCAAAATGCCTGGCTCTTTCGACGCGCTGGAGGTACGACGCTCAGCCTGTTGTGTACGCATCCAGTCTCGGGTTTCAACGTATTTAGCAGCGTATCTTCCAAAATTAACCCCCACATGCTCCAGCATGCTCACTAGGGTGGACCTTATTCTTCGACCATCAGATTTTTTTGGTCCCATACCCCAGAAATGTGACACTTATTGAGAAAATGATCTGGAAAAAATTTCAGCCCGATTGGACCACGGGAAAAGGACGCGCCACGAATTTGAAATTTTTTAACTTTTTAAACCTTGATATAAGTATACATTATGACATATCGTTGAATTTGTATTTTTTTTCTGTTTAAGAATACATACACAGCATATACGATTGTTAACAAAAAAAACGTCCGTGACCTTGAAAACTCGAAAGAGTGACCTTGAAAAAAAAATTTTTTCCTTTCATTATATTCGCCTCTTTATATACTACAACTTTTGTCTGAAGAGTTTTTTCATATATCCATAAACGATGGAGATATTAAACATTTTTGATTTTCATTATAACGCTCCATTATACAGAAGAAAAGCAGTTCTAAGACTGGAAATAAGTTATTATAGCTATTATGTAAATTACGAATAGAAATGTCATCAAAGTATTGCGTCCCAGACCTGCTCGTGGACGTTCGATAAGACCGAGCAGATCTTGCCCTAGACGCGACTGTGTTAACAAACACAGTATTAAATGCGTCACAAAAATTCAAATAGCCACGGAGGTATTTATTAGGGGTTCCTTTATATTAAAAATGCTTTAAAAATCCTTTGATAAATTCTCTTTTGTGACGTCAGGATACTGCTTTCTATATTCCGTCACATTCTGCAGTATAAACTGTTTCTCCTCTTCATTTTTTGATAATATTTTGTTATATTCTTCTATAAGTTTAACGCCACGCTCAGCGGTGTCATTTACCACTTTTATTCCGTTCACGATGTTCCGCCCAATTTGGAAAGCCTCGTCATCACCCCATGTAGAAGGGTCTTTTCCAAAAAATGTGATAGGTATTAAAAACCTTTGAAAGAATCTGTTGGAATCAGGAGAAATAAAATGTTCCATTTTTTGTTGACTAATTGTTCCACATCCTTTGGAAGGATTTTATATTTTTTGCTGGAGTTTGCAATGCAAACCTTGAAAAACACCAAACAACCACGAGAAGAACTCCTAGAAAAAATTGTACATTTCGAGTTCCAGGAGTTTTTCATCACGCTCGATGGATGGCCAAGGCGATATATTGTATAAAAATATATTTATTTCGAAAAGAATTTATCTTGACTAGATAAAAGGCCACTGGAATTCGCGACATTTGTACTTTCCTCGCCAATTTGTATTTAAAAGCGTGGATACAAGCTCCAGTAGCAACAGAAGCCCCGCGACAAGATTTGGAATTTGTAAACAATTGATCTGCTTATCGTCAAATTGACGATACAATCAGCCGCAATGCAATAAACAAAATGATCAATCATTTCTGGTATTTGGCACCAGAAACTGCCGCATTATCATTTTTCGATAGTGCCATTGGGAATGACACTAAAATAAAAATTATAGAGGCAATAAATGCCAGTGTAGGCAGTGACGACAACGAATGCCTTAAAAAATATAAAATCCTTCCAAAGGATGTGGAACAATTAGTCAACAAAAAAAATGGTACATTTTATTTCTCCTGATTCCAAAAGATTCTATGAACGGTTTTTAATACCTACCAAATTTTTTAAAAAGACCCTTCTACATGGGGTGATGACGAGGCTTTCCAAATTGGGCGAAACATCGTGAACGGATTAAAAGTGGTAAATGACACCGCTGAGAGTGGCGTTAAACTTATAGAAGAATATAACAAAATATTATCAAAAAATGAAGAGGAGAAACAATTTGTACTGCAGAATGTGACGGAATATAGAAAGCAGTATCCTGACGTCACAAAAGAGAATTTATCAAAGGATTTTTAAAGCATTTTTAATATAAAGGAACCCCCAATAAATACCTCCGTGGCTATTTGAATTTTTGAGACACATTTAAGACTGTGTTTGTTAACACAGTCGCGTCTAGGGCAAGATCTGCTCGGTCTTATGGAACGTCCACGAGCAGGTCTGGGACGCAATACTTTGATGACATTTCTATTCGTAATTTACATAATAGCTATAATAACTTATTTCCAATCTTAGAACTGCTTTTCTTCTGTATAATGGAGCGTTATAATGAAAATCAAAAATGTTTAATATCTCCATCGTTTATGGATATATGAAAAAACTCTTCAGACAAAAGTTGTAGTATATAAAGAGGCGAATATAATGGAAGGAAAAAAAAATTTTTTTCAAGGTCACTCTTTCGAGTTTTCAAGATCACGGACGTTTTTTTTTAACAATCGTATATACTGTGTATGTATTCTTAAACAAAAAAAAAAATACAAATTCAACGATATGTCATAATGTATATTTATGTCAAGGTTTAAAAAGTTCAAAATTTTCAAATTCGTGGCGCGTCCTTTTCCCGTTGTCCAATCGGGCTGAAATTTTTTCCAGATCATTTTCCCAATAAGTATTACATTTCTGGGGTACGGGACCAAAAAAATCTCGCAAAATAATTTTCTGTCAAGAGTAGCTAAGGTCCACCCTAATGCTCACAAGTGAGTTGCATCCTTCTTTGAACAAGCATGCTGATATATCCACGCTGAGATTTCAATAACACCTTTGCCGCAGAACGTATGCTTAGGTGCCACAAGCAACTGTTAAAACTTTCGAGGTTGTTTTGTGTATTTCTACCCAAACAGCGCTGCAAATGATTTTCACAAGTCATGCTTTCGAATATAGGTCGAATTAGGGCAGCAATGCCCCGATGGTCCAAGGGCCCGAGCATCTATAGCGTTTTCTACGAGCCGTGCGGAAAGTGGTGCTCAAAGCCACTGAAACGACGGGCATGCAGCTGATAGGGAAAATTCTAGTAGTGTGCCCTTAGGCCCTAAAGGTGAAGTTCCGGTTCTAAGACCAGGACAGAACCGGGGCCCTAAGGCCCTAAGATCAGGACAAAACCGGGGTCCTAAGGCCCTAAGATCAGGACAAAACCGGGGCCCTAAGGCCCTAAGACCAGGACAAAACCGGGGCCCTAAGGCCCTAAGACCAGGACAAAACCGGGGCCCTAAGGCCTTAAGGCCCTGGTCTTATCTAAATACAGTCCTGCAAGAGGTAGTAGGGGGCACGTTTAGCGGCCAGTACCCAGCAGGGTGTCGGGAAAGACCCAGCTGAGAGACTTCACACCTAAGTCACTATAGCTCGTATAGGCACTATAAGCCTCCGAGTCCTGTAGCATTGGGGTTGCAGGTGTCTTAAACATGACGCCATGTGGCGGAGGTCATATAGGTCTCCGAGTTCCATAGTTTAAGGTAGCGTCGGTGATAAGATAGTTATTCTAGGGCGTTCCTAACAGTGCTCACTATAGTGACATTTCCTAGCGAAAGGGTTAAACCAGCGCTGCCTCTGCTAACTAAAGTTCTTTGAAGCACCAATTGTGTGCTACAAAAGTATCTCGTATGAGAAGTTCCTCGTACATAGGCCCGGTCCTTCGGGTGACGCACACGAACATTCCGCGTGTTTGCCACGTTCCTTGCCACTCTACCAGGTCCTGTTCACGTTTTGTTTTAGGGTATAGCAAGCCCCGATTAGACTGTCCCAAAGACGTTATCGCGGAACTACCACCTGGCCGAGACGAAGCGTTCGTGACGTTCGATCAGCCGTCAACGGATCTGGATTGGTTCCGGTACGTTCGATCGAAACCCTCCTGGGGCACCAGGCTGGAGGCGAACCTGACTCCCGGGATGCACGAGATCACTTTCTCCGCGAGGCACCCAGTATCGAAGAAGCAGGCCAGCTGCGTGCTGCGCATCATCGTCAAAGGTGATTAATTAATGCACGTGCATGAAATCAATGCGCGACATGTAAACTCCTGCGATGATAATCGGTATTGATCGCCGAGCACCGCTATTAATCAACAGGGAACGGTGCTCCAAGGTTTACAGTATCGACGGACAGAATCAGGAACAATTAATTTTCTCGAGTTAAGGACCTGCTCAAAGCAACGGGCAAATGGTCTTTGCCGTTTCCTAGGTTAGATTGCTCTTGTTTTAAGTGCATTTTCCGCTTCTCGTTCCTCAAGGTATTATTGGGTAGACGGGGGAAGTTCATTAAGTTGATGCAGAGGAATAGATGCCTCCCGAAGAAGGATATCCTGCTGCTACTTTTTATTTGCTCGCATTCTTTTGCTCAAACGTAAAATACGCTGTCCTCGAGATACATTCTTCTATGCGTCAGAATGGAGGAATTTCTTTACCGGATATTTCACTATATTATACGTATATATGGTTTTCAGATATACGCCACGGAAAATAACTGTTGAACAGTCGACGGAACAAAGACGTTTCATCAGCTTTTGTACGCACAGTATGATAGTCCTAAAAAATCTTTGTGTTAATATTTTGCCGTATTTTCAAGGCCACTTTGTGGGATCTTAAATGGAAAATTATGCCTTTCTTTAAATATCACGAATGTATAAAAAACCATCAGATATATTTCCAGTAACTTAGTCAGAATTATATAAGATCATTTTAATGTAATCCAAGGTTCGAAACGTATGTCTCCGACTCTTAAACGCATGTTATTTATTTTCAAACGCCCGAGTCATTGCCTGACTAATCATGTCATTTAGTACCTTCAAATTGATGCTATGATGACAAAAGGCGGATGATTCAAGCACTTGTATTTAATTTATTATTTGGGCTGTGTTCATCTGTTATGTTTTTAAGAGTATGTTAAACCTTTTCTTTTCTATAATTTCATATTATTGAAATACAAACATTGCATTTCATATAAAAAAAAAACGTACCTTACGATGCCCTTGAATAGCTGAGAAAGAAACTTTTTTTGATCGACAAAAAATCATCTCCATACAATATGGTGAAGAAACGTCTTTTCTCTTTTTGTGGTATCATTCGTGGTATAGCAGTTAACGTATATTTGCACTTTCAATACTTCGCTGTGAATATAGAAGCGTTTTCTGATTTAAAGTATATTTTTCATTTCTGGTATTTTTATTTTCAGCAAATTTTTAATATTCAGATCTTAAGGCAGGATACCACCTTTGACTGCGATTTTGGAGGCGTTTTTCATGAATTTTTTTTGCATACAAAGAATGCGCAGAAACAAAATCGGTTTCAGTCATTCATTAATGTAACTTTAATCTGTAATTACACATTTTTTGAAACTGAAAAAGTGAAAAATAATCTCCTGTAGGTGGCGCCAAAATACACTCCTTTGGAGGAACATCGTTAGACGGCGTGTCAAATTCCGCTTTGTACGTGGCTCTTAGAAAAAAAACCAAAGAATGTTCCTATTGGCAACAATATTTTTTAATGCTGTACGTAGGGATTTTACGAAATTTCGATTTTTAAGAAAATGGCGGCCATTTGAAAAAAAAGGTCAATTTTTTAGGGTAAAAAAGTTTAAAGAAGTTTATAAAATTGCGCACCAAAAGAAAAATAACAACGCTACAGCAAAAGTCCTACGTACATCGTTAGATTACACCACGGGGAAGAATTGTGCAAAGTTTCAAGTCAATCGGATGAAAATTATAGGAGTAATCTGACACGCCGATTTGGAAAACATCGTTTCGAGAAAAACGCGTTTAAAGTTTTATATAGATTTATATATCTGTTCCAATCCGGTTTTTACACAAGAAAAAGGTTCCGGTCACCTTTCTAATGAATGAATTTCGATTCTATACACTTGAAAGAGTACTTTGAGAACAAAAAAAAATTTCAATTTTTTTTAAGTGCGAAGGTGGTATCCTGCCTTAAGATACAACGATATAATTCTTAATATCTCTCCGACTCTCCGCTATCGTTTAATTAATTTCTTCCCCACTTTCACCAAACCAGAGTGCAGCGAATGTAGGTATGTATTAAAGAAACTTGTACTCTACATCTACGGAATTGAACGAAACTTTCACTGTTCACCTTGCGGGGGAAGTTTCAAAACCAGGATCTCGGATATACGGGGATCAACGTCAAACAGAGTTAAGGGCACTTGTGTGTGAGCGCATTAGCACATATTGCTAAATTCGCGGATCTTCTCACTACGGTTCCTGCTACGAGTCAGAGCGATAGCAACGTATAATTTACAGGGCACGTTAATAGAGTGCTTTGGGAATATTTCAAGATTAGAAATTGCCTTTATTGTTTAACGGTTATTTGTCAGATGCTTTAGGTAGATGAACATGAAATGATGCTTCCATGCAAAAATTTGAGATACACATTTCTTGGAGAGGACTTCAGCTAGAAGTTTAATATGTCTGTTTTACATTTTTAATATAGCATAACACATATAAGTACTTCATCACATTCTGCGAATTACTGTTTCCCATACAAGTCACTTTTTTAATATACACAACAGAAAACTTGAGTGTCTTATAGTAAATCTTTAAATACACGGCTGGACAATATTAACCCTTATGTACACACCCAACTTTTACCACGTTGTTACACACCCAGGGTACCCGGGTGCCCACCACTAGTTTTTCTTAATACCTGAGTTCGCATATGAACGGAATCGTTTGGAATCAGTTTTCTTTATTAAATAAACATCAATAGAAACTATATATGCCATTTCCAAGTTCCCTAGCCCGCTACAGCTACCATAAAATAAAATAGAAGTAGGGTGCGAGCGCTGCACAGGTAGCGCGCGGTCAGTTTTGACATTCGGCGACCGGCAGATGGATAGTAGTGTAGCGGCTTCATCGCTACTTCGCTTTCGTATGTAATTGTTTATTTATTAATACCTGTTACACCAATAAAATATTCATCAATGATATTAATTAATTCCGGAGTCAAAACATCATTTTTCATCTAGTGGGTACCCGGGTACCCGGGTGTGTCCGCTAAGCACATGTACTTTGACGTCATTTAGTTTAGGTTCAAAAAATTTGAAAAAAATTTACCAGTGTGTTTTTGACTTTTAAAAGAGGTAAATAATGGGGATCTGAAGGCCCAAGTCGAAATTTCCATTTTTATTCGAGTTATAAGCAAAAATATGACGAGGTGGGCACCCGGGTACCCGGGTGTGTACATAAGGGTTAAAGGATCACTATAATTTCCCGAAAATTTTTGGTCATTTTCAAACGGCTGTATCGTCGCAACAATATTTAAAAAAAAACAATTACGCCACATATACATATACATATACGCCACGTGCTTTCGACAGAAAATCTATTACGCGAAACACCCGAGTACCCATTCAGTCGTATTTTCTGGCGGGTTAATGCGTCATTAGGCGTTCATTGCAACGGGAGCGAAGCGTTTAAAAAGCTTTCCCGGCTGTGGCTATTAAAACATGTGGCGCCTGTAGCGCGAAAAGCGGGCCTCCATTAGAAGACGTTGTTGAGCACGACGCCGCCATCGTATTGTCGCGTCGCGCCGCGTCCTGGTGCCAAGACGCTAGGCTATACACGGTCTACTGGAAGCTGCACGCGGTCGCGCAGTCGTCGTATGCAAATTTCGCATTGCGGTTCGAAGAAGAAGTTCTCTCCCGTTCTCTGGAATCCCAGCCGACGCTTTAATTAAATGCGTTTCCGGGATAGGGTTCGCCACAATGCTATATAATCCACGGATCGCCAGCCGCCGATTCACGAATTAGATTAATCGACGAATCCTACCTAAATGCCTGGCTAATTCTTGCTAGCGACCACTAAACCCCACTCCGGCGAAATTTTCGATTGTAGGCTGCGTCCGTTTTTCTCTCTGCGGCGAGAAGAAGGGATTTTCTAATGATGCTCAAGTTTTATGAAATAATGTACTCGTTGGCTTCGAATGTTACCTAACAAGGGAACACCGCGAACCCGGACTCACCGATTGGAACGCAACTTCCCACACAGCACCATAACATTGCAGCAACGTCTCTGCAATGATGCGGTGCAAGATGGCAATGTTGCAACATAACATTACAGAGACGTTGCAGGTTCAGTCCTATGTCCGCCTTCGCAATATTGCAGGTGTGTATTTTTGCAAAGTTGCGGCAACATTACGAGTATGTAGTCCTGCAACGTTCCGGCAATGATTCTGCAACGAAACGGCAAAATTGTGGCCATGATCCTGCAACTCTTCGGCAATATAGCGGTGCGTATCCAGTTAAATGAAACACGCCGTAGAATCCACTCGACGTCATGTACATATTTCGAAAATTTTTGACAAAGTCATAGTTGCTTCAGAATATTGTTGTAATGTTTCCACAAGTTTTCACTACAATATTGCACGACGATGGGCGCGCAATATTGCAGAAATATTGTAGGACCGTTGCCACTGGAACATTGCACGTCGATGTGCGCGCAATATTGCAGAAATATTGTAGGATCGTTGCCAATGGAACATTGCACGACGATGTGGGCGCAATATCGCAGCAATATTGCAGGATCGTTGCCAACGGAACATTGCACGGCAACGAAATTGCAATATTGTAGGATCATTGCCACTCCAATAATGCACGACAATATTGCAGGAACGTTCCTACAATATTGCAATGCAACCTGCAACAACGTAATATTGCAGCAACGTCCCTGCAATACTGCTGCAACGAGGTGTGCTGTATGGGTTTGTGGGTCCTTAGAGTGACTCAAAACAAGGACAACGGTGCGTTGCATTTGGGCCCTATCGCCCTTTAAGTGAAAACTAACCTCAAAGTCAAATTGGCACTTCCGCTTTTTCGCGTATAACTCTCAAAGTATAACAGGCAGAAAGAAATGTTTCAAACGAAAGTTTGATGGTACAATAAGCGCTGAAAACTTGCGTTAACGAAATTTTGAAAAGAGTTTAAAAAGAAAAATATTTGATGAAAAAAAACTTTTTCAAATATTTCGTTAACGGAAGTTTATAGAGCTTATTGCACCATTAAACTTTTGTTTGAAACATTTTTTTCTGTGTGTTGTACTTTGAGAGTTATAGGCGAAAAAGTGGAAGTGCCAATTTGACTTTGAGGTTAGTTTTCACTTAAAGGGCGATAGGGCCCAAATGAAACACACAGTTGTTCTTGTTTTGAGTCACTCTAAAAACCCACAAAGTTGCGGTACAATCAGTGAGTCCGGGTTCGCGGTGTTCCCTTGTAAGTGGGACAAATGTCTAGATGAAGAGGAAATAAGTACAGTAAATACTCGTTAGGAGCCCGTCGAACGGGGCTGGCGGCGGGCTCCTAACGCGACTGGACACTATTCCGCGCGGCCACTGGCGCGAGTGAGAAAACCCAATGAGCGAGCGAGAGGAAACGAAAGCCGACGGCAACTTCGTGTCGACTCGTTCGTTTCCTCTCGCTCGCTCATTGGGTTTTCTCACTCTCCTCCGAAGGATTCCAAGAAATGGTGGGGATAGTCGCCGGGCTCCTAACGCGTGGTAAAAACGGGCTCCAAACGAGGATTTATTGTATACGGATCTGAATATACAGGGTGTTTCCGAAGTCGTGGCACAACCTGAAAGGAGGCAATTCTTCATGCAAAAGCATAACTTGAAAACACCTATAGAATTCACTTCTTTCATATGAGACTTTGTTTTCGAGAAAATCGATTTTGAAAACACGCCCGCAATGCGCACATCTGACTAAAAATCGGCAGAGTTGATCAGTTAATACGCTGCAATTAGAAGCACATGGGATGAATCATCGTTTAAAAATAGTTCGAAATTATGGAATACTTTTTTTCATCGGGATACTGCGTTTGAAAAAATCAGATATTCAAAACCCGTTAACTGTGCGTGCACCGGATTAAGGGTACTAGGCAGTGGTTCCTGTCTAAAATGAAGCACTTCTGTTTCAATTACAAAGAAACAAATCGAAACTGAGACTTGTTCTCTACGAGCAGAGTAATAAAAAAAGTCTTTTATAAACAGAACTCCTGAAATGTTTGTACGAAGAATAATACGAGAAGTCAGTTTCTGTGAACTAGACATATGTATAATTCTAGTTGTAAAAAAAATCATATCGTAGAAGATTAATCGTTATTAAAGTCCTTCATCTTCTCCCACTGTTTCTATCTATAATAACGAAACAGATATAGTCTCATTAAACTATGTGAGTCGCTTCACATAATGATGCCAGTAAAAGCATTTGTTCGAAATGTACCCCATTTCACCGATTTGGAGAACGAATTCCGAAATATTCTGTAATATCAGACGTGATGGCGAACCAAAATTGATAGTTCCCTTTGTAAGACAATTAGGTTCGTGCTCACGCGTTAATAAGGCGAACTATCCCGGGCCAAAGGTATCCATTTCGTTACTTTGCGCTCCGGTATAGGTCCAGTTTGTCGTAAATTGGACGTAAAATATGATTTTACCAGCGTCCCGCGTTCCCCACGTCCGTCCGGGGTATTTCGAAATTCACCATACGTGTCAGACACGGAACTACAATTTCATTTTCACGCTTTATACCGAACAGGTAATTACGCGTACGCCCCTGCATACGGTTTAGACATTGGAGTAACTCCCTGGTTCCCTGGCGAAACGCGGCAACTTTCTGGCAAGGTGGTTGAGGAACGAGCATGCTCTTTTTGCTAAAATGTTCTTCGAATGGCCGACACGCTAATTCGAGATGATTCCATGGGTTCTCTGCTGAAACTAGAGCTATTCTTTTGGCCCGGGTATCCGGGTACCCGGGTACTCGGGTACCCGGTGAGACCCCGGGTAGACAAAAATTACCCGGCTACCCGGGTACCCGTGCGATACCCGGGTAAATGATCATCGATTTGACAGCCGATCGTCTTTCGACTTCCGATCATTTTCGGCTAACCTCAGTAATGAACGGAATAAACGTCAAGCAATTGAATGTGTGTGTGCACGTTAAGATTATGAATATTATGATAAAATGTTTAATTGCTTGAAGTTTATTCCGTTCATTTCTGATGTTAGCCGAAAATGATCGAAAGTCGAAAGACGATCGGCTGTCAAATCGAAATTCTCAACTATCTCATCACATCTAATTTACTCGGGTATCTCATGGATACCCGGGTAATTTTTGTCTACCCGGGTAGTCGGGTATCTCACGGGTACCCGGCGGGTACTCGAGTACCCGGCGGGTCGGGTAGTAAGAGCTCTAGCTGAAACTGATTTACTGAAACTAATTAAACGTACCCGGATAAAGTTTCTACGATCGGCAGAAAGTTTCCTCTTGGCGAGGAAAAGGATTCCTGATAGAGTAACCCGATCCAACGTGCCAAGGAACGTTGCGCGAATCGTTTGTTTATGGAGAAAGAAGAATATTTCTAGCTAGCAAAACACCCGTGCTTCGCTACGGTATTGATTAGTACCGCAGTTAATTTTTTAACCTGTAAAGGTGGAATCAGACGGAACGTGGGTCGCCCGACTCGGCTTGGGCTTCCCGTTCGTTGTCGGTAAATGTGGCACGAGTCAAAAACAACCTAACCTAACCTGGCTCGGCTGAGACGGCTAGCCTAGCCGCCTGATAGGAACGCTCATGGCCCGCCGACTCGAGCTCGCCAATCCGACTCGCCGTGGGAATTCACCTTAAAGCAGGCCTGCCCCATCGGGTGCAAATACCTCCTGAATTTCTGGGACCCGGGTAACAGCCGTGCGCGGGACTGTTCCATTGCTACCCGTTGCGAAATTTGTGAGAGAACTGCATGGTGGTCGAGCCTGCATGGACGGCCGCACACTCATGCAGTTCTCCCGCAACCCATGCTGTGGTTAGCAACGTAACCAGCTCGCGCTCGGCTGTTGCCCGGGTCCCAGAATTTCAGGAGGTATTTGCACCCGATGGGGCAGGCCTGGGATAGATCTACAGCAGGCCTGCCCCATCGGGTGCAAATACCTCCTGAATTTCTGGGACCCGGGTAACAGCCGTCCGCGGGACTGTTCCATTGCTACCCGTTGCGAAATTTGTGAGAGAACTGCATGGTGGTACGAGCCTGCATGGACGGCCGCACACTCATGCAGTTCTTCAGCAACCCATACTGTGGTTAGCAACGTAACCGTCCCGCGCTCGGCTGTTGCCCGGGTCCCAGAACTTCAGGAGGTATTTGCACCCGATGGGGCAGGCCTGCCTTAAAGAAACCTTTGGCTCCCGACTGAACAGGCCTGCCGCAGGGTCATAAAGATAAACACAGCAATATGCCATTGAGTAATGAAAATGCCAATTTCCATGTTTCGTATTAGATCTTCATAGAACTATCAGCAATGGATGCTGGTCTTCCTCTGATGAAAATGACACCAACATATAATTCTGATTATTTTTAATGGTTGTAATGGGCCAGAGCAGAGCTGCTGTAGATGTGCGGATACCTCTGAATAGTCTCCAGTGAAATCAGTGGACGCGGAACGGACAGGGAACTGAATTGCGTGCCCAGACCTTCAGCTTTCGAATTTCAGACATTATTATTTGTTCAAATACAAGCCCTTCACGGTTAAATTCGTCGAGTTCCAGGCGGAGAAGCGCCGAAAGTTAAAGACTGCCCGAACGACATCGAGGTAACTGGGAAGAATGGGACAGCAATCACGTGGATTGAACCAATTTTCACGGACAACGTGAAGGTGACCCGGATCAAGAGCAATGAGGTCAGTGTTAATTATAAATTAATTAAACTTTTACCGTTGTCCGATGGCGTTGCAATTAAACGTACAAGGTGTTCAATATAAGGTGCTAGTATCAATTAAATCAATCTATAAGTACAAATGACGCGCATGTCAGTGATGAAATTACACTAAGAAATGGAATGGTAAATAGAATAGATTGTTTCTATTGACTTTTTATAAAAATAGGTTTCATATGTTTTTCTGAAATGTGTTTTGCGATTTTCTCCAAGGATTTTTTGTAATTCTTCTAGATTTTTTGCTATTTCTGGTGCATGGAACTATTTTTCGACGCTTATATTTCTCTTCTTTTTGACATTTATAATATAATTACTAATTTTCAAAAGATATTATATATATTTTATTGATAACATATATTCAAAACAATTCTGAAAATTATTTTTATTATTTTTTGAAAATGTTAGGTACTGATAGAATTCTCTGCTTATTTTAAAGATCTATTTTCCGGGAACTGTTTAGAAAAATAGATATTTTTCCTATTTAATGGGGGGTGGCCTACCTAGCAATTTTCGAAAAATCGATTTTTCAATTTTTATATTTTCTTGAAGTACAATGTCTTGAAAATATAGCATAAAAGTGTGAAGTTGATCCGACCAAAATTGATAAAGTTATACGAGTGAAAGTAAGTATGTAGCTGCTCCTCGGTGTAGCGCTCAGACCCAAAACTTTAACCGCGTTTTCCTCAAAATCATGTTTTCAAAGTCGGTGACACACATAACTAATGAACAAAATTAATGAACCGATTTACTCGCGGCTTTGCAGGTTTATTTTAGGGTTAAAAATCTAAGCGCTATCGGGAGCTTTTCCTTTTTTTTCCCTAGATTTTTTGTACACTCGAAAAACGAGCGATTTTTGTCAAATATCGATGCTTCAGCTTTGCACAGCCGTCATTTTGTCTCAAAATAATTTTTCCAAAATCGGGCCCGATAGCGCCTAGATAATTTCTTATATTGACTAAAAAATTTCGAATTTTCAATTTCGGACAATCCATTGCCTATAAAAACTCACAAACGTAGTATTTTCAATACTTTTTACCATAAAAAATACTGAAATACCCCTAAGAGGTACTCTTTCCAATAGACCAATCTTTAATAATAAAAGTTTATCCGTTTGTCTAGAAAAAATTCCCAAAGAATCATGTTGCTTTGACCGTTCTAGGTAGGCCTCTCCCCTTAAGTGCATTTTTCTATTTAATTTTCGTAAACTATTTTGCGGCTTGATAGATACGTAGGTGTGTGGCATTAAATGCAGTCACTTATTTATGAGTAGGTACGTGCTTTTTATGTCATAGTTTTATATTAATTACACTCACTGATGGGTTCGATAGCACGATAATAATGATTGAACTAATAAATACACTATACAATTCTAACTTTAATATTTTAACGCTTTGTTCAATACGTTTTTTGTATGCCATTTTTTATAGCAAAATAAAGACAATTGGCTGATAAAGCAGGTTGCTATGTTTCAGACGTTTCTGACTCGAATTTTTAAACATTCATAACTACAAAACGAAGCCTCCGCCGCAAATTTCTCCTGATTTTTGTCTTATTTTGTCACGCAGCATCAACCATTTCATTGCATATTATCCGTTTGCCCTATGTTTTGTTTGAAAATTAAGCATCAGCACGGAAATACCGAGTCTGTTAAAATATTAATGGCCAGTGGAAATGAATATATTTATAAATAACAGTATCTATATTCTATTGATTATCTACAAATTTTCTCCGTTCCATTCTGGTTCGTTGCACAACGGCATAAAACATTACTCATGCTTAATGGAAGCATGAATCCTGATCAACGTGAACATTGCCTGCCGAGCCTGCTAATTTTGCATGCACTTTGCTGTTCGATAATATGTTGCACAAAGCGCGCATATTCCACGCACCTTTGCGAACGTTTGAAATTTCTTGAAATACTACAGTGGCGATAATCTGAAAGGAATGCGTAAAACCCAAATTCGTTTAATAATCCCGTATAACAAATGGAAGATTTATCTTACCAAATAGAATCCTTAATATCGATAGTAAGGAACGTAAAAATATAAATATTTGCTTGAAACTTGTCGTAAATTGTTGGCATAGAGCACAAACAATATAGGTGCAGTTGAATATTCTTGGAAATGTTGCGAACTTTTATTTTCCATTAATTATTCTTCGTCTTTTATTCTACAGAGGTAAAATCAAGTATTAGTAAAATTCATATCCGAACTAACCGTCTAATATAAACGTAAGTTTACATCGCTCGGGGAATGGAAACGCAGAAGAAAGGAACCTAGAGGGAAAAGAAGCAGTAGAAAAAAGGGAAGTTCCAGCCAGACGTGCAAATCAGGAACTTCAGTTCAGAAACGCTTTCCTGTAGTAAAATTACTGCCAAAGAATTTCTTACTCTGTAGTACAATAGTTTGGTACGAGCAGAGGGATAATGTTTCTAAGGGAATTTCGTCAAATAAGGAACTCCAATGTAATTATTTACTTGCTTCTAGCAGTTTTGTACGAACCAAGTAATGTCCGTCCCTCAGGCGCACATAGGCGTATTTGTATTAAAAAATCGGGCAAAAGTCAAAATCAGCAAGTTAGTCAAAAACCCCACCAAATCCATTTTTCTTAAGGGGACCTTCCGGTCTAAAAGTCGATTTTTTTTTTATTTCATTTTTCGAATGTTCAACCTTTTAGGAATGCGTGATTAAAAGGGGTTTGTTGAAATTCGTAAAATTCCCCAAGTTATAGGCATGTGAGTAGCAGCAAATGCATGGGTCACAACAACCGGCCACTCGGCGCTCACGTAAAACTTTAAACGCGTTTTTCCCGAAACAGTGTTCTCAAACTTCGTGGGACCTGTATTTCCAAAAGTTATTATCCGACTCGACTGAAACTTTTTTTATTTTGAAGAATATACTTCTGGCTAGGAAGGAAACCAGAAAAATTACAAAAAATGGAAAATGTATGATTTTCAAAGGCGTTGAAATGATGAAAAATATAGAGAAAAAGTGATTTCACACTTCAAGTGTCGTTATTTTCTCAAAAAAATGTAATTTTTGTATTTTTTTTTCTGGTTTCCCCCCTAGCCAGAAGTATATTCTTCAAAATAAAAAAGGTTTCAGTCGAATCGGATAATCATTTTTGGAGATACAGGTCCCACCGATTTGGATCAATTGTTTGACGCCTTGACTTTAACGACTCCCCAGTGCCGTCTGCAATGTTAATTATAAAATGAAAAATAGATTTCTATAATTTGAGACATCCTTAATACAATGCAAAAAGTCCCATTGTATTATATATAGTAGTTTTCCTTTAATTAATTCCTAAAGATCACCTATCTTTTTCGGCTCTAGACCGGAAGGTCCCCTTAAAGCTTGATAACCGTTCCGTCAAACGGCGGCCATAAAAATTCCTCCCGCTAAGTCTCTGTTCCCAGCGCTTTCGTTCGTAACACTGTTTTTCTTGTTATTGTGTTTTGTGTGATTTACTTAAGCAAAAATACATTTTGCTATCAATGTATCATGTATCAATTTGCTGTATGTTTTCTACAAATGTTTAAACAGGGCCTAAATAGAGTTTTTATTTACCTAATTATAGCAGATAAGAGTGTTTGGAATTGCGTATTAAAATCGTCCGCCCTCTTCCGCCATCTTGTTTTATATTTCTTCAAACATAGTAAGCCAAAAAATTGAAATTTTTCAACTTAGTAATTTCTAATCAGTCTTATGGCCGCAAGCACACCGCTTTTACCTCCGAATGATAACGATAGCGACGACAATATAGACGAAAGCAAAGAAATTGAAGATATTGCAGTAACTATATCGACCGGGGAATAAAATATATTTTTTAAAATTTTTTTGCCAGTTTAATTTTTTAATAAACTCCTAATAATGACCTTATATTATGTTTGTTCATAAAGTAGTTATGTATGCATGTACATTGCAAAAAACACATAAAATATTTTTGTCCGGCTTTTCCATACAAATACTCCTATGCGAGGCGCAGAGAAATTAGAATAGAATCTCGATTATCCGGATCAATCATAGCACACCGGGTTCGGATAATTGAATAACTTTGTTTTTTATGTAAAGACGGACTATATATTTCCATATATTTTGACACAGAACAAAAATACAAAAACTTAAGAAAGATTTAACAGTCCTTTTAAACTTTCCATTTTTGTTTCCCAAAATTTCCGGGTTTCGAATTGACATATTTGCCTTAATGTCAGTATTTCGGTGGCCACACTTTTTGCTTAGGCTTCATAGCATATCATAGCTGCTTTCGAAGCAGTGAATTCTTGAGAATTTATAGGCAATATTATTCTTGTCCAGATTGCTCTTCTTTCCTTGTTTTATGTACACTAAGGGACAGAATCGGCTTCCCTTCGGAAATTTGGCAACGTTGCTTGTCACTAGAACCACTGAGTTGTGCCTAGTGACATGCAACGTTGCCAAATTTCCGAAGGGAAGCCGATTCTGTCCCATAGTGTACCTAAAGGGTAAGTAGTAAGAGAATAAGAAAATGTCGTGTAAAAGTAATGTTTAAATGTCTTTAATAAACAATTCCTTAACGGTATATATTAAAGCATCAAGAATTTTATAAATTGAAAGTGCTCGATAACGATATCTTTATATCGAATATACTATCCCAGTTTCCATCACAATATAGTCTGAAATCAACCGAGCAGAAGATGAATCCCCGTGAAGAAGCAAGGAAAAAATAATAAGATTTGTTTTTACCAATTTGAAATTGGTCGCGTAATTTCCCAGAAGAATGACTTTCACCATAGAACTCGGTTATGTGGGTGTGCGTTAACGCTATAAAATAACAATACTGTGATATAGTGGCACACGGTTCGTAACAGTATTAATAGTTCAAAAAATCATTTCCTACGGAAACTATGAACTTGCTACTTTTTCGGTATATAAAATTTCTTTAATGTGACCCCCTAAGTAAAAATCGATAGCTAAACAAATACAAAAGTTCAAAATCATTTTTTTTTTTTTTGAAATTCAGCGGCTAATCGGAAACATTTATTCTACGTTTTTTTACTGGTCTCTTTTTATGAGGAAGTGTCTCCCGACAGGTTTTACCGCGATTTGTCGAACACGCTGTATGTTTCGTGCTAATTTGATTTCCACATCAGTTCAAATTGCTCGTACAAACTGCGGAAAGTTTGTCGAAAATTTAAACTACGCAAAGTTTACACATGGAACGATCTGTTTCCCCGTGCAAATATCCTGTAACAATTTTGTTTACAAACAACAAGTTTGTGATGGCAAGCCGCGATTCTGCGGCACGGTAACATCGTACACAGCCAGAGTATGAAGCTGTCTCATAAATATCGGACATCTTTTATCTTCCCCGTGAATTGAAACACTTGCTGCATTCATCTTCCTGGAATTTCGTGGGAAATTTTTCAAAAGATTTTGGTTTCGTATTTTCGATATATTGATCTGTCAGGCGATCAAATTCCTGCTTTGTTTTGCTTTTAATTTAGCTATTCTCTAAACTTATAATTGTTGGTGTTGCAAAATTTATCCTTTATTTTGTCTTTGAATAAAGATTGGGGTTGTTATTATTGCTGGACACTAAATTAATATAGAATTCGAGGTTATGTATTGTTTATTTTATCTTAGAAGCAAAGTAAGCTTTCCCTGTATAAAATTTTACATTTATATAATTATACCATTTAAGGATTGAACCCTGTTTACAATTATGTAAAATATAAAAGTACAACCAGCGGCGGTGGCCGTGATGGAAACACCGGTTCTCGTTAGATCACCGAAGTTAAGCATCACGGGCGGTGTACTGGGGAAAGATGGGTGACCGCCTTTCCTCCTCCCGGTGCGCCGCTTGCCGCTGGGACCCGAAGGAGAGAGAGAGAGAGGAGGGAAAGGATAACCATCCTGTTTAAAGTGTTTTAAACACAGGAAAACAATATAAAAACATAAACATAAAAGTACAATAATTTGTAGTAAACATTATTAAATTACGTTTCACGCAAATATTACGTCACCCATCGAAAGTTTCGGTAGTTTGATAACGTTTGTAGATAAACGTGAGATGAAGTGTGAACTGGATTAACTGCATCTTAATGTTTAACTATTTAAAAATGGTTGAAGTAAGAATTCTGATGAGTTTTGAGTACTTGAGGATTAAGGCAAAAAATATACTACTGGGTGATCATAATTGAAAAATTACATAAAGATGAGTATGCTGTGGAAGTTAAGAAAAATTAAGAATTGTATAAGAATGTGTATAATAACAAAGTTTACGAAATTATTCCTCATTTAATGCGTGTACTTGAACTTCTGAATAGTGATACTCGTGTACCAGGTCTTCTAGTACTTTTAACTCTCGTAGAACTCTTAAGTCTTTATTCTTCCCAGCTTTTTCTAGATTCCTTAGCTCTCCTGATTCTTCTAGCACTCCTAGCTCTTCTACGTTTAGTATTTAACTCTTCCAGCACTCATAGCACTCCTCCCTTTTCTACTTTCTCCAGCACTCATAGCACTCCTATTCTTTCTAGCTTCGCCAACACATGATACTTCTACCTTTTCTAGCTTTCCCAGCTCTGCTAGCCTTACCATTTCGATTTTCTAGCATGCACAGCTGTTTTAGCCCTCCCACATTTCCCAGCTGTCCCACATATCCTACCTCCTCTAAATTCCCCAGCATTCTTAGCCCGCGTCGTTTTCCAGGCTCCTCTCCTTCCTCCAGCATTCTCAGCTCTTCTGCTCCCGTTTTCGTCTACTAGAGCACGTTTTGCCTGGGCATTTCAGAGTCCAGGATGGCGTTTCGACGTCGGCGGGCACAGGATAGAATACGAAGCGAGCGACGAGGCTGGCTGGTCGAGCAAGTGCGTGTTCACCGTGGTTCTCCGTCAGGAGTGACTCGTGGAAAGTACGATTAGGTGAGCGCGAGAGGCAGCAGAAAAGAAGCAAATGCCGTGGAAAAGGAAATCCAGGTACAAGGGGGTTTTGGGGGCGGCGATGGTAGTGGGGCAGAAGAATAACGATAAGGTAATATAAATGGAAATGCTCTGGAATCGTGAGCGCCCACCTTGCAGCGTGCGTAATGGATTCCGTTTTATACGGAAGGTTAAGCGCGGACGAGACACGGATATCTTTTCGCGAGGCTCCGCGCGAGGACGCATGTTTATGGATAGAAATATCGCGTTTTGGTTACGAAAGGGTTGTTCAGAAGTCGCCGTCTTTAAGGGTGTTCAAGCAAGCAACTTTCAATCCAAATATCAACTGGCGGAACAAAACTTGAGAAGAAATGGATTTCGCTTTGCGAAAATAAATAGGAACGCAAAGAGTGTGGCGGTGCACAAGTGTTAACCTTTATTCGTGTTCTTCTTTGTTGAGCTTGTTTTTGTGTGGTCGATGCTTCTGTGCGGCAATTGTTCCTTAACATATTTGTCCTGGTGATTCGCGTAGATTTATTCAGTACAGAATGACTGGTAAACACGAATAGGAACAACGAAACTCTTCGCAGGCTCATTAATAAGTGCAAAGACCAGAGTACAATGGGTACATCATCATAGGATACATCAATTCTGGTATCATCTAAATACCTCTGAAACTATGTCAGGCAAACTTTGAATCCTGTACGGGAGGATGTTAACGAAGAGAAGAAAAACATTCGACGAAGCCAGGGCTGCCATCCGTAACATCATTAATCTAAGACAGACAGCATTAAAACCCCGGGCATTTCCACTTGAAATCCGGGCACTTTTAATTATTTCTTATATTAGGTACCATATCCCAAGACAAAAATTTCTGTAAATTATAGACTGTAGCTGCAATAAAGAAATAAAGAGAAAATATAGTTGTACAAAGTAGGAATTTGTTTATGAATTTTTGAGCGGGCGGCATCGAAAAACTTCGGATCACTATAGAAAATCCCGCCGGACGCCATAAAAGAAAGGACAAAACCCGGACAGATGGTAGCCCTGGGTGAAGGTAAAGCATCAACTGATACATCGAACTGCTTAGAAATGTTATTTTTTTCAAATGTAATTGGTACTCGTAAGGAATCTTCGGCAGCTTGAAAATTCAGAAATATTTTAAACTTTTCGGAAATGTAGTTCAAGTGGTGCCGTATTTCGGTAATGAAACCGTCAGCCAAGGAGTGAAAACACCGCGCCAAAGAAATGATTTGTTTTCATATTATCGAGCAGAAAATAGTTTTATTCAAAGTTTTTGTTATTTCGACAAAAGAGTGGTAGGGATAAATTAGGAAAAAATTAATTTTTTTCGAAAATTCCTTATCACCATATTGTAGGATATCAAAACCGATAAAACCTTGAATTAAACTTTGCCTCGATATCTTCTACGGTTCACATATATTCACGATCATATGAAAGCTCACAATTTCTTTGAGGGGATGTTTTTACTCCTCGAACCGTTTCATTACCGATATAAAAAATAGCTACGTTACTAGCTCGTAAAAGTTTCAAATTTTTGCCTTGTTACTTATAATCACTCCCATAGTTTCAAAGATGTTTATAGTCGAATTAAGGTAGTTCCTGAATAATCTACTAAATTCAAGAATTCTTTCAAATTTCGTGCAAAACTAATTTGGAATACAAGAAACCCTTCTACAAAGTTTAAAATCGATTTACCGCATAGTTATCGAGAAATTGTTAATTAAAGTTGATGCATTTTAACACAGTGGCATATGGCGGAGTCAAAAAAAGAGGGTTATAGTTTCAGTTTTTCTTCTGAAACAGAAAAACCATATTCAAGAAATGTACCAAAATTGGCACAAAAGTATATCGAAATGTCAGGAAATGAATTTATCAATTTCTGCAAAACTAACCACATAGTTTCTTCGTAAATGCCCCAAAAAAAAAAGGTTTACGTGCAAATTTTTCAGAAACTTACGTAGAGCAATCAACGTGGCAACGTCGCACAATCGATGTGTTTAGACATTTAAATAGCGAACGACGATTCAAATTCATATGAACATTTTTCTGACATTTTGGTTATAAAAGACGCTCCGAATGAATGCGACGTTGTCAGATCTGCTGCTCCAATTCACTACGCTAACCAATTTAATATTCTATTTTCGTATTACAATTATTTATATTAACATTGAACTGTTTAAAATATACATACATGATGTTAAAAATTATTATAATTATTTCTATAGTATCAGACTATTTTACATTTATCGTTTATTACCCAACTCTAATTCGACTAACTTAGGTGGTTAGGAACTACCTTAACGAAAGACGACGCCGGAGCGGCCCGTAGGACGGCGCGCGTGGCGCGGGAGAGACCCAATGCCTGCTCCGTACTTTGTGCGACGTTGCCACGTTGTGTAGGAGATCGGACGTCTCTTTCTATCTTCAAGCGCAACTGTGTCTCTCTCACTCGCTCGATAAAACAAATTCCTTCATCTACAAGTCACTCCACGCCAAATCGATCACATTTTTAGAGACTTTGATCAGAATGCGATATGTATTTTGTGAATCGCGTGAAATTATGGAAAGGTTTGAGTCATTGTTTAACAGGTTTTGAACTTGGTTACAAAATATAGGACTTTGAATTGTGCAATTTCTGCCTATGGTCGTGAAAAGATGCTGTACTTACGAATTTCTATCTCGAAAACTATCAACAGCATTGCGTTAATTTTCTTTTATTTTAATCGAGAAGAATTAATCTTTCAGAATAAAGTTTCGAAATTGTAATACTATTTTTCATTTCATTTCCGGCAGGAATTCGATCCTTTAAACATGGCTTAAAAGTAATTCGTTCCTTGAAAGATGGCTTAAAAGTATTACTCTAGGAATAACACCATTAAAATTAACGTGAAGTTTGCAGAATAATACTATGTCGCGAATAAAGAAAGAATAATCTATTAATTGCTGCAACATTGCTGTATTTTGATCCGCAAACCATACTGAGGATGATAAGTCCTGTTTCTTCGACAGCTTTTACAACAGTTTTGATGCAGCGCATCAATTGATTTGAGGACGTCTTGCATTTTGCGAAATAAAGCAGTCAGAGCAACAACGGACTAACCTACATTTTTTTCGAAATTGAATTAGTAGCAATAACGTATTCCAATAGGCTCTACTAACCATATAAAATGAGGGAAATTTTTTTTTTTAATGTGTGTTGGTCCGTTGTTGCTCCGACTGCCTGAAATAATAAGCAAATGGGAGTTTCCAGTTCGATACGATACCTTTTAGCACAAACCCTAGTGCATGGCCATATTGAATTTTAGTTCGAAAAAATTGGAACTGCCTAGGTGGCAGTCGAAACACTGTCCCAAAATCGCAAATCAGAGTGGCAGCCCCGTGCTCTAGGCCCACAGCTAAGTAGTCGAAGGTCATTGGCCAAGGCGTAGTGAGCGGCGCAGGGGAAGCACCAATCGCGAGCCTGGAGGTAGCGGCAACGTCGCAAATTCTGGCCCCGCTCCCAAGGCGCCTTCTTTCGTTAATTCGACTATAGCTTCAAACAGTTATTGATCCATCGCATACATACATAAGAACACGTATGAAATGATTAATTTCGCTTACATAATGAAAATTTTAACACATCTTGCGATTTAATAATTCAAGATCTCCTTATTTTCGCAACTTTGCGATTTCCATTACCTTCTCACTTGCTCCCGTTCGTGCTTCTGATGAAAAGATATCTCCGCCGGCAAAGAATCCCGGGTTCGACACGCTTAGAGAGCGACTTTACGTAAAAAAATATTATTCCTCTAGGGTACAGTGTTTTACCGCACAACGAACGTTAGCGTTCGAAGCGAGAGATGACGATTTCCGAGCCGCCCCATTCTCGCCAGAATGCGATATGTACCGTTAAGGAACTAGTTCTTGATCAGGCACTAATTTTTGATCAGTTCCTGAAATAAATCGTTCTTTTAAGTTTATGTCAATAAATAATTGTTTGAAATAATTACTAACATAAAAATTGATAATTCAAAAATATATGTGTTGTCCGTGAAAGCAGTTAGTATTGTTAGTTTTCGTAAAAATAAATGTGTAAGGTGGCCCACTTGACGGAAGCCCCTGTTGAACGCCATCTCTTACTGTTCGAAGTAATAGATCACCATCGACGCCACAGTCGATTTCTTTACTGGTTGTTGCGGTATTAAAGGTTATTTTCATACATTTTGCTTACAATAGTTTACTTTACAATGTAGAGCAAGAATTTTAGTATTATATGTATCATTTTGCTTTAAAAGTCACTGATCATTATTTAGTTTCAATTTTTTCTTGTGGAACTAATTTTTGATCACCTGAATAAAAAATAGGTTAGGACATTATAAAATTATAAAAAAAAAAATTAAATTTAGATGGTATAATTCCAAAAATAAGTTTATTTGGTACTTTCTTTTTAATTAGTATCCGATTATTTACATTGAATAGTTCCTTACCTAATAAGAAATTAGTTCCCATGTATTTTAGATGATCAAAAACTAGTTACTGACCTGATCAAAAATTAGTTCCCATGTATTTTACATGATCAAAAACTAGTTCCTAGTCACCTTATTATTCCATACCTTATAAATAATTAAATTATACTCATTTTCAACTTTTTAAAATTTTTCCTTATATTTTAAACATTAATTCATCTTTTAGTATAAAAAAGTCTATGGTTTAAAGTTGTATTAGGTTAAAAATAAATATTAAAGCGGGAAGCCCTCTAAACTGATCAAAAACTAGTTCCTTAACGGTATGTCTGTAGTGGCGCGCACACAATATACCTATGCACGCCGTAATGTACTCGACGCGCTCTCCATTCGAGAGAGGTGTCTCGTCGATCTTCCCGCGGCTGATTTTCCTCGGCCCTCAGCCGTATCCACAGGTTTCCCTCTCGCGTTTTCCATTCCGCCTTTCTTCGCCGACCGTTCCACCGTATCGTGGCCCGCGCTCCGTGTATACCCTATAGCGAGATAAATTTATCCTGGATTCGACGGTTGAGAGGCTCGGTCCACGAGCATTACCGCGATCACGATCGACACGCTCGCGGAGATGTAGGAATTTCCGGAGGGAAATACGTGATGCCAAATGTTATATGAAATTACGCGTTTCAAAGCAACTATCGGGTTTGCGATACCGCGAACGGAAGAAGAGAAACATCGGACACAGTTTGCGCAACCCGACGTTCGACAGATACAGTCTATCGTATGAAAGTGTATCCTCGGTGCGTCTGAATAGATTAATCTCATAAGGGGAGTGCACGATTTGGGACGCTGGTTCTGTTAAGGGGCGACTCTACCTTGTTGGGCCGAAAAATCGATGAATTTGGTGAATTTTTTGTACAAAAACGGTTTGACAAATTAATCTGCGGTTTGGCAGGCTGTTTTATTGTATCTTCAGCTCTTGTTATAAATTTTTATGTGACGGTAAAAAAAAGATGTGGCTGATACAGAGCGCTGACTTGAGGCGTTGAAAAAAAATCGGGTGGTCCTGGCGTTAACGAAATATACTCGAAGGATAATCTGAAACACAAAAACGAAAGGGATTCTTAATCTGTATGAATGTGGCTATCGATGGTAGTAGATTCATTAAGATAAACAAAGAAATGTTAAAATGGCAGGCTTCTGAATATGATGAATCGAATTTTTCTCAAAAATCGGCAAAACATCATTAAGTAAAATTAGGAACGGTTACAATACGGCAATAAATCTACTACCATAGATAGACAGACGCTTGCTCAACATGCATGTAAAATTTCAAGTTGTTTGCTTCATTGGTTGTCGAGATTTCTTCAACGCCAGATCGAAAAATGTAGTTTCGAGAAAATCGAGTTTAAAAGTTCATATTATGTATAAGGATAGAAATTGACTACTTACCATTATTTAAGCTATTCCAGGGCCATAAAGGACTTTGCAGAGTGTATACACAAGACTCATATCTTTCCGAAAAAGCAAAAAAAAAAATGCAATTTTTCGGTCCAACAAGGTAGAGTCCCCCCTTAAAAGGATAATGTCACTTTTTGGTCAATTTCGGATCGCGGCGGAAAAAAAAGAAGTTTGTATTTGGAAACCAAGTGGAGGCGTGGCTTAGATTTCAGCGCTGCGGTGGTAAGTTGGCAAACTATTGCAGGGCCACCTTTACCCATGGGCTATACGGGCTATAGCCCAGGGGCGCCCGTGATCCAAGGGCGCTTAAGAATCAAACATGTTGAAATGCTTTTTTCTCTTTAATTTTGGAGACAAAAATTGCCTTTTCGTGCCGTGTTCACACCGCCGCAAACGGAACAAGGCGTTCACATACGATTCGTTCGCTGAGTTTTGTTCGTGTTTGCGGCCGTGTGGACGTGGCGGGGGCAGGCGGGGGCACATTTGCCTTGGTGGCGACTCGGGGTTGTAATGTACTTCCTTGCACCGATTTCGAAGAAATTGCACCCTTGGGAACTAGGGCGCCAAAATTTTTTAGCCCAGGGCGCTCAAATTTGTTAAGACGGCCCTGAACTATTGACAGTAGGCTGGATTCCACCAAACATTCCGAATAATTATTTATTAATCGAATAAGTAAAAATTTAGTGCTCCAAAAAATTTAAAAACACTCGTTTTTCACAACATGTCTATATAAACACTGATAATCATATGGACTTCGACGGATTTCAGCCTACTCTGAGTAGTTCAATTTTTTGTCACTAGTTGGCGTATCGAAGTTCTTGGTTTCCCAATAGTTGGGGAGACCCGGGTTTGATGACCCAAAGTGGTTGATGTGTTTCAACCATACACGGTTGTGTACGGTGTTTCTTTGTTGTCGGTTCACGCGTTACCACGTTATTACGACGTGCGTTACGAAAAGTAGCACGTTTCAATTTTCTTACGAAAAGTAGCACGCTTGCCTTCGTTCTCACGAAAACTATCACGTTTCGGTTTTCGCTGCGAAAACTAGCACGTTTGAGCGGTTTGCCACGAAAAATAGCATGTTTCGTCTTTCGCTGCGAAAACTAGCACGTTTGAGCGGTTTGCCACGAAAACTATCACGTTTCGGTTTTCGCTACGAAAACTAGCACGTTTGAGCGGTTTGCCACGAAAAATAACATGTTTCGTCTTCCGCTGCGAAAACTAGCACGTTAGAGCGGTTTGCCAGGAAAAGTAGCATGTTCGCGTTTACCCCGCGTTCGCAATTCCCGCACCCTCCCTTACTTAAATTATGTAGATTAAAATTTTCATATGTGTTGTCTTTTGGAGATTAGATGGAATTATTATTTATTAAACAATATTTTCAACAGTTGAATTCTTTTAAACTGCCCACGCGCTGAAACGCGATAGTTTCTGCAGTCTGCAGTATAATCCAAAACGAGCTATTCTTCGTGGCCAAACCGGATAATATGTTAGTTTTCGCCATAAATTCCCAAACGTGCTATTATTCGTGGCGAAACAGTATAACGTGCGAGTTTTCGTCGCAACAGTACGAAATGTGCTATTCTTCGTGGCGAGGCAGTCAAATGTGTTAGGGTAGAACCCCCAATTACTGACACCTACCCAATTACTGTCACCTTAAGCTATTTTACTGAAAATAACGAATAAATAAACGTTGTAAAGTCGTACACAATAAGAATTATGTAATTCAACCTATAATCTATACGCTAGAAAATGCACCACTTAATATTTTTTTTTCATTAATTTCTATAAGACGATACAAAATTTTAATTTGATGACAACAGTGGAAATGGCGACTTCCTTACTAGTGAAAGAGAAAACAGGGCACTAAAGAAAGGGCTATAATTACTATATTTAAATTATTTACATAATAAACAATAATTTTTTAGTACAATATAAGTATCATAGAAAGTCACAACGATCGTAATATAACGATTAATTAAGCCTTTTTAATTATTATATGGGTGATAGTGATTGGTACAAGCGTTTTAAGCATTTCGGTATTACTGTCATAGCAGTAGTTGCTCATGTACATGAGACGACATAACCGTAAAATGAGTAATAAACAGTATTAGGTTAGCTGGCAGTAATTGGGGTGTCAGTAATTCAGTCACACACGTTTTAGAGGTGTCAGTAATAGATCTAGAAATATGTTTTTTAGATTAATGAATTTATATATGAAAATAGAAATTCTAAGACCCACAAAATGTTTTTCATGAAGTAAACATATTAAACCATAATAAAAAAAATAAAAAACTTATACTTTTAGTCAATAAATACAGATACTATGCAATAATATTAGAGCCAGTCCTTAATGTGTCAGTAATTGGGGCTTCTACCCTAGTCTTCGCGGCAGAAGACCAAACGTGCTAATATTTGTCAGAAACGATGGAACGTGCTTCTTTACGTGGCAAACCAAAACGTGCTACTTTTCGTAAGAAAATTGAAACGCGTTACTTCTCGTAACGCACGTCGATTAGAGGTTTTTTGTATTTTCAGATTGTCAGATAAATGTACGTAAATTAGGCAATATTAGCACGTTTGAATGAGCGTTCCTTTAGCTAGAGATTCGTACCAAGAACATGAGAATACACCAAAGTGGTATGAACTTACAGCATTTTATACACAACGGTGTGAACCGGGTCAAGTTGTTACACAAGACAAGGGGCATGTTGTCAGAGAAAGACTCCACAAAGTGGCTTCAGTGCATAGACTGCAAAAAGTGGGGGCACATGAGAAGTGTGCAAAACCAAAAAATCAATTTTATGTCTACATTTTTTGCCCAAGAAAATATAGTTATATTACTCATAATTAGCCTCTTTTAATAATGGTCATATTGCAGCCTGGTTTTCCTCGGATGGCGATTTAGCTGTAAAATAATCATTAAGGAATCGAGCAGTTGATCGTTTCCTTTTTGATGTAACCATTTTGCACCTGTTCTTTTCAAACTAATAGTTTCCAACAGATATCGAGAGATTTCTCTGGTACAATTGGAGCATTGTGACCACTCCAATGAACACCCATGCAATGGCAAGGTTGCACACTAGGGTGGCTCTTATTTTCGATTTTTGGATTTTTTTCGGGGCACCCTCCAGAATAGTTCCAAATAATTAAAAAAAAATCTGTGTAAAGTTTCAGCTCGATCGGATAACGGGAAAGGGTGCCCCTGGGCCGTTAAACGTTTAAATAATTATTTAACAGCTCGCGAAGTCGATTTTATATAAGGTCTTCCAAGTTATTGATTAAATTAAAAAATATGTCTAACAAAAGTTGTAGATCCGGACAAGGAGCATCTTTTTTTATGTATTACTATTTTTCGTGCGACAAACGGTTTTCGAAAAAAATCCGAAAAACTAAAAAAAAACTTTATTTTTTTCAAATTTTGAAAGTTTAAATGCTTCTAGAACGCTTTTTATTTATGAAGGTGAACAAAAAAATGGAATTTTTATTTTCGAGGACTATTTTTTAAACATTTAAGGGGGGGGGGCGTATACCGAAATATGCAAAAAAGATGAAAAAGTTTCTTCTTATTTTCAGTGTTTGATATGTGATGAATGTTTCCCGAAAAGTTGGGGTCGAAATTCGCAAAAATATCGGAGATATAGACGTCAGAAGTGAAGTATTCAAATGCATTTTTCTCGATATCATGATTTTCTAACATGTTACCCACGATTACTCGAGTACTATTCAACCGATTTACTTCAAACATTGCATGGCTATATGATACACTATTACTCAGTTTTTGACACTGCAGATTTTTTATTTCATTCATAATTTTTTTTATTAAATAAAAAGGGCAAGATTTTGGGACCGATTTTTTTACATTTTAAAAGTTCAAGTGCGTCATGAACATTCATTTATGAGGAGTCCTGTTGCGGAATCCTGTTAAATTAAATAAGAGCCAGCCTATTGCACACTTTAAAACAGCTTCACACGTGCATGTTTACTGGGTGCGGGGTAATGCATCGAAGCAGTGTATTACAATAGGCCGATCAATCTTCGTCTACTGAGAAGTCAGCCCTAGAAGAAGTACTCTCCAATTGAAGACTATATTGCAAATATTTTTATAAGCCCATGACAAGCTTTTTTCTATATATTTAAAAGACAGTTTATTGTCACGACGAATACATTGACACTTTCCTTCGCAAATAAATTTGTTATACGCTTGCAATTTGTGGTACTTCCGACAAAAGCTGGTACATGAAATATCGAGCGTTGTTTATAAAGATTCGAATGCAGTTAGTTATATTCCTTGGAAGAATTTCTGGAATACCAAATTCGATGTATTTCAAATATTAGACGAAATCGGTTTATATGGACTTGTATTACTGCTTTAAAGTGCTGAAACCATTTCTGAAATAAGCCCCCTATGTTACACACACGAACTTGACAATGCTAACGTCTCTAAAATTCAGAGAAGTGGATAACAGAGTGTCATACGATCGAGTTAATTTTTTTATGATTTGTGTATGTAAACTAAAACTAAAGGAAAAGAGTTTTATTTCTTTAAGTAGTAATACAAGGTTTTAAATACTCGCCGTTGTTAGTAATCCACTCTTAAGGTCAGCAAAATAGTCATATGTAATGAAAGTCACATCTTTATAGGTAAAAAAAAAATAAGTGAGTGGAAAACGTGGAAAATGTTTAGTCTTCGACTATCGAAAACTGTTTATATTAACACTTTGATAGCTGCAGTCCACTCAAGCTACTTCATGTTTATTTACAGTTAGAATATTTATTATGCTGTTTATGTTCATATTTACTTATAATAGTATTTCTATGATCTTTGTATATTACAGTGGACGAAGCAGTGATTTTAGGAAATGTTTTAATTAATTCAGTGTTACACTTGCAATACCAATTTTTAATCCACTCGCACAACTGCAATGTAACTTTTAATTTGTATAAGTTCATACCTCAGCAGTTTTTCAAATTCGTTTGTTCGGTTTGTGGACGTCCGGCTTTACATGCTTGCCATGTCAAAATACTAATTGGAATAAGTGAAGTTAAACAAGTGTTACTAGTAAATGTACGTGGTACACATATTTCAATTTTTATAGTGTTAAATTTCTGTTTGGAACCGAGGAACTGTTTGGAAGCTTTTGCTGCGAGACGTGCAGCTGCTTCTGGTGTCATACATTCGTTATATCCTCTTCCCATGGTGAATTAAACATTTTCACTTTTCATTCACTATTCTAAGGACTATGCATAATCACTATACTATTCGAAAAGTGGACTACAGATATAGATTTTAAGGATTCGTATTTAAAAAAAGAAAGATTCCATTGACATGGCCTACATTAGGGTTTGTCGGTTTTTAAAATCCGGTTTTTTATAATAAATTTGTAAAATTCGAAAACCGGTTTTTTTTAAATTTAAAAGTTTTATGTACTAGAATTAATATGTAAAAATTAATTAATTATTTAATTGAAAACGTTAACATTTTGACTTGAAATCGCTTCGCACACAAGCATATTGTAGTAAGTAACAGTTTACTGTACAACTAATCTTGATGAGTTCATATTTTCGGAAGAAATATACTAAATGAAATTAAGATTTATAAATTATATTTTGTACGGATTTTAGTTATATTAGTTTTTTCATTTGGTTTTGAATGCAGTGTATTTTCTTGTGTTATATTTTTGTGGATCCATAAATATTAAATGAACGCAAAAATTGTACGGATTTGTACGGATTTTAGTTATTTTTTTTTTATTTATTTGGTTTTGAATAGATAGATTATATTTTATTTTGTTATACGTTTGTAATTCAATTAATATTAAAAGAACTGAACATTTTTAAAATAAGTACAAATATTAATTTTCTATTTTGAATATATTTTTTTTGTGAAAATTCGAAAACCGGTTTAACTGTTTTTTTTCTTTCGGAATAGTGGTATTCGAAAACCGGTTTAACCGGTTTTTTCCGGAATAGTGGTATTCGAAAACCGGTTTTTTTCGGAATAGTGGTATTCGAAAACCGGTTTAACCGTTTTTTTCGGCATAGTGGTATTCGAAAACCGTTTTTTTTGTTCGGAATAGTGGTATTGGAAAACCGGTTTTTTTTTCGGAGTAGTGGTATTCGAAAACCGGTTTTCCGGAATAGTGGTGTTCGAAAACCGGTTTTTTTCGGAATAGTGGTATTCGAAAACCGGTTTAACCGTTTTTTTTTCGGAATAGTGGTATTCGAAAACCGGTTTTTTTTCGGAGTAGTGGTATTCGAAAACCGGTTTTTTTTCGGAATAGTGGTATTCGAAAACCGGTGTAACCGGTTTTTTCCGGAATAGTGGTATTCGAAAACCGGTTTTTTTTCGGAATAATGGTATTCGAAAACCGGTTTTTTTTCGGAATAGTGGTATTCGAAAACCGGGTTTTTTTTCGGAATAGTGGTATTCGAAAACCGGGTTTTTTTCGGAATAGTGGTATTCGAAAACCGGTTTTTTTTCGGAATAGTGGTATTCGAAAACCGGGTTTTTTCGGAATAGTGGTATTCGAAAACCGGTTTTTTTTCGGAGTAGTAGTATTCGAAAACCGGTTTTCCGGAATAGTGGTGTTCGAAAACCGGGTTTTTTCGGAATAGTGGTATTCAAAAACCGGTGTAACCGGTTTTTTGGGAATAGTGGAATTCGAAACCCGGTTTTTTCAAAAGTCGGTTTTTGTATAAACCCTAGCCTACATACACATACTCACAAAAATAGTCATCATCGAGTGATGTTGTCCTCTTACAGATTTAACAATTCAGAAAAACAAAAACTACATAGGATTTCACTAGGTTGCAGACACATCAGTCTACTTCACTCTAAATTTTATACTATTCCCCCGTTCTACGTGCAATCTTCCGTAAATATCGCGGGCGCGTTGTCACGTAGCAATTTGCACGTATTCGACGTAATAAAATTATTTATCACAGCTTTCACAAGTATCTTTACCTCCGCTGGATCGGTGGAAATCTGAAAGAAATTTACCCAAAAATTCACTTTAACTTAAAATTCAAAGTTGACTTTTTTTATCGCCACACGTTACCGAGAAGCTAAAACGTGTCAGAACCACTTTTTTACAAGTCACCTGCAAAGCACGGTTCTTTTGACACGCGTGTCTGCCAAATGAATAAAACACGGCGAAGTATAAAAAATTCAACTGCAATTTCGAGATCAAGCTTAATTTTACGGCATATTTTTTTAACAGCTTCACAGTAAAAGCTGACAAATAAATTCTTCACATTCTTTACATGCCGAGGCAATCTATCAGCGGCAATTTTTTTAAATAAAATTCGTTGAGGATTATTAGAGAATCGCAACGAGAAGAACACGCTATTTCTACACCTATGTAGTATCGCGCTCGTTGGTGGATTTTGCGTTGGTTGTTTTTTCCACGTAGCAGCCCTCGTGAATTCGTTGGTGGAGAACGAGGCTGGAGAACCCGAGCATCGATCGATGCCGAAAATTTCGGCCGAGCCGACGGTGTTCGACGGGTTGACGAAACTGCTCGCGATTAATTTCGAAATTGGATGGTTCGTTGAGTTCACTTTGCCCGCGCTGCAGCCGACAGCCGGTACAAGGATAGTTTTAATCCTGTCGGCGATCACGCGAAGGGCGGTCCCAGTTGTTCGAATCGGGACTGAGCGGATTTATGGAAATTACACAGTCCTAGAACATCAAAGCTCGCCCTAGTCGGTCTTTTCATTGCGCGGTGCATTGCGCTGGTTACGGTTCCGGGGTCAATCAAAAGTTTAATACTTCATGAACTATTGTACATTTAGCCGTGGCACGCGAACGTAATCCGTGATTTTAGTTATAGTTTGTGTTTAACCCGTGAATATTTCATTTTTAACCCCCGCGCGTAACTCTGGGATTTCACACTCAGTTATTTTTGCTGGCACGAGTTAATGAATATTTTTCGTGTGATATAAACTTTCGATATGACTTCCACCCCATATCCAGAATTGAATCGATAATTTCGAAAGGGGTGTAGGTCCTCGAAAACAAATAACATAGGAAATGAAAGAAAAGTTTAACCCCTCGTGGTCACACGGGGTGTATCGCACCCCAAAAGCAATTTTCAATTTGAAATGTCGCACCTTTACGTCTTCCAAAGGGGATTTATCGCGAAAAGAAAAATATTTTTTTTTTTAAAAAATCTGGGTTTTCTCATTTTCAACTACAAATTTTATCATATCAAAATTTACATTTGTAGAAAAAGACTGTTAGACCATGACTGTATTACTATTACGAACGTACAATTATCACTGAAAAGTTAAAAGATTCAAAACTACGAAAATGGTAACTCAAAAAATGACGCTGGGGTAGTAAACCCCGTGTGACCAATTTGTGATTATAAGAAGGTGTGACCACGAAGGGTTAAAGTCAATGCTTTGTTATTTTTCGATTAGGCATCTCGTGTTCAGGAAATTTCAATGATTTTAAAAATTGTTAGCATGTTCTAATTTCATCTTTTGTTGTTCAGGCTTATCTCCTTTACAAAATTAATGATATCGAACAGGGAATTTGAGGAATTATTTAACAGCATAAAGTGTAGGGATGGTCATATTAAAAATATTATTAAGGCGATATTTGGGAACAGTTGGAAAAGAACGGGCCAGAAAGTTTCGGATCCACCAGCCTCCAGTGTGAGGTGCATGGATGCAAGAACAAAGTGTGAGTTACAAGAATCAAGTTTATGAGATAGATGCTCAGTTTTCAAGTAAAAATTTGTTTCAATTCTTTGCATGCCGCTTTAAGGGGTTATTATTTTTTTCTCGAGAGGTGTGATATAAATCGAAAACTTTATAATTGTATCTTGTTCTTGGGACCTTTATTCGTATAAAAAAAATGATTTGACACACTTTTCTCTGCACCAAACAGGGGGCCACCTTATCAGCATTATTACTTCGCCAATTTACAACCTTTCTTCATAAACTTTGCGTTAATCTATGCAGAATAACATTCTCTAAGGGCCATCGGGCCAATTTGTAAATTTATAATTTTTAATATATTTTTTACCATTTAAAGATCGAAATTGTAGACGAAAAATCGACTGCTTTGTTCAAAATGGCATAATTTTCTTATTTTCTACAAATTCAATAAATTGGCCCGATCGCCCTTAGAGAATGTCATTCTGGATAGATTAACGCAAAGTTCATTAAAAAAGTTTGTAAATTGTCGAAGTTATCATGCAGATAAGGAGGCCCCCTGCTTGGCGCAGAGGTTGCTGCAACCGCAGAAACCGAACGGCAATATATGACAAAAGTGTGTGAAATAAATTTTTCTATATGAATAAAGGTCCCAAGAACAAGATACAATTATAAAATTTTCGATTGATACCACACCTCTCGAGGAAAAAAATCCCAAAAGTGATCAATTATCAGGCGCCGAGAACGTATGTAACCCCTTAAAAAGGAGCGCCAGCACACCATCGTCAAGAAAACTAGCGCAAGTAAAGTGAGCCCAGAGTTGGGTATTATTCAACTAAATTATTCTTCGACTAACCTTCGAATAAAAATTTCGAATACAATGAAGCTAATCGTGACTAACGAATGAATTTTTAATCGTTATTCGTTATTCGAAGGACCTCCGTGGCGACTGGGCGTCACGAATAATCCGCTTCGGCTCGAGTCCCGTGGCCGTCGGCTTCCGGTCGGGCCGAGGGGTATTATGGGGCAAGGGGAACGCTTGTCTGGCAGACGGAGCGGCTCGGGTTCTGACCCACGCTTATTCGTGTCGCTTAGTCGCCACGGGGGTCCTTCAAATAACGAATAACGACTAAAAATTTATTCGATTTAAGCATTTAGTCGAATAAAAATTTAATCGAATAAAAATTTAGTCGAATAAAAATTTAGTCGAATAAAAATTTAGTCGAATAAAAATTTATTTGAATAAAAATTTAGTCGAATAAAAATTTAGTCGAATAAAAATTTAGTCGAATAAAAATTTAGTCGGATAAAAATTTAGTCGAATAAAAATTTAGTCGAATAAAAATTTATTCGAATAAAAATTTATTCGAATAAAAATTTAGTCGAATAAAAATTTAGTCGAATAAAAATCTAGTCGGATAAAAATTTATTCGAATAAAAATTTAGTCGAATAAAAATTTAGTCGAATAAAAATTTAGTCGAATAAAAATTTAGTCGAATAAAAATTTAGTCGAATAAAAATTTAGTCGAATAAAAATTTAGTCGAATAAAAGTTTAGTCGAATAAAAGTTTAGTCGAATAAAAATTTAGTCGAATAAAAATTTAGTCGAATAAAAATTTAGTCGAATAAAAATTTAGTCGACTAAAAATTTATTCGTTATTCTCGAATAAATACACTTTATTCGAAATTTTTATTCGAGTTCGTTCGAATAAAAGATTATTCGACTAATGCCCAACTCTGAGTGAGGCTGAGGCATATGGAAACGTATAACAAGCAAGTGTCGGGGTCCGTTGAGCATATTTCGTGATATTTCGCGTGATCGTGTCCAAGCCTCTCAATGCCGGCAGACTAAACTAATCGTCCAGTAAAAGGAAGATGCCACCAGTGAAGCCACGTCCCCACGTGTACCACGCGCGATACTGACGCGCCTGAAACACCTGTTCGACGATGCTACCTTTGCAAGGTAATTTCTTTAAAGTGTGTCAAGTGTTTTGCACCGAGAACACAACTGTAACCGTATTCCACATCGTCTCTTGCACATGCGGATACGTGGCTTTAGGCGGCGTAGGGAGACCCTATCTTAACAATATAATTCCCTGCATCAATCCTTGTATCCATTCGAGGCGTGTGAAAGGTACGAATAAGCGAGCATGCAGTCAGACGTGAAAAATGAAAGGATTCCTTTCTGCGTACGGAGCGTAATCTGTTTGTGAAAAACAGTCACGGGATAGAGCGAATCAATGCGAACGGCGTCGATGCTAAAAGCGGAATTAAAAATGTGAGAGAAGGGCGACTATTAATAATCCAATTTGAGATTGATAAGGAAGACGAGCGAATCATAACGAGCGATGATCGATTTTCGTCTGTGGATCTGTTGGCGAGTCATTAATTTTCGAAGGGTCTGTCCGGTACGACCGATGGGTAATTAATCCTTAAATCGGAACATTTGTTTGTCAGACTTCATTTGGCACGTGCGTAAACGGCTACTATAGTGGGACGTATATTCTTGATTACCTAACCTACCAAGGGTATTAAACTATTAATTGTAACCTAAATCATTCATCAATGTAGGTAAATCATACCGAAAGTGATTAGCGTTTTAGATAAATACAGTTAATAAAATCGCGGGATAGAATATAAATTTTGTATTTATTTTACGGGAAACATTAATATTCAAAGTGGAAGAATCCATAAGCATCGAAAAAGCTCGCGCAAGCGAATGCTGTAATATTCGTATCGTGTCTCTAAGTTTTCTGGAAATAATATTTACATACGCAATATAAGCAGACACATTTGTTATTTAAAAAATATGTAAGCCCAAAGACAAGTTACTCCAATTTGCAATGAAAAAGTATTTTGCCAAATGAAATGTTTCAAGGCGTATAGTTAAATCTAAAAGAGGATATGTAAACTTATAGCCTTAGAGATATTTCACCGACTGCAAAGGGTTGCAAAGTATATTAGTAATTATATTGTTCTGTTTGATCGCGCAATAAAAATAGAAATGTTCCCTTTTAAGGGTCGAATCGCGCCACAAATTGAAGGCGAAGCTCGAGGTAGATCCTTAATAGAAGCGCGGAGCGGGAAATAATTATTGAAGTTATCGGTTAACCACGTAATAACCGTAGGGACAATATATGGAAACCGTAATTAGGGGTCATCAAATGTTTGTGATACCTTCGATTATAATCGATAAACGTTGTCTGCGTTTGGAATCGTAATTAAGAGAAAGAGGGAAGAATCCGCTACTGAGAGTGTTTCTTTCGTTTCCCCATTGTGAACGGTGCCGATCATTACGGAGCCTATTGAAATGACTGGTTCGCGATACGATCGGAGGAGGATCAGGAGCGATGAGCAGACGGTAGGGAAGAATATATTTTCGCATTGGTACGCAGCGAAAGTGCGCTGTTATAATTGGTACACGTTGCTCGATGTCGCAACGCTTTAAGACGACGCTTCTGTCATCGTCCGATTCCTTGTTCGATCCGGCTAACATCGTCGCGAAGGTAGTGAATACTTAATAAGCACTCTGCTAGACAATAGGCTATTAAGGACACGAACCAGTACAGTGAGTCACCGGAGCCATAAAAGATTAAAAAAAACAAAAAAAAACTGCTTATTGTTGTTACGCTAATGATCGTCCAGCCTTGCTGATCGTTTTTCCTTGTCGTTTTAAGGGAAGGTATTCTCGCTTATTTCTACACTCAACGGAGCTTTTATTGGCGCAGGATGGATATCGGGGATGTTAAGAAATTGTTTCTCAATAATTGTCAGCTAATTGTTTTACTCGGCAGATCTTTTTACGTACCAAAGCTATTCGTTTTTAATTACGGGTATTATTTAAGCTTGCTATTAAATCCAGGTGCAGTTCGATTGTAATTTATCAACGTTTAATGTGTTTAAATATTTTTTTTTTAATTATACAAGGTATACTATCACTTGTGAGTATCGTATTAAATAAGCCCTGTTCGGCGTTATTGCAAAGTTCAAGCAATTTCATTTTATACCCATAGCTTACCTGATTTGAGAATTATTTTGTATTGCCAGGAAATACGTATAATACGAACTACTCGTGTCTAAAAATTAATTGAAATTCTTTACGCAGCTTTGAATATCCGGGTATGCTTAAATAGTTATATTAGCGCAGTTCGCGATAAAAGTTACTGAGACATAAAAACGGTTGCAATTTGAAAACAAGTTTGTTTGCATTTATTACTGTCACGTGCAGATCTTAATTGCAGCTGCAAATATACTGGTTTTGGGAAAACTAATAAAAACAGTGTTAAGAAAATATTTTTAGACATATGTTTAAAGGATTTTACTCACTTAAGGTCTACATATTCACACAGCATTTACCATTATTACTAAGCAAAACCATCTCCTTTCTACGGCGGGGTGAATTTTCAAAATTTGAAACTGCCCACTTTTTGCACCAAATTGTATAAAAATCCGCTTATCTCGGGTAAATAATTACATTAAACACCATTATTACGTTTTAAAACTATGTATTAGTACATGGAAACATATCAGAAACGTTGCGGCGACGTTGCTGCAACATTGCACTGTTGCAGGTTGCATTGCAATATTGCTGCAACGTTGCCGCAACGTTATGGTGCTGTGTGGGTATAGTTCCGACAAAGGCAAATGATGTTTCTTTGAATTGAATAAAGTGGCATTTGCCAATGAAATGATTTGCACCATATTCCACCATTTCATCCGTCATCCGTTCCAGGCTGTTCATGTAAAAGGATGATTACATTAGCGCTCACGGGACGCGACGCTCAAGAGACGATCACGCTGGCCGAAAAATCGATTGCACTGTTTTAAATGTCAGCACTCGCGTCAGAAGAGACGTTCCGATCGCGCTACACTCAATAGGGGAGATCGAGGCAAAGTGGGACGAAAAAGTTTGAAGTGGAATAAAATTTTTCCCTTTCAATAAAAATGTGTGGAAATAGATTTGTAATATAATTTGAACATTACTATATTGATAAATGACGAATAGCAATACTTAAAATAAACTTAAAGTATATTAAAATTCACCTTGAAAAGAAAAAGCCAAAACGACCAATTTACCCCATATATGGGGTAAAGTGAACTGCAACAAAGTAAGAACTTTAATTAAGAATACAGCTAATTATTAACCCCTTGCGCTGGAATGACGTTTGTAGCACGGCAGCTTCTGTATTTTTTGCACCGTGGTTGTCAAAAACTAGGAAAATTTTTTTGAGGTTAGTTTCTGTTCCACCACGCCGCGCGGCTTTCTAGCCAGCTGACAGGTTAGGCTATTGCGCACATCACTTGCGCATCTGCTTTTCCAAACCATTTGCAGCTCAGTTTACCCCGAATATATGTATACTCAATGGAAAAATAATTATTTAATAATGTTAGGATTAATGTTTTCTCAAACGCGTGTACATGTATGTTTATAAGCTTGTTATAAACACGCAGAAAAAATTTGGAGTTCGAATAACACATTTGAGACTCATTTATCCAAAAAGCTAAATTGAAAAGAAAACCAATCGAAAGTCTCTAAAACTTCATTTTTAATTTTTTAAATGAGTTTTGAATTTCCATTTTTCCAAATCTGAATGTGCATAATTATCAGTGTGGTATTACACACATTTATTACGTCACCAAAATTTATAAATATATCCTATTGTTAAAGAATAAATTAAGAAAGCTCATTTTACCCCGAGGTTCACTTTGCCCCGGTCTCTCCTAGTGCGCGGCCATTCTATCGAGATAATTTTGGAGCGTGGTTGAGCTTGAACATATACTTTTCCGTTATTACAGATGAGAAGTTAATAAACTTGTCCGTAGGGTGTTCTGATTATAGTGATGGCAGTCACGAGATATGAGTATGGGGATGAAATTGCAAAAACGCTAAATAAAACAGGTAAGTTCAATATTTTTATTTTTTAAATTATGTTTAACTGGAACAGGCTTCACTTTAAATTAAAAAAGTTTTTGTACATTTCTCGTACTTTGAAAGGCACATTGAAAGGCACATGCTTTGATCCTTTCGGCAAAGGTAATAATGCTTTCTAAACGAATAAAATTTTCTCCGAGTTAAAGCAAGGTGCAACCATATTCGCCTGTTACTTTGTTCTACTATTTTTTCTTCATCTTCATTTAACAATAGCGGTATCATTGCTAAATCCGCATAATTTTAAATATAAAACGAGAACACAACGAAGTGTGAATGCCGTCTATTCGTCAAATAGTTGAGCGTACTAATCTGCATGGCATAAGAGCGTGAGCGTCACTCGAGCGTCGCGACCCATGAGCGCTAATGGGAATCAATCTTATCGGACGTACAAGATTAGACAAAAGTATATGAAATTTGAAATACTTGAATATCTACGTCTTACGCATAGTAAATCTAGATGAAAGGAACTCGATCGACAGTTGGAGT
Source organism: Andrena praecox (assembly GCA_963932275.1). Taxonomy (NCBI): domain Eukaryota; kingdom Metazoa; phylum Arthropoda; class Insecta; order Hymenoptera; family Andrenidae; genus Andrena; species Andrena praecox. The sequence continues at coordinate 45,517,466 of OZ010729.1, read as the reverse complement.
CTTATTTTTACCCCTGGAAAGGTATTGTTCACTTTACAAATGCTTTTTGAAGCATTATTTTTTTTAACTTTTGGCAGTGAAAGTGCCCTGAATTCGCAATTTTCTCAAATAATTTATTTCTTTAAAACGGTGTAGTGAAAACAATTGAAACTCGCCAGATATTTTCATCTATCCATATACTACATGTACAAAAAAAAACTGAAAACATTGGCACCATTTCTTCAACATTTTTTCAGCATTTTTTTATCTGTCAAGATCGTTTCCTTCCACAAGAGTACGTGTAAAATCAGTGAAAATTTAAATCGTTATAACTCACAAGTAAACATTCACTTATAGTGAATGGAGTTTCCCGATTTGGAATATATTTTTTGGAAGTACTCATAGTAACTAAGAAATCCTGAAAATTATATCTGAAATGGACCTATTTTAAAACCTGGCATCTGCATGTTTTTTGTGGTGTTGAATCCGAATATAAAGTTATCGTTGTGTAAAAAAATTTCCTAAGGTAATTCCTTTTTTTTTAGCCAATTATTCTTCAATAAGAGGATTTTGCCGTTTTTCGCGTACGCCTCAATAACACGAGAAAAATAGGTCCAGTGCAGATATAATTTTCAGGATTTCTTAGTTACTACGAGTACTTTCAAAAAGTATATTCCAAATCGGGAAACTCCATTCGCTGTATAAGTGAATGTTCACTTGTCAGCATCCGGTTACTGAATTCGTTTAAAATTTTTGGAGCACATCGGGAGGATTAAAAAGAACAATCTCACAAATTTTCATAAACTTGGTACCATTTTGAGGATAGGTCCGATACATCCTTAAACCTGCCAGTTATAGTTCTATATTATAGTTCAGTGTTACCAGCGGCGCTGGCCGTGATGGACACACCGGTTCTCGTTAGATCACCCAAGTTAAGCATCACGGGCCGGGTACTGGGGAAAGATGGGTGACCACCACCTTTTCTCCCGGTACACCGCTCGCTGCTGGGGCAAAGAGGAGGTATAATAAGAGGCGTCGGCAATGATCGGGGTCAACTTGGGCAATAATCAACCAATTGCGGTAAGGTACATTTAGTCGATTTGAATATCCCGCTCGAAATAGACAACCAATTTAAATGCCAAGGTCAAGCAAGGACTTCAAAGATTCCGCCCGGAGTGACGCCTCTTATTATACCTACTCTTTGGCTGGGGCCCGAAGGAGAGAGAGCAGAGAGAGCAGAGAGAGGAGAGAGAGGAGAGAGAGAGGAGAGAAAAGATATATATGACGTTATAGTTCATTGGGCACTATAAGCAAAAGCTTGAAAAACGCCATCCTCTGTTTAAACAATAAATAAATAAATATCCAGTGTTTCTCCCATCACTTGAACTGAATTCTTTCCACTGGCAGCTATCCGTGCCGAGGATACGAGCAATCGAACCCCCCTTTGTGCATAGTTTCTGCATTATCTTTCAGTACGGCACGAGAAAATTATACGATTGCATGGTGTCCTAATTTCTCGGAAATTTACTCCCTGATAATAGACGTGGTTTCTCGTGCACTCGATATCCCCGGGGTAATGATAGTCAATTATTCCATCAGCCATTTGCGTCTCGGTGCTTACTTAGTGCCTTCTACGAGAACCACCCCCGGGAAAGGAATCCAACGGCAGAAGTGGCGTCATCCAGACACGCCGTGATCGTCACCGACATCGCTGAAGTGACATTTATCTAAGGTGCGAACAGACCTAGATATTTTCGCGAAATAAGTACGTTTGTAGAGTGCCACGTCATTTCGCGGTTATTTTGCTATTGAAGGAGAATAATTATTTTCTTTAATCTCGAGTTGTATTTTCTGAATTTTCTCCTTTTGTATTTTGTATTTTTAAACACAAGTAACAAATTTGTGTTTGAAATAATGAAACCTTCGAATAATAATTAATGGATCAACGAAACCATTCGGATTACATAGTGATACTGTTATTAAATATTAGTTCAATAATAGGAACCTTTATATTTAACTGGCAGATCTCTAGATCTACATAGATGTACTGCTTCAGAGATGTAAGTTCTCTTTACAAAGAAATGTTGTTACATTTGCAGTCCCTGACAGTAAAGTAATAAGTTATACAAGCTATACTATTTTATGTGAGCACCCAAAATATTTTTCTTGCTTTTGATTATAGAAAAGTGTTTCAGACAGAAAATGTTTGTTTCATATGGGCGAATATTGTAATTGATGCGAGATTTTTTAAAGTCATATTGTCGGGCATTTTCAAAATATTCATAACTTTTTTAACCGAGAAAATTTTCTAAAAGTTTCTTTTTATTTAATTCCGAATAACATCATATTAAACAAAAAGTAGAAATATCATATCCTGCTGCTTAAACCGCTGTTTAAACCACAAGTATCCAGATTCCACAGTATGTTCAGATAAAACGTACATTTGGTTTTTAATTATTATCTTTTCATTTTCTGTGCTGAATCGACTCTTGATATTTTAATCATATTTTATTAAGCATCCTATATAAGAAATAACTAAATAAAGGAGAAACTATGATTCCTGTTACTTGGAGTATCAAAAGCATCGTCATAAAATTCGATAACAGGAATTTCCTATAAACAGTAAAACAAATTTGTGGGAATTTCGTTGTACGTCGTTCATAGCTGTAATTATTATCGCCTAATCAAGACATCTACAAGTATCACAAAATGAAGAAAAAAAAAACGGATTACATACCTGGGATGTCGGTTACGGTGTCAGAAGAATCGTTTTAAAATAAAGACGAAAGAAAAATGGACAGTAAAATACACTTTTTTCGACAAAAAAAAAAGTTCTCGTCCTGACGGGTGAGTCATAGTGGTAGCTATTGTCGCCCGAGTGATAAATCATTGACCAGTATTAGACAATGAAATTGTTCAAATTACGTTGCTACTTACATATCTGTGCTTATGTGTCTGGTTCAAACGAGAGTCCAATCGATGCTCCGTGATCATCGGCACCGGCGAGAGAGAAATTATTATACAATAAGGGATAGATTGTTTATCAGTTAAGGGGCGTAATTGGTAAAGAAAAACCGACGTAGCGTAAGTGAAGTTTCGTTTATTATTATTTATCGATACCCTTCCACGCCACTCGCATATCATTGTTAAAAAATAACGATCGATTAACATCGTACACGACATTACAATAAATGTATAAAATTTATGTATCAAATACAAAATGTATGTATGTATATATATATATGTATATTTCAGAGAAAAAAAAGAAACCTGAATATTCCTCTTCTGAGCTCCTGTCTCGAGCTCACTTAACAATTAAAAAGGCAGTACTGCACAGTGGGATCGGTTGTGTATGGCAGTTGTAATAAACATTTACGAATGTACAGTTTAACCAATACAATCTTTTTGTAAAGTATTTCGCGTTTCGTGATCTTTGCGGATTAACCCTTGAGTTAGCGAAATGGAAACGTCACGAATCGAATAAAAAGATATTAATTTAAGTTAAAGGTGGCTCGAAGAAAATTGAATCGGGTTCGATTGGCAGCAGGAAATTCGTTAGTCGATGGAGATGTATAATTAAAGTTTGTACGTAAGAGTAGTTTAATATTAATAGAAGATAATACGTTAGTCTGGTAACCTTAAAATGCTGAAATACGAGTTATTTAGGGACACCTCATGAAGTATAATTAAGTCTCGGTCGAATTAAACGATAAAACTCAAGAATTATGTTTCTCGGTGTCGTAATTAACCTCTGCGTTTTCCTCTCTTCGTAAACAGGCCAGGAATATGTATAATATAACTTTCTGTACGATCGACATCTACCAGAGTATCTGCCAAGTAGGTGTGACGAGTAGCCAAATAAGTCACTTACATTAAAGATTTATCAAAGCTTGATATTACATTCAGTCTGAATATTATTCGGTATTCAATATTTCTACTTCATCGATAAGTGCGAACGAGTGTAGGGAAGTGTAGTAGAACCTCTTCTAATCGTGCTACGACCAGTTCACTGTATTATAATAACTGAAAACTGTACGCAACTTAAAGTGTAAGAAAATGTTGAAAATTGTGAATTACATAAACCTCACGTGTTTTTGAAAACTTATACACTTTCTACAATTATTTAAATCCTATGCTCCTGGTAGAAAGTAAATCAAGGCAAGCAGAACATTTAAGGGGTTAGGTAACTCTAGAGTTTTGAAAAAATCGATTTTTTTTGTTGGGCTTAAACAATAGTTTAAAGTCGCGAAACATTATGTAGAAGGCCCCAGTGTTCACAATTTTTTTCTGGAGACACAGAGCCCAAAGCGACCTCGCAAATTACGTTTTCAAATTTTAATACGTTTTTCTCAGAACCGTGTTTTTCAAAACGGTGTGCAGGATTGCTCGAGTTCTATTTGATCAATCGCTTTGAAAATTTACAGTTATCCGTGCTATTACATTTATTAAGCATTGCGGATCCGTTTTTTTTTTAAATTTTCTAATTGTTTTGCGAAACATAAGCAATGAATTGACTCATTTTTCGACGAAATTCGAACCCTAAATTTGAAATACCCGCCATTTTGTTAATTTTTACAAACATTGAAATGTTTGATCGTCAATGCTTAGGAATTTATCATAATTAATGAAATCTTTTCTGTTCTTGTTGCAAGTAATAGCCGTTCTGCCAGAATCCTGCACACCAGTTGGGCATTAAAAAAAAGGTGTTCCGGAAAATGGCGTCATACGGACTTAGATATAAACATTTTTTAAATATTGCAGCGGATTTTTTTAATACTTATTATACTTAAATAAAGTACAAAGTTTCGTATTAATTGGTTGTTTACTTTTTTTTTTACTGCCACTTACAAATTGCCTAGTTTGAAAAATGCTGATAAATCTGTAAAACAGTATTTGCATGATTTCAGGGTCGAGGATGTTGAACATATTTTCTCCTTCCTAAAATCCTCATTCTCAGAGTTGTGAAATTATCGAGTCTTTTTCCTCTTTCTAATTAAAACCACAGTTTCTCAATACATCATAAAATGATTTTGATATAGCAGTCTAAGAATGTAATAAAAAGAATCTTTAAGGTATGAAATTAGCTTTCTCCAGCCTGTGATTGCTCTCATGATAGAAATCAATGGGTATGCCTTCATCAATGTTCTTTTTATAACGTTTATGACGTTTAAATATTATGAGTCATTTAAGATAACCTTCTCAAGGTATTGGTACAGGTCACATGTTATTTAAAAGAATTTTTCCGACGTAATCATCTCAAGATCATATCATTAGGTACTAGGGCTGGGACTATTTGTCGAATTTTTCGGTATTCGAATATTGGAATAGTTCAGTTGCTAAATTATTTGGCGAATATAATTCGAATATTTAAGTATTCAAATAGTATGGTGTGAATTATAAATCATGTTCTTTAGGTTCATTTTTTCCAAGTTTTTTTTAGTTTCAGTTGTGAGTTCGTTAGTTTGTCAGGGTAAGTTAATTTTTACCCACTTCAACATATCCGATCGACTTGAAACTTTGCTCGCATATATAGTTCCAATGACAATACAATATTTTCACTAAAAAGCATGAAATACTTTATAGTAAATTTTTTTTTTAAAGACAAGCTTTCATTAAAATGTACGAAAAAGGAACCAATAAATTTGATACCGGCCCAAATGACTGCCTGAGAAGAATTCCCTCATATGACTAAAAATAAACGCGTGAAAAATAATATTCGAATGCTGAAATATTCGAACAGTATTCGAATACTGAAATATTTGAATAGTATTCGAATAATGAAATTTTCGAATAGTATTCGAATACTGAAATATTCGAATAGTATTCGAATACTGAAACATTCGAATAGTATTCGAATACTGAAACATTCGAATAGTATTCGAATACTTAAATATTCGAATAGTATTCGAATAATAACATTCGAATACTTAAGTATTCGTAGTTTATTCGTAGCATTCGAATACTTGTAAAATATTCGAATATTAAATTATTCGAATAGTCCCAGCCCTATTAGGTACGCATCAGTAAATATATCTAATTATCAGCTACTATAAGTAAAAAGCATTTTTATAAAAATTTTTCATTATCATTTTGAGAAAGTTTTAAATGTACAAACACACGAAATACATCGTAAATTTTATCGGCATAAGCTTATAGTTTATAAAAGCTTATATCAAGAAAACCTCAATATTTATTTCATTCTTTGTTTTTATTGGATCCCATATTTCAACATCCTTCTTATAAGTTCTCTTGTACCCATATTTCTATATGTTTGATTCAAAAAGAAACATTTCAAATGAAGTCACTTAAAAGTACAAAGTATATAGCATATACTAGGGCTCTTGATACCCGGTGACCCGGGTACTCTGTTAACCGGGTGATACCCGGGTACCCGGGCGCTACCCGGGTCTGCGGGTAATACGATTACGGGTACTCGATACCCGTATGATACGGGTAACACAGTTCGATAGCCATCTGGACTTGTAACATTTAATAGCCGTTTCTTATATGTTTTGGAGCGCTGAAAACGAATCCGCAAACCGTTTGACGCCATCATCCTCAGTTTTTGAGAAATTCGATTTTGAAAAAAAAAACTGAAAATTTTCAACGTTGAACATCATTTGTGTCGAGACAGTAATAGTTATTCATTACTGTTTGCGCAAATTTGCATTTTTTTTTCAAAATCGAATTTCTCAAAAACTGAGGATGACAGCGCAGAAGCAACTTGCAATATTACTAATAATTTATAACTAACAATATTCATGAAACAAAAAGGTATAATAAGAGGTTTGTTACGATCCACTGCAATAACCGGTATTTCGTCGATTACCCGTATAACACGAGTATCGGGTAATCGTACCCGTATTACCCGCAAACCCGGGTAGCACCCGGGTAACCGGGTAGGACCCGGTTCACCGGGTACCCGGGTAACCGGAAACCTGCGAAAAGTAAGAGCCCTAGCATATACCGTAAAATACGAGCAACGAGGGAGACGTTTGTTCGCCTGGCAATTATTTTCAACTATCGAGATTCTACTATATTTAAAACAAACATCGTCACTAAATCAAAAATTCATACAGACATTATCTATTATAAGAAAACTATGGATACAATATAAAATGATTTTAAATTTTGTGTCACCAACATCATTCAACAGTTAAGTTTATTTATTTAATTATTTATCTAATAGTTAAAACAATTGCATCTGTAAATCCGGCAAAATACGTTGATGCATATCGATAATAAACAAGTGACAATCCTATCATTTTTCACAGGGGGAACATAAAAAAAGTTTATTCAATAATGTTTTCCCATTGCAGAAAAAACGCCAATGATAAAACGCATTAGTCGATCGCGAGACACTGTGTGACTTTGTGTGGACATTTCGAATGATTGCAACGCATCTTCGACGGCAAGCCACTTAAGTCTGAAATAGGCCACTGTATAAAATAATAGTCCATCGCTTATCTTGCATATGAGAATAAAACATAACAAAATACCCCCAAAAAAGAAAGAAAAAAAAAATAAAAAAGTGTGAATATCTTAAGGGTACCAATCGACGAGTCATCAAAATGTCTCGCCTGCAAAACGCCGCACAGTGGTCCGACGCATAGAGGAGAAAGTAGAAAAAACTCATAACTTCAGCATTTCTAAATATTTTTTAATTATTTCTGTTTCATATTCTGCCTCAATGTAATTTTGTCCACTAAAAAAGTTGTAGAGAATTAAAATATGTGTTTTTTTAAAAAAAAAATTTTTTTTTGGAATTTTTTAATTTATTTTTTAACTTACAATAATCGTTTTTTGAAAGGATTTTGTACTTGTACAATGTTTAGACAAAGTTGTCGAAACAAAGTACGTAAAATGATCGTTTCAATTCTTCAATAAGCATTTTGCATACGGTACAGACGGTGATAGACGGTAAAATTTTTTAATGGGAATTGTACCTCAAAATATGTACTTTCAAACCTTTCAAGTGTCGTTGCGGAGGTAGACGGAGGTACCTGAAAAAAAATGGTGATTTCTAAAACACCTCGGTATTCTTTGAGATATTGCTATATTCTGACAGCAGTTTCAATTCTGCCTCTTTTTGTCCTACACTATGTAAAAATGAGTAATAAAACTACTCCGGAAAAAACAGGTCCACTTAGTGATATGTAGAAATTTTGGCCATACTTCTTTAGTGCGAGTTTTTCCGCACTTGTAATCGGTTTTAGAGGCTAAGTGACAGGAAATGACCAATACATAACCGATAAAAAAACATACCTAAAAAAACAATACGAAATTGTGACATGATTCTTTTAGGCTTTTTCCGCCTTTAAACCACTGTGCGCCGCCACCGAGTCGCCTGAAGGCGAATTCAGGCATATCAGTTCCGTGACGATACACTGCCGTCAGTGTCAGTAGAAAAAAATATAGTTTCCCCGTTTTAGAATGGAGCAGTTCACAGTTGTCCGTGTGAACTGACACTGAGACACTGAGACGACATCGAACCGTCACGGAATTGATACATGTAAATTCGCCTTAAGGGGATATACCTAGTCAGGAGGCCGAAAAGGGGCGATTTTTTTTTGAAAAAGCGGAAGCATATATTTTTACAAAACTTTTTGCACTTAAGAGAGCGACATTTAAAGAACATTTGGTAATTTTTTAGTAGATTTTTATATAAAAAGTAAGCCCACAAAATTTCAGAAAGATTGGCGCAGCGGTTGTTGAGATATATTGCTCACCGTTTTTAAAAAGGCTTCTTGGATGTCCTTGTATTTTTATTAAAAACGAAAATATTTTTCTACAAAAAAATTACCAAATATTCTTTAAATGTCGCTCTTTTAAGTGCAAAAAGTTCTGTAAAAATATATGCTTTCGCTTTTTAAAAAAAAATTCACAAACATTCGCCACTTCTCGGGCTCCTGACTGGGCATAACCCCTTAGCACTGTACTCTTCAGAAATTTCAATCAAAAACCATCTTTTAATGATTCGAATATTCCTTTCCAATTCCTCGAGTTTCTTGTCTCGCATTAAGGGTTAAAAGCCAAAGATTACTATCGACCGGTGCCATTCAGTGATAGAAGAAGTACCGCCGGGTGTTGAAGATCCTGCTGATCCCGAGGATCGAAACGACGACGGACGGTGCGTCCATTATGCGAAATCGATCGACTTTAATTAGTCTTAATTGAAGCGAGGAACGAACTGGTAGTGCCTTTTCTCAACCCCCTCGCCGCGCCTCCCCTACACCGACGGGAAACTCTTGATATAATTTATGCGCGAGCCGCAGACCGGCTTTCCTTCGACGGTGAAATTACTTTCAGGTTGGCGCGGCTCGTCTTGAACAGGCACGAATGATGCACTTTACGCGCAACATTTACGTCGTGGCAATATTCTGGTCTCGACGCGACCCCTGCTGTAATGAGTCGTCGGGGAAGCTACGTAATCGGTCCTCGAGGTGCGTTCCTGGTGCTGTTGCCGGTGCTCCCTCGGTTGCTGCAGTTGGTACACTCCCTGGTGTTGGTCTGCGAACACAGAGAGATGAATTATTTGGGACATGCCCGCCTGAAGCCCGTCGCAGACTCCGCGAACTCGGTCGATCGAGTTTAATCATCGTTACACTGATCTTCTCCTTGTTTGAGACTGCGTAATGAAACTGGGCTTGGAGTTAATCATCAGGCTCCACTTGGTACCGGAGCTGGGCACTCTTCAAATACTGTTGTTCGAGATGTTACTTGAATGTACCGATCACGCGCTATTTCTACAAACTGTATCATACCATGTTCACTTCACGTTCACGCCGTTACGAAAATAATTGTGTGTACGAGATAAAGAATTAATTAATGTATAAGTAATAAATAAGCGTGCAGAGTTTTATATATTCTGTTAACCCTTCGTGGTCACACGGGGTGTATCGCACCCCAAGGGCAATTTTCGTTTTGAAATGTCGCACCTTTACGTCTTCCAAAGGGGATTTATCGCAGAAAAAAAAAATAAAAAAAAGTTAAAAAGTCGGTTTTTACCCACAACCGTGGAAAATCGCTCATTTTCAACTACAAATTTTATCATATCAAAAACCAGCGGCGGTGGCCGTGATGGAAACACCGGTTCTCGTTAGATCACCGAAGTTAAGCATCACGCCGCGGGTACTGGGGAAAGATGGGTGACCATTTTTTCTCCCGGTGCGCCGCTCGCTGCTGGGGTCCGAAGAAGAGAGAGGAGGAAAAAGATAGGGAACTAAAGTTCGTTGGGCAATATAAGCAAAAAATATGCTTGAAACGCCATCCTGTTAGACGCAGGAAAAACAAAATACAAATACAAGTACAAAAATCATACCGAAATTTACATTTCTAGAACAAGACTATTAGACCATGACGGTATAAGTATTACGAATGTACAATTATCACTGAAAAGTTAAAAGAGTTAAAAGAGTCAAAAATACGAAAATGGTAACTCAAAAAATGACGCTGGGGTACAGTGAACCCCGTGTGACCAATTTGTGATTATAAGAAGGTGTGACCACGAAGGGTTAAGGTTCGATTGCACTTCTTATTAGAAACGGGATAAAAATCATGATCAGTCATGTTTTTTAGCCTTGGAATTCTAATAAATTCTGTGCACTGTTGTTTCTGCCCCTACAATAATCTTTTGTATTAGATTCTTATCTTGTCATGATCTAAATCCCTCATTTCCATAAATCTAAAATTAACACATGTAATTTAATATTTAGAATTGGTCCTATGTAGTAGATTCTATGTACATCCGCTACGCAAGGGATGAATAATGTATAGATAATACAATATTCTGTATTCAAATCAGTATGCTTACTGCCTCCGTAAGACTACAAGATTCTCAACCTCATTGAATCAGGGAATATGTCTTCGAAAACTACTTTTACAGGAAGCGAAACAAAAGTGTAATATCCATAGAATTAATGTTAGAACGATCAAACTCTGCTGTATTATCCTCCGATTAGGTATTTTGTGCACACTGATATATCATTGATTTTAATTATTTTGAAAATTTTCAAGGTGGTCGAATTTCTTTTGTTTGTGTGTTTAGACTTATACCCTTTTCGAAATAAATGATACGGAACAGGGAATTTGAGGAATTATTTAAGGGCATAAAGTGTAGGGATGTTATATGTATAAAACATTTTATTTTACTTAGAACTAGGAAAACCAGTGCGGAGGAACTCAATACAAACAATATCAAGTTGACCATAAGGTGAATGTCCCAATTTCTACTCATTTAAGAGGTTACTCGTCATAAAGAAAGTGTAAAAAATTGGTTTGTGATCAAAACTTGCAGAGTAATTGATTAATTCTATCTTTGAATAATAAAATTGAATAATAAATCAATCAATTCAAAAACTATTTAAGAAATATATTTTAAGATGTTTAACTATTAGTAATTCGTAATTAAATACAATGCTCTAAATGTCCGTATTTCTGCTCACGAAAAAATAGCGATGTACGTATTTCTACTCGCAATTTGTACCAATTTCAGCTCATATAATATGTTGTCTTTTCAGGTTAAAATAAGTTACATCTTGTATGGGGAGGTTTTCTAACACAATAGTAAAGCATAAAATAATGATAAATAAAAAATAAAATTCCTTCGAATAGAAATAGAGGTTACAGCGTACATTGAATTGTGAGGTTATGTTACTAAAAGTGTGGTGAGTAGAAATGCGGACATGACGGTGATTCACTTGACCCTAGACCTGTTTTCTACTTAAAAAAAATTAAAAATAGTAAAAAAAAAACTCTAAACTCGGAGCACAATACGGTATCTGTTTTTGTTACTAAATACTAAATATAGCGAAACTTTTCCTGCGAATATTTCGGAAACTAAGGCCGACCGCCAATTTTTTCAAAGGAAAAAGTTACTCAAAATGTCGAGTTTTGCAACATATCTGAAGCTCATCGAAATCGGCGAGGTCCCAGTTCTTCGACAAGTTTACTCAACTTTCACTGCAAAAACTATTTTCTGCCCAATTATCGAATACCAATAGTGTCGCTGTTCCTTAGCACAAACAGCTAGAACGTGATCGAAAAATCGTGGGTCTCTCGTTTTAAAAGTTTTTCGATGTTTATACTGCACTTTGTTCAGCCCCAAGCTAGTGAAAATCTCGCGTAAATGTTCAAATAATTTAGAATTATCTCGTTACTACTATAGCCCAAACTTATAATAATAAGAAAAATAGGAAATGAGTAGAAATCGGTACACGAGTTGAAATGGGGACTTTAACCTTACTTAGTCTTAAAAAAAATCAAATAAAAATTTTGATAAAATGAATGATGTAATCGAGATCAGAAGTCCTGTTTTGGGCATTCTTCATGCTCTGTTGTAGATCAACTTGTTAGAGCTTCATAAAAATCCCTGAAATCTGGCGGGACGTAAATCTTCGGTCCCTGAAGAGCACTGAGATCTCTCACCTTTCCGAAGAAAACGAAAAGCCAAGACCTGAAGAAACGGGAAATGGAAAAACGCGAATATCGCCGAAAATCGGGATTATCCACTTTCCGAAATTATCGATTCAATCTTTCATTATTGTGCTAAATATATGTGTACATAATATATCTGTTGCTTTTAATTTTTAAGCGAAATGACTGATCAATAAAAACCATATAACCGCTTCGAGAATTATTTACCCTTCTGCTTTTGTTTCTTGAAATACTCTTATAGGATTTCAATAGGTATATTCTACCAGGATTGACTACTACTTGTGATAATTGATCAGTTGCTCGGCATGAATGTTTCAATTACATAGTGACACATCTGAAATTACAGTTCAATGATTGAGATGTTCACATTTGACTCCTCCACTGTCCGGACGCATTTGTTGTCAAATGCAACTTTTATTAATAATAGAGCGCCTTTAGATTATAGAGTCTGCGCTATTTAGTATACAGGGCGAGTCACTTAACATTTAAACCTAAACCATCTCCGTTGTTTTTAATGATACGAGAAAATTATATAAATATTTAATGATAAGGAAAAAAATATTTGCTTCAGAGGGACAATTATTGCGATGGAGAAGATTTTTTTCTAAAGGTCACCTTTTCCGAAATCTCGAGGTCATCGAAATTTTTTTAAACGAGATGACGTATTTTCATTGGTGTAACGTTATAGCCAATAAAAAGACAAATTCAGCCATGTAAATTTGTTGACCTTCAAATGACCTTAGAACCATCACAATGATTGGCCCTCCGAAGCAAACATTTTTTTCCTTAGACATTTTCCCGTATCATTAAAAACAACGGAAATATTTTAGGTTTAAGTGTTAGGTGACTCACCCTATAGAGGCACTCATATTTTACCGAACGAATTGCTAACAGCTGTTCAAAGTACTCAGTATAGAGCTATTATTACGAAAAACTATACGAAGGTGAACAAATTTTATACACACGTTTTTAGAACTCACAGCTGTTAAAGGTCTTGCACATAAAAGTCTTTATAATTTTATGCAACATTCAACTATAGAATGAATTTAAGACAATCAGTGAAATATTAATTTAGCCATTACGTTTTCATTGGTATTCGAAGTAAAAGATAATGGAATTTTTTTATAATTCGAAATTTCGTTCATTTCAAATAATTTGTATTTAGTTCAATAAACGTCGCATAACATTACTACAAAGAAAAGACTGAACTATTATTTTAAACCATTATTTCACCATATATTTTAGTGCACCTTTTGTGTTATGTTAAATTAATGTTAAATTTTTATATTTTTACATTTGAGTGATAGATTGGAACTTTCAGAATATTTGATGTCTCCTTAAATAATCAAATAATTTGATTACGTCGTTCTTCCATTATCTTAAGCAGTTTATTTAGAAATTTTTATGTTAACTTCTTATTCCGATGAAAACATATGTGAGGAAGATAAAATACATTACACACAGCTACATAACTAAATTATGCATTTCTAATGATACAAGCAATAATGTATTATTCAAGGCTTTCTTGCAATCTTCGCCATTAATGTGGTAAGTACTTACTACAAAAACTACTAACATCTCAGATAACTTTTTCTAACGTACAATCAAATAGGTACGTCACGGTTCTTTGGTATTAGGATTGGCTAAGTTGCTGAGTAGGTCGCTGGCTGCGGTTGCATGTAGAAAGTGTGTAAATAATTAATTTAAACTTTACATTTCGTCTTGTTTGTGGTAAAATTTTTGCGTATACATTTTTCTGCTATAATCAATTTACTTAGTATCTACTTTTAGTGACTGTGAAAATTCTGCACAGCACTTTCCCCCTCTAAGGTAGCTTCTATTTTACAATTATTATTTATTTCTAAAATATTATTATTCTCTTCTGAAATTAACGGTTCATGCCTCCCAGATCTAATAAATTCATTTAAAAAATGGTTACACAATTATGTTATCGCACATAGTGTGCTCTACAAGTATCCAAGTAAATAAATTTTTTCAAAAATCAAAATAATTGTATATAAAAAGCAACTGTAAAAATATAATTTTATAATTCTTTTGTACAAATCAGTTGTTCAAAATCAGCACAGTGTTTAAGAATTAATTGTAAAAAATGGGTAAATATTAAAAAATCAATTACAAAGAATGTGTACATAATATCTAAGTCTTTTAAAAATAAATAAAATCAATACTTTCTTTCCACTAATTCTTAAAGTAATTAATTCTCTGTTATAAAAAAATATCAATTTGCTTCATTAAACCAGTAATCGGAACATTATTTATTTATTCTCTTGTTAGGTGCAAGAAAACAGCCACACTGTGTTTACATTTCTTACTTAATCCAGCTTAGCAAGAACATTTTACATGTAAGATTTTCCCAGCAGCGGAAATCGATCCAGTAATCTCGCGAGGATTATTTTTTAAATTCGACGTTTGCAAATAAAATGCAATGAAATAAATACAGTCCTCGCTGGCACTTTTCCTGCCGCAAAATATTCCATGATCTGCGTTTAAAATTCTTCCACCTTCAACAAAATTGCGGCATGAAGGTGTTGAATTTGTAAAATCGCACATGACGTTTATGAAAATCTTATCATTACTTTAATAAAAAAGCTGCGGACGCATTGCAGACTACAACCAACCCACTCTCTCCGACCATTTCTGTTCGGTGGCGTCACGATCGCCAATCCCAGTACTCTCTCACGGTCATACATTAAGGCCATCTGCTAAGGAAGGCATGATAAAGTGCAATCCTAAAGACGTTAGAGATTTTAAGGGAGGAGCCTCGTGTAAAACGCATAAAAGAGGGACAAATTTGGAAAATTCTTTCAACGAGCCGGTGCAGACGAATCTTTTTCAAAAATTTTCGGATATGTTTGTGGGCGTGTTGACGATTAAACAAAATTTGTTAAGGTTCAAAATGGCCGGGGTTTATGGAGAAATTAGCAGATTCCGCCGTGGCCTCGCCGCCGGAGTTGCAAATCGCTGTAAGCTCTGGCGTCCGTTGCGCTTAACTGCAACGAAAAAACGAAGCAGTTTCTTGTTTTGTATGAAATTATACCGGCAATGTAGCTTTGGGAGAAGAAACAATACGGTGATACGTCAGAAATGGCGAATTTCAGAAGATTTTCTCGCACTGTTTACGGAAAAAAATTGGTAAAACAATTTTTTTTTTTTTTTTTTTTTTTTTTTTTTTTTTTTTTTTTTTTTTAGGTTTATTGCCCAGAGCATGCAATAAACTATATGTATTCACAAACGCAATTGGTTGAATAGTTTTTTAGCTATCGTCTATGCCGTGTTTTGTTAATGTGAAAAAAGTCTTGCCGCGCGCACAAAAAGGTCTGCATGGGCTTTCAGAATTTGAATTTTGGCCGGAAGCTTTGTGAACATGTTTTCCACATGACAAAATAACTCGATTAAGCCCACCACCCAAAAAATCGATTTTTAGGTCCCTCTATGGTCGTTGAAAGTTTCTATCTATTAATATAAAAACTATTTCCGCCAATAGAAAACACTAACCCGCCGTGAACACTATTTTTATTATAATAACGGAATGGCCTAAAACGATTCATGGGACAATAAATATTTTACACTTGCACCGTGTTCTTAGAAGCATCGAAAGAGAAAAATTCAATTTATCAGTGAATGTATTGGTATTCGAATATTGTCGTATAAGGATTTTTCATTCGTTTTCTTATAAGTTTTCGTATGAAAAAAAAAGAATTTACTTAGGTAACGCAATTCACAGATTCTGAAATTTCAATGGTTGAAGCTATTTAAGAAAGGAAGGGCTGGTTTAGTATTCCATAGTTTTGTTCACATTAATTGACAAAATTTCAACCTGCTCTGCTTGTGAGCAACTGGATTTCAAAGTTGCCAAAATACGATTATAACTTTAACATGAATACAACTGAACTATAACCTATAACTATTCAGGGCACGAAAAGTACTTATAAAAGGAAACGTAGGAGTTCCCATTTAAAGTTACCAATCGCAGTTCTCCCTTGAAGACTTACGTTGAGCTATTATGTATATCTAGAGACGCGGTAGCGTCTCGACGCCAAGTACAGGAAAGACACCCTGTATATGTCGACTGTCGCTACCGCTATCATTTACTCGTCGCCGGGCTATTCCAACCTAACCTGAAACTTATTTCATTAATATCTCATGACGCCTGCAATATTCTCTAAATTTAAAGGCATTTTTCTTATGTAAACCGCATATAAGCTTTCGAATAAGACCAAATTTCAATAAAATCTGTCCACGCATAACAGAGATCTCATAATATCGTCTCATGGATCTGTCAGAAACGGTAAGATTTTCTTCTCCAGGCCAAAATTTCGTCAACATAATACGTATATGCGTTACACGCACACCTTCAGTCAAAAGAAACTAGTGTATGTTTCGTTTATATGCGTTTTATTATGCGTTACACGCACACCTTCAGCTATTCAGCCAAAAGAAACTAGTGTATGTTTTTCTTCTCCAAGCCAAAATTTCGTCAATAATACGTATACGCGTTACACGCACACCTTCAGCCAACAGAAACTAACACATGTTTCGTTCGTCAAACGCTATCTTCACGGTGCAATCTACTCCAAATTTTGACAGCTTACAGTCAGGTTATAAACCTGGCGAGTGTCAAATAAGGAAAGTTGTCAAAATTTTCTGAAATGTCACGAGTTTTTACACCACAATCCACACAAGACACTGAATTATTGTCTCAATTAACAAGGTAAGTCGCCAAAATTTTTTAATAGAATTTTTATGGGGATTTTTGTTTTTATACCAGCAAATTATTTTTAATTTAGGGTTTTTATGTAAACCTTATCCCCATAAAAACTTCAAAAAAGTAAAAAAAATTACGCCAAGTACATGAAATCAAATAAATCACAAAAAATATAATATAATATAATATATATTAAAAATTATCTGAAGTCATTCCCTATGCAAAATTATATTTGTAAAAAGAAGTGATATCCCCATAAAAAACTTCAAAAAAAGTAAAAAAATTACGCCAAGTACACGAAATCAAATAAATCACAAAAAATAGATGATAATTACAAAATAAAAAAAGTTGTGAAATCAAAATGCGCTGCAAGTACATAAAGGTGCTTTCCTGCAGCGTGCAAAGGTGACACGGTGTAACGCAATGTAAGATTCGGTGCTTTCCAACTGCGGTTAATAATATTAAGCAGATATATTTTTATAGAAATAAATATTTCAATACCAATAAATATTTTATTCAAAATACTTGGCGCTGCGAAACCGAAAAAATGTTAATTGTCTTATTAATAGTAAATTAATAATTTACAATAACTCACGATTTATTCTACATATATTTAATTCTAATATCATACGTAGCATATGCACAAGCACACATACACACATTCACGAATGCACGCACAAGAAAGAAAGAAAAAGATTAATGCAGTTTATACATATGTATTCAGTTTAACAACACCAATTCGGTGAGCAGCGCCAAGTATTTTGAATAAAATATTTATTGGTATTGAAATATTTATTTCTATAAAAATATATCTGCTTAATATTATTAAGCGCAGTTGGAAAGCACCGAATCTTACATTGCGTTACACCGTGTCACCTTTGCACGCTGCAGGAAAGCACCTTTATGTACTTGCAGCGCATTTTGATTTCACAACTTTTTTTATTTTGTAATTATCATCTATTTTTTGTGATTTATTTGATTTCGTGTACTTGGCGTAATTTTTTTACTTTTTTTGAAGTTTTTTATGGGTAATAGACTTATTAATCGGTCATAAGATGATTTTAATGGTGAATCGATGCAGGAGGCCATCGGTAGTTGCTCTTACAAGCGAAGATCCCGAACCCGAAAATTCAAAGAATTCTGAAACTTTGTGAATATGTAGGGAACTAGTTTGTTTGCTGCCAAAATTCGCCATAAGAACTGTAATTGACCCCTGAAAATCCGGTTATTTTCCGATTTTGTGTTATAACTCGTGAACTGTAAAATAATTTTTTTACAAAAATGATACATCTAATTAAAAGAAGCAACTTTTGTCTCGAAACTTTTTTTCTATCTCTTACAGTTCGCAAGTTATAAGCCAAAATTGGAAAATAGCCGGATTTTCAAGGGTTAATTTCACCCCCTTCGAGGGAATTTGGGCAGCGAAAAAAAATCGCATTGTAATCAGGGGGAAATCCCCTACATATTCACAAAGTTTCAGAATTTTTTGAATCTTCGGGTTTCGCAATCTTCCCTTGTTAGTCTTCACTTAAATAATAAGTAAGTACAAATGTTGTCTGTTTTTGCAGTGCCCCGTTTGCTAAAACAGCACGTACGTAACAGTGAAAAATCTTTAACGCAGAAACGCAAATAAATTGTACCATCATCGAATTACAAAATAAAAGCAGGGAAATGGCTGGATTTCACATTGGCGAGAGCACTTGCAGAATCGACGTGCTGTCTGATAAGATGCATGTCAAATGTTGCACTTTGTGTGGGTTCAAAGGCAATAATGCAGTATAAGATGCTACAAATAAGAAAGTCGTGAGAAAGTCTTGTACATACACGAAGAAGTGTATGGACGTTGGTTTCTAGCATTCCGTAATATTTCGTCACGCATCGATTGAAAATCACGTCGATCTTAAATGACCAGCAGGTTCTAATAATAGATACGGAATTGCGATCAATTATCAATTGAGATCTACATAAAACAGCAGAAGATATTGTTTAAAAGCTTGAAGACCATCGAGCTGCAGTGTAACCATGATTTCTTAATTCGTAATAATAAACATGAATAAAAACACAGCGTAAAAACGTTCTCTAGATGACACGTGTCAACGTTCTTCCAAGCTCTTACTCCAATTTTTTGGTGTTATTCTGTTGATCTGCATCCCCGTCATAGGGGACGAAAACGTTTCAAAGTCGCCTAGAAAATGAAGAAAATTCGTATGTAACAATGAATTTATGCTGACATGTTAAATATTCAAGTGGCCAGATCTTCTGCACTCGCTAAATAGCGTGGGGGGACGTGTTGCGTGTCACGTAGTCGCGAATATGTAGAACGAAATGTCGCGTCTATGATCAGAGGCCAAGCTACTGGAATACTTTCCCAGATGCGTCAATGCGTGTCACAGAGCTTCGTGGGCTGAATCACCCTGATACAGAATGCGATGGACTTAGTTTGAATACATAGGAGCGGCAGTTCTGGAATTCGCTGGACGTTCTTGAAAATTAACTCAATTGGAAATAATCATGGAATCCTGAGCGTGTATACATAGGTATGCATGCTTCTGGAATATTTTTAGCAATCAATCAGAAGATGAAAATACTCGAAGCAAGGGCGACATATAGTATAGTGCCTATACGAGCTATAGTGACTTTAGGTGTGAAGTCACTCAGCGGAGTCTTAACCGACACCCTGCTGGGTACTGGCCGCTAAACGTGCCCCCTACTACCTCTTGCAGGACTGTATTTAAAGAAGACCAGGACAAAACCGGGGCCCTAAGGCCCTAAGACCAGGACAAAACAGGGGCCCTAAGGCCCTAAGACCAGGACAAAACAGGGGCCCTAAGGCCCTAAGACCAGGACAAAACCGGGGCCCTAAGGCCCTAAGACCAGGACAAAACCGGGGCCCTAAGGCCCTAAGACCAGGACAAAACCGGGGCCCTAAGGCCCTAAGACCAGCACAAAACTGGGACCCTAAGGCCCCGGTTTTATCCTGGTCTTAGGGCCTTAGGGCCCCGGTTTTATCTTGGTCTTAGGGCCTTAGGGCCCCGGTTTTATCCTGGTCTTAGGGCCTTAGGGCCCCGGTTTTGTCCTGGTCTTAGGGCCTTAGGGCCCCGGTTTTATCCTGGTCTTAGGGCCTTAAGGCCCCTGTTTTGTTCTGGTTTTCTCTAAATACAGTCCTGCAAGAGGTAGTATGGGGGACGTTTAGCGGCCAGTACCCAGCAGGGTGTCGGGATAAGACCCCGCTAAGTGACTTCACACATAAGTCACTATAGCTCGTATAGACACTTATACTTGTAAATGGTGCAATGAGCAACGGGTCGGTTTCGGGTCTTTTACCTAACCGGGATAAACAGTGGTTTCTGACGATTTATTCTGACGTTCATTTTTTAATGATCACCGTATAGAAAAAGATCACCAGTTGTAGTAAAGATCATTGAGAAATTCGGTCGTATCATTTCTGGCTTTTTAAAGGTTTTCGACTAAAGAAAATTACTTTTTTTGGAAGGTCGATAAAAAATATGAATAATCAATACCGTACGATTAACAATTTCGAAGAAAAGAATTCGTTTACAGAGACCACTCCGTGAATGTAGATGAGAGTCAATGGCTCTATATAATTTCGTACCTATCGGTATAAATATTCGAAATTAGGGTTTTGCTTACAGAACACTTTTTATTCCAAATAAACATCCCAATCTTTTATTATGTTTTTTACACTTATCATGGAGTATAATGCTCACGGCATCTTATTTCTCATGAAAAAACGAGCAACTTTTTTTATGAAACTTTTTCTCTACCTGCAGTAATTTCCAAAGAATTCAACGAACTAGATTTTTCATCTCCAACTTTCAGATTAAGCCCTTAGGGACTCTTCTATAAAATACATGTATCGTGAAATATTTTCGAACGTTCTTTTGTGTGCAAAGTTTGATTAAAATCCGAGCGCGTGAGCTGCGTGATGTCCCTTGTGAGCACTACCGATTCCAGCGCAGCTAACAGTTGGATGGTAACCAACTTCCTAAACAGCTTCAATAACTATTGGAAGTCTGACGATGAAGTTATTCCTAACTAAATCTTGATTGCTTAGTAACCAACAGCTAATTGATCAATCAGTGTATCACAGGACCGTTCGTGAGAACCGTTACACTTAATTCTCATCTTGCCCTAGGCAAACTCCATGGTTTATGACACATTTGACTACTATTCATGAGGGGCGAAGCGGACATTCCACACGTACACTGTCTGCAATAGTTCTTAATTTCTCCTATCAAGGCACTCGTTACTCCTGGTAAACATATGCTGATTATAAATTAAAGTCCCTCGAGTCAAGAGAAATATGTAGATATCCTTTGACCATGTCATAAAATCTGCCCTGAACAGCCACTAACGCTTACTATACATGGGTCATTCCACGTCAACCGGATCACCATCGAGTCCAAAATTTGGTGAAACTTACTTAGTCAAACGTGTGAAGGCTTAAATTGTTCGATTGCACACGTACTTTCGAAAAAAAGTTGGCATTTTGAAAAATTCAATATGGCGGATCCAATATAATAAATAAATAAATGACACCCTTGTGATGGGTACGTGAGCTGTCGTTATTGTTTCTACCGTTGTTAGACCTAATTGAAGTAATAGAGGGTGCTAGTGGTACGGTGAGGCGACCGTAATAGCGGAGCGCGCGGCTCGCTTATACCTGAAACGGCGCGCGCCGCTGTCTTTAACAGCTTTCTGCGACGTTGAATATGCAAATTACCAACAAGAGATAGGCTGATTTTATAGAAAACTCTTCAGCGAATGTGGTGGTATTTTCTTCGGACTTTTAAAATCGTGACCTTGAGCCTCAATTTGCAAAATAAAACTTTATTTATAATTTTCAATGTTGAAAAATTAATTTCCCGGTCTGGAAATTTTTTATTCAGATAGGCCGATCCTTCTACATTAAAATGCCGTAAGAATCAACTAAATCCAACAAACAGTTTCCGAGATAAAAATTCATAAGATCAACCCATTTTCACGAAAATAGGCAAAAATCGCAAAATTCAAGGCCCTGTATTTTTTAAACAAACTCGAAGTCGACAAAATGGTGAATTAAACCCCCCCTAATTTCACGAGGACTATAACATATTCAAGTTTGAACAAAATCCGAGACATCGAGGGAAAAAAGTGATCGAGTTGACGTGGAAGATCTTGTTCCAAGGTACTGGAAGTTACCCGAAATGCTTATGAAATAATTACTCGGAGTTTTTGAGGCCACTGGTCACGTATCTGAAGACAAATTTTCAAAATTCAAAATGGCGGATCGAACATGGCGGACCAATATATTGAAAATTTTGAAAATGTTCATGAAAATTGAATATAGTCCCTAGATATGTATACGAAATCCTTCCTGCAAAATTATGCGTACATACATAGCCTGGCTTAGGTCACAGCATCATTCTACGCTTCGATTGTCTACATATACATAAAATCCTCAGTTTAGTTACAAATAAAAAACAGTTTGATGATCTACAAACATGTCGCAATTCAAATTTCGGCAACTTATCTTGTGTTCGAGACTGCATTTTGGTTGCAATTCAATGGTACAACGATACATATTTGTAAAAACACGTGGCATCTCAAATTTTGACAACTTATCTTATTTGACACTGGCCGGGTTGTAACTTGATGGTAAGCTGTCAAAATTCGGAGTAGATTGCATAGCGAAGATAGGGACTGACGAACGAAACATGTGTCAGTTTCAGTTTATTTATTTATAATTAAATGAAAAGCTTCGGCTACTTAGTACGCTCAACCCTTCGTGGTCACACCTTCTTATAATCACAAATTGGTCACACGGGGTTCACTGTACCCCAGCGTCATTTTTTGAGTTACAATTTTCGTATTTTTGACTCTTTTAACTCTTTTAACTTTTCAGTGATAATTGTATATCCGTAATACTTATACGGTCATGGTCTAATAGTCTTTTTCTAGAAATGTAAATTTTGATATGATTTTTGTATTTTGTTTTTCCTGTGTTTAACAGGGTGGGCGTTTCAAGCATATTTTTTGCTTATATTGCCCAACGAAACTTTAATCCTACCTTTTTCCTCCTCTCTCTCCTTCGGTTCCCAGCAGCGAGCGACGCACCGGGAGAAAAAGGTGGTCACCCATCTTTCCCCAGTACCCGCCCCGTGATACTTAACCTCGCTGAACTAACGAGAACCGGTGTTTTTTTTTGTTTTTTTAAACAGATGTTTATTGTCCAGAAACATACAATAATACTGATTGGCGACAATAAAACACAGAAAAAGAGCCATTCGATATAATATGTATCTCTACTGGTTCGTTTGCCAACGAATCTCATAGAGAAACTACAATGTCCTTGCTGACTAGGTCTTAAACATTATTCTTACTATCTAACAGGTACTGTTATTCAGTTGTCACCTAGGTGCATTGCACAGGATAGGAGCTGGGGAAAAGTTTATTGAAAAAAAAAAAACCCCAGAACCGATATGTTGCTCTTGTGCCACGAGAACCGGTGTTTCCATCACGGCCACCGCCGCTGGTTTTTGATATGATAAAATTTGTAGTTGAAAATGAGCGATTTTCCACGGTTGTGGGAAAAACCCGATTTTAAAAAAAAAAAAAAAAAATTTCTGCGATAAATCCCCTTTGGAAGACGTAAAGGTGCGACATTTCAAATCGAAATTTGCTCTTGGGGTGCGATACACCCCGTGTGACCACGAAGGGTTAAGGGGGGAACCTGGTTTAGGACGCTGAAAAAATCAATTATTTATAAAAATCTATTATTTTTATTTTTTTAATCAATAGTAATACTCATGGAGAATGTATTCCCAAAGTTAGAGACAGAAATTCGAAGTAGCTTCACAGGTACAGCCGACACGACGCAACAGTCGAAAACTTTAAACGCGTTTTTCTCGAAACCACGTTTTCTAAAATTGTGTACCCGATAGAGAAAAATTTATTTGCCCGATTGACTTCACCCGGGGCTTTATAGTTACATACTGACCAACCATCGTCGATGAATGAAAAACATTCATGCACAAATTAAATTAAATCATATTTTTGCATAAAAACGTCGAAATTTTTCCCTCAAAATCGTAACTTTTTCGTTAAAGTCCCATAACTGTGTCACTTTTAAACCTTTTTTCTTATTTTTTTTAAATACATCGACGATATAAATTCATGTCAATTAAGAAAAATTTTGCTTTTTTTTATTGCAGGCAAAAATTGAATTCGCTATGATGTACACAATTTGACAACACCGCGGCGCGGCGCCACGAAGATATACCAATAAAACAATATTAAACGAGTTATTCTTGAATAAAAGAAAATTCTTCTTGTTTCTGAATATACAATAAAACACCCTTAAAGTTTTGGAGAGATTTGCTTTATATTTGTTGCGAAAATAATTCTTAAAAATCGCCGTGTTTTCAGCGTCCTAAACCTGGTTCCGCCTTAAGGCTGTTCTACATGTATACCTTTTAGAAGAGGAGGTTTGATCAGTAGCTTAAGGGGACCTTCCGGTCTAAAAGTCGATTTTTTTTTTTATTTCATTTTTCGAATGTTCAACCTTTTAGGAATACGTGTTTAAAAGGATTTGTTGAAATTCGTAAAATTCCAGAAGTTATAGGCATTTGAGTAGCGGCAAATGCATGGGCAACAATCGGGCACTCGGCGCTCACGTAAACCTTTAAACGCGTTTTTCTCGAAACAGTGTTCTCAAAACGGTGGGACCTGTATCTCCAAAAGTTATTATCCGATTCGATTGAACCTTTTTTTATTTTGAAGAATATACTTCTGGTTAGGGGGGGGAACTAGACAAATTACAAAAAATTGAAAATTTATAATTTTCAAAGGCGTTGAAAGGACGAAAAGTACAGGGAAAAGTGATTTCAAACTTCAAGTGTCGTTATTTCCTAAAAAAAAAAGTAATTTTTTTAATTTTTTCTAGTCCCCCCTAGCCATAAGTATAATCTTCAAAATAAAATAAGTTTCAGTCAAATCGGATAATAACTTTTGGAGATACAGGTCCCACCGATTTGGATCAATTTTTTGACGCCTTGACTTTAACGACTACCCAGGGCCGTCTGCAATAATTAATTATAAAACAAAAAATATATTTCTATAACTTAAGATATCCTTAATACAATGCAGAAAGTCCCATTAAATTATATATAGTAGTTTTCCTTTAATTAATTCCTAAAAATCACCTATTTTTTTGGGCTCTAGACCGGAAGGTCCCCTTAAATGCTATTGGTGACGATGGCCTCAATCCACATCTTTGGCAGAGAGGTGGAAACGCGTCGTGGAAGTTTTATGATATTCGTCTTTTGAAATGGCAAGTGTAGTGATACGTAAGTAGTTTCCGATGGAATTATTACAAAGTCTGTATCGGATGGATATATAATGACTATTTAATGCTAGTAAAAAGTTGGGCGTCCAACATTTTTCATTGAAAAGTACCCATTTGAAATATTATTCAACTATGAAAAAACTTCACGTGCATTTATTTGTAGCTGAAAATTTCTAAACTGAATCGGAGTGATAAATTTCAGTCATTTTTGGAGTTTCAAGTAATATTTCTTCTAAGATTAATGCTTTTTCGCAGTAAACAAAGGACAATTTATTGTGATTCTCGTCAGAAGTATAGAATCCAGCATTTGCCATAAATCGATTTTGTATCGCGGCAGGACAACTACGGCACCTCGAAACCAACAAATACCAAAATACGGACTCGGGCGGACGTCCCGACCTTCGATGACTCGCGTTTTTCATGATCATAAATCATTAAATGTCGATCGATATCCGATTAACCGTTGTCGTCCGTAATTCAAACAGATACCTAAATCCTCTTCAGACTGATTTATCCCCGCGTGATACGGCCGCGAGTGTTTTCATCCCCTCTCGTTTTGCCTCCTTTTTCAAATTGGAACGCATTGTCGCGTTTATGAAGTTCGTAAATAAAACGTCAAAAAAGAAATGGGGCACTAGCAACTAAGAATATAAAAATAAGAGAAACTCAGTAATTCACTCGCCATACAAAAAGAAAGGTTATGATGGATATGGTGTGTAATATTTAAATTGCAGTCTTTTCGAAAGGATTCGAAAGTGTATGCTCCTATGTATGCCCTGGTAAAGTTTCCACTTTATCAGTATGACGATTCCTAATAATTTTGAAGATTCCTGCTCGCACCAGTCGCCTCGGACGCCCGTGGAATCGATGGCAGTTCTCGTATCAGATTTCAGATTGAACCTAGCTTACACACTGGTACGACTAACAATTCTGGATTACTATTAAATCTATACAGGGTGTTCTTCAGAAATCCAACAAGTTGAATCATCGAAACAATTTGGAACCTGAAGAGTAGGTATAAAGTAAATAGAATCGGATAATTTTAGATTATTGAGATAATTTTAGATTATTGAGATAATTTTAGATTATTCAGATAATTTTATATTATTGAGATAATTTTAGATTATTGAGATACTTTTAGATTATTCAGATAATTTTAGATTATTGAGATAATTTTAGATTATTTAGATAATTTTTTGTACATTACTGAGCAAGCATAAAATTTCAAAGTGCTGCTGCAGCTTTCTTTTAACTGCAACATCATGTTATTCAATACACTGTGCAATGCTCCTTTTCATTTGATTTTCATTTAGGAGTGTTTACTGTCTAATTCGATTATATCCTGCTTTCATACCTCACACTTTGTTGATGATATAATCTTTCATTTGAGTTGCCTCAAAAACCACCACGTATTTTAATGAAATAGAAAAATTTTCAAGCAAGTGTCATAAAAACGTGATTACAAACATATTGTTATGATTTTTGTACATTTTCATTGATACTCCCAGTTTCTGAAGTGGAAACGTGATTGTAGGTTTTCCAGGATTCCATACTCTACTTTCTGTTGGAGATAGTGTCGCTGCTATTTGGCAGCATTGCGGACGCGCCGGCAGTCATGGGAACGCTGCCTTGTTCTCTTGTGGTTCCCCCCGATCGTAGCGCCCTCTGGGTCGCCCCACTCTCGCACGGCATCGCGACACGCGTGTATTGTACGCTCCAACGTTTTGACCTGTAATCTTTATGTCTTGTTCATATTATAATATCACAAGCTAAACCGCGTATTTTCTTCTCACCCGACCTGCAAACTCTAACACTTTCTAATATGTAAAACAACTAACGAGGGATATTCGCCAATTTGAAAATTCAAAAAAATGTGAAACTCTGCAAAAATGTAAAATAAATAGTTCAAGTGATGCTAATAACGTTTAGCCATTTTTTGTTTCGACAATGAGACGGCCCTAGTGGTGGAAACACCCCCTCGAAGAAATGGTGAATTTTCATATTGTTCCGAGCCGAGGCTGAGGGCAATGAGATTGGCGGCTGCGAAGCCAAGGATTTCTGATTGTTGTTTAAACTTTGTTAGCCTGGTTGCCTAACACCGGAAGCCACTAGGAATGTTAGTTTAGCTTCGTAACTTCATAATGTAATACACCTCTAGCGGTAATGATGTATCTCGGTGGGTTTATCTGACATTGGAAATTCAAATAATGCTTGGATTCTAATAAACAACTCTGACAAGGGAACGCCGCAAACCCGGACTCACCGATTGGAACGCAACTTTGTGGGTTTTTAGAGTGACTCAAAACAAGAACAACGGTGTGTTTTATTTGGGCCCTGTCACCCTTTAAGGTGGTGAAAACTAACCTCAAAATCAAATTGGCACTTCCACTTTTTCGCGTATAATTCTCAAAGTACAACAGACAGAAAAAAATGTTTCAAACAAAAGTTTAATGGTACAATAAGCGCTGAAAACTTGCGTTAACGAAATTTGAAATGAGTTTAAAAATAAAAATATCTGATGAAAAAAACTTTTTCAAATATTTTGTTAACGCAAGTTTGTAGCGCTTATTGCACCATTAAACTTTGGTT
Source organism: Andrena praecox (assembly GCA_963932275.1). Taxonomy (NCBI): domain Eukaryota; kingdom Metazoa; phylum Arthropoda; class Insecta; order Hymenoptera; family Andrenidae; genus Andrena; species Andrena praecox. The sequence continues at coordinate 45,489,390 of OZ010729.1, read as the reverse complement.
TGAAACCTTTTTTTCTGTCTGTTGTACTTTGAGAGTTATACGCGAAAAAGTGGAAGTGCCGATTTGACTTTGAGGTTAGTTTTCACTTAAAGGGCGATAGGGCCCAAATGGAACACACAGTTGTTCCTGTTTTGACTCACTCTAAAAACCCACAAAGTTGCGGTCCAATCGGAGAGTCCGGGTTCGCGGTGTTCCCTTGTGAGTAAGAAATAACAAAAGTATATTCTATAAAGTAGTCTTCACAGTTGGTAGAGTAGGTATAATTGTCGCGGTACCTAAGTCCACCTTTCGGTTCTAACGCACTGAGAAATGCCGGGGTTTCAAAGCGGATAATAAATATACATAATGTTAGGCATAATGCCTAACAGCAACTTTATGTACTATACGGTTCACTTGTGTAATTGCTCAAAAGGGAATGTTGTTATTGTTTATTGTTTTTTCCTGTTTAAACAGGATGGCCTTTCAATCTTTTTGCTTATATTACCCAATGAACTATAACGTCATATATCTTTACTCTCCTCTCTCTCCTTCGGGTGCCAGCAGCGAGCGGTGGACCGGTAGAAAAAGGTGGTCACCCATCTTTCCCCAGTACCCGCCCCGTGATGCTTAACTTCGGTGATCTAACGTCTTGAACCGGTGTGTCCATCACGGCCAGCGCCGCTGGTAAAAGGGAATGTATTGGGATATAATTGCGCGGATGGCCTTAGAATTATCTGGATTATATGTACTTTCAGACAGAACAGAAGGAAACGCTTCGCGAGAGACATACTTTATTGAGATAACAAAAGTCTATCGACATGGCAAGATGGCGATGCCGACCAAAACAATTGGCCTCCTAGGCGGGAGATTATAAACCCAACAGAATGGAACCTTATCTTGCTAAGCCTCTGTCTTCTAAGCGTACTAAACTAGAAGTGAGCCCCTGAGTATGCATTCATGGTCTGTTTTATACTACAAAATTGGGGCTTGGAAAGTGGTGAGGCCATGCATGCTTTTCGTGGAAAACTTCGGCTGCACCGCATCGCTGCAGGAAATTATGACGCCGCAGGGTCGCGTGCATTCCAGCCACCCGAGAATGTCAAACTGTCAACAGTCTCCGAACGTGACATCATATTACCGCGAGTATCTGCAAAACTGTAAAAGATATCGACGAAAAGTTTAATTCAAAGTTTTATGGCTATTGATATCCTGCGATATGGTGATAAAGAATTTTCGAAAAAAAAAAAAAACAGGATTGTGGGGATAAATTTAAAAAAAATGAATTTGTTTCGGAAATTCTTTATCACCATGTTGTAGGATATCAAAAGCTATGAAACTCTGAATTAAACTTTTTGTCGATAAGTTTTACGGTTTTGCAGATATTCACGATAATATGAAAACTCACCATTCCTTTGAGGGGGTGTATTCACTTCTAGGTCCGATTCATTGCCGAAAGAAAAAAATGGTTACGTTATTAGCATCCCTTGAACTATTCTGCCCTCCTTAGTTAAACTGGCCTATCTAGCATTTTTTCATTTTTTGGGATATGTTGAAATATTTGAAGTAGCACACGTCTTTTACCTTTTAAGTAATGTTAGAAAACTCTAAGTGCTTCGTAAAGATTTATAAACAGTCTTATGTATTTAACCTAACTTATTTCCAAATGGTTAAAATATCCTATCTAAAACAATTAATTAATTGGTACTTTAATAATACATTACCTACCGGTACACCTATTACAAAAAAATATATTAGGCTGATACGAAATAATGACAACATGTTTTAATTTGAATAAAGGAAAATAAGGACGGTATAAAGTAAATGACAAAACTTCAGTTTTCTCGGTTGTTTCAAAATGCTAGATAGGACATTTTAACTAAAGAGGGCAGTATTTATATTACTACAAAGTTGGAAATTTTATTAAATTTTCGAATTGCCGAACATCACTTGTACCTACGTTTATCTTAAATGTTTGGCTACATCATTTTTTACGTCGCACTCTTTAAAAAAAATCAATTTTTTTACCACTAAAAAGGGTCTCTGATTGAAGTTCTGCCATTCTTAAAATATGCATTTTATTACACCATTTCTGGTTCATATGTCTTACAATCGGCACAACTACTGAAAAAAAATTTATTGGTCTGTTTCACATAACTACCAGAGACGCTACAACCGGCGGCGTTTTGTATCTCGAAAAAAAATCGTATTACAGATACTTCTCTATTTATTTCGTATTTATTATAATTTTACTGTTACAAATTTTTTTTTTACTTGTTATAATGTTAAATAAAGTACCCTCAATGTTCCGAAAGGATTAGCGCACTGGTATCTTTGCAAAAAATTCCTAAAAATTGATAAAAAAAAAATGTCGTTTATACGGGCTTCTCCCTATAAGTGCAACGCAACCACCCCTTTAATGGCAATGAAAGCGGATCACGCATGAGATAATCTCTATTTCACTTGAACGAGGATCGTTGAAATTATTTGTAGTTCGGAATTTTAGATGACGATAAAATGCGGTTATATTCAGGCATGAACACATGCTAACGATTCATGCGGCGGGAACGTTAACGATTCCATTATGACATTATGGTATTGTAGACCAACAGGGTGGTCCGTTATTCACGTTACAACCACGAAGTAACTCTGCATAAAAAATAAAATCGAAAATTTCTAATGAAAATTTTGCAAATGGGCTTTGGCTTTGAGAAGAACGAAGATATAACATAATACTAATATTCGCCATGTACTTAATTCTATATTAATTTGTGTATTATTATTATTTGTTATTATGTACTCAGATTATACCTCTGGTGGGCGGGCAAACGAGTATTCAGTATAAGTCTTTTACCTGAAGCTTAAACAGCCTTTCTCTTTTGTTCTTTTTCGCGAAGGGAAGTTAAAAATAAAAGTTTCTTTTAACATACATGATATAATATCACCTTTCACGTTCAAAATTTAACACCTGATCTTACATAGAACTTTAAATATTCTAAGTGTCTTTGACTTAAATCTATAGGATATCGTTTTGATTAATGTTGACATTTGATCGGGTAACAGTAACTAATAAAATAGAAAATACTGCCAATCTCATCAAGACTTGGAGGTGTTCCTCCGCGATTGTTACGGCTGAAAAAGGCTTGCAGGAAAAGGGGGTACATGAGTATTTCGGGGTCAAAAAATTCGACAAAAAAAAATAGGATTGTTTATGATGGCCACAAATCTTAGAAGTATTTTAAAAGAGATTTCATTGAAAAATTCGAAAAATTCCGAAAGTTACGGCGTAAAAAGTAGCAGACGGGTCGTGCAGCTAAACGCGCCGCGGCGGGCTTTAAAGCCGTTTTTCTCGAAACTGTGTTTCGCAAGACGGTGAACATCGTAGCTCGAGAACGGATCGATATTTTCGGTTGAAATTTTAACTGAACCTACAAAGCACTTTTCTCCACAAGGTGGAACTCGCTCGCTAAGATCGCATAACTTTAACAACATTTAAGATAACATTTATCACAGAATTATTTCTGGAAAATTCATCGAAGTTGATATTTGTTGTATAACTACGTGAATTTTTATTAAAATTTTTCGATCGAGTTGCACCTTGTAGATTTTGAGTTAAATGATACTTATATACAGCGATTTTGCTTCTAGATGAGTCGGTCAATCGGAATCGTGTTCATCACACGCAGGTGCGCATTACGCAAGCACTTACTTTGATGTCTTGTATATTAATTAATTTTTAATATTTTGTAAACATCCTTATTTAAATATACGTCATGTATACCTAAGAAAGAATTGTTAAAAGAGCAAATGGTTTGAGTTATTATTGGCTCTACCATCTAGACCAAAAGAAACCGTTGATTTTAGCTGTCTATTACCTATGTACGCCCTTAAAGATTAACGTTTGCTTTCCTATTTTCCGGTATACTTTAAAAATTATAGTGTACACAAAACAATTGTTCGAATATAAATTTAATGGTTTTCTTATGGTCCACAAAACTTTGCAATGGAATTGTTTAATTCTTTGTGGTAGGGAACGTTTCTTTATGTAAACTTCAAATTTTAAACAATTCCATTGCACAGTTTTATAGAGCACAAAAATATGTTTCTATACTCGAGCTCATTTTAGAAGGAACTTGCCGACCGACGAGTTTAGATCGGTTCTGCGCATGTTGGCGCTCATTGGCTATGCCACCACCAATGGTCTTTCGGCTGCGCATGGTAAAGTGGGGGAACAGAGACCTCGCGACAGTTGAATAGCTCATTCAACATGCGCGAAATAAGTTCCTTCTAAAATGAGCTCGAGTATATATCATTTCATACTTTCACAGTACATATACAGGGTCATCCGTTAAAACTGCAACCTACGCGGGCGCGAACAGACGAAAATGGCAACACCGCTTCACGAACGCATTCCACTACAACCGTTCACCGGCCCGGCGTTCGGAGGGTTGGATCCTAAAATTTTCGAAACTCGGGCATCACCGCTGCCCAGCGATCGCTGGCAACCATCCAAACGCCGGGCCGGTGAATGGTTGTAGTGGAATGTGTCCGTGAGGCGGTGTTGCCATTTTCGTCTGTTTGCACGCGCGTAGGTTGCAGTTTTAACGGATGACCCTGTAGTCGAATTAACGAAAGAAGGCGCCTTGGGACCGGGGCCAGAATTTGCGACGTTGCCGCTACTCCAGGCTCGTGATTGGTGCTTCCCCTACGCGGCTTCCCTACGCCTTGGACTTTCGACTATTTAGCTGTGGGCCTAGAGTAATCGTTGTCCATGTCGGGTGTATATTGCTATCCTCTTCCAGAGGGCGAACCCAACGTCCTTCCCACAGAGATTTGACAGAGTGTCGAATCTTATTAGCTACTGCGGCACGCGCCGTGCAGAATGAATGGCGGACAAGTCGAGGAATACAGGCTCATAGGATTCTTATTCTATTCAGCGTCATTCCACGGCAAGTCGATCACTTTTTGCACTCGATGTCAGGGATTTTGTTCAAACTGAAATATTATATAGGATGGGATTTCAGTCACCACTTTGCTAGTTTTGAATTTGTTCAATTTTTGCCGATGAAACCGTGCTGTATAGTGCCTATACGAGGTACAGTGACTTAGGTGTGAAGTCACTCAGCGGGGTCTTACCCGACACCCTGCTGGGTACTGGCCGCTAAACGTACCCCCTACTACCCCTTGCAGGACTGTATTTAGAGAAGACCAGGACAAAACCGGGGCCTTAGGGCCTTAGGGCCCCGATTTTGTCGTGGCCTTAGGGCCTTAGGGCCCCGATTTTGTCGTGGCCTTAGGGCCTTAGGGCCCCGATTTTGTCCTGGTCTTAGGGCCTTAGGACCCCGGTTTTCTCCTGGTCTTAGGGCCTTAGGGCCCCGGTTTTCTCCTGGTCTTAGGGTCTTAGGGCCCCGGTTTTCTCCTGGTCTTAGGGCCTTAGGGCCCCGGTTTTGTTCTGGTCTTAGGGCCTTAGGGCCCCGGTTTTGTCCTGGTCTTAGGGCCTTAGGGCCTCGGGTTTGTCCTAGTCTTCCCTAAATACAGTCCTGCAAGAGGTAGTAAGGGGCACGTTTAGCGGCCAGTAGCCAGCAGGGTGTCGGGTAAGACCCCGCTGAGTGACTTCCCACCTAAGTCACTATAGCTCGTATAGGCACACTTGTGAATTTTTATCTTGGAAACTCTTTATCGTATTGAATTCATTCTTTTTTTATTTTAATCTAGAAAGTGCGGGCTATTCTAATACTATTTTTTTATATTGAAAAATTAATTTTGTAATTTTGAAAATTATAACCAAAGTTTTATTCTGCAAATTTCACGTTAATTTTAATGGTGTTATCCTAGAGTAATACTTTTAACCCATCTTTAAAGGAACAAATTACTTTTAAGCCATGTTTAAACAGTCGAATTCCTGTCGGAAATGAAATGAAAAATAGTTTTACAATTTCGAAACTTTATTCTGAAAGATTAATTCTTCCCGATTAAAATAAAAGAAAATTAACGCAATGCTGTTGATAGTTTTCGAGATAGAAATTCGTAAGTACGGCATCATTTCTCGAAAACATGGGTAGAAATTGCACAATTCAAAGTCCTATATTTTGTAACCAGGTTAAAAACCTGTTAAACAATGACTCAAACCTTTCCATAATTTCACGCGATTCACAAAATACATATTCCATTCTGATCAAAGTCTCTAAAAATGTGATCGATTTGGCGTGGAGTGACTTGCAGATGAAGGAATCTGTTTTATCGAGCGAGCGAGAGAGACGCAGTTACGCTTGAAGATAGAAAGAGACGTCCGATCTGCTACACAACGTGGCAACGTCGCACGAAGTACGGAGCAGGCATTGGGTCTCTCCGGAGCCACGCGCGCCTGCCTACGGGCTCGCCCAGGCGCCTTCTTTCGTATATGTATAACCTCTTGTTTCCGCACTTCATCTCTCCGCGAGCTGCTTCATCCATTATTTTTATAATCCCCTTCATGTTCGACTTCCAGAATGATTAAATTGAACCTGCCTTCGTGGTGAAGTATAAAGGATACAGCCACTTTCAGTGTCGATACCGCCATACTTAACTTTACCCCACAGTGTATTTCAACGCTTTAGTTTCTTACTTTCTTCAACCTTCTAATTCCGAGAATACACTACCGGCACAAAAATGAGATAACCCATACTGCTAGCTTCCTCCATAAATTATCCCCGTTGAATATCGTGACGTATACACATTCCGGTGCCCCTACCGGGCAAGATTATTCCCGGCGAACATTCTGACAGAGGACATATTACAGCTGAGAATTACAATTTGTTTAATGTAATTGATCGCCGAAACACCGTTCAGCTTCCAGCGTGCTCGAGCCTCCTCTATTTTGCAGCCAGCTCCGTCGTAACTCGGACGCGGCTGATACTAATGCCGCTCATAATTTCGGTCACTGTACGTGGGACGAAAATTTATAATCAATAAAAACCACGTTCTGGCTAGGGCGAGAATTGCAGCAGTCCAACGAGAATGTGAGCGGCGAGAGAGAGGGAAGGAGAATCGAGAACGACCTGCAAGAAATCGCGCGACGGGAATATCGCTAATGGTCTCGTCTCGTAAACCCCTCTAAAGCGAAATTGCGTGCGGCATCCGGACGCGGGAGAATATAAATCAGCTCTTGCACGTCTTCCGTGAACGCGCGGGCGAGAATATTAATCAACGTCATCGGGTCTCGCGGTGCCGCGAGAAACACGCTCTCTTAATCGGCATTGGGCAGGCTATATCAATTACTGCGGGAACTAAGTCGTCCCATATTGCTGTAGCAAAGTCAACAGTTCGCTGACGGCACTGTTGGGCTTGTTTTCGGAGTACCGTTTGATCAGAGTACCTACATTTTTTAAGACATCCATTGCCGTGCACAGTTGAGAAAAGGAGGAGCGAAACAAGGTATTTGTGGGCTTGTTGCGAAAACTGACCAGGTCTATATTTCTTAATTTTCGGTAAATGCAAATTCAAAAATTAGTCTATTACGATGAATCAGGTAGGTAATAATTGAAAGCTATTGCAACATACACAAGTTCTTCCCCATACGGATTATTGCTAATCTATTGTTGGAGAAATACTTAGAAAGTAATTGCTTCCACTAATCTTTAAGGATTATAGGATGGAGTGATAGACTTGGTCAGTTTTACCAACAAGCCAACGCATTATTTTGCCTTTCGCTTTTTGCAAATATCTTTCGCATAAGCACTGGTCTAGCAATAAACAAGAAAGCAATTAAATGGAGTTTAGGATATAGATCCCGAGGAACATCAACCATTCCTAGATTTTTAATCACTAATGCAACTGTTTATGTAGGAAATGTAGTTGCAAATTTGATAATTTGCCAATTTTTGACACATTATTTTACACATTTTCCTTCCTTATTATGCATCGTTGTGTGCGACCTGTTAAATCGAGTATCACAATTTTCTGAATTTCTGCTTACCATTTTGACAGGAAACAGATTGAATTTAGGAAATGAAAAAATAGTATTTATATACAATTTGTTATACTATTTTTTGTTTTTTACGTTTGTATAATAGGGGTAAACAGTGTAGTTGTTGGCCACCTCAGTCAGAGGTTCACATAAGCGTTGAATTATAAGTCTTATTTTGCTATCTTTAAGAACACAATTAGTGTTAATAGCTTTAAACGACTCTAATAGTCTAGAAATAGAATTTGTTTAAAGAAAGAGTACAAGGTTCCACAAAAATTTTACACAAAATACGTTTTCTATGAAAAAACATAGTTACTGGCCAGACGAATGCAATGATTGGCCGATCGTATGGCAGTTATTGGCCACTATTACATAACCTATATGTAACATATATCCTACCTAATTCTTAATGCTCTAAGACCTAATTATGAAATAATGTAAATGTAAAAAAATGAATTGATTCGGTTAGAAACAGGATTTAAATTATTAAATAAAAATGGATATATTTTATTTTTTATGTATTTATTTTACACACAAAACAAAAATATATTTATTTAGCAGAGATCAACATTTGGTGTTATAATTTATAAGTATAAAAAGAAACGTACACATTTTTGAAATTATATAATAAAAATAACAAGTTTCTTAATCTTTAATAACTATAAACTACTTTTTGGCGACTTGAAATATCTTTCAACTACTTTTTAACTGTTTTTTTACCAACAATATTTTCTTTGTGCATAGTTTGTTGTTTAAAATCGTTGGTCTTACTTTCTGAATGACCCTCTCGTTTTCAATATTCTCAATATTCTCAACATCGTCAATTTTTTCTTTTTTAACATTGAATTTCTTTTTCTTATTCTGTTGTTGCTTTTGCAACTTTTCTATTTTTTTGTTTCCTTTTTCTTTTTCTTTTGCTTGTTTTTTTTTCATAATTTCGAGCTTCCTGGCATCTTTTTTTTTATTTTCTATTTTCTGCTGATTTAATTTTTTTTCTTCATTCAATTTCCACTGTAATGATGTGATTGCAAAAGATGTTCTTTTACTATTTTTCTTGCCAGTACGTTTTGGCGTTTACTTTTTGGAAGCCACACGCTGCGGCAAGCCTTTTCTCACAGCACCTATTTCTTCTTGTATTTGCTGTTCTGAATATTTTTTTTCGCATTTGTCTCCTTTTTTTCTTTTCGCCATGGTTTAAAATCAAAAATTCCTAAATTATATTCATAAAATGAAACTAAATGTAATATGATAGTATGTAATATGAAATATGTAAACTATAATACCTTTTCTATTTAAATGTTTCTATATTAGTTAGTATTGTAGTATTGCACCTCCTTTTACATCGTATTAATAGCATTTTCTTTTAAAACATAACCTTTTGCAATCACAACCCTAAAACGGCCAAAGCATGGCGAATGATGGCCAACAACTGTTTCACTGTTTCTATGACTGTCAGCTACCCATTGGCCTCGTGGCCAATGACTGTCCTAAACCATTATTTACATTACAGTTCTTGGCCACCTATAATTTTTGCAATAATGTATAATTTTAATGAATAAATAATCCTTTTTTATAAAGTTTAAACCTTTATTTGTCTATATAACGAATATGAAAGTTCTATATATATCATAAGTGCATTAAATTATCTAAGCATTGCCTGATGTAACCGTATGGCTATTCAATTGAATCACTGTAGTTTTCAAGCATCGATTTCAAGTTGTCTATTTTTTACACGTAGTATAACAATGATTAGCGAAATAGTGATTGCATTCGACGCATGAAAGAAGAAGGTATCTGAATATGTTCATTATAAAAGACATAATGTACACTGTTTCTTAATATTCATGTTTTTTTAAAAAAAGGCCAATCACTGCCAGGTGGCCAACAACTACACTGTTTACCCCTATAATTGGTCAATTCAGATAATTTCATAGTATTTCTAAATCAGTAAGAAATTCACAGTGATAACGTACCGGTCATTGTTTATTCCTTTGCAGAATTCTAAACTAGAATTCCCTGGGTTTGACTATGAAGGTCCAAAGACTTGAAAATTTGAAATTTACGACGATTGAAAATTTAACGTTTTAAACCATTTTTGTAAAATCTGCATTGCTCTCTGCTTTAGGGTAATATTCTAGGAGTTATTGGTATTACATACTCAAAACTTGTTATCGACGTAAGAAGCTATTTATCCAAACTAAAATATGTCATAATAAAATTCGTTCGTTGCAGATATTGCTTATATTATATTCAACTGCTCACTAAACAACGTTGTTTTCTTATTTATGACGACCATTCATGATCCCAAGACACCCATAGATTCCACCATATGCGGTACAGATCATTTTCATCGTATCTTCTATCCAGCTATGAAAGCCCCGGGTTTCTCTGCATTTATAACGATATATTCTGCACAATGTTAAGCACAGAATGCTGCTAGAAATGCTGTATATACTTCCTATACAGAACCAGTCGTCCTATGGCCGTTAGTGATCACAGTCACAAACGAATAATGGACAGTTTTTAAATTAATAAATTTTCTAACAGAAGAATTACATCTGATTTAATCCTCTTGTACAAGACTGAATTATGGCAAATTACGAGTCGAATTATTTTTACGATTAGTAAAATCTGTTCAGTGATCATATAAATCTCACTAATTGTCTTGTCGTTTCAAGTGACTATCGTTCACACGTTTTCCTCTCAACATCAAAAATACTTGATGACAATTTTTTTTCCAAAGAAACATTAATACCCTACGTCCATTAATATGGTCTATTGAGCGTGAAATTGGCAAGGGAAAGAGTGTTTGTTAAAAATATTTTAGGTTTCGAACGTGAGAATCATTGCACAATTTAAATCTTAAGGATAATAAAAAATGAGCAAGGATATTAAAAAATTCTAATTACACTGGGATTTATAAAAATTGAATTGCGGTCTTTTTACACGCAATAAATGTACGACAATACTAAACTGGTATGTTCCATGCATATTCTTGCTCCGAGAAGTTATCAATGAACCAGGGATCGAAAAAGCTCTGGAACTTTTTAATAGGTTCCATTTGAAACATGTACCGCGGAACTTTTTTAAAAATGTTCTCACATTATAGGTTCCCAAGAAGAGCCGATAAAGTAAAAGTTCTTGAAAATAAAAGTTCTAGTTGGAATGGAACTTATAAAATATAAAAATAAAAATTTCTCTACAAAAGGAACGGATATTTTGTTCAGCAATATTAAAAAAGTTCTTAATCGTTGGAACAAATACTAAATACTATTCAATGGATAGTACTACAACTAGAGCTGTTCGGGTACTCGAATAAAACGAGCCGAGCCTGAAATATTATTTCATCAGAAAATAGTGCTTGTTTATAAAAATCGATAAATCGTTATCGACTATTGCCGAAAGGAAATGCATTTCGGTTATCGATTTTTATAAACAAGCGGGTCGAGCGGAGCAAGCTCGCTGGTACACGTGCCTTCTTCGACCCGCTTGTTTCTAAAAATCGATAACCGAAAGGAAATAGATTAACCAATAGGAATTTAGCTTATAAATAATTGATTGGCTTTTAGATATTAAGGACATTTTGTAATTAACAAAAGATGTTAAAGCGATTGCCTTTGTAAAAACACTCACTCTTGTCCTGAAAGCCATAGCGAACGGACGTGCGTAGAAAGAATGGCCCAGTTTTGTGAAAATAGTGAGATACAGCTGCAACATCCCGAGAATATGGAAATTGTTGAAAGTAGCTCCAATATTAATCAGGAACATTATTCCATTCCTGAGAGACAGCGAAAAAATCATAGTTCCGTGTGGAGGTGGTTTTTAAATTTAAATCGCGAGGCAGGGATGTGTAACCACTGCAAAAAGATATTTAAGACCAAGGCGGGATGTACGTCATCCCTGAGGAGGCATATGCAAATTCACCATGCTGATATATATATAAAACTCTGGAGACGCCTGAGACCAGTGTAGGTATAGGAAATATAAATATTGTGACCGACACTGGCAGTAGCAGGAAAGTCGTCATGTTTGATAAAAATTCGCCAAGAGCGAAAGAATTGACAGCCGCAATTGCGAACATGATAATATCTGATTGCCAGCCGTTTTCACTGGTAAGCGACCCGGGATTTAAAAATCTCATGCAGATTGCTGAACCGAGGTACCACATCCCGAATCGAGCACTATTTTCTGGTGAAATAATACCCGCAATGTTCCACAATGAAAGGGAAAAAGTTAAGGAAAGCATCACTAAGGATATCGGAACTGTAAGTATAACTTTTCCAATGATTCTGATATCTATCAGCATGCTTTAGACCATATTAAAGAACCATTCTAACTCTAGATGAAATTTCTAAATATTTTTCAACTGTTTTCGATTAGGTGAAAAGATTTGCGTTCACGACAGACGGTTGGACGTCGCGGGGAAATGACGGCTACGTTTCCGTAACTCTACACTACGTAAATAAGAATTTTGACTTGCATAATTATACATTAGGAGTTTACTATTTGAAGACATCCCACACAAGTGAAGATTTAAACGAAGTATTGCAAAATAGTCTAAGTGAGTGGGGTTTGGACAAAAGCAACATAAGAATAATTTTCATCACCGACAACGCGGCGAATATTGTGAAAGCAGTAAGACTGTGCTCTACGTGCAGAGTTGGGCATTATTCGACTAAATTGTTATTCGACTAACCTTGGAATAAAAATTTCGAATAAAATGGAGCTATTCGTGACTAACGAATAAATTTTTAGTCGACTAAGTTTTTATTCGATGAACTCGAATACAAATTTTGAATAAAGTGAAGTTATTCGTAAATAACGAATAAGTTTTTAGTCGACAAAATTTTTATTCGAAAGATCTCGAATAAAAATTTCGAATAAAATGTCGTTATTCGAAAGATCTCGAATAAAAATTTCGAATAAAATGTCGTTATTCGAGAATAACGAATAAAAATTTATTCGACTAAATTTTTATTCGTTATTCGTTATTCGTTATTCGTTATTCGGAGGACCTCCGTGGCGACTGATGTGAGTGTCACGAATAAGCTGCTTCGGCTCGAGACCCATGGTCCTCGGCCCGACCGGCGACCGAGGGGTATTATGGGGCAAGGGGAACGCTTGTCGAGTGTAGGGTGATCCGCCCGATACCCCGTGGCGAAAAAAACCGATTAAGAATTGAGAAATTTCGGGCTCCGCATTTCTCATCAGATTGTCGAAAAAACGACGCCAAACGATTCCTTATGTTTTTTCGGGGAAAACAACACGAAGAACGACGTAATTCGGACTGTAATTAATCCTACCGATGTTACATTGATTATTATGGGACCGTTCACACGACGATTCTTAAAAGAACAATGAAAATCGGTATCCATCATACGCGTATCGCATGCATGTATCGCTGAGTGAAACCGGGCTGACAACCTTTGTGGGTTCTTCACCTTCTCCTCCTACATTTCGTAAAGGAGCAATCAATTAACTTTAACAAAGCTTTATTCCACCCAATATACATCCCTTCCACTTTTCCAAAATAACATAAATACGAAAATGGGGTAACAGTTCAATTAGCATTCCATAAGACCGTAAATCAAAGAGATGTAGCCCTCAGTTAGATTTGTCAAATTTTGTAATTATTCGCTTATCAAGCCCACTTACTTTGTATACATCGCAGTTTCATATTCGATTTGTTATTTGTACTTGTCATCTGTTTGTTTATATATTTAATGGTGTTTAGTGCATCAGTTTTATAATATTATACGTTATTACAAGATCTTCAACCTCTATTGTGAAATATATGGAACGGGATTTATAACCCTCTGAAATTTGTTAAAATTGAAGATATATGGTACAGGAATACCGAGTAGCCCCCGGTAGGGGTGGTAGGTACACTCGAAAAGCGTTCACCTTGTCTCATGATCCCCTCTCGGCCCGACCGGCGACCAGAGGCCGAGGGCCTTGGGACCCCAGACGGAGCGGCTCGGGTTCTGACCCACGCTTATTCGTGTCGCTTAGTCGCCACGGGGGTCCTTCGAATAACGAATAACGAATAAAAATTTATTCGACTAAGAATTTAGTCGAATAAAAAGTTATTCGACTAAGAATTTATTCTTTATTTTCGAATAAATTATTATTCGAAATTTTTGTTCGGGATCACTCGAATAAAAATTTAGTCGAATAATAATTTATTCATTATTCTCGAATAACTACAGTTTAATCGAAATTTTTATTCGAGATCGTTCGAATAAAAATTTAGTCGAATAAATTTTTATTCGACTAATGCCCAACTCTGCCTACGTGGGAGCGTATCCCTGGCTTCGCGCACACTCTGCAGGTAAATAAACAATAACAAATAATTAAATGTTAAAATAAATAATAAATCGTGAATATTTCATATTTAATGCACCGAATTCTTTTCAGTTGGTTATCAAAGATTCAATCAAAAGTTGCCCGGATGTGCTCGCAATTTTAAAAAAAAATGCAGAACTATTGTGTCTTTCTTTCACCGTTCTACATCTGCGGACCAAAAGTTGAGGATGCAACAAAAAAAAGATTCACCGAACTCCGAAACGCTGAAGCTCATTGGCGATGTTGAGACTAGATGGAACTCGCAATATGACATGCTAAGTCGCTTGCTCGAGGTACGACGATCATTGAATGTAATTCTCGGCGAGCCACGTATGCCGGACACTATAAACAGTGGCGAGTGGTCCATGATCGAAGAATATTCCCAATCGCTAAAAATATTTAAGGAAGCGACTGTAATTATGACAATGGACAAAATTCCCACATTACCCAACTACATACCCACGATACATGGCATAAGACAGACCCTGACAGATTATATAAGAACAGATAATAAGCGTCACACATTAAATCTTACAACTACATTATTAGCCGAATTAAACAACAGGTTTAATTTCATAGAGGATTGCGAACCGTTACTAATTTCTATGATCATGGACCCTCGCGTCAAAGACAGGTTGTTGTCCGCAGAAAGTAAAACGTCGGCTCAAAGTTTATTGCATTCAATTGCGACCGAGTACCTCGACGCAAGCGACTTGCATGAGACAACTCCGCCATCAAACCGAACGTCAGGTGAGTATAAAACAATAAGAAGATTATGCGAGATTCTGCTG
This sequence comes from Andrena praecox, assembly GCA_963932275.1. Classification (NCBI taxonomy): domain Eukaryota; kingdom Metazoa; phylum Arthropoda; class Insecta; order Hymenoptera; family Andrenidae; genus Andrena; species Andrena praecox. The sequence continues at coordinate 45,474,333 of OZ010729.1, read as the reverse complement.
ACTGCTGTATGTTATATATTTCTCTTTTATCACAGAGTCACCGTCATCGGGAACTCTATTGGAATTTTTTGGTAATATTGCAATGGAGGAACAACAATCGAACAAAAATATATATGTTTCACTAACGCAGGAGATCGGAACATATATAGCGGAGAAAGTTGCACCACGGGACACTTGCATTTTAAATTGGTGGAGGGAAAATACGTCCCGTTTCCCGAAATTGGTTCCCGTGGCTACAAATTGCTTGGGAATACCTGCTTCCCAAGCATTTAGCGAAAGGCTATTTTCAATGGCAGGCAACATTATTAGTGAAAAGCGAACATCGATCTTAACAGACAAAGTTGAACAAATTTGTTTTTTATCCGCTAATTTGCGACGATAATGTATATAGTGAATAGTATGTATATAGGATGTATATAGTATATATGTGTGTATATATGTTTAATTTATATGCAATAAAAACTAAAAAATAATTATTTTCTTGAACTACAGTTTCGATGTTGTTTTTCACTTTAAATAAAATCATGGCGCAGGATAGCTCACAACAAATTCATTTCGACGCTTGATGCTGTATTAAATTGATTCATATTCTGTTATGAAATATTCTGCTTCCCGATTTTATTTAAAGTGAGAAAACACCGTCGAAATTGACCAAAACGCACAAAAGACAAAAAAAGGGTCAGAAATATTTCTAAAACACGCATATGTTAAAAAAAAGCTTGAAAAAAGTGTACAGAATGAACTAAAATTGAAATAAAACAATAAAACGAAAAAAAAAACACAAAACCGAGAAAAATGAAATTTTAGTGTTTTCACACAATTGTCTCTAGCTTCGGTGTTTACCCATAGATTTTCTTCAGTAGCATCTTATTTTCTTCGTAACACCGCAGACTCAAAGTAAGAAATGAGAAACTGGGCCCATTTTTGCGATTTCGATTTATCCCAGATGATTAAATGAATTGTCGATGTCAATTCGGTCGAAAAAAATGACTTTTTTCAAATATTTCCATCGATTTCACCCGAACTACTGAACCGATTTCAAAATGCGGTAAAGTAGATTGGTTGGTGATTTACTGATTTCACCTACTCAACGCAGTCAAACTGTTCGAACCACATTCAAGGCGTACGGATTTTCCGAGTCACCCGAAACAATTCGAGCTAGCCCCTTCTTTCGAGCGGCCCGAAACAATTCGGGCTATCCGATTCTTCCGGGCGGCCCGAAACGATTCAAACTACCCGGATTTTTCAAGCCGCCCGAAACAAATTCGAGCTACTCGGATTTTTCGGGCCGCCCGAATTTGACGGGTATCCGGCTCGGCTCGAAAACCGAGTCCCGGCTCGGTCCGAACTTCAAGCCGCCCGAATATTCGAGCACCCGAACAGCCCTAACTACAACAACATGTAAGTTATAAAAAAAATGTTATTTAGGTATTATTCTTGGCAAGTTCTCTTTTCTATTCAATACTTCTTATGAAACCATTAATTACTTATGTTATGATTTTCATATCTTTTATTAAATAAACATATGAAGAATATGATATTATATTGTTCAATAAAACCAGTACCTAATAGTTTAGTACTTTTCTTTATCTTATGAAAACTCTTTTAATAAATGTTCTAATGTAACTTGTTTCTATGGAACTTTTTACCCGACTGCGGCACGCAAAGGAGGGTATTGTGTTTATCAGGCTATGTATGTCCATGTTACGCTCTAGAGCCTGTACGGATACACCGGTTTGGACAAATGAGGTGTCTTAAGAATGGTCTTGACCTTCCGCATGTCATAGGCTATATAATTTTCAAAATTGTGAGATAAAAATAATGGGAACGGTAAATATTGACAAAAGGGGACCCAGTCCCAATGACGTTGTTGACCTTGACATATGTACACGACATATGTACCTGCGGTCCTTGCCACACAATATTGCTGAACATAACTAAAAAGTAAAAAATTAAAAAATTAAAAAACCCGACTGCTTAAAACAACATTAAAAAAATTATATTAATAAAAAAATTAAATTAAAAAGAGAACTAAAATGACAAAAAAGACTTAATTTATTTATACATGGTATATTAATTCTCTTTTTAATTTAATTTTTTTAATGTTTTTTTAAGCAGTCGGGTTTTTAATTTTTTTAATTTTATTATATAGGTTCTAAAATATCTGTTCAATGAGAACACTTTTTCAAAAAGTTCCTAAACGTAACATGTTTTTCAATAAAAATTCCACAGGGACAGATATTTTCTTAAACGAAACATATAAGTTCTAACAGAATTTTTTTAAAAACGAGGGTTCGAGAACTTTTTCGAACCCTGCAATGAACCACTACTGTTTACACTAAGGCCGTCTGCCCACGGAGCGTCGCGTCATAGACGCGTACGCGTAGAGACTAATCGTACGACGCGTCTGTCGATCATTGATCTGCATTTGTCAAGATGCCCGGCGTACGATTGGTCCCCACGCGTACGCGTCTATGACGCGACGCTCCGTGGACAGGCGGGCTTATATTACTAATTTATGGGCTCGAACATACTGAATACAATATGTGATCCAGCAAATGTTTTTAACGATCGATTAAACTTCAAACCGATTTACAGCCGATTTCTTCACCTCCGGTAATCTTCGGATTAGACTTATGTTCCACATAACTGACACATTCCTGTTTCCTCACCTCTGATTAAGAGTGCTCTGCCAGTTAATCTCCAGATTAACTGTACCGGAGGTTCAGGGACCGATTAACTGCCAGAAGTGGCAGTTAATGCATATTTGCAGTAGAGGGGGAAATAGGAATATATACCTACGTATACCCAGCGATTTTACTTTTAAGGAAAAAGGAAAAATGGCTAGGAATAATAGATTCGTAAATTTGAACATTTTTGAGCATATAGAAGATGAGGAAGATGATGAATTGTTTGGTAAAAGACGGACATATACTATTAGAGTGAGGAGAGACCATTTAGATATTTGGGATGACTTAGATTTTCGCTGTCGTTTTCGGTTAAAAAATGAAACTGTAATTATAATTAAACAAGCCATTGACGGGAGATTACACGTTACTTGCAACATGTATGTATTTTGATTATGTGAATATTAGGGCGAAGCGAAACTATATAACCAAAAATTTAATTTTGAATTTTCAGTTGACCTGGGTGCGGGGTACCCAGTTGTCTTTTGATTAACCAAACACAACTGTAAAAAAAATTTGGAAAAATATTCATGTCTGCAGGTTCCTTTTTCTCTTAAAAATGTAATAAAAAATAATCGTATCGACGACTTTATCAGATTTGTATTAATCGCGGTTCGCGCACGCGCGAAAAGGATGATTGCGCTTTCCACAAGAGGGCGCCCGTTGCTGAAGCACAGGCGGCGCGCTCTGGCGAGACCGTCACAATTGACAATCACTTTTAAACTACTACACAATGAAGTTCTCGCTTTACCGCCTTTGCGGCGTTGCCGCGTCAAACCTTCAGTCACTTAACCATAGGATCCAATAACGCAAAGAAACACGCGCGACAGTTAACTACCACCTAGCATCTGACTAGCGACTAACTGATCGGGACTTTAGTCAGAGGTGAAGAAATCGGCCGTTAGTTAGACAAATATAACTTGTAACCCACACAGTTACTGGAAACATTTATACGCTTATATTATACGCTTCAAGCATAATGGGTTTGTACGTTTCTTATTCGGAGTCCAACACTTTGTTTCGCATAGTTTTGTTCACACCAGTTTCCCTCTAGCTCTATACAGGGCGACTTCCTTATAATAAAACTCTTAATCTACATTATTTCCGCTGTTATTGAAAGTAAGAAAAAATGACTCACAAGGGAAGATCCCGAACCCGGAAATTCAAAATATACTGAAACTTTGTGATTATGTAGAGGATTTCCTCCTGATTATAACGCAATTTTTGTTTGCTGCCCAAATCCACTGTAAGGGGGTGGAATTGATCCCCGAAAATCCAGTTATTTTTCGAATTTGTGTTATAACTCGTGAAGTGTAAAATATTTTTTACCAAATTATAGATCTAATTAAAAGAAGTAACTTTTGTCTTGAAACATTTCTTCTATCTCTTACAGTTCGCGAGTTACAACACAAAATCGGAAAATAGCCGAATTTTCGGGGGTTAATTTCACCCCCTTCGAGTGAATTGGAGCAGCAAACCAAAATTGCGATGTAATTAGGAGGAAATCCCCTACATATTCACATAGTTTCAGAATTCTTTGAATTTCCGGGTTCGGGATCTTCCCTTGTCAGAGGAGTTTACATGATTTGAGGATGTACATCTGATGATGTTATATTACTTAGTACATTATGTATTCAAGTCAATTCAAGGTCATGTCCTCATACGTCGTTGAACTTGTCTTGACATCGGCTGTAACGTTGCCGTTGCGTTATAAAAAGTAGACGTTACTGCGCAAAAAAATGTTGACGACCTTGGGGTGACCTTCAAGATGACCGTGAGACACCTTTTTTTATAATCGCCAGATCGAAGTCCTTGATCCACATAAACTCCTCTTAGTCATTTTTTTTCTTACTTTCAATATAGCAGCGGGGATAATTTAGATGTTCATTATAAGTGGGCCACCCTGTATATTGCCAGTTAATTAGTGTGGAGAATCACCATGCTTGTTCAATTAATCTGTAAGTGTTGAGTTTCAGCAAGATTAGGAACCGAAGCTGTTAGTTAATTTGCTACAGTCAGCTATTTTCACGCGCAAGCTCAACATATGTAGGTTTGTTTTTTAATTTGTTTGTTTAAGGTCGCCTCAACATCATAGGTTATTAGCAATCACATTTGAGTTACATGGGCTGAAATATATAAATTAGGTACTTAATACTGTTAAGTAGTGTCAAATGTTAATCCTACTTGTCTCGTTTTACTTTTACATTTCTATTATACATCATAATATACATGATATTGTATATCATTCTATAGTATTTGCAGTTTATTTGACCTTGTAAATTTATGTATATGTTATAAAACAAAGTACCTATTTCGGTTATTTTCCGCTCGTCGCTCAACGCTATTTGAAGATTTTCTGAAATATTGAATTACTTTCGGCTTGATTGTAAAGAAGGACATTCCAACAAAAGGTGTTTAACTGCGATGAGGACTTTACAACGTGTACACATTCTAGGTTGGTATTATGATATTAAATATTTGTGGGTCAATTTGCATCTTTAAGATATGGTTGTGGGTTTTTAAATATATTCTTTCTAACATCAGGAAGCTTTTGTGGTCACTTTTGGATCCATTAGATGATTTTTTGTTTCTTTTATGTACATATTTTTTTACGCCATGATGGAGGTTAACTCGGAGGTTTTGGTAAAGGCCTTTTGTAGCTTTTTGCAGCTTCATTCGGGAAACCACCGTTTTCCCTTATTCTAACATGTGAAGGGATCTATTAAACCACTTCTTTATTTACAGTGGTGACTTCGGGGTTAAGGTTAATTATGGATTCGATAATTGGTTCTTCTACTTTATAGGGTTTAAAGTCTCTAAACGCCGAATTGATCATGCAAGTGTGGACATCGTTCCGAGGAATGCGAAGTGCATCGGGCCGATCCGAAACTTGTAGTCCGTAGATCCGTTGAAGGTAAGGAAAGCCGTTCTTCGCGAATATCTCGATAGCTATCAGTTTCACGCCAAAAATAGTTCTTATGAAATTTGTAGCTTGAGCAATTCTGTACAAAAAAGGTTGTATGAGTTTTTCCGCAGGAGTAACCATTTCCACGTCTAACGGGTTACCAAGTTTCAACCCTCATACTTTTGACAAGGGAAGTCCTGAACCCGGAAATTCAAAAAATTATGAAACTTTGTGAATATGTAGGGGATGTCCTTCTGAGTTCGCTTTTCCATTTCTTTATTCTTCAACGAACTGTACAAAAGAATGAAATTTGTACAAGTCTAAGCTTGCTTTAGCTTGCCTTAGCCTACCTCAGCCTGCCTCAGCTGCCCCGTGCGGGGTGCACCGGACGAGAAATATCAATTTTTCCAGCCCGAGACATTCGGTTTGGCTTCGGCTTGCCTCAGTCGCGTTCGTGCGCAAATCTGTACGCGGCCTAAGCTTTTGTCTGACACTCATAGTGTCAGTGAAGATGAGATATGTAGCTTTTAGTGATTGATCACTAACAGTAGGAGAATTCCTCTCTTTTGACTATCGTTTTCATTCTTTTTAAATAATTTAAATATCTCGGGTTGTCATAGCCTTTTGTTTCCCTCTATTGCTGCTTGCACATAACTGTATTTCCGGAGTATATTTAAAACAAATAAGAATAAAGGTAAGCGGTTAAAAGCAATGCAAAGATAAGGTGCAAGAACTAATAAGAAATATGCATTAGATCTCAGAGCAAATACTAAGTAACCTTAACAGCTACACGAATCCGGGCGAATTAAAATGAACGTGTGGTAACGATGAAGATAAGACACGAAGAGAGTACGAACGGGACATTCGACCTCAAAATTTGAAATAAACTGTGGGACTTTAGAAATTATGCTCAAATTGGAACGAACAAGAAGCTAGCAGTACAGATAAGGGACGAAAATAGTAGGTGGAGAATATTACCTTCAAAGTCTTAAAAAGTGTGGAACTTGGTAAATTAAAATAAATTCAAGCAGACAAAAAGGAATTACACATCAGAGACGACGAACAAAGAAGAATAAAAAGCCTCAACTCTCATGCCTAAGAAATGTAAATAAACTCCACAGCCTTAGAAAGTGTAATAAAGTGGAACACGCAGGTAGCAAGAATTAAAATAAGGCAAGAAAAGGTAATAATAAAAAAGGTGTCGGAGAAAAAGAAACCGGAGTAGGTACATTAACAGGTCTCGGTGCTTCCAGTATCTAAAAACGCAACCGTTCAAAAGTGAACCTCGACGCTGCTTTCAAAAGGAAGGAAATTCTAAGTCCGTGCGAATCACAGCAAGAAAGTTGCACAAGAATGCTGGCTGTTAATAGCTGCATCGTAAACCTTGAACGAGATTGCAGGTAGCATCAAGTACCGCGATTCTCGCTAGTTCTTCTTCGTCTTCCGCAAGCGGGTGTCATCTTCACGGAAAGCTCCTTCCGCATGCGGCATAATCGCGAAACGTCTCCGAGCAGGTTACGCTCCGTTGTCCCCGTTTCTTGTTACGTATTATTAATAGTCATCTTGTCTAACGCGTTGACCGTTGACGACGCAAATCGCATAAATCACTAAAGAATCGTTGGACTTAACGAGCCTCGTAACCTTAATTGGTGATGAATAGCGGAAATTCATTGGCGATCGAGAGTAAAGGACAGATTGCTGTTATCACCCATGCAGCACACTTCGTGGCGGCAACGTTGCAGGATGGTTGCAGTAACCTTGCAGTGTTGCATGGTTGCAGCGCAATGTCGAGGTAACGTTGTTGCGACGTTGCCGTGCAACATTGCACGGGGCGGACATAGAATTATTGCTGCATAGTTGCATCAATGTTGCCTTGCAATATTGCACTGCAACGATCCTGCAACGTTACAGCAACGTTTGGCAACGTTTCCACAATGTTGCTGCAACGTTGCATCACTATTGCGGCAACGTTCCTGCAATGTTGCGGCAACGTTCTCCTGCAATGTTGCGGCAACGTTCCTGCAATGTTGCGGCAACGTTCCTGCAATGTTGCGGCAACGTTCCTGCAATGTTGCGGCAACGTTCCTGCAATGTTGCGGCAACGTTCTCCTGCAATGTTGCGGCAACGTTCCTGCAATGTTGCGGCAACGTTCCTGCAATGTTGCGGCAACGTTCCTGCAATTTTGCGGCAACGTTCCTGCAATGTTGCGGCAACGTTCTCCTGCAATGTTGCGGCAACGTTCCTGCAATGTTGCGGCAACGTTCCTGCAATGTTGCGGAGTATATATACCGTTATTTATAATTTTAGTCCTACTGCCCGAAACGTTGCAGGAGGCGGACGTAGAATTATTGCTGCACCCTTGCTGCAACGTTGCGTGAAACATTGCAATCTTGCACTGCAACCATCCTGCAACTTCGCTGCAACGAGAGTGTGCTGTATGGGCAGTGGAAAGTTTTTAGTAAAAAAACACAGGTTGCGCTGGAAAAAAAACGTGGTACCAGCGGGCACGCGATGGTTCCTCGTTAAAAAAAATCAATGAAAATTGTAGAACATGTAAATATTGTTCGCAGTGCGCATTTGATTTCTGCGAAAAACGAGTTTGAACTTCCATCGAGTACACGCGCACTTGTGCTAGCAGTCTCCTACGTCATACGGTGATGCTGGGTCGCTATTATTCTTCAAGATATTCTTGGAGGGAGGAGTAGGTGGAACGAGGTATGTAGGTTATCGACAGGGGTGAGTGCGCGAGAATGCCAATGAGAAATTTTGGAGAATTTCTGGGATTTTGCATACACCCCTCATGCGCCTGCTGGATATGACATGCAGGCATGCAATGTAGAGATCCTGGAGTTGTCCGTAATTTGGAAAAAACAACTTGCAGTTCTCGAATTCGTACCAACTTTAACGTGATCGTGGCTTTATACACCTGGTCCTTGACGCTCCAATTAGAATCTCAAAGTTCCTTGACTGTACACGTATAAATTAAAGACCATGCGAAAAAGCATTACGACCTCAATAATGCCAATTAATCACGACCGTGTCATAAACTTATTCCCCGCTGTTGTTCTTAACACGTGCACTGTAAACGGAAAAGTTGACGAAGTAAAGGGATCTTCATTAATCTATATAAGGGGCAGCCTCTTTGAGTCGTCTGTGTGTCGTCTAGTAGGATAACACTTTCAACAATTTCTGAGATAATAAAGCAACTACCTACGTGGGTTGTATCTAAAAATGTGTTAAGGGGACCTTCCCGGTCTAAAGCCCAAAAAGATAGGTGATATTTAGGAATTAATTAAAGGAAAACTACTACATATATAGTATAATGGGACTTTTTGCAATGTATTAAGGATGTCTGAAATAATAGAAATTTCGTTGCAGACGGCACTGGGGAGTCGTTAAATTCAAGACGTCAAAAAATTGATCCAAATCGGTGGGACCTGTATCTCCAAAAGTTATTATCCGATGCGACTGAAACTTTTTTTATTTTGAAGAATATACTTCTGGCTATAGGGGAAACCAGAGAAAATTACAAAAATGACATTTTTTTTTAGAAAATAACGACACTTGAAATTTGAAATCACCTTTTCCCTATATTTTTCAGCCTTTCAACGCCTTTGAAAATTATAAATTTTCAATTTTTTTGTAATTTTTCTGGTTCCCCCCCTAGCCAGAAGTATATTCTTCAAAACTAAAAAGCTTCAGTCGAATCGGATAATAACTTTTGGAGATACAGGCCCCACCGTTTTGAGAACACTGCTTCGAGAAAAACGCGTTTAAAGTTTTACGTGGGCGCCGGTTGTTGCCCATGCATTTGCCGCTACTCAAATGCCTATGCCTTCGGGAATTTTACGAATTTAAAAAATTCCTTTTAATCACGTATTCCTAAAAGGTTGAACATTCGAAAAATGAAATAAAAAAAATCGACTTTTAGACCGGAAGGTCCCCATAAGTTACTTGGAAATAATCTTGTTGAAATATGCATTCTATCGAAACATGGTAGAGGTCTGCGCGGTGACCAGAGACCCACTGAAACGTGTCTAATAAATATGCTTGTACATGCAAGAGATTTTTACATCAACAGGTTTCAGCTACGTGGTAACAGTGCAGTAGAAGCATACTAATAATATTTATAATAATAATAATTTTCACAAGTAATTTCATTGAAAAGATAATCCATGCGTGAAGAGAATTTATGCTTCGTTCTTTTTATTACAACGATTTCAGATGAAAACAGCCCATTTTCAACGAATTATTATTCCTTGTATCATTATAACATAGTACTTTGTGTGTCGTTATCGGTCATGGAAATTTTCTCAGCGAAAGGAAATACCAGTTCAACAAATTAACACTTTAGGGCGGTTATTTTAAAATGAATATCGTACAGCTCCGTTTTGACAACGCAATGTTTAAGAAATAATGCGCATAACAATTACACGCGATGGAGTTATTGTCGTAAATAAAGCCTTCAGCATCCGAGTGATTTAATTGAAGTAGTCACGGGTGCATAATCTTTTGTAGGAACGCCTTCTTTCCATCCTTATTTCTTATCTCAAGTTCTTAGACAGATGTCTGAAACTTATGATGCTCACTATAACGAACCAAGGCTCAAAGATTTATGAGTGCTGCGAGATAGGGTAAGGTTGCTTAAGTCGTACCACTTGAATTTTGAACGCACTACGGCGCCAAGAGCGCATACAACGGCAACCAAATATACATCTGAGTCAATCAAGTTGCCTTACGTATTATTTGTCTGCTGTGAACCACCTCGTTATAAATCCTCTCATCAAGTAAGTTTATCTCAATTTTCTTATAATTTTCTGCATATGTTTGGTAGTTAATCTTGCAAGTAAATTATTGATAAAATTAAGACCCTTATTAAATATAAATTCAGTAGAGTTTACATAATTGTTTGGTCGAAACGAAATCCTATTAATTTTGTTCAATGATAGGTTATGTTTACTTTTAAATTTAACATGTGCCGTGTCTTAAGCAGGGACTCCTACCGGTACATAAAATACCGGTATTATACCGGTATTTTTCGGTTGTATCTTCGTCTGAGACTTAATACCAGTATAACGCTCATACCGGTATTTCGCTGTACCGAAACCGATATCATACCGAAATAGATAAATACCGAAAACAAAAGGTTACCGGTAACCGAAATAAATACCGGTATTTTTTCGGTATTCTTTTCAGTAACATGGTAGGTTTCGGTGTTCACCGAGAAGAGTACCGAAAAAATACCGGTATTTATTTCGGTTACCGGTAATTCCGAAAACCGATTGTTTTCGGTATTTATCTTTTTCGGTATGATATCGGTTTCGGTATTTATCTTTTTCGGTATGATATCGGTTTCGGTATTTATCTTTTTCGGTATGATATCGGTTTCGGTATAGCTGTATTGGCGAAATACCGGTATGAGCATTATACCGGTATTAAGTCCCTGGTCTTAAGTCGTACCCACATGAGATTCCTAACTCGTACTGGACATCAATACCCAAATAGCACAAAGACATCTTATGTACGTCCGTTCCGGACGTGCTGTACGTTCGGAGAATGTCCCGAGAAGGTCCATATATCCTCTGTACGTCCTCGTTAAGTTCTTTAAATGTCGTAGGAAGGTCCTATTTACAAAGTGGGACGTCCTGAGGACGTGCTGTGTCAACATTCTCAGAACGTTTTCCGAACGTCCGAAAGTAAAGTTAAATACGTCCAAAAGGCGTCTTAAAAACGTTTTGCAGATGGTTTAAAAGCGCCTTAACCCTCTAGTGCATAGATTTTTAATTCGGTTGGAAAAATTAGACTAGTCTAATTTCGGGATGAAAAGACCGAATCCGATGTCTGTTTTCAATTTGGAGGATATCTGGGCGCCCCAGGGCAGCCTTCTGGGTGACCGCCTTAAGGCGGGATCATGTAACAAGTTAAAAAAATGTAGCGGTTTTTTTTAATAAAATAAATACTTTATTTGTGGTGAAAAACTATGAAAAACTATTAAAAAAAATAAATTTATGGTACAATAGAAAATTATTAATTATTGTACATTGTGAAATTTAGCAAAGCACAGTTTGCTGCTCGCGCCATGGCACAAATGAACGTTGCATTTTACACAAATGCACTGTGTCTCAGCTTTGCAGCCAGGAAATTTACAGGATTTTTTGCCAGACCGGTCCAACCATTTGGCCCAATGTTCATATCCATCTTCCCGAACGTTCGTTGGCGGCAAGTACGTCTTTTTGGTTGCTTTTGAGGGAGGAGGAGGAGGAGTGGTACTTTTGCGTGGACGACCGACTGCCTTTTTAGCTCGTGCATCCGGTACCGAAACTATGCTGCAAAGCGCATCTGCGACTTCTAGCCGGAAAATGGGCAGCTCGAATTTGTCAACGTCCTTCCGGGCTCAAATTCGACAGTTTATAATGTTTGCTACTGCTACGATCCATTGTTGCGAGAAGCGCTTGGCGCGGTTGCCACCTGACGATCGCGTCGCGTACTACTCGCCGTGAGCCGGCCGAATCATGACTTCTTTATGTACATACCATTTTTTATACAGATTCATTATATTTTGCATCATAAAACATAGCCTATATCCGTTCTTGTTGTTCAATGATACTGTAGGTAAAATTTCGTAATGATTTGCTCAGTACTTTTTGAGATTTTTGTGAGCATACAAACAAATGCTATAGCATTATTATAATATAGTATGATATGTAATATGTATCTATATAGGTACCAAATTTCACGAACAAAGAGATAAAAAGGTGCACAAGTAAAATTTTCACGCATCAATTATTAGGGTGATAAAGTAACACTCTAATTAACTTAGGATGATCTACTAACATGATACCGCCTTAAGGCGGCTACGGCCAAGCCTCGCTTCTCAGGTGTAAATTATGTTTTGTTTTCACATCTGTATTGTTTTCGATAGATCACTACACAAACTACTTACCAATAATTTTCTTTTAGCTGTGTGGTGTCGGGAAGTACTTTATTTGACTTTTTAGGTTCACAAATAATTTTCGCAGCGAGCTTAGCTGAAAAATGCACTTCAAACTAGATTTCTGTCAAATCGAAACGTCAGACTGACATGTATCTTAGGCCAATATATGCGGTGTGATAACACTTTTAAGACTGGCAAATGAGAATTGCGAAAAAAAAATTATAGGGGCACAACTCCTGCATTAAACAGGTGCCCGCCTTAAGGGGGGTCACTCAAGTGAAAATGAACTACCAGTAATTTTACAGATAAAAATTTGAAAATATTTATATCCATATTATTTTTTACGCTGAAATGAATTATGTAAGAATTAATACAGTGACATATTTTTTTTCAAAAATTTAAAAAAAAAATTCGAAAAAATTATTCGATTGTAAAATCCATACCCTTATTTCTGTGGAATTGTATACAAAGACTGCAAACAAAAATTCAGCTCGAAAACTTCATTTTTGTCGGAGTTATAAAGTTTTTTGTTTTGGCGCAGTAACTAAAACGCTCCTGCTCCGGACGTTGGACCTTTCTCTTCTTGCAATGCCTGTTCTCTTCGTGATTGTGCAGTTCGTATCATTTTTCTTGCACGTTTGTATCTTTCTGAGGCTTTCTGTTTATACCTTTCAGGGTACCCTGCCCTTTACCCCCTAAAGTAATACCTTTCGTACGCTCCTGTTTTACCAAATCGGTCAAAGCTCTCCGTAATCTTTTGCCAACGTGGTTCACACACTCTTTTTTTTTTCGATTTATAACTTTATAACTCGGACTAAAATGAAGTTTTCGAGCTGAAATATTTTCTGCAGTCTTTGTATACAATACTACAGAGATAAGGGTATGGATTTTAAAATCGAATAATTTTTTCGATTTTTTTTTTAAATTTTTGAAAAAAAATGTCACTGTATTAATTCTTACATAATTCATTTCAGCGTAAAAAATAATATGGAAATACATATTTTCAAATTTTTATCTGTAAAATAACTGGTAGTTCATTTTGGTCGGTCCAACGTACGAAGCAGGAGCGTTTTAGTTACTGCGCCAAAACAAAAAACTTTATGACTCCGACAAAAATGAAGTTTTCGAGCTGAAATTTTTTTTGCAGTCTTTGTATACAATTCTACAGAAATAAGGGTATGGATTTTACAATCGAATAATTTTTTCGAAAGTTTTTTTTAAATTTTTGAAAAAAATGTCACTGTATTAATTCTTACATAATTCATTTCAGCGTAAAAAATAATATGGATATAAATATTTTCAAATTTTTATCTGTAAAATTACTGGTAGTTCATTTTCACTTGACTGACCCCCCTTAAGGCAGGCATATGCACTAGAGGGTTAAAGACGTCTTCATCAAGTCTGGGTTAGGACATCAAGAAAAAAAAATTTGGCGATGACGGGAATCGAACCCAGGACTCCAAGATTACGAAGCAACTGCTTTCTCGCAACTACTCAAGACACTTCCTTCCAAATAATTCCAATTTCTAGGTATATAACGATTATTAATAGTTTATAAAAAATGTGCATTGACGCGAAATATTCTACAGAATATCATCATTCGACCTCTAGACTCATTGCTTAAAATTTCACATTCGTCTCAAGACAGATGTTTTAACAACGACTTAAGACAGACGTCTTGAAGACGTTGTAAGCTATCTGGGAACATTTCAGCATTTCAGCGTCTTCATTGCACAAAAAAATAGCGCAAAGGCGAGGTTCAGTCGTAAGACTGTTTTGCAAACGAACCTGAATCATCTGCAAAACCTACAAGACGGTTGTTCTTCGAACATCTGAAATTTAGATCTCCTAAGGATTCACAAGACTTACGAGACGAATGTTCTCGGAACATTCGAAATGTAGTCGTGCAAAATAATCACGTGACTTACAAGATTGTTTGATGTTTCTAGAACATCCGAAATTTAAGTCCTAAGAACGTGCGTAGGACTTAAGAAACGGACGTTCCTAGAATATCCGAAATTTAAGTCCTAAGAACGTTCGTAGGACTTAAGAAACGGACGTTCCTAGAACATCCGAAATTTAAGTCCTAAGAACGTTCGTAGGACTTAAGAAACGGACGTTCCTAGAACATCCGAAATTTAAGTCCTAAGAACGTGCGTAGGACTTAAGAAACGGACGTTCCTAGAATATCCGAAATTTAAGTCCTAAGAACGTTCGTAGGACTTAAGAAACGGACGTTCCTAGAACATCCGAAATTTAAGTCCTAAGAACGTTCGTAGGACTTAAGAAACGGACGTTCCTGGATCATCCGAAATTTAAGTCCTAAGAACGTCCGTAGGACTTAAGAAACGGACGTTCCTAGAACATCCGAAATTTAAGTCCTAAGAATGTCCGTAGGACTTAAGAATCGGACGTTCCTAGAACATCCGAAATTTAAGTCCTAAGAACGTCCGTAGGACTTAAGAAACGGACGTTCCTAGAACATCCGAAATTTAAATCCTAAGAACATCCTATGTATGTTCAAAATGGACGCAGGACGTTCGGATATAAACTGGACATGAAAAGGACGTCCTTGGGATGTACGGTGCTATCTGGGCAATCAAGAGGAGCTTTCTGCAGTAGTTACACAAGAAAGCCAAGAAATCCATGAGGAAGAAACGGACGCTCCTATAAACCAAATAAAACTGCAATTAAATATTTTCGCTTCTGTTCCAGTAATAACCCAAAGCAAAGAAATCCGTGGATGCTCTACCTCGTCAGTCGAAATAACGTCAGTGCAGAATATGGAAAACATAAAAAATGCGGCAAATAAAAGAAAGTCTATAATTAATAAAAAGGAATTGGCATTAAAAATTAAAAAGAAGAAAAGCGATTGTTTTTGTTTTATTTGTGGAGAAGATCGGAAGCAAAATATGATTCAATGCTTGAAATGCAAATCATGGGTGCACGATGTACGCGCTGGAGTTAACAAAAGAACAAAAAAATTTGTATGCGATGTTTGTACTAACTGAATACCTATGTGTTATATAAACAGATTAATACAAAATATGTTTCAATTATTATTGTTGCTTAATTGAATTCTTAGGTACGACTTAGGAAACCGGTTACTTTAGTCGTACCGATGTAAGTTTTTAAAGATTTAGTTTATTTTCATGAAAGCATATATAGATTTTCTAATTTCGTTATACGAAATAACAAGAATATTAACACAAGTTTTGAATAACACATTTAATTTCTATTTATTTGACAAATCCGAAATTTTATACGGTTTTGTTCTTAAGGGGTACGACTTGAGCAACCTTACCCTACATACATTAAATTGTACTTTTGACGAAGCTACGTATAGACGAATCTTATCACGACGTCACGCTATTTCAGCTACTCAAACGAGGCCATTAATATCTAACAGTGCCTCTAAATATGAAAAATAATTTCTGCACACGTACGGTTCGCTGGATTTACCCAGCAAAAAATGATTAGAACACGAACATTCTATAGATGTATATTCATTTACAATACATTTTCCACCAAGTTGGGCGAATCTCTTTGCATCAACTCTGACTTTTCTCCGCCATGTTCAACAAATTTTGCACTTGCTGGACCTCCACGGAGGACAAGGTTGACTCTAATTCCGGCAAGATGGCGTCGGTCAGGCTCAGAGAGGCCAGCTCGCCGATGTTAGTGTTGTCGCGATCGGATAACACCCGTTTCAGCTTCTTTATATATTTCTTCAGGCCAACTTGCATAGCTATGCCAGCCTTGGAGTCACGACGAGGGAGCTTCAATCCTCCAGCAGCACTGCCCTCCGTCGCCGCCTGACTGGCGCCTGTTCTTTCCGGTCTTCGCTTCTCATTCGAAGGAGACTTACCCGACCTGATTTGCACCGATCGCACGCCACTCACGCTGTCGTGTAAACCAGCGTTCACTTTGGACGCGACCACCCTTTGTTGCAATGTCCTCGAACTCGAAGACGGTTTGCTATTCGTTGAAAAGCCAGGTTTAAAGCTGGTTGCCCCTAAAGTTTTCACAGCCCCTGCAGCTTTTCTTCCACTAAAATCGTCTGCCAATTTCGCAGAGCTGGCTTTCGCCCCTTCTTTGCATTTAGTCACACCAGGACTATGTTTCCTTCCATACGAGTCTGCTTTTGAATTTGCACCTACTTTTGGCGTTCGGTTCTCTCGCAACAATTGCGACCAATCGTGCGACCGCTCTTTCCTTCTCTCGTTACCCCCATTCGTAATAGAGTTCACCGGGACGTTTTCATGAAATTCGTCCCTAGGGGGCAACGTCTCCATCGAAAGCTCTATTCTTGGGCTCAGCACAGCTACTTTCGCTAGCACAGGGCTGGAGGTTCTTGACCTCTGCCTCCTATTGCGATAACGCATCGCGAATTTCTCAGGTTGGCTCTGCATCGAGGGTGACCTGGAGCACTCCAAATCTTCAGCTTTATTATTTTCCGCGCGCGACTGTTTGGGCAATTCCTTCGAGCGTATAGTCTTCAGCCTGGGTTCCCCTGGAGGCAGTCGAGTTACCTCAAGGAAACAATCCATGGACTCAGGCATGTCAACCCTTGGTAACGTCTCGGGTGAGAATTTCGACGATGAACGACTTGGACGGCCAGAAGAATCGTTAGCCAGCCTCATCGCTGGTAAATTGCTCACCAAACACGGTAGGTCCGGCTTTGGAGTCACTTCGGTTTCACTTCGAATGACTTCTAACTTCTCAGGTTCGTTGCTTCTCAAGTGATTTGTTCGAGCGGCTGATGTTGGTTTCACATCGTCTTTGCTCTCTATTCTACTACTTCTTTCTGGCTTCTTCGTGGTCGACTTTCTTCTGAGCACCTCGAACGTCTTGTTCGAAGATTTGCTACTGGTCCCGTATTTTTTGTTGAAGGACATTCGCGAGTTACCAATGAACCAGGGTTGAGCTTGAGGCTTGTCACTCGCGCATAGTTTGGAAGCTACGGAGGAGTCGCGGGAGTGGCACGAGCGATCGTCGCGGAACTTGCTGGACTCGCTGCGAACGCTCTCAGAGTCTATGGAGCTGATCGTGGTGCAGTTCATTGATTCCCTCTCAGCCCCATCGTTCGAAGAGAGGGTTTCTCGCCTGTTGCCCCGTTTCTGCGATCCCGAACACGTGTCTCGTCTCGAGCTAACCGAGTCGGTGCTAGACGTAGGCCTCGAGATCTTCGTGGCGCTCCGTTTCCCTGCGGTGTACGAAATCGCGGGCCTGTTCGCTGCTGAGGAATCTGCACCAGCGCTAGATGGCCTGGCCTTCGATATCCTCGAGCTTCTCTTCATGTTTGAGTCTACAATACGTACGAAGTATGTACATACGATTGGTACGTCAGGAAGAACTTTGTAGATTCTTTAGGACGGTTTACAAGTATCGATAAGTTGACCCTTTTGGGGTTCTCTTGTCGGTTATGTCTTGCAACGAGTCTGGTATACATTAATGAGTCTTTAGCGAGGGAATACTATTTTATGGACTAAAAACATAGCAAAATTTGGGAATTTTTTTTAAGAACTTAGCATTTTGTTTAATCTGAAATTTGGACCATGTTTTTATGCATCTTTGCAGAAGATGCAGTTTTTTTTATTCATTTTTAATAATAAATATAGGAGTTATACGTCACGCCGCGCGAAACTCGACGTCGATTTTTTTTCGAAATTGAATTAGTAGCAATAACGTATTCCAATAGGCTCTACTAACCATATAAAATAGGAAAAAAAAAATTTTTAATGTGGGTTGGTCCGTTTGTTGCTTTGACTGCCTCATTTATGGTTAAAAAAAAAATAAAAAAAAACCTGCAGCTTCTTAAAAAATGCATCAAAAGATGGTCCAAATTTCAGATGAATCGAAGCGCTGATTTCTGAAAAAAAATCCCCAATTTTGCTGTTTTTAGCCCAAAGAATAGGATTCCCCCTTTAATGAGAATTAGGCGACAACTCACAAGCGTTTGCCCATTTGTACACGAACCGATTACCGTTATAACAAGCCACTCCAAAACCCGTCGGCTAATCAAGGTTCTAGTACAAAGAATTTAAAAAATAAAGAATTTTCGAAAAAATTATTTTTTGTAGGATATCAAAACTATAAAACTTTGAATTAAACTTTTTCGATATCTTTTACGGTTTCGCAGATATTCACGATAATCTGAAAGCTCACAGTTTCTTTGATGGAGTGTTTTCATCCCTACGACCGTTTCATTACCGAAACAAAAAATGGTTACGTTATTAGCATCACTTGAACTAAAAAACTGTAATGTTTCAGATTTATTGAATTTTCGAGTTGCCGAACATCCCTTGTGAGTTGTCATACAAGTAATGTTGTATATGTATCAGTCTGCCAAAAGTAATTTTAAAAATGACCCATAGTCAATTCTAACCGTACAGGTGGGTCCCCATTACAAGATTCGCACGCAATTATCTCCTAAAAATAACAAAGGTCACCTTGAAATCTCGAAGGCATGTCACCCAGATAAGATTTGTGATCATCACAAGATGTCTCCCTCGAAACAAAGTGAGTTTTACTTGAACCATTTTTTTTTCAATAACAAATTTAGGAGATAATGCGCGTGCAAAACTTCAAATGGGACAGCTTGTATATAATGCTAGACACTATTTTTTGCCGATCGGTCACGCGAAAAGTTAAGGGGTTATGCCTACCTGTAAGGTCTGAAAACGCAAGTATTTTCGGGATTTTTGTGGAAAAACTTGAAGAGTTTTTTAAGCAAACCTTTATGTATTATAAAGTGTACATCTTATATTACTTGTAGTAATTATTCCAATGGAAAATATAAATAAATAAAAGAAATATCAGTGATCTCCCGGCAGCGATTTTTTTCCCAGTAGTTTGCGGTGATCACTCTAACTTTGACCAGATTCATTTGAAATGAAAAATTCGACGGAATTTAGTTAGTATATTAAATTATCTTGTCCTTAATCGTTCATTATCCCGAAAAATTAATTTGCTACAAAATGGCGGCTGTTCAAATTAAAATATCGATTTTCGCCGCAAAAATAGCTCATTTTTCATGTGTAAAACAAAAACTACGCAACGGAAATGAAAAAGCCACGATTAAGGACAAGATAATTTAATATACTAAATAAATTCCGTCGAATTTTTCATTTCAGATGAATCTGGTCAAAGTTAGAGTGATCACCGCAAACTACTGGAAAAAAAATCGCTGCCGGGAGATCACTGATATTTCTTTTATTTATTTATATTTTCCATTGGAATAATTACTACAAGTAATATAAGATGTACACTTTCTAATACATAAAGGTTTGCTTAAAAAACTCTTCAAGTTTTTCCCCCCAAAAATCCCGAAAATATTTGCGTTTTCAGACCTTGCAGGTAGACATAACCCCTTAAGGGGGTAGGTCACCCTCGATAGCCCTAAAACAGGCCTTTTTTCAAATGCAAATTGTAAAGTGATAAATAATAATAGGGACAACGTTTTTTTTCTAGTTTTAATCGTTATTCTATGAGCTTTAACACAAAAAAAGAAAAGTCTAAATATCTCTATGTACACAAAAGTTGTGAATAAAAACGTAAAGGCGTGTATGCGGTGCACCGTTTGATGGTGTACATAAAATCTCGAAAACCGCTCCAACGATTTGGATGAAAATTTAATGGGACATGCAGAAAACCACTCCCCAAGATGTGTCGGGAGCAGATTTTCGAAAAAAAAAAAAAAAATTAATACAGTTTTTATGTTGAAAAATACGATTTTATCGATTTCTTGTATGAAAAATATTTTTTATCTCCTTTTTAAGAATTTATCTCTAAATTCTGCTCCCGACACATCTTGGGGAATGGTTTTCTGCATGTCTCATTAAAATTTCATCCAAATCGTTGGAGCGGTTTTCGAGATTTTATGTACACCATCAAACGGTGCACCGCGTACACGCCTTCACGTTTTTACTCACAACTTTTACGTACATAGAGATATTTAGACTTTTCTATTTTTGTGTTAAAGCTCATAGAATAACGATTAAAACTAAAAAAAAAACGTTGTCTCTATTGTCATTTATCACTTTATAATTTGCGTTTGAAAAAAAAACCTGTTTTAGGGCTATCGAGGGTGACCTACCCCCTTAAACGAAATTCCTGTAAAGTAAAGAGTCTATCATCTGATACATAAATGGCATTGTTTTAAATGATCAATTGTTAGTTAGAAGAAGACGGCATATTGTTCCAAATTTAAGAATCAGTGAACAAATGACTATTCAAATCAACAAACTCTGTCGTCAAAAAAATGTGTCGCATTAAATTAGCCCTCCTTATAAGTTTTCGTAAATTTCGTGTATTTAAATTGTTTTCTCGGTCTGATTTACTTCTTACATGATTTTCAAGAACATTGTATATATGCCTTTTCTTGGGCATTTATGTTTCAATTAATGTATACATATTCATATATTAGGCAAAAAATAGTGTCGAGCACTAAGGTAAAGGCACCAGTAGTTGACCAGTTAAGAGAAATCGTTCACGTAAACAATAGTAACTACTTGCTCAGCCATTAAATAGTGACAGTCGCTGCCTAAAGATACTCTTCAAGCTTTCTAAATTATGTAATGAGAATGACTTTTTAAAAAACTTATGTTATAAAAATTTTAGGATCATTTTTCGAAGTTCAGTAACTGCTTTAAAAGTTGACCATCCTTAAAAATGGAAATACTAGTTGGTCAGTAATTGACCACCTGTACTAGAAAGAGAATTAAGGCAATGATGTAGGTAATCGTCTTAGCATTGTTTATTGTCAATAATTTAGAACAAGTTTTAAACAAGAATTAAAAGAAACTGAGTAAATGCACGAAAAAGTTGTATATATATGTTAGTGATTTTTGAGGTCGCTGATTTTGAATTCGACATAGGATTTGCGATATTAATTTGTTTAAACAATTTGTTTACACAAACGATTGCAAAATTACATGTTTTGATACATATAGGATCGTGTTCTGCGGGGAAAGTAACTAAACAAAGATATATAACTCTCCGAATTTTTTTTATTTATTCTAAAACTTTTTTTACAATATAATTTGTTAAACAAAATGTTTAAATAAATTAATTTTATAAATCCTATGTCGGATTCGGAATCAGCGACCTCAGAAACCACTCGCAATATATACAGTCAGTAATTGACTATACCTGTCAACTTCTAGAAAAAATTAGAATGACAAGAGTCATTACTTGACCACCCCACAAACTATGTGCTTTTGAGGTTAGTATAACAAAAACGGTGAATTTATCAAATATAGAACACTATTAGAGTTTAGCAAGTGAAGACTTCAGTCATAAAGAGTTAATAACCTACGAATTTTTTTACCTCATCCATACACCTGTTCTTCCCAAAATCATTAAGGAAATAACGATATAGGAACACACTACTCACCTTGATACAAATAAACGTTCGCCAATACTATTCACACTTGCGTGTTTTAGATTTTAGTCGGTAGACGTCTTCGCACGTCAACTGCACTTTGTTCAAAAGATCGTCACTTCTAAAAACCTTATTTTTCACATTTCTCTGAAAAGTGGTCAACTACTGGAGCCTTTACCTTATATGATATCAGAATGTTTAGCAATTACTAAGTAGAGAAGTGTGAGAGTCGTCGTAGTCAGCTTAAGGGGTTACACCACCTTGGCGCTCGGAAAAATAGGTATAAAATTAAAATTTTTTTTTACGCTGCCATTAAGTATATAAAATGATATTTATTTTACACATATATATATAGTAGTTTTATGAACAATTTACAATATTAACGATTAAAAAAAATAAAAAATGGCGGAGATATAAGCCGATACGTAGTACCCTCTTTTGAAAATTCTTACTGATGGTGTACTTAATTTCTCTGTTAAGCATCGTCTCAAACATAAAAAATAATTTTTTTCTTATTTAAAAGGGTAATAGCTAAAATGTGACGTAGGGAAAAATTTTTAAAAAAATTTTTGTTGAAATGACAGCTGTTTGAAAAAAAACTCGAATTTGCATCGAAATTTTGGGTTGAAAATATTTATAACTTTCGAACATGGCACCCAATCACAAAAATCCTACGTCACATTTTAGCTATTACCCTTTTAAATAAGAAAAAATTTATTTTTTATGTTTTAGACGATGCCTAACAGAGAAATCAAGTACACCATCAGCAAGGTACTTATCCTACTTATCGGCTTATATCTCCGCCATTTTTTATTTTTTTTAATCGTTAATATTGTAAATTGTTCATAAAACTACTATATATATATATGTGTAAAATAAAGCTCATTTTATATACTTAATGGCAGCGTAAAAAAAAAAGTTTATTTTTATACCTATTTTTCAACAAGCTTACCACCTATTAACGAAATCACCTTGAAAGTACCTAAGTCCCCATTAGGTTGCTTCCGCTGCGCCGAACTACTCCGACCCACAGCATCATCGTGGAACGAAATCCGCGGCGACTTTTCGTCCTGATCGGCGGAGTCGATAACAACCACCGCACGTGTCTCCGTCTCCTTCTCCAGGGTCTCCGGTTTTTGCGTGCCCTTCACCAGGAAATGGTCCAACGGGTGCAGGTACTCGGTCTCCTTCTTGCTCATCCCCGTGGTGGCGTCGTAATACTCCTCAACGAAGTCGAAGAAACTGTGATGATAGCGATCGCTGAGGCGCACAGCCACGGCGGAATCGTTATTGTTCAGATGAATGGAGTTCAGGACAACGTCCCCGGGTGGCTGGTAATCGTCGTACTGCTTTCGCAGCGCGGCCTCGATTAATTGGTGCCGGTAGGCGGCGTAGTTGAACGCCGATATGTCTACGATAGGTAGCACCGAGTTGGTGACGACGTAGGAGGAGGACCGCTTCAGCGACACGTCGGTCCGCCCCATCGTCACGTCCGTTTCTCCACGATCCTCGCGGAGACCCGGCCTGGCCTCCCCACGGTTCTTAACGTTGTCGCCGCTCGCCTGCAGGATCGGCGTCGAGATTGTCCTACGAGCCGATCCCAGATGCAGGTCCGCGCTCGAGCTAGACGCGGAGTCGGCGAACACCGATGCCGGATAGTGCGTCACCACATCCCGATCGTGACTTCGCTCGGTCCCTGGGCTGGCACGACGAACGGCCGGGCTTCGGAAGCTGGATCTCAGCGGATCGTCCTAGCACGAGGGTACTCGGTATTCCGGCAGTGTGTACAAATAGCAAGATTCGGCGGAGTCGATGACGCGAGTCTGCTAGGTATATAACAGAAGGTACGGCGGCGGAATTTTTGATCGGGAATGTTGCGACCGGCGCTTCTCATATCCCCTGTACAGCTATGTTTTATTCGAGCGGCCGACGACGCGGTTGATTGGGCGAAATCGCGTTCGCCATGAGCGACCGGTTCGCCGACTGTTTGCTTGGCAAGATTCTCGCGAGCAGCCATCCTTCTTAAATTGGATTCCCTGGAAACTTCGTGGTTTGACGGCTGGAGTCGTGACGCATAGTGGGTGGAATAAATAAACGCGTCTTGCGAGATAAGGTATGCTTTATAGGATAATTTATTCTTTGTGAGAAAATAAGTAAGGAATTGAAAATAAGATCTCTTTGTACTTGAAGACTACTGTTTTCTAAAAAATTAACGTGAACATCGTTGGACACGTGCACACCTAACTAATTGGGGAGTTGACAAAATTTTTAAAAGTGTTTAAAACTGTTCATTATGATAAAATATGCTTGTAAAAAAAATATTCATTTTTTGCTACACCTCTAACATGTGAAAAAATGTAATTTTTATTTGAAATAAAAAAATTGCCGCGAAAACGCACTGCATGGTCACGTGACCGTTTGTGACGTCAACGTGCAGTAAACAACGAAAGTTGTGGTTAGGGACAGTAAGGAGTGAGTTTTTCTCACAAAAATAATGGATAATAAAAATTAATATCAATACTGTGCTGTTCCCTGTTGTGAGAACAGGGTTACGATAGAGTTGTACATAGCCAACTGCATCATCGCCGCACAGTGGTCGAAAATGACACAGTCGGCGTCAAAAATCGATTCCCACGCCAAATCGAAATGAAAATCAACGAAACTTGGTATACTGGGGTATTAGGTATCGCTGATCACGATCCCGTTGCGGGTTTTTTGAAAAAGAAGATGGCGGAGCCAATATAGCCGCCCAAACTCGGCCAAAACTAGTAAAATAGGGATCATACGAACGAAAAACGTTGTTTATTCAAATCCTACAGCTATAACTTTATATTTTATGACTCTAGAAAGTTGCATTATACTGTATAGAATGCTATACTAATGAATAGTTGTTAAAAAATGGTTGTTAACAATAGAAAAACCAACATTATTTACTAATTTTATCATTTCCGCGGCAAATACTGCAAATAGGTGATTAATCTAACCATTGAATATCTATCGGAGACGAAAATAAAGATTATGGACATAAAAAAATGTTAGTAGAATTGTTTATTAATAATTTGTTTAAACAATTTTTTAACAAAGTGACTGAAATCCATTTCATACAATCAAATTGATCATATTTTGTGGTAACATTAATAGAAACAATTGATTGTTATTAAACAATTTGTTAACATAATAGATTTCAGTAATATACAACAAGATAAGTGCAATTTGGAAGGTACATTGTTTTTATGACGTAGGTACCCATTACGTAAGGATTCTTGGAAATTTCATCCCCAAGGGGGTGAAAAGGGGTAAAATTTATTTTCTCGGACTCCTTAATATCTCTTAGGGTCGGTTAAATATCACCTTGGTTTTTACTTACAAAGGTTGCCCACACAAATATCTAAAACTCAATTTCAGGATTTTGCCCTAATCAACCCCTAAGGGGGTGAAAAGGGGTATAATTTGTTTTCACGGATCCCTCAAAAGCTCTTCGGTCCGATTCCATATCGATACTTGGTTTTAGCCTAGCAACACAAATGCCTAAAAACCAATTTACAAATTTTACCCTAATCAACCCTTAAAGGGTTAACTCTGGATCTGGTGTACTAAGTGTACATTGAATTGGGGCGTCTTAAGTTTTGAATAGTAAGTGTGAACGAACACATACCTACACATATCAATATCCGTTATACGGAGGTTACTTTATCGAAATTACATAAAAAATTGCTACAAAAAGCAGATATAAAAGTAATTCCTTTTAATTATTCTACCGTAGCGAAGCACGCGTATTTTTCTAGACATAAATAAAACCCCTAAATCCAGTATTTGAACTTTTAAACTTTTTTTTACATTTTTCAGTTTTATAATTTTTTCCGTGTTTTTTTTTATAATTTTTTGTTTACTTAAAGTTTATTGCATAAAATAATATTTATATTGACTCATGGTCTTTTATAACTGAAATTCATCGGCTGATTTTTCGTCATCCGACTCTCGTTCATTATCATTTGTAGAAATTAATAAGTTTTTAACTTGTTCACACAAGCCTTTAATTTTGTTTTGTTTATGGACCCTCAAACCACTTATTATTGGGTCTGATGAAACCAACATAAAGTACATTATGTCTTCATTACAAACAAAACGTGAAAACAGTCTACTGAAATGTAATCTTGCCTGCTTAAAATTCTTATAATTTGCATCTTGAGCTTCCTCCGACAACCAACGAATCGGTAAGCCAAAAGCCTTAAGAGATTTTGAGGAATCCGCGAAAACACATTTCACCTTCTTAGTGGTTGGTTAGGGCAAAATCCTGAAATTGATTTTTGGGAATTTGTGTAGGCAACCTTTGTAAGTAAAAACCAAGGTGATATTTAACCGACCCTAAGAGATATTAAGGAGTCCGAGAAAATAAAGTTTACCCCTTTTCACCCCCTTGGGGATGAAATTTCCAAGAATCCTTACGTAATGGGTACCTACGTCATAAAAACAATGTACCTTCCAAATTGCACTTATCTTGTTGTATATTACTGAAATCTATTATGTTAACAAATTGTTTAATAACAATCAATTGTTTCTATTAATGTTACAACAAAATATGATCAATTTGATTGTATGAAATGGATTTCAGTCACTTTGTTAAAAAATTGTTTAAACAAATTATTAATAAACAATTCTACTAACATTTTTTTATGTCCATAATCTTTATTTTCGTCTCCGATAGATATTCAATGGTTAGATTAATCACCTATTTGCAGTATTTGCCGCGGAAATGATAAAATTAGTAAATAATGTTGGTTTTTCTATTGTTAACAACCATTTTTTAACAACTATTCATTAGTATAGCATTCTATACAGTATATTGCAACTTTCTAGAGTCATAAAATATAAAGTTATAGCTGTAGGATTTGAATAAACAACGTTTTTCGTTCGTATGATCCCTATTTTACTAGTTTTGGCCGAGTTTGGGCGGCTATATTGGCTCCGCCATCTTCTTTTTCAAAAAACCCGCAACGGGATCGCGATCAGCGATACCTAATACCCCAGTATACCAAGTTTCGTTGATTTTCATTTCGATTTGGCGTGGGAATCGATTTTTGACGCCGACTGTGTCATTTTCGACCACTGTGCGCCGTAGCTAACTCTTGAAGACCTATACAGAGAAATAATACAGTAAGAGTACATAACCTCTTAGGTATTTAATTTCTTTCAAACATATTTCTAGCTTGCAATTGTCTAGTAAAACAATATACTTACACAGAAGTTTCAACACTTCTGTATTCGGCAGAACAGAAGTCTGGATTTGTAGCGAAATAGCTAACCACCATAATAGCGTCCAATGTTGGTAAATTTGTGCTGTCACCTTTAACGAAGTTCTTTTCCATTGCCAATAATATACCTACTTTCACTACTTTCCTTACCTAAAAAATCGAGTAATAAGTACTCGTAAACGATATTTTTTAATATAAACTTGTATGAGCAAATGCGCGGAAGTGTCACTCGTCGCTATATGTATATAAATCGCTGTTTACTGCACAATGACGTCACGCGCCGTGATTGGCGTTTGAGATCACATGACTCGCAACTTAAAAACGTCAATTTTATTTATTAAATTTTGGTAAAACGAATAAGTGTTTTATTAATATTTCTATCATTTTAGGCTTTTCATTAATAAATCTGTAGATTTCACTACTTTTCCCCTTTTTTTTCAAATACTGGCAACTCCCCAATTGTAAGTGTTCCATTTCTGCTGGTTTATTTCGTGATACACTAATCTTTCTTGTCGGGTTCATATTTATAAACGCTGGCGAGATAAACTTTGCGTTCTGTCCTCCTTACTAATTGCTGGTATAATTGAATGTTTTCAAAAGTATTGGTGACGTAGAAAATGTTAATAGGCAAAATTGCATTTTTTCAACGCGATGGTGTCAATGATAGTTCAAGATCATTGATGTTTTTTTTAAATGGAATCATACATTTTGGTTGATATATTATTATTACTGTGTCTTTATTACAGACACTGGTATACAAACGAAACGAAGAATATAAAAAAAGAAATAAAGAATATTGTAAGTGTATAAAATGACGAATTTGGCGATGTGCATAATGTGTCACTTCCAACGTGTTTTAATTAGTTAAATTGAGTTCACTATCATAGTAGACCTACAACCCCAAAAGATACACCTATATAGATTACTATATAGATACCTAATAAAAGTTCATCGGTTTTTCTAGAAAAAAATCCCAAATACATTGATAAAATATGGAACCTTGCAAGAAGTGATCTCTCTCTATATCTATATATCTATATACATCTATAGATATATAGATATATAGATATATAGATATATAGATATATAGATATATAGATATATAGATATATAGATATATAGATATATAGATATATAGATATATAGATATATAGATATAGAGATATAGAGATCACTTCTTGCAAGGTTCCAAATTTTATCAACGTATTTGGGATTTTTTCTAGAAAAACCGATGAACTTTTATTATTAAACATTAGTCTATCGGAAAGAGTACATCTTACGGATATTTCAGTATTTTTTTGTAAAAAGTATTGAAAGATTCTGTGAGTTACAAGCGATGCTGGAGACGCCCTTTTCTTTAAGCACTTTGCAGTGACAACCGTAGCTTGGTGCAGGATAGGGTTTATACAAAAACCGACTTTTGAAAAACCGGTTTTCTAATTTTCACAAAAAAAAATATATTTAAAGTAGAAAATAAATATTTATACTTATTTTAAAAAATTTCAGTTCTTTTAATAACTATTGAATTACAAACGTATAACAAAATAAAATATAATCGATCTATACAAAACCAAATAAATAAAAACAAAAACTAAAATCCCTACAAATCCATACAATTTTTGAGTTCATTTAATATTTATGGATCCACAAAAATATAACACAATAAAATACACTGCATTCAAAAACAAATGAAAAAAACTAAATTAACTAAAATCCGTACAAAATATAATTTATAAATCTTAATTTCATTTAGTATTTTTCTTCCGAAAATATGAACTCGTGAAGACTGTTATTACTTACTACAATATGCTTGTGTGCGAAGCGATTTCAAGTCAAAATGTTAACGGTTTTAATCAAATAATTAATTCATTTTTACATATTAATTCTAGTACATAAAACCGGTTTTTTTTAATTTAAAAACCGGCTGTCAAATTTTACAAATTAACAAAAAAAAAACGGTTTTTAAACCCGGCTATTAAAACCCGACAAACCCTAGTGCAGGGTCTACCAAAATTAAAAAATCGCCATTTTTAGATAATTTATGAAATAATCTAAGTACTAGGCCCGATTTTGTAAAATTATTTTGAGACAAAATGGCAAAGTTGAAGCATCGATATTTGGCAAAAAATCGATCATTTTTCGAGTGTAAAAAAAGGAAAAGCTCCCGATAGGGCTTAGATTTTTAACCCTAAAATAAGCTTGCAAAGCCTCGAGTAAATCGTTTCATTAATTTTTTAACTATGTGTGTCACCGACTTTGAAAACATAATTTTTATGAAAACGCGTTTAAGGTTTTGGTAACTTTGTCAATTTTGGTCGGATTAACTTGACACTATCAGGGAATATTTTCAAGATGTACTTCAAGAAAATATAAAAATCGAAAAATCGATTTTTCGAAAATTTCTAGGTAGGCCTCCCCCTTAAGGGGACTAGGCAGTCAGATCGCTCGAAAATCAAGTATTTTTGGCGAATTAATTACAAGGAGATGAACACAAATTGTGACTAGTACGTTTTGGTAATATTTATTAATACTATAACCAGTAAAAAAGAAATGATTTGAATATTATATGTATACATATGACAGCGCTACAGTCGTCTGATATGTAGGCGTTTTTTTTGGAGCCGCTGTAATTTTGCAGTGATTCTGGTCGTAAGAAATTTAATTGTGAAATATCCTCCGAAATTTATACTTTGCCCTGGCCCCTATTCTGCCCCGAACCTATTGAAAAAAAAATCAATATTATAAAAATGGTGGCTGCAAAACGGCAAATTTTAAAGAAATGTCACTTTTCGCCAGGGAAAAGAGCCATTCTATTTTTTTTTTGACAAACCTGGAGTTTTTACAGACTTATGCGTAGGTCCAGGTCGTAACTAGACATGTTTCATATATGCTGAATTTTTTTCAAATCGACTGATACCTCCGTTTTTTCCCAATCACTGCAAAACGAAGAGGAAATATGATTCCGAGAAAAACGCGCTTAAAGTTTCGAAAGAGGAATCTAGTCTACCTGCGTGCGCGCAGAAACGGTTTATGGCGCGCTCGACCTTTTCGGCTGTAAAATCCTCAATTTTGCGAATTTTAACATAAACCAAACGGTATTTTAATCGGGAAGGGTGGTACTTTCGAAAAATGCAACAAAAAAATCGAGTTTCTGACTGCCTAGTCCCCTTAAGCCATACAGGTTAATTGAAACCCACAAAATTACCTTTTTTAAAAAAGGTACAAAAAAGAGTGCCAAGTATATAATCCATTCAAAAAGAATCCCATTTAAAAACATGGTAAATTAATATAAATTTATTAATGTGCTATATTTTTACTTTACAAAAGTAATGATATACAATAATTGCGCCAATTATCACAATGACTATTTATACAAAGAAAAAAATGTATTAAATAATATTAAGCAGATATATTTTTATACAAATAAATATTTTAATACGAATAAATATTTTATTCAAAATACTTGGCTCTCCGAATTGATGTTGCTAAACTGAATAAATATGTATAAATTGCATTAAAATCTTTTTCTTTCTTGTCTTAGTGGTGTCTTGTCTGGTTTTATTTATTATCCAAGACAATTAACATTTCCATGCCACTCCTAGATGGTCGAAATGACACATCAAAAAATTTCAAACATATCATTAACTTTGTCTTTTTGTGCACTATAACAGCGCAACAGCCAAAATAATTTTATTTAAATAAATATTCATGTCCTTGAAACATCCTTAAATTGTTTTATTCCTGTACGTACAAGATGTAATGGATGCTCGAAGTTAAGTCCTCTGTATAGAACCCTGCAACTTTGCCTAATAACATTGTTTTATATCACCAATATTTTTAATAATATTCAGTTGTGATGCTTTGTCAGCCCCACCCGGTATAAGTCAATAAAGACGACGTATAATAAGTATTATTTAGATATAGATAATAATTATGTATATAATAATATATACGACTGGAAAACGTCCAGTACAATGAAGCATAAAATATATATAGTACATCTCTGGTTTCTGGTGTACCTCTTCAATATTTATTCCTCCCACTATTTCCCTTCTTGAATTCTAGTATTTGACATATTTGTCAGTGGTGATCACAGACAATTCATTCGAAGCACATTACCGTTCATAAGTTATAAAAAACTTACTAATTTTTTAATGTATACGAATTGCATAGGAGACAGTACCTCTGGTATCATTTAATCTTATTATAATCATATCATGAGCAATATGCAGTGATTATTCACAGATAAAATTAATATTTGGATATTGATGACATAAATAAAGGTGCAATAAATAAATTTGACCAAAAATTTCACTGTAGAATATACCTGTTACAACTGCCCTTTCCTTGGGACTATTTATTTCTACATTATAAGACAATTTAAATATTTGTTTCAATATTCACTGGAGTAGGGTGAAAGCACTAGTAGTCGGCCACCCTCTAGTAGTCGACCACTTTTATTATTTAGCTTAAAGAAATAAGTACTGAAATAAAGAATTTATTAAATTACAATTTTATATTATATTTTGAATTTCTAACTTTACAATACGACAAAAAGCGCCCTTCATAGGTAAAAAAAATAAATGCTTTTAAAGTGATTTGTAAATTAATTTTGATTCTACATGCGCCACTGCTGTTTTCTAACCCGAGAAACATAAGTGTGCTTTGAATAGAAACGTCAAATGTAATTCAGTTCTATACATTTTTTACTTGAAAATTATGCTATTCCACTGAAAAAGCATCTAGAATTTTATATGCGCTTCAAAAATTTAAAAAAAATGGGAGAATTTATTTATTTATGGGAGGTCGGTAACTGGATCATCATTCCCTTTCAATTTTCAATAGTCGACCACAGCGGTCGACTTCTGAAGCTAACTGCATGCACAATGAATGCTCATAGTCGACCACGTTTATATAATTTATTTATAGAATACAAATGCCTACTTTAAAAACTTAAAATTTGTTACTGCTTCCTATCTTAAAAACGAAAAATTTAATTTACATTGGAAAAAAAATAATTTCTATTTCTTATTAAAATTTTGATAAAGTTTTTAAAAGAACTTATTTTAGTTACGCATTATTCCTGTCATTATTAATTATTTACTGATGTTGCACATTATATTTAAAAATAAATTTTAGTTTGTAATGCGCACATAACCTATTTTGAATTTCATATTAAAAAAGGTGGTCGACTACTAGCTATCGGACCGGTCGACTTTTAGAGTTAAGCGGTCGATTATTAAAGCATTCGGCCACTTTATTTTTAACGCTAATTATTTATTTTCCCCGAACTTTCCTACTAACACAAAATATTTAGTGATACATTAAATACATTTGAATTACTTCAATACATTTTATATATTTTATAACATTGATTGTTTATTTTTTTGTCAGTAACTTTCATTCGAGTTTAGCTTTAAGTGGTCGACTACTAGTGCTTTCACCCTATCAGTCATTTGATACGAATAAACATGCAGGTAGAATAGTGAAGTGGTTCACTTGGTTTCAGTTTGAGTTTAACAGTGTACATACTTGTAGCCATGTGTTTCAGAAGTGAGGTATTATCTGTAGAAAGTCATTCTGCTGTTATAACACTTGTTAAAGTTTGGTATTCAATTAAGCAAACTGTGCCACGTCTAGAAATTTCGAACGTACATTACATTGATACAGTAACAATATTCAGAGCTGAAAATTGTTATTCCTATAAAAAATATACTGTTAATAAGTACTGCATCGAAATATGAAGAAAGCGTCCGACAGAAATCAATCACATCAGAAAAGTAACTACATATTATCATGTATATCCAAGTAAGTAAAAAAACTAATTAACGCTAAAATTAAGTGAAACAATTTATGTGCTCAGAAAAACGTGTAAATTGGACGATGTCTCTGTAGAGAGTAGTATCGTGGATAAATGAGTTTAAATGTTAAGTATTCAGAGGTGAGTTTTGTGTTTATGTGCGTGCAAAAGCTCGCGAGAAATTATTTTCCGAATGTTTAGTGCTTACAATAAAAAATAATAATGTTTTATAAACCTGCAAGAAAACGCTGTGCCACTTCAAAAAGTATTGACAGGAAATAATGTCGTTTTTACGGACCAATAATAATTCACACATAGTGCAAGCATTTGTAAAAATTATTTAAAAGAATTTTAAGACGAATTGGACTAAAAGGAAAGGAGCGAATGCCAAAAATTAGAAAAACGTCTTTGAATGAAAATACACACCGCGGAAAGAAATTCGTAAAGGCACAATAAAAAGATTTGTTGCTAGATTATTGGTAACTACTGAACTTATCATTTATAAGAGGTTTAATTTTTTTATCCATATTCTGGTAAGATTTTTCATCTACGGTAAAATTCAATCCTAGTGTAACGCAGGGGATGTTAATAAATTGTAAGTAAGTTAATGAAGTTCATACATTATTCATCTAAATTTATGAACAGTAATAACCTACGAACGGTATTGCACATGAACTTAGAAAAAGTCTACACTTTACGATGACGAATCGGTTGACACTGTAATGGATCCGTTATGGTTGAGTTTCGGTGGAAGGAAAATTTTTAAACAATTTTTCGGCTTCTGTAAAATATTACATACAAAATTCTTTGAAGATACTTAAGGTAGTTCCTGAATAATCTACTAAATTCAAGAATTCTTTCAGATTTCGTGCAAAACTAATTTGGAATACAAGAAACCCTTGTACAAAGTTTAAAATCGATTTACCGCATAGTAATCGAGATATTATTAATTAAATTTGATGCATTTTAACACAGTGGCATATGGCGGAGTAAAAAACCGAGGGTTATAGTTTCAGTTTTTCTTCTGAAATAGAAAAACCATATTCAAGAAATGTCCCAAAATTAGCACAAAAGTACCTCGAAATGTGAGGAAATGAATTTATCAATTTCTGCAAAACATAGTTTCTTTGTAAATGCCCATAAAAAAATAGGTTTACGTACAAATTAGAGCAATCAACGTGGCAACGTCGCACAATCGATGCGTTTAGACAATTAAATAGCGAACGACGATTCAAATTCATATGAACATTTTTCTGACATTTTGATTATAAAAAGACGCTCCGAATGAATGCGACGTTGCCAGATCCGCTGCTCCAATTCACTACGCTAACCAATTTAAAATTCAACTTTCGTATTAGAATTATTTATATTAACATTGAACTGTTTAAAATACATATATGATGTTAAAAATTATTATTATTATTTCTATTGGGAAACCAAGTGGAGGCGTGGCTTAGATTTCAGCGCTGCGGTGGTAAGTTGGAAAACTATTGACAGTAGGCTGCCACCAAACATTCCGAATAAGTATTTATTTATCGAATAAGTAAAAATTTAGTTCCAAAAAATTTAAAAACACTCGTTTTTCACAGCATGTCTATATAAACACTGATAATCATATGGACTTCGACGGATTTCAGCCTACTCTGGGTAGTACAATTTTTTGTCACTAGTTGGCGCAGCGAAATTCTTGGTTTCCCAATAGTAGGGTAGACGCACCGTTTGTGGCCACCTTAAGGATTTCAGTGACTTTCATCGTAATTATCTTTAAAATTGTACTTAAAATCAGGAAACTATAAGGTTTACTAAATTTTACACTATCTTTACTACTAATGTCTAAGTTTTCATTAACTAGAGAAATCGTTAAATAATTAATAAAGTTAAAAAATATAAGAAATCCATTTTTCACCGTTTGTGGCCACTTGCACACTAGTTTTGGCCATGTTTGGTACTAGTTTTGGCCACTTTCAAATTTGTTTCGGTTTCAGTGCATTTTTAATAAAATCGTTTAACATAAAATTTTTTTTTATATATTTTTTATTTCCTACATTTTATTGTTTATGGATTTACATTTCGCAGCTCTGACCTTTTTAGAAATATCTGTTATTTAATTTCGAATCGCGATGCGACTAGCGACCCGAACGCAGCGGCTTTTTGTCGTTTTCGTAAAGCAAGCGACTAGCTGATTTCAAGTCGTTTGGATTTTTGGTTATGGGTTATATTTATTGATGACTGGGTAATTTTCTCACCCGGTCGGGGTTAATTTATTTTTTAAAACAGAGGATCGATGCTGAATAAAATCGTTTAAAAACCATTGTGGGTGGCCACAACTGGATAATCTGTTGTATCAGTGCTGGCCATCGAATGGCCAGAAATGGAAAAGTTATTAAAATACTGTACCATTTCTTGCCACATAATTTTTTCCTAATAGTGAATTGAATTTGATAATTTTATACTTTCAGAATAATTTTGAAACTACATTTAACTTATATCTGCCATAATTTATATATTAAGGGGGGTCACTCAAGTGAAAATGAACTACCAGTAATTTTACAGATAAAAATTTGAAAATATTTATATCCATATTATTTTTTACGCTGAACTGAATTATGTAAGAATTAATACAGTGACATTTTTTTTTTAAATTTAAAAAAAAAATTCGAAAAAATTATTCGATTGTACAATCCATACCTCTATCTCTGTAGTATTGTATACAAAGACTGCAAAAAAAATTTCAGCTCGAAAACTTCATTTTTGTCCGAATTATAAAGTTTTTATGTTTTGGGATAATAACTATTATAATAACTATTATAATAACTATTTTTTGTACATTTATTTTTATACGTTACGGTTTTATTACATATAATAAATCAAGTGGCAGTAATTGGGACACTGGCAGTAATTGGGACATCTAGCCTAGTAACTAAACCGCTCCTGCTCCGGACGTTGGACCTTTCTCTTCTTGCAATGCCTGTTCTCTTCGTGATTGTGCAGTTCGTATCATTTTTCTTGCACGTTTGTATCTTTCTGAGGCTTTCTGTTTATACCTTTCAGGGTACCCTGCCCTTTACCCCCTAAAGTAATACCTTTCGTACGCTCCTGTTTTACCAAATCGGTCAAAGCTCTCCATAATCTTTTGCCAACGTGGTTCACACACTCTTTTTTTTTCGATTTATAACTTTATAACTCGGACAAAAATGAAGTTTTCGAGCTGAAAATTTTTCTGCAGTCTTTGTATACAATACTACAGAGATAAGGGTATGGATTTTAAAATCGAATAATTTTTTTCGAATTTTTTTTTTTAAATTTTTGAAGAAAAAAATGTCACTGTATTAATTCTTACATAATTCATTTCAGCGTAAAAAATAATATGGATATAAATATTTTCAAATTTTTATCTGTAAAATTACTGGTAGTTCATTTTCACTTGAGTGACCCCCCTTAACATACTTTGATTAGTAAACATGGGAATTTTACTTAGCGTATATCCTTCACGATTGTTACAAGAACAGCGAACCATTTGCACACTTCTTAAAAAAATATAATGTTTTTTTCGCGTAAGCAGTAACTGTAACCATATATTTCTGGCGGTATACTAAACAATATATTTACGGTGTAAAATTCTACACATAACTGTGGCTGGAAGCAATTTCAAGCTAAGAAAACCGCGATAATTATGCACGTGGCCAAAAACAGTACACTGGCTACAAAACGGTACATCTACCCTTATCATACTACTTTACATCCATCGTTTATTACCCAACTCTAATTTGACTAACGTAGTTGGTTAGGAACTACCTTAAGTATTTGATACAATTACCATTTCATTTGATGACACGTCTAAATGACAGCCCAGCGATCTATTTACTGAAATTCCAAGTACGAAGTGTTTGTCTGCTACAAAATGTGAAATAATATTTACGCCGAAAAACTTCGAACTTTTTTCTTTCAACATCACGTAACATCCACGTCACATTGGGTACTATCTCACTGTCAACGACAGCAGACGAAAACCTACATTTCGGAAGCAACTCGTTAAAAAAAATATGTACCGTTAAGGAACTAGTTTCTGATCAGTTTAGAAGGTTTCCCGCTTTAATATTTATTTTTAACCTAATAAAACATTAAACCATAGACTTTTTTTATACTAAAAGTTGAATTAATGTTTAAACTTCAAGGAAAAATTTCAAAAAGTTGAAAATAAATATATAATTTAAATACTTATAAGGTATGGAATAATAAGGTGACTAGGAACTAGTTTTTAATCATCTAAAACTAACGATACTAACTGCTTTCATAGACAACACATATATTTTTGAATTATCAATTTTTATGTTAGTAATTATTTCAAACAATTATTTATTGACATATACTCAAAAGAACGGTTTATTTCATGAACTGATCAAAAATTAGTGCCTGATCAAGAACTAGTTCCTTAACGGTAATTGATAATAAACGAGAAGGTCCGTTCATTCTGGGATTACATTTGAAATTAGGTTACGTACCAACCCCTGAGAAATAGATATCTATTGTCGCGTTAAATAACCGCATCACAGCACCGGTACTCCGTTTCGGTCGCGCAAAGTGCGGTTCCACCCGCAACCTCCGTCAGTTTCCACGGAATCCAACGTCTAGACCCCGTCGAATGCTCCATACTCGAAGGGAATACATACCAGAAAGTATTGAACGTGAAGGATTAAGGGTACAGCCAGCAGCACTGCCAAAGTCAAAGCGAAAACGCTCTCGACGACGAATGGTGGTATCGATTGCAAGGTTAGAACAAGCTTCCCGGGCTCCACGACGCTCAGCATAACGTTGCCTTCCCTCTTCTGAACGTGGTCGTTTTCCGGGAATGGTGGTTCGATCCGTCCCGCGCCTCATGTTAGAACCCCGATCGCCGGTTGGAAGCTCGAGCGATCGATGTCGTTCGCAGCCCGCAGACTGTTCGCGGAAACGTCTTCCATAATTGAACAGCCGCTGATGCCCGCGATTTCCGCTCGCCTCTTTCTTCCTTCGTTTGTTTCCGACGGCATCGGGAAACGCTCGCTCGTAGACCCCCCGAGTGCGGTTTTCCATTAGGGAGATTCTTGAGCCGCTGCGACTCGGTGACCGGCAGCCGCCAACCCGGGCTGGATTCAGGCTTCGGCGAATTCGATTCTTGTCGAACTTTTCTGTAGTCGAATATTCGAACACGTCAATAATTTGAATGTTCGGCGAATATAATTCGAATAATACTCATTTCAGGATTCTTCGCACTGTTCCAGAATCTAAATGTTCGTAGTATTCGAATAGTATGATGCGGATTATACACCATTGTTCTTTTATAAACTCCATTTTCATTTAACGTTTTATACAACATTTCTATTTCGAGAAATTATTATGGTATTATTAGTGATTAAGTAGTTAGTTATTAGTTAATTGTTACTAGTTATATTGTCGTAATTATTGTTAAATATATAAGAATATTCATATTTATGTTTTTTATTTTATACAGTTAGTCGCAAAACTATCTGTCCACCCCATATGTAACATATTTTATATATTAAGGGGACCTTCCGGTCTAGAGCCCAAAAAAATAGGTGATATTTAGGAATTAATTAAAGGAAAACTACTATATATAATTTAATGGGACTTTTTGCATTGTATTAAGCATGTCTTAAGTTATAGAAATATATTTTTTGTTTTATAATTAATTATTGCAGACGGCCCTGGGCAGTCGTTAAAGTCAAGGCGTCAAAAAATTGATCCAAATCGGTGGAACCTGTATCTCCAAAAGTTATTATCCGATTCGACTGAAACTTATTTTATTTTGAAGATTATACTTCTGGCTAGGGGGGGGGGAGGACTAGAAAAAATTAAAAAAATGACATTTTTTTTTAGAAAATAACGACACTTCAAGTTTGAAATCACTTTTCCCTGTACTTTTGTGCTTTCAACGCCTTTGAAAATTATAAATTTTCAATTTTTTTTAACTTTTCTAGTTCCCCCCCTAGCCAGAAGTATATTCTTCAAAATAAAAGAAGGTTCAGTCGAATCGGATAATAATTTTTGGAGATACAGGTCCCACCGTTTTGAGAACACTGTTTCGAGAAAAACGCGTTTAAAGGTTTAAGTGACCGCCGAGTGCCCGGTCGTTGCCCATGCATTTGCCGCTACTCAAATGCCTATAACTTCTGGAATTTTACGAATATTAACAAATCCTTTTAAACACGTATTCCTAAAAGGTTGAACATTCGAAAAATGAAATAAAAAAAAAATCGACTTTTAGACCGGAAGGTCCCCTTAAGTGGACTTCGAAGTAAGAATTCGCAATTCTAATTCACGTTAATACACTTTTGTAGTGGGTGCATTCAATTAAAAAATTGTATACACTTTATTAGAAAAAGTATTATTATCCGCGGAAGTAGCAAGGATCGTGTAAAAAATTATTCGCGCCTTAATTCAATATTTAATTTATACAAATGTAATTACAATAAGTTAATATGTCATTTCAACGAGGGAAACTCCGGATATTGAACACTTGGTAATCGGGTAGGTAATACACTAGTAACTGACTCACTAATTAAGGGGTTACATCACCTTGGCTCTGGGAAAAATAGGTATAAAAATAAACTTTTTTTTGACGCTGCCATTAAGTATATAAAATGATCTTTATTTTATACATATATATAGTAGTTTTATGAACAATTTACAATATTAACGATTAAAAAAAAATAAAAAATGGCGGAGATATAAGCCGATTAATAGGATAAGTACCTTGCTGATGGTGTACTTGACTTCTCTGTTAGGCATCGTCTAAAACATAAAAAATAAATTTTTTCTTATTTAAAAGGGTAATAGCTAAAATGTGACGTAAGATTTTTGTGATTGGGTGCCATGTTCGAAAGTTATAAATTTTTTAAACTCAAAATTTCGATGCAAATTCGAGTTTTTTTTCAAACAACTGTCATTTCTACAAAAAATTTTTTAAAAAATTTTCCCTACGTCACATTTTAACTATTACCCTTTTAAATAAGAAAAAATTTATTTTTTATGTTTGAGACGATGCCTAACAGAGAAATCAAGTACACCATCAGCAAGGATTTTCAAAAGAGGGTCCTACTTATCGGCTTATATCTCCGCCATTTTGTATTTTTTTTTTATCGTTAATATTGTAAATTGTTCATAAAACTACTATATACATGTGTAAATTAAAGATCATTTTATATACTTAATGGCAGCGTAAAAAAAAGTTTATTTTTATACCTATTTTTCCGAGCGCCAAGGTGGTGTAACCCCTTAATCACCTAGTGCCCGAGTGTAGAAGGTAAATCACTTAACATTAGAAGCACAAATACTTTCGTTACTTTTAATGGTACCAGAAAATGTGTAAGGCATAATATTTGCTCCTGAGGTGGAAATATTGCGGGAGAGAGTATTTTTTCTTTAAAGTTAATATTTACCAAGTTTTCTAAGTCATTGGCGTTACTTTAAGTGAGGTGGCGTATTTTGATTACTGCAACATTGCAAACGATAAAAAGATAAAACTCAATCATGCATAATACATTGACCTGAGATAAAAGTGTTAAATTGACTCTCGTTTGAATATCTCTATTGGGTTGGTGAGAAAGTAATGTCGGTTTTGTGTATTCAAATGTAAACCAATTTGCTATGGTGTTATTGTTATATTCAATCAATTGTATAATGTCCATTGTTTCTGTAAGCTTCTTAATGCCACTTTCATAGAAATATGCCGGTTTTGATTCGAAAAAGTGCTGTTCGGCTCCAACGGGTGTGCTTATACTTTTAAATTTAAATAATTTTGTATATGACCGAGAAACGTCTGATGGTGCTATTGTTTGTAGAATACAGAGACTGAAGAAGAATAACAAAGCAGCATTTGCACCTTTTTTAAATTCATATAACATGATTGTCCGACAACAGACTTTGTCTTGCTCGATATTTAACCATTAAAACTGCTCAATACTGCGAAACAACCCTGTATACCCGTACAGCACACTCTCGTTGCAGCAAGGTTGCAGGATGGTTGCAGTGCAGGATTGCAATGTTTCACGCAACGTTACAGCAATAATTCTATATCCAAATCCGTCATTAATTATAATCCAAAATTATAAATAACTATATATATTGAATGTGTGCAGGAATCATAGAATTATATAAAGCGCGTTTTTTCTCATAGAAAATTCTTTTCCCCCAAGGGGTATCGAACCGGCGACCTGTAGCGTCGTAGGCGAACACTTTACCGCCGCAGCTACAACCACTGATTGATAAGACTGCTAACGTATTCGAACTTATACTCCTACCGTGCAAAACTTTAAACTCAAATTATTAAAAAACGAAGGCTCATTTTGAGAAACTCCCTTAGGGTTTTGTAATACTAGGTATGCACTACGACTTCCACCCTGTGTCATTCTACACATTAAAATATACAGGGCGAGACACCTAATATTTAAACTTAAAATATCTCCGTTGTTTTTAATGATACGAGAAAATGTCTCTGGAAAGAAATGATTGCTAGACAAAAAAGACAACATATTATACATGGTTGAATTTGTATTTTTATTGGCTATAACGTTGTAGTAATGAAAATGCGTCATCCTATTAAAAAAACCATCGATGATCTTGAAATTTCGGGAAATATAATCTTGAGAACAAAATCGTCTCCGTCAGAATAATTGTCTCTCTAAAGCAAGCATTTTTTTCCTTAGACATTTTCTCGTATCATTAAAAGCAACGGAAATATTTTAGGTTTAAATAGTAGTTGCAATAACGTTGCGGCAACATTGCAGCAACGTTGCCGCAACAGTGGCGCAGCGTTGCCAAACGTTGCTGTAACGTTGCAGCATCGTTGCAGGATCGTTGCAGTGCAATGTTGCAACGCAACATTGATGCAACTATGCTGCAATAATTCTATGTCCGCCCCGTGCAATGTTGCACGGCAACGTCGCAGCAACGTTACATCGACATTGCGCTGCAATCATGCAACACTGCAAGATTACTGCAACCATCCTGCAACGTTGCGTTCAGCCACGCTCGCGGCTTAAAAGCCTCACATTTCTCATTACACCTTCACGAGAATATTATCGATGGATTGGCGACACACTGTCGATGAAAACGAGTCCAAACATGAAACAATTCGGACTATTTTTAATGATGAAAACGCGATTAGAATTAAAAAATTAATTGTTTATACACTCGCCGTAGGTAAACGGTTTCATTTGTTTTAACACATTGATTAATTTTTTACACATATGATAACAAACACGTATTCTTTCTGATGCTTTCGAGGATGTGAGCAGGGATTCGCGCGCGCGGCTTCGTGGTGCACGAGGTCCTCCGTTGCGCGTCGACCTATTAAAATCGACCGTTTCAGGGTTGTTCCGCAACGCGCGTTGAACATGTTTAACCCTGTTTTCCGCGCCTGAGGGGCACGCGGTGGCAAGCGGAACGACCGCGACCGGCCCGGCGAACAGCGTATTACTTCCGAGTTCCGCGTGCCCCATAGGCCTCGCTCACATTAGTCAAGCTACTTGACTTCAAGTTGCTTGAATTCGTGTAACGTGAAACTGCATTACCAATGCGAACCTGTTATTTACTTGACTTGAAATATCCTTTCAGGTTTCTTTCAAGTTTCAAGTGAAGTAGAGATTCTTTCAACTTTTACTTGCCTTCAAATACAACTTGACTAATGTGAACGAGGCTTTAGGCGCCCGAAACTATAATTCGCTGCACGCGTACTAGGCTAAAATTCAAAGTCAATTTCCGTCGAAAACGATGCACGATATTAACAAACTATATTCTATATGTTCGTTTTATTTTAGCCTGTACAATCATCCCCTAAAAGGTTTACCACCTGTGGCATAACATCCTGTATGCTCGCCGTCGATCGAGGGTATCTTGCTGCCGCGCTATTTCCCTCGCCCTCGGTTTGTCTCGTTGACTCGTTTCGTCGGATGGTTGAAGCAAGGATCCAAGCAAGGATTCACGAACTAGATAAACTCACGTATTAACAGAATCTTCTTCGCTTTCTGATTTCAGATGATCCGGCTCGGAGGAATCGTGCTCACCGCGCAGCGCCTTTATAAAAAACGGTGTAGGATCACGGAAAAAAGGAAGTCGCCTCACCGGGACTCGAACCCGCGATTTCTAGATTTGCGCGCTGGCCAGCCGCCTTAACTTTTTTTTTTTTTTTTTTTTTAAACAGATGTTTATTGTTGAACATGTATACATAATAAAAATAAAGATTCTTATTCGGTGACAACAAAAACATTAGAAAATTGTCAGTACTTTATCCTTAGTAACTAGATGTTCAATTGCTTTTGAAACTTATAGTTATTAAGTCTTTGGTATTTGCAGTCTTATATGTTACTATGAGTTTTTCTTAAAACTAGTGGGTCCGCAATAGACCATCACTCTCGGATTTCTTTTATTTGGGGGAAAAATGTCCGTTAGAAAAAACCCCTAAATCTATCATTTATAATTACTATCTTATAACTAAGCCTTACTACTAACTTAAATTCCTAATGACTATTTACAAAGGGCCTTATGCCGATAGTTTTCGGAGAACTCGCGTTCCGTGTTTTTGGATTATGGGTTTTGCGTATGGTTACGCCGTCGGATTTGAAGGTCATGCATATAGGCACAAGTGTCATTCAACCACCAGTATCTTTTAAAATTAAGGCGGTGGAAATCATAAAAATCCCGCTCCGCAATTTTTGTTGAAAACATGAACAGGCTATTGTCAAAAATGTTATCATTTTGGTTCCACGCTATACGCTTATTAGCCTTATTCCGTCTCCAGTGGTAGATAACGGGTGTGTTGAATTCATCTTGGATGAGACCCATTCTGTCGCAAAATGTGAACGCTTGTGGTGTAACATATCCTGATGCAATTTGTCTAAAGGCAACATTGTCATTTACTTCAGTCACAGCCTCGATTAGCTCATTGTCCATGAGCGGTAGCTTACTAAAATAGTCTCTAGTCAAGCGCAAAGTGAATAAGTCGACTCGTGGAATCTCTGCTCTGTCGTATAGAATCTTATTGCTAACATAGTGTTGCCAGTTTGATGACTGGGTTCTATATAGCCCTAGGCAGGCCCGAAGACATTTTCTTTCCAGGCTCCTCGCCTTTTCCCCGGTAGTGTGATTGAAATTCCACCATATGGGTGCTGCGTAAGTAATAATGGGTCGTATTAGGAGCATATATAGGATAACTTTAGCTTTTGGTGAAAGATACTTATTATGGAATAATCTACTGTTACTGGTGAATGCTATATTTGCTTTTTCTAGCTGGATGTCAATGTGTTTGTTGCCTCGTAGGAGGTAGTCGATGTGCACACCCAGATATTTTACGGATTTTCTGTGTGGTATCTCTACTCTTTCATTAGTGCCGGGTTTTAATGTTGAGATTTGGAAGTCTCTACTGC
Source organism: Andrena praecox (assembly GCA_963932275.1). Taxonomy (NCBI): domain Eukaryota; kingdom Metazoa; phylum Arthropoda; class Insecta; order Hymenoptera; family Andrenidae; genus Andrena; species Andrena praecox. The sequence continues at coordinate 45,429,946 of OZ010729.1, read as the reverse complement.
CGACTTTGGCTTTGGAGGTTAGGTGTACTAACGGTTTGCGGAACAAAATTGTCTCACATTTTCCGGGGTTGAGTCTGAGATTCCACATCGTAACCCTGATAACCATCTGCCTGCAGTCTGCCAGCAGATGGACAGCAGGGTCTGCCAGGAGAGCGCAGGATCTGCCGGCAGATCGACGGCAGACTACGACCGCATTCAGCTACGGATCTGCCGGCAGACCCTGCCAAGCAGACCCTGCCGGCAGATCGACGGCAGATCCGCGGCAGATCCTGCTGCCCGCCTGACCATCCAACAGCGCCATCTGAAGGCCACAATTGCCAAACAATTCCCTGCGCGTGACGTCACATGGACGTCCCTACGGACCAACACATGTATACCGTGATTGCTATAGGTGTATCCCTACCCCCAAATAACAAAGCACATTCTACATTTATTAAATAATTCATTTCAAAAAGTATTTATTCTATGTTTAATAATACAGGATTGGCGATTACAATTGTTACAAAATTATACAGGTAGCGCATATAAATTCGATGAAGAACATTCAATATTTACATTTATAAATCTATATACAATACGTCCCGTAACCAGTGGTACCTACTAGGTGCGATGTCAGAAAATTTCCTGTATTTTAGACTTCTTTTTTCTGTAGAATCACCATATTCCGTATTGTGTTAGCGCTGAAAACAAATAGAACATTAGTACAAAATTAAACGTAACGTATGAATAAACAGGATACATGCGATACTTACTTCAGCCCCATCTCCGCACAGCACACACCGTAGGCGATCATGCATGCTCCTGCGAACATTAACATTTATAAGAAAATATGTATTAAATTATTATCTACTAAACAAGACGCTAAACATTCGCACTTCGCGCATAACCCTACTTGTCTGTCTTGCAAATAATGTGAATCCCGATTTCCGCGACGTAGATAATTAGAACTTATTCAATTCCATAATTACGTTTGCCTTCTGGATACGTCGAGATGAATTGTCTGGATGTTGATGTATGAAATTACGTGGAATATTATTCGAACGCACGTCTTCAAGCACAGCGTGCGTCGCTAGCCGGTTACAGCGTAAACATTTCGCCTAATAGAGAGTGGGGGTAGATCCCCCACCATCCCCCACCATTATACCCCCACTCTCTATTAGGCGAAATGTTTACGCTGTAACCGGCTAGCGACGCACGCTGTTCAAGCACAACGGGTGCCACTTTGAACGGTACAATGAGCTACGCTCGGATTGGCTGCGCCATAGTGCCGAAATTCGTGATTGGTCAAGACTCTACATCCAGTTTGCGTTCGTTTTCGAGGTCTGAAGTGGCGTGGCAGTCACTGGCAATGGCAGTCAGTGCCGGAAAAAGCGAAGAATATTCCAAGTAATTTCATCCATCAATATCCTAACAACTCATCTCGACGTATCCAGAAGGCAAACGTAATTATGGAATTGAATAATTTCTAATTATCTACGTCGCGGAAATCGGGATTCACATTATTTGCAAGACAGACAAGTAGGGTTATGCGCGAAGTGCGAATGTTAAGCGTCTTGTTTAGTAGATAATAATTTAATACATATTTTCTTATAAATGTTAATGTTCGCAGGAGCATGCATGATCGCCTAGGGTGTGTGCTGTGCGGAGATGGGGCTGAAGTAAGTATCGCATGTATCCTGTTTATTCATACGTTACGTTTAATTTTGTACTAATGTTCTATTTGTTTTCAGCGCTAACACAATACGGAATATGGTGATTCTACAGAAAAAAGAAGTCTAAAATACAGGAAATTTTCTGACATCGCACCTAGTAGGTACCACTGGTTACGGGACGTATTGTATATAGATTTATAAATGTAAATATTGAATGTTCTTCATCGAATTTATATGCGCTACCTGTATAATTTTGTAACAATTGTAATCGCCAATCCTGTATTATTAAACATAGAATAAATACTTTTTGAAATGAATTATTTAATAAATGTAGAATGTGCTTTGTTATTTGGGGGTAGGGATACACCTATAGCAATCACGGTATACATGCGTTGGTGCGTAGGGACGTCCATGTGACGTCACGCGCAGGGAATTGTTTGGCAATTGTGGCCTTCAGATGGCGCTGTTGGATGGTCAGGCAGGCAGCAGGACCTGCCGTAAATCTGCCGTCGATCTGCCGGCAGATCCGTAGCTGAATGCGGTCGTAGTCTGCCGTCGATCTGCCGGCAGATCCTGCCGCCAGATCTGGTTATCAGGGAAAGTACTTATTTATTTTATCCACTATTGCCTCCAGACTATCCCGGATGAGATTCGCTCTGTTGCTCGACACATATACTATTATATCGTCTGCAAACGTTAATATTGCCGGCTGCCCCGGTTTATTAAAATTAAATAGTTTAGGGAGGTCACTAATAAATATATTGAAGAGAATCGGGGAATTTACCGTTCCTTGTTGTAACCCCCTCTCGTTCTTCCGTATCCGCCTCTTATGTTATGGGGGTTCCTGATCCCACAACGGCTTCCGCGAGAGTGGCTGTTATTCCTGGCATTTTTTAATATTTTCCAATAAGAAAATTACTGAGAGTTGCTGCAGATATGTACTTTCAAAATAAGCGAATAGTTGTAAAAAAATATACAGTAGATATTCCACAAAAAATTCCCGGAAAAACGCGTTCTCTTTCGCCAGCTAACTAGACGGAGGACGGAGCAAAATTGCAGTCATTTTCGGCATTTTTTTTAAGAAGACAATGAAATAAACAGAAAATTCAATATAAAACCTGTTATTATACAACTCTCGCCGGAAAAAATCGTATTTTTGTTTCCTACAAAATGGCGGCGGTAAAGCCGCGACACGCAAGATCTTGAGGAGCGACGTTTTCCACGTTGTTCAATCTCACGGCTGTACCGTTTGACTTGGAACAAAACACCAAGAAGTTTTATTTTCAATGCCTAAAACTAGAGAAGTGCTGTGAACTAAGAAGTACTGTAACATAAGTACTCTGCGTATTCTAGCAGGCGATATTATGTGCACTTTTCCAAGCTCCCGATTTTTCCTCCTCCTGCTTTTTTCCCACTCGCGATTGAAAATCCTTAGATTTCAACAGTTCTAATCTACCGTACATGAGACGCAAACAATTTATTTTTTATCTGAGACTAATTAGAAACAAAAATATCAATTATCCTTCGATTGAGAACGATTCGAATTTGGGCAGGCTAGGTGCAACGACCCTAAATGTTTTATGACTGTACGACCTGGGTTTAGGACTGCATACCCAGGGTTTGGCGGAAATCCCGTGCGCCCGTATCAGGAATAGCGGTGGGGGAACTCCACGCATGCGCGCGATGACGCGGTGACGTCAAACCAATCCAAGCGCAATGACTCGGTGACGTCAAACCAATCAACGCCAAGAAACGAAACTCGACGGTGGCGCCGTTTCGTTTCCCATCTCGACGGTGCACAGTGGGCCAAACGGCGATTCTAGCTAATAAAAAATCAGAAATTCAATGTTCTTAGAATTGAAAAATTTCGATTTTACGTGCGTCTCCGGTAACCGGTGGCTACCTACCTATCATAAAATAATGTCCTGGCACAAGGGTTTTCCCGTATTCGTCACGAACTTCGAGCAAAAATGGCAATATTCGTCTACCTGCGTCAGTATCTGTTTGTGCGTTCTGCTGTACGTACTTTGGAACAGTTTGGTGAAAATATTATCAAAAGGTAAGTACACATTTCAACGTATTTTGTTCTAAAATTGTTTCTTTAACCTCTGAGTAACAGTAACTTCATTTTCATTCATCATATTACAGCGATTTTAGTTTTTCTGAGAATATAAAAGTCTCGGAATTCACAGATCTGCCTGGATCTGCTGCAATTTTTTTTTTGCTCTACTTCTGCAGTTCATCTTAATTTGTTTTTAACTAAAATTAACTGCAAAGGTCTGCAAACAATTAATATATTGCACTTTTTCAGTTGCGATGTCCGCATCCAGGAAAGAACTTTTCGAGATTTGGCGTGGAGGAAACGGCACGAAAAACAAAAACTCTGCTGTTTTTACTCATATTTTAAACAAGTTTCAACTGAGTGAAGAGAAGGAGAATATTGACCACATGCATATCAAAAACATTGTGAAAAACTTAAACAGCAATTTTTCTGACAAGTGGAGAAAATGTAGCCGATCATTAGAAGTATTTTTAATGCGACATCAAGAATGGTTGGATGAGACTGTAGTTTTTAAATCTGATAGAACCCCAGAAGAACGGGGAAAAGGTCGACCGTCAAAAGAATTTTGTGAAGTTGATAATCAATCCAAGAGACAGAAAATTGTACAATTGGTAGAAAGCTACTCGACAGAAGAATTATCATTTGCTACTAGCACTAGTTTAAGACAGTCTGGTAAAAGAGATGCTGCTCAAATGGTGCAACTTATTACAGCAGACACTCCAAAACCAGCAACTAATATTAAGAAAACTCTTTCCACGTCAACCGTATCAGCTCCAATAAAATATACACCAGACGAAGCTTTGGCCCTGTATGTTGACGGACGTTTTACAAAACAATCATATCAGCTAATGAAATGTGGAGCTAAAGCACGAAACGCCGATATTTATCCATCCTATAATATTTTAAAAAATGCAAAGGAAGCTTGTTATCCTGAAAAAGGAAGCATTATTTACCCCGAGACAATAGCTGAAGTAAGACTGCAGGCACTCGTTGACCATACGGCTAGAAGACTTATAATGACCCAAGAAGACCTGTTACAGCCAACAGCTTGCAATTTATCCCGAGGTCTTAATTTAATATATAAATGGGGTTGTGACGGAAGTGGGGGTCAGTCAATGTATAAACAGAAATTTGGAGAAAGCAGCAAATCGCAAACCGATTCCCATCTATTTGCTGTATGTCTTGTGCCTTTAAGATTACAGACACACGACAAGGAAATTTTATGGGACAATCCACGTCCTTCATCAACTAGATTCTGCCGACCAATTAAAATAATGTTTGAAAAAGAAACCAACGAATTAAGTAAAACAGAAATAGGAAACGTTGAAAACCAAATTAAAAACATTTTACCATCAAAGGTTGTTGTAGGAAATCAAACAATATTTATTAATCATTCTTTTCAATTGACAATGATAGACGGCAAAATTTTTGGAGCCATAACTGAATCATCAACACAAACTTGTGGTATATGTGGGGCAACACCAAAAATCATGAATAAACTAGATCAGATAATGAAACTAGTTCCAAATGAAAAACAATATAATTTTGGATTATCCACGTTGCATGCTTGGACAAGATGTTTAGAAACTGTACTGCATATATCCTATCGCCTAAGTGTTAAGAAATGGCAAATTAGAGGTGACAAGGACAAAAACGCAGTAAAAGAAAAGAAACAAATTGTTCAAGCAAATTTGAAGAGTAGAATGGGGTTACTGGTGGATATACCGAAACCTGGTTTCGGAACCACCAATGATGGGAATACTGGCAGGCGTTTTTTTAAAAATCCATGTCTGACATCATCCATTACTGGCGTTGACGAAGACCTTATAAACCGCTTTTCCATTATTCTTCGGACGCTATCTTCTGGATACGCGATCAACAGTGATGCTTTCCAAGAATATGCGATAGACACGGCTATAAAATTTGTAACGTTATATCCATGGTATTATATGCCATCGAGTATTCATAAGATTTTAATCCATGGAGCAAGCATTATAAAAAATGCTGTTCTTCCTATAGGAATGTTGTCGGAGGAAGCCCTGGAATCCAGAAATAAAGATTTCAAAAAATACAGAGAACTGCATACGCGGAAAATGTCTAGAAAAAAGACAATGGAAGATTTATTCCATGCATTATTTTTTTCTTCAGATCCAGTAATATCAACATTGTCAAAAAGCACATCAACTATCTGGAAAAAAGAAAATGTACTGGATAAAGATATCGCTAATTTATTAGCAGATCCAGAAGTTATATCGTTACATAAGCCTTCATCAGTCGATGATGACTCCGATAATTATTCTGATGATAACTCTTCAATTCTACAAGACTCAGAATCAGATACAGATTAGGGTTGAAACGTGTATATAATGTATATAAATGTATATAAAAGCGTATTAAGTATAAGTGCATGTATATAAAAAAGTGTATTGACATTGTATGATATTTTGTGAAGCAATATCATTGTATGAAGCAATATTAGTTCGGGTTTTCTTACTAATATAAATAAACAAATTATTTACATGGATTTTCGTACTTTCTATGACTATAAACACCCCTAAGTTCAATTTCTTCGAAGATGCTTTTTCTCTACAAAATCACATAATTCAAATGACAGCAAAAAGTGTAAAAAAATAATTTTGTGATTCAAATCACCATGAATTTGAAGATTGAAAATTCCCCTTTATAACGATCCCATAAAAGTTGACATAAGAAGCTGCCCCTGATGAGTATGATTTTTTATTAGCTAGAATCGCCGTTTGGCCCACTGTGCGGTGGCGCCGCACAGTGGGCCGGATTCACTTATGTTGCGCCATTTGGGTCTTTTTTTTAACACATCGGAATGCCATTGATACCAAAAAATAGGAAAAAAATATTCCTTTCTAATGATGTATAATATAATATTTTTGACACTTATTTATTTATTTATTTTTCATTATTTTAATCAAAATTTTGAAAAAAAAAATTTGAAAACTATTCATTTGGTACTTTATTTAATGCCCTTTTCAGTGATTATAGGGAATGTTGGGGAACTTTCCGTTTTCAAGTTATAAGGAAAAGTCGAAAAATAAAGGAATGCGGTCAAATATCGTTTTGTTTAAATTGAAGGCGAATCCTTTGCGCTAAACATCGTCTTCTATTAGTAATTAATGTAAACAATTTATTAAAAAATAATTCTGAAAACAGTCAGTAAAATTGCGACATTTCTTAAAATTGACAAGGAATATCTTTCAAGTCCCAACGAGTCCCGTATTTTTACAAGGGGGAATCTTTTCAGTGCACCTTCCTCTATACAATCACGCAAGAATCACTTCCACCTTCGTCCGGTTTCGAGAAATATTTCGGTTTGAACTTATCAGCGTCGCGTCCTTTTCTTCACGTTCATGCGTTGCATCCTTCTCCGAAGGAATTGTTTAGATTATCGGCACTTGAAGTGTTTATGCTATGATGTAGATAAGCCTTCGACTTGGTCCTGTATTTTCCATTTCCAATCAGTTGAAACTGAACCAGCAGAGACTGCACAGTGACGTTTTCAAACCATTTCCAACAGATTTGAAAGTTGCATTCTAATTTTTATAAGTTTTTATCACTTTAAATTTTATTTTGTTCAGTTTGTGTTTAATATATTATATATGTGTATATCTTAGTGTGTTTAGTGTATATTAATGCGTTAGTGTATAGTATATATATATATATATATCTTTCGTTTAGTTAAGTTGAAGATATAGTTAAATTCTATTTTCTTTTAAATCTATACCACATTTCATCTCATTTGTATTTGATAAGTAATTTGTTACATGATCTATTTCTAAAGCATCTTCTATTTCTCACGTGCAACGTTTCCATTATTCAGACTCTTAATTATTTGAAAAGTATGGAAGCATTTCGTAAGCATAAGGACTTATACTTGCTACTAAGTAATGCGTCACAAGATATGGGAAATTACTTACTTTTGTATAAAAAAATAAGTGAGAAGATTCAGCTTTCACCACAAAATTTGAGATTATTAAAAACTGCATTGAAAAAATTTGCTTGGAAATTGAAGCATAGGTGGGTTCAGTCTCATTATAAAAAAACCTCATTTTTAAAACGTAATAAAGAATGGTTAGAAAAAGATTTTGTTTACCCGAATGCAATTAGAGAATTATTTTTTTAATTTTCAGTTCCAATTTCATTATGATATTTTGTAGGACTCAAGTGTTATAAAAACATGTCGTCGCATGAACGTGAAGAAAAGGACGCGACGCTGATGAGTTCAAACCGAAATATTTCTCGAAACCGGACGAAGGTGGAAGTGATTCTTGCGTGATTGTATAAAGGAAGGTGCACTGAAAAGATTCCCCCTTGTAAAAATACGGGACTCGTTGGGACTTGAAAGATATTCCTTGTCAATTTTAAGAAATGTCGCAATTTTACTGACTGTTTTCAGAATTTTTTTTTAATAAATTGTTTACATTAATTACTAATAGAAGATGATGTTTAGCGCAAAGGATTCGCCTTCAATTTAAACAAAACGATATTTGACCGCATTCCTTTATTTTTCGACTTTTCCTTATAACTTGAAAACGAAAAGTTTCCCCAACATTCCCTATAATCACTGAAAAGGGCATTAAATAAAGTACCAAATGAATAGTTTTCAAATTTTTTTTTTCAAAATTTTGATTAAAAAAACGAAAAATAAATAAATAAATATTTGTCAAAAATATTATATTATACATCATTAGAAAGGAATATTTTTTTCCTATTTTTTGGTATCAATGGTATTCCGATGTGTTAAAAAAAAGACCCAAATGGCGCAACATAAGTGAATCCGGCCCACTGTGCGCCGTTGCGTTTCCCATTTTGGCGTTGATTGGTTTGACGTCACCGCGTCATCGCGCGCATGCGTGGAGTTCCCCCACCGCTATTCCTGATACGGGCGCACGGGATTTCCGCCAAACCCTGTGCATACCAACTTAAAACAGAAAACCGCTGATAACACCCTGCTGCTTATGCGACATCACTGTAGGTAGCTTTGCATACCAACTACAATATCTCCAGCTGCTGGCCTAACACGCGCACTCCTTGAAAGGCAGAAAAGAATGATATATGTGATCTGTGTGTGGAGCAGTTGCGTTAAAGACATCGCGAATCGACGCTAATCTTGCAATTTCGTTAAAAAAAGCCATACCAAACGAACGACCATTGTCGCTGCATAAACTGCGAGGAGATAGTCCCGTAACGAGGTTAAGGATTATCCAGGCGACGTCGCCTGTTTCTCGTTTATCCCCCGTTCATTTCGCCCAAGAGCCCAGCGATTTCACGCGAACCGCAGAATATTCGTTGCTTACTGCGAGACAGTTATATAATACCGCGCCATCCGCACGAAGAAAATGAGATTTTGGGGACTTTAATTACCGGCTGGGAGCAGGGAGCATGAGCAGAGTGCTCTTCGTTGGTTGGCGGTCTTGTTTTTATATCTTTGCGCGATACGAATGAAGCGGAGGATCCATTTGAAAGTATTTTTTATACTTGTGAACGAAACTCAAGAAATCATTAGTTGATAAAGAAATTAATTGAAAGAATTATAATATAATTGTGCGGCGTTCCGTTTCAAAAGTTGTTGTACTGCGTGCACTACAGTGGCTGTTCTATTTCCCTGGAACAAAAAAGAACAAAAATATTTTTTTTTTAGGAAATTTTGCAGATAATGAAGCTCGATTCGGAGGAGAACTGCAAAATTCCCAAAATGTCGGCAGGTTGAAGGAAAGTATCATTTCATCAAAATGGATACTCTTTTTGCCGCCATTTGGTGAATTTTGCAGTTTTCCATTATCTGTGCAATTTCCTAAAAAAAAAATATTTTTGCTTTTTTTGCTTCAGGGAAATAGGACAGCCACTATGGTGCACGCAGCATAGTAACTTTTGAAACGGAGCGCCGCACAATTATATAATAATTCTTTGAATTAATTTTTTTTTATCAACTAATGATTTTTGGAGTTTTGTTCACAAGTATAAAAAATACTCACAATTTGAAATAAATTCTCTACCTAGTTTCCGAAAAAAAACTCACAAATTTTCATATGAATTTGCCCTTGTTGATTGGGGTTTCCCCGTTAAAATCGCAACGGAAACTAAGGAAAGCCATTTGAACAGCAGCTGAGAACTTCAGAGTTGTCCCTAGTATATGTCACGTACGTGATGAATGATGAAGATTTGTAATGAGACGTTACAGAAATGATAAATCAGTATTATTTGACTGGAACAGAGAAGCAACGCGTAATTAAAATCATCAGATGGAAAAAGAAGAGTAAACATTGCCAAAGTATGTATCCTCAGTCGGTGTATAATAATAAAAATCGCGAAATTCAAATTTTCAAGAGAATAATGATATTAAAAAATCACTGCGAAGCTGTAAACCTTGAAAAGTCCAATCCAAATACATATGTAGACCTTGGAATTGTAAGAACCAATCCGTTTTGTAATGCTACACAGATCAAGAATCATTTCTATTTCGGAGAAATCGATAGCATGAAAAGATGTCTTCATTGGTGACATATGTAAGACGTTCGGAAGACCTGTATAAAACGTGAAAACTTCATTTGCAGACGTCTTAAAGACGTCTTTAAGATGTCTTTAAGATGTCTTTAAGATGTCTTTAAGATGTCTTTAAGATGTCTTTAAGATGTCTTTAAGATGTCTTTAAGGGGGGCCACTCAAGTGAAAATGAACTACCAGTAATTTTACAGATAAAAATTTGAAAATATTTATATCCATATTATTTTTTACGCTGAAATGAATTATGTAAGAATTAATACAGTGACATTTTTTTTCAAAAATTAAAAAAAAAAATTTCGAAAAAATTATTCGATTGTAAAATCCATACCCCTATTTCTGTAGAATTGTATACAAAGACTGCAAAAAAAAATTCAGCTCGAAAACTTCATTTTTGTCGGAGTTATAAAGTTTTTTGTTTTGGCGCAGTAACTAAAACGCTTCGTACGTTGGACCGACCAAAATGAACTACCAGTTATTTTACAGATAAAAATTTGAAAATATGTATATCCATATGATTTTTTACGCTGAAATGAATTATGTAAGAGTTAATAAAGTGACATTTTTTTTAAATTTAAAAAAAAAAATTCGAAAAAATTATTCGATTGCAAAATCCATACCCCTATCTCTGTAGTATTGTATGCCAAGCCTGCAAAAAAAAATTCAACTCGAAAACTTCATTTTTGTCCGAATTATAAAGTTTTTATGTTTTGGGATAGTAACTGGACAACCATATGCAAATGAGCGAACAATCATTGAAAATTGTTCAAAACCGTCACAAAGTACGAGTACGCAGGTATAAACAGAAAGCCTCAGAAAGATACAAACGTGCAAGAAAAATGATACGAACTGCACAATCACGAAGAGAACAGGCATTGCAAGAAGAGGAAGGTCCAACGTACGGAGCAGGAGCGTTTTAGTTACTACGCCAAAACATAAAAACTTTATAACTCGGACAAAAATGAAGTTTTCGAGCTGAAATATTTTCTGCAGTCTTTGTATACAATACTACAGAGATAAGGGTATGGATTTTAAAATCGAATAATTTTTTCGATTTTTTTTTTTAAATTTTTGAAAAAAAATGTCACTGTATTAATTCTTACATAATTCATTTCAGCGTAAAAAATAATATGGAAATACATATTTTCAAATTTTTATCTGTAAAATAACTGGTAGTTCATTTTGGTCGGTCCAACGTACGAAGCAGGAGCGTTTTAGTTACTGCGCCAAAACAAAAAACTTTATAACTCCGACAAAAATGAAGTTTTCGAGCTGAATTTTTTTTTGCAGTCTTTGTATACAATTCTACAGAAATAAGGGTATGGATTTTACAATCGAATAATTTTTTCGAAAGTTTTTTTTTAAATTTTTGAAAAAAAATGTCACTGTATTAATTCTTACATAATTCATTTCAGCGTAAAAAATAATATGGATATAAATATTTTCAAATTTTTATCTGTAAAATTACTGGTAGTTCATTTTCACTTGAGTGACCCCCCTTAAGATGCCTTAAGATGTCTTTAAGATGTCTTTAAGATGTCTTTAAGATGTCTATGTGCTGTCTTCTAACAACATTGGAGCGTTAATACAACTAATTAGAGATAAGTGCAGTAAACATCGATTAAACGAATGTTTGGTTGTTCAAACAGCGTTTTCTCGCGAAGAAAAACAAGTGCCGATATAATCATTTCGCTCGTATTTTGGCTTCTCAGAAATCACTATTCGTCATTGGGTGCGTTCCGATTCGCGCATGGAGCGCATGATGCGCAGGAAGTTGCATAGAGATGTATGCCCTGTCGGCGCATGAAATTCCCTAGAATCCTTTGACTTCAGGTTGCATGATTTGTGGCGCCTTTTACAATCTTGATTGAGAGTGAAAGTGCAAAAATGTTGGCGATAGTAGTAGCAACAGCTATTACATTAATTAACGAGATTAACGATGACTTTGTGCTGATTTTACACAAAGGAGAAGGGATAAAAGTGGAGCTCATTTATTCAAACACCCGTTTCCAAGCGGGTATTGATTAATTTCTAAACTTCAAGTCCTCTCGTTAAAAGAATCTCTAACTATTTTCAAACCCCTCAGGTTTGCGCGGACTTCACTTTGTTTCCCTTTCCTATTACATTCGTGTGATCCGTTCCAATTCGCGCATTGAGCGCATGAAATTGGTGACATCGTACGATTCCCTAGAATTTCTCTCACTTGCCACCTTAGAGCATATAAACATGGAGGAAGCATGCAATAGGCGAAAATGTAGAGGGCGATAGAAAGAGAAAGATATACATGTGGGACACCCCCTCTCTTTCTAGCGCCAGGGGCGGCAGCGCTTTTTGTTGAAGGTCTATAATGGAACCCTAAGAAAAGTTAACTCAAAGTAAATACAATACAATATAACCCTAAGTACCCGAGAGGTTGTGGTTACCACCAAAATACTATTTAATTAGAAATGACACATAAAGTTCAGAACTGCTTAGCATGTTTTTGGAAGCATAAAAGTATGAATAATAAATAAATCTTAATATAAACTATCATAATAAATAAAATATAACCTAACGGGCATCGGTAACCGTGTATCATTTCGAGTGTTAAACAGAAAATATGTTTTGTGATGGTCGTACAAGCTAAGTACGGTGTACATTTCGCTTTTGCATCACATTTTAACCCTGGTTTGATTCCAGATGTTAATCTTTTTAATTTTTATAATTTTGGGTTTTCAAAGTTGTATTGCTATAATAAAAATATATAAATAAAAATATACTTAAATTATTATTATTTTAATGCGTTCACTGTTCAGAAGAATAAGAAGTGTTAAGTGTACTTTATACATGAAAAGAAAAAATTTAATGCAAGTGAATTAATTAATTGTTTATTCTTGTACATATAAAATTAAAACTATTTTTTATTCGTTGCGAAACAATATCATTTTTGTAAATACTCTTCTAATTTTCTTAGTTTTTTGCCTTTTCTGTGTTTCATAATAATTTACTCTTATCCTTAAATATTTAAATACGATTTGTTTTAGTATTAATATTCTATGTTCATCAGGATCATCTGAATGTTTAATTGGCAAAAGGGAATCTGGTATATTTTGTACAATACTGTTGCATAATTTTTTAAATATATCTTTTCTGGATTTATAAAAAGCCCTAAAATTTTTTTCAACTAGTTTACAAATTTTAATTATGTCTAAACAAGGTTTAATTAAGTTTCCTCTGTTTTTCCTCGCCAATAAAGTAGAATAATTTTCGTCGGAAGTTAATAGCACAGGACACACATAACATCTGGTTTTTTTTAAAACTGATCTTGTTACAAAACCTGCAAGATATACAACCACGTTATCTATATACTTTTTATTTGTTCCTTTGCCATAAAAATCTTCATGATCAGATAAATTGTTATATAGTCCAACTAAGTTGACACCATTGTTTAAAGAGTGGGAAGTTTCTGGTTTTTCCGGTAATACATGTAAAATGTTTGTATCATCTAATGATACGCAGTTGGCAGTGGCAGATTCCTTAACATCAGCATGCACCAATAGCTTCTTGAAAATACTAACAAATTGATAGCAGGTTGGGTTGTTACTGTAGCCTCCTTTGCTCCTGACAGCACTAAAGAAATTTTCCAGATGGTCTTGTGACAATTTATATGTTAGCAAGTAACCATTAAATGTTTGGACGTAAGTATTATATAGCCTCAAAATATTTTGTATTGAAATTATAGTGCCTAGAAAGCCAGTCTTTCTTCGAGACTTTATCACTAGCGTACCATCTTCTGTTTTTAAATTTTTGATATATTCAACAATATAATTAACTCTTTTTGTAATATCAGTTATATTATCATGATCTATTCCATTTTTAGATTTATTTTTGTTATAGTGCTCCCGCGAATTTAAAAGATCGAAAGCTTCGTTAATAATAGAACAAAATTTTGCTGTCCCTTCAACATTTTCCAATTCAAGAAGGTGCTCATCATCTTTCAAATATCGCATAGCGATGCTAACACTCTCGCTCAAAGTTTGCGTGGCTAAACGTACATTCGTTATATTTTGTTGAAAATTAAGGTGTTCTCTTCTGATTTTCGTGCCTGGATGAACTCCACCTTGTTCTTGAAAATCAACTAGACATTCTAAAAACCTCCATGAAATTAAATTATTATTGGCATCGTACATATTTTGTTTAGCTACAGTATTTCGGATTAATTTTAGGACATGACAACCATCACAAATTATATATATTGGTTTTTTGGATATAGGATGATAAAAGTGTGCCTCTGTTGGATTATCATCTGAAATTTTTGCTCCTAGTTCTTTGCACATATTAAAATTTGATTGTAATCCAATATAAACACTTCCATTATAAAACAATATAATGTAGGTATTTCGACGCTTTGCTCTTATCGCCGCTCTGATCGTTTATCGCAGCTCCAACATAAAAGTACTCTTAGGGTTCCATTATGGACCTTCAATAAAAAGCGCTGCCGCCCCTGGCGCTAGAAAGAGAGGGGGTGTCCCACATGTATATCTTTCTCTTTCTATCGCCCTCTACATTTTCGCCTATTGCATGCTTCCTTCATGTTTATATGCTCTAAGCTTGCCACCAATACGATGCCACTTGCGGTGCATGAGGCGCGCAGGAACAGATGCAACTCCGAATTCTTGCAGTTCCTGCGCGCTTCATGCACCGGAAGTGGCATTGTATTGGTGGCAAGTGAGAGAAATTCTAGGGAATCGTACGATGTCACCAATACGATGCCTCAATGCCTCATGCGCTCAATGCGCGAATCGGAACGCACCCATTGTATGTATGTACATCATGTGTCTTTAGTTAGTTCACCATTAGGCATTCACATTTTGATTTTGGTTTGTGACAAATGTAGTGTTTATATGAAAATTCCAGCAAAACAAAAACGCGTGTTATTGTACCTAACCCCGAACTTATCCGAAGCTAGAATTCATAACGAGCATAAAGCCGGGAATCCACCGAGAATCTGAGCTAAGCTATGCTATGCTGTGCTATGCTATGCTATGCTATGCTATGCTATGCTATGCTATGCTATGCTATGCTATGCTATGCTGTGCTGTGCTGTGCTGTGCTGTGCTGTGCTGTGCTGTGCTGTGCTATGCTATGCTATGCTATGCTATGCTATGCTATGCTATGCTATGCTATGCTATGCTATGCTATGCCATGCCATGCCATGCCATGCCATGCCATGCCATGCCATGCCATGCCATGCTATGCTATGCTATGCTATGCTATGCTATTCTATGCTATGCTATGCTATGTTTTAGCTTAGCTTTTAGTGGAAACGTGTCCATAAGAATGTATCGAAGCTATTTTTTTTAAAACGTAGCATAGCGCAGCATAGCGCAGCATAGCGCAGCACAGCGCAGCACAGCGCAGCACAGCGCAGCGTAGCGCAGCATAGCGCAGCATAGCGCAGCGTAGCGCAGCATAGCGCAGCGTAGCGCAGCATAGCGCAGCGTAGCGCAGCGTAGCGCAGCATAGCGCAGCGTAGCGCAGCATAGCGTAGCATAGCGTAGCATAGCGTAGCATAGCGTAGCATAGCGTAGCATAGCGTAGCATAGCGTAGCATAGCGTAGCATAGCGTAGCATAGCGTAGCATAGCGTAGCATAGCGTAGCATAGCGTAGCATAGCTTCCCGATGAATTCCCGGTTTAAAAGTCCAAAAAATCCATAAAGGAGAAACAGGAAGAAGACAAGGAGACTGGATAAAATTTGAAAGATATTGACTACACAATCGCAAGCATTTATTGCGTTAGAAGCAACTTGAAAAATACTATGAAGCTTAAACAGAAAGTTTAGCAACAGAAATAATGAAATCAAGACGAATATGTCAATTCGAGACTTGCAATTAGAAAGTTGGGATGCAAGAATGGAAATTTAAAAACGCTGTTAAATCTTTGTTTAAGGCCTGCTATTTTTCTTCAGTATCGAAGCACTTGGAAATGAATACTCTTTTCTTGCGCAGAAATCCAGGTATTCAATTATTTCCAAGCACCGTGTAATAAATTTGGAATATTGCCTATGTGTTTACAAAGTAAAAAGTAGGTAGATTGGACACTATAAACTAGTAAAACCATCTGTAAAACAGTTAGGACAAATAAATTATATTGTTTCTGGAACCCTACAAAACACATGGAACATTCTATTAAACTTTGCTTAAAATGTGAGATGCATGGCGGAGCTTCAAATATTTCAAAACACCCTGAAAAAAGAAAAATTGCCAGATAGGACATTTTAGTTAAAGAGGGTAGAATAGAATTCTATGAAAAAGATATGTTTGAAAAATTGTTTACGCGTTCTGAAATATTAGAAACACGTGACGTTAGGGTGTGTCGATTTTGTGGGTCAATTTAAAATTTTTTAAAATTTTAAAACGACTAGTGACAAAGTAATGCTGTTTTTAATCCTGAATCTGAAACTATCTTCGATAATTGATTTGAGTGAGGTTTAGCTACTTCAAATCACAGTTGAAGAAAGTGAAAATTAAGTAAGATTTAACTACAAATCAACAGACGCGGTCGCGTCTGGAAGCTAATTCCCTTTCCCCCTCTACCCATAGGCACACTGAGCGACCATGTCTCTATACACGAAAGATAGCGAAATTGACAGGTCGTCGGAGCTATTTTAGCCTTATTACCTTATTTTATGACATAGTCCCGGTGTTTTTACATGATTAAGCGAATCATTTATTTTTTTCGAACCCATATGTCGTTTTACTTAATGTATCAAGCTATTTGTCTAAAAGATATAAGATTTATTCTGAATTAATAGTTATCAAAATGTCACTTTTTTCATTAAGACGTTTCGTGACGTCACGTTTTACTTTTACAATTGACGCAGGTAGATGTCGCCTAGATAGCTTCCTGAAGTTATCCGGAATGGTTTTGCTGAAAATGCGGTTGCGCAGTTGACGAAAAATGCAAAAAGTCGCTGCGTTCGGGTCTCTAGTAAATGTCACCTAGCTGTCACTCAATTATAACCTGCCAACTGACAGTTATCAAAATGTTAGAAATATCACGATCACGAGTTTTTTTATCATATACCTAGGACACTGCCTCAATTATTAATTGCCTCAATTAACAAGGTAAGTCGGTAAAATTATTTAATAGACTTTTTTTGTTCAGCTTATAGAACCCAAAATATTTAATAGACTTTTTATGTAGAGCTGATAGAAACGAAGGAGACGTACAGACTTGGAACTTGTCCGGAGAAGGTTCGACAGAGAAGCATTTTCTTACGTGCAAATTTCTAGAAACTTGTCATTTAAGGTAAATCGACAACATATTATCAGTCACATTATTGAAGAAAGTACGCTGAAAACACATCTCCCTTGATACAAATATGTTTTTGTTGTATTATTTGTTATACAGTCACGGTCTATGTCCACTGATACTTAACGTATGACTTTCTTCTATCTTACGCCACTTTTATGAACTCTGGATGATTTTTTGGTTAATTAATTGTTTATTAATTTTTGTAGAAAATGCGGGAGGCCGCCCTACTTGATGGTGAGTTTTATTAACGATAAGCTTACAGAAGAATTGAATAATAATAAAAAAAATTATATATACATTTATTCAAATTCATTTTTCCAGACTCGAATGATGCCGAAATACTAATGGCAGCGAACAAGGTGCCGAGAACGGCGGCGTCGCCACCACCACCACAGCACCCGGCGACAAACGGTATTAATTCTTAATAATATTAATTAATACTTTTTATCTTTTAACAATATAATACAAATTGTTGACTTTAGCTTATATCAGGGGAGTCCAGGCCGGTTCGCTGTCGCTGGCAGCCGCAACTACGGCGCCGCCGCCGCCACCACCACAGGGCCCGGCCACGGCACATGGTATTATTTCTTAATACTTTAATTAAATACCTTTTTATGTTTTTACAATATAAAAATTGTTCGGTTTAGCCTATATCAGGAGAGGCGAACATTTTTATCTGCGCGTGCCAAAAATGTATAAATTATTATAATATAATTGCTGACGTTTATTACTAACTAATTACAGGGGGATACACGTCGAAGCGTCATAAGAGGAGCGGCTGGAGGGTGCGGGCCCGTCAAGAGCATTGGGCCACCCTCCAGGCGGTACGGGCACAAGCCGTCAGCCTCCGCTCGCAGGCGAGTACCCTGCGAGATAAGTGAAGACCCAGAGCCGTGGCCGCGGCCGCGGCGGCCTATTTTGTAAATAAACAATTGTAAATAAATAGTTCCATTAAAATTATAATTAATATATACCTAATTTAAAATCGTTTAATTTATAATAATATAATACTATGTTCCAATTTTTTTTCTCCTTGAAATTATTCATTTTTCCTTTGCAATCTTTAATGCTGCCAAAAGTCATCCTTTCTTGTTTGAGAACACCTTCAATGTTTTATTTTTTTTTCTATTCGTTCGTAACGAATCATTTCTCGATATAAATTGTGTATTTACGGAACTCGTGATGCGACTAGCAACCCGAACGCAGCGGCTTTTTGTCTTTTTCGTAAAACCGCGAGTGACTGATTTTAAGTCGTTTGGATTTGTGGTTATGGGTAATATTTTTATTGATTATTGCTGACTGGGTACAATTTTCACCTCCACGGGGTCCTTTCCGTCAACCTTTTCCAGAAATAATGTCACTCCTCTGCCCTACCCCCCTCAAATACATGAAAAAGTCCAGGACAAAAAACAGTATTATTTGTACTTCTACGTTAGATTCAGCTGTATGTATGATCCGAATAAATAAGGCTGGCGGCGTAACCAAAAGGCGATGGTACAGAAAACTTGATAAGATCAACACAACAAAAATTCACAAATTATGAAAAAAGTGATGAAATCCCCCCCCATAAACATGACTCATGTATGAAAGAAGCTAATTCCCTTTAATTCACGAAAAAAGTTCACATGCAAAGATTGTGAAATCAACTTTGCTAATTCCAAATGTATTCTCGTTCTGCGCTCGAACACTGATTCCTCTGTCACTTTTTATACTTGACATTCCTTTATTGGCCACAAATCAATTCAGTGCTCAGATTTTCAGCTTCGGTTTTAAGGAATTAGCGGGCGTTGTATAAGAAAAAGCTATGAAGTCGACTGAAAAAAAATGTTTCATATTCTCCGCATCTCTCTTACAGCGTATTCGGACGGTCGCAATGGTGCGCACTGGGTGCGAATTTTCACCAATTGGAAGCGAAAAAGTTCGCATTCAGTGCGCACTAGTGCAGGTTGCCGAATGTGCTATTATTAATCTATTACCGACTTTGATTCGTTTAAATTAGTCTCTACCAAGTTTTTATTATCTTCATACGACATTTTTAACAGAAGATGTCCCTCTTATAAAAGTTATTGTGTCAACTGCAGGCCTCTCCTACTTCATAGCTTTTTCTTATACAACGCCCGCTAATTCCTTAAAACCGAAGCTGAAAATCTGAGCACTGAATTGATTTGTGGCCAATAAAGGAATGTCAAGTATAAAAAGTGACAGAGGAATCAGTGTTCGAGCGCAGAACGAGAATACATTTGGAATTAGCAAAGTTGATTTCACAATCTTTGCATGTGAACTTTTTTCGTGAATTAAAGGGAATTAGCTTCTTTCATACATGAGTCATGTTTATGGGGGTTACATATTCATATAATGCTTAAAGCGAGTCTTGCTTACATAAAAGCATGAAAATGAGAATAAAAATATGTGGAAATTAGTATTTATTACATTCACATGAAAATGTATGAAAATTTGAATTTAGTACAAAATGAAAATATATGTAACTTTAGCAACAGATCTAGCCATATGTCATCTATGTAGTAAATTTAATGCTATTTAACAAAGTCCACCAAAGAAGCGATATCTTGTTTCTTTCTGTTGCAGTTCATAAGCTCATTTATTAACATTTTTTTTAATAATTTCAGTAATTTTCGTATTTTTCTATAACTTCAAATGAAATTCCAACTAGGCAAATAATGTCTTACACAAAATTTAAAGGTTGTGTTTAATCGTAAACCTGAAATTGTACCGTTTATCCGCTAGTCGTTTTTAAAATTAAAACATTGAAAAAATTGACACACCTTAACGTGACGTGTGGTAAAATATGTACTTATGAGCGCAATGTGCATGCTTTTTGTGTTTTCCACAATGTATCATAGGTACACAAGAATGAATAAAACATATTGTACTTTGTTTCTTAACTTTTTTTTAATAAACCTGTATAGCATATTGGATTTTTGGTTGCGCTTATTAAATCTTCATTCAAGCTTCAAACGAATCGCCGTCTCTTAGTCTATCCCATGCTTAAATAGGTTTTCGCAACCGTTTGCCAGCAATTTAAATATTTGAGATTGTCGACATTCTTCAAATAACCGAAATTAAATAATGGACGAAATTACGTTTTACTGTCGCGCGCCACTAGGGAAATCCCCGGGCACGCGCACCAGCAGCGTGATTTCAGGAGTCCTCATATTTAAACTCCTCCATCTAGATCGCCATTTACTATCTACATTAGCTCTGTCTCATTGTTAGATCGTCAAACCGTAGACAGCTAATATACAGGGTGAGTCGCGAGAAACGGGTCACCTACACATTTCTGTTGGGGTTGAAGACAGGAGAAAATGTCAAAAGTGAGACTTGCACTGTTCAAGGGGTCAAATATTGTGATATAAACAGATCTTCTGATTGACGTTATCTTCAAGGTTTTTTCAAGGTCATCGGTGGTTTTTTTAAATGGCAGCATGTATTTTTAATTTCGTAGCGTGGTAGCTGATGGCAAGGCGAGTTCAACGACACAGGATACTGTGACCTTGAAATGACCTTGGACTTAGAAATGATTAGACCCGTCAAATAATTAGGTCTCGTGCATCCATTTCATCGGAATCGATCGAAAGAGCACTTCAAACTCTTGCAGAACGTTGAGCTACCTGCATTACTGTTGAAATAAAATATTTAAATGGTAAATTTCCGAGTCCAAGGTCATTTCAAGGTCACAGTATCCTATGTCGTCGAACTTGCGTTGACATCCGCCACTACGCTACGAAGTTAAAAATACATGTTGCTACTTAAACAACCATCGATGACCTTCAAACAACCTTGAAGATAGCGTCAGTCAGAAGATCTGGTTGTATCACCGCATTTGCACCCTTGAACAATACAAGTTTCCTCTTTGACATCTTCTCCTACCTTCAATTCTAACAGAGGTGTTTAGGTGTGCTGTTTCTCGCAACTTTCATAGCAATAATAACAATAAATCTGGTTAACAGTAAAAGAATTTTAAAACTTCAGAGTTTACAATTCAGAATGCATAGGGTGACTGTACCTAATATCGCCAGTGTTCCTAATATCGCCACTCGCTATATCTCTTAAGGCAGGATACCACCTTTGACTGCGATTTTGGAGGCGTTTTTCATGAATTTTTTTTGCATACAAAGAATGCGCAGAAACAAAATCGGTTTCAGTCATTCATTAATGTAACTTTAATCTGTAATTACACATTTTTTGAAACTGAAAAAGTGAAAAATAATCTCTTGTAGGTGGCGCCAAAATACACTCCTTTGGAGGAACATCGTTAGACGGCGTGTCAAATTCCGCTTTGTACGTGGCTCTTAGAAAAAAAACTAAAGAATGTTCCTATTGGCAACAATATTTTTTAATGCTGTACGTAGGGATTTT
Organism: Andrena praecox; assembly: GCA_963932275.1. Taxonomy (NCBI): domain Eukaryota; kingdom Metazoa; phylum Arthropoda; class Insecta; order Hymenoptera; family Andrenidae; genus Andrena; species Andrena praecox. Next base: position 45,408,026 of record OZ010729.1, on the reverse strand, counting down.
ACGAAATTTCGATTTTTAAGAAAATGGCGGCCATTTGAACAAAAAGGTCAATTTTTTTAGGGTAAAAAAGTTTAAAGAAGTTTATAGAATTGCGCACCAAAAGAAAAATAACAACGCTACAGCAAAAGTCCTACGTACATCGTTAGATTACACCACGGGGAAGAATTGTGCAAAGTTTCAAGTCAATCGGATGAAAATTATAGGAGTAATCTGACACGCCGATTTGGAAAACATCGTTTCGAGAAAAACGCGTTTAAAGTTTTATATAGATTTATATATCTGTTCCAATCCGGTTTTTACACAAGAAAAAGGTTCCGGTCACCTTTCTAATGAATGAATTTCGATTCTATACACTTGAAAGAGTACTTTGAGAACAAAAAAAATTTTCAATTTTTTTTAAGTGCGAAGGTGGTATCCTGCCTTAAAGTAAGCTCTAAAATTCATCGGTTATGCATTGAATTAGTACCTAAACATATGTAGGAAGACATACTATAATTGCAGCATCATGTGATCAACAATTACAGAAAGGGAATATTTTTAGAGAATCTTAATAATGTAAAAATTTATTGGACTATCACAATTTTACGTCACATTTGGAGAAGGTAAGTCTAATAAATCTGTGAATGCAAGAATATCTACTAGAAATACCTAATTAATGATGTACTTAAGAAATGAAATCTATTCAAATATTTTTCATAATGAAAATAGCGTTTTTCTTTTAGCAGTATGCGTGTTCTCAATACCGCCTACCGGAGAACAATGGTTTCGATGTAATGCTTGTTACAGGTGAGGTCACGAAATGTGCGGAGCAACCGAAATAAAATTTATTTGTCCAATATGTACATCGGAACGTAAAAAATAAAATATTTTACAAATCTATATTTTCAATTTTCTATCTTATTCTAATAAAAATGAAATCAAAGATGGATAAAAAGACATTTATAGAGCAAGAAATAATAAAAGCACATGTGAAAATGACTTTAAAAACTCACATATATATGAATTAATCAATATTTCTTGAGTAGGCGATATTAGGTACACTTTTTTCAGGACCCGATTTTTGCATGTCTTGCGTTTTTTGAGTCCTAATTAACAATTTGTAGGTTTCAACGATTCTAACATATGCTACATGAAAGATGAATAATTTCTCTTTACTTTGAAACGAACTGCATGGAAAAATATCAATTATTATTCAATCGACAGCGATTTAACTTTTGCCTGGCGATATTAGGTACAGTCACCCTAATGTACGAAAATTCAACTGCAATCATTTCGAAAGTTTACACAGGTACTTAATGTGTAAAAGTAGATACATTTCATTCGAAAATTCGACAAATTTTAAATATTATTGTTTATTCATTTATTTAAACGGAATATGTAAAAGTCCTAAATTTTAAAGGTTATTTCTTTCGACATTGTTAAGGGCAGATAGCGACGAAATTATGGTCTTTGTTTCTATGGTTCTATATGACTTTTTTTTATGACAAATAGGCTACCGTGGTCTGAATTTTCAAAGGAACAAAGGTGGTAATGTTTGAATCTTTAATATGGAGTCGTATTTCCAGTATTGCATTTTCCATGTGTAACGTAGCGTAAGCAATGCAACGATTACCACCACATTGGCGTTTGAAATAAGCATTATCTGCTAATGCTGCGTTAGATTGTCTGTGTTCACTCGCTGAAACACAACGTAAGCAATACTAGTTAATCATTATATTGACGTCTGAAACAAGCCTTGCGTACTAACGCAGCAACTCGAATGCCTTCATTACCGATACGGTACACTTATTATAAGAAGTAGTTTTGCAAATTATTTAACCTGTTTTAAAGAATTAACCGTAAATTCTAAGATCCACAGGTGCGAAAATTGTGCAAAAATTGTGGAACGCTGTTAACATATTTTGACTATAGTGTGGTATCTGGCGTACAATGTGGTAGTAACATTAACAAGTAACAACAGTATAAACGTCAGTCCAGCGGATTCCCTAAATTACAATTTTTGAAATAAAAAAACACGTCATAAAATACTGAACAAGATGATAATGTGGGTAATAAAGGTTCCTGTATATACTTTAAATTTTGAATCCATTTCCTATACTTGCTAAAAATAAATTAGAGATAAAATTGAAATCTAGCCCATGATTAAAAAAAAGATAGTATATAGGGTAATAAAAAGAGACATAAATATAAAAGCAACAGAAAATAGCCACGGACAGTGCTTAAACGTAGTAACTTCAATTCAGTATCGTTCCATGTGCCATGCGCAGTGCGTCTACAGCGATACGATTCTGATGAAAATCGTTATAGGGTAAGCAGGCCAGTAGATGGACGGAGCGTTGGTTAATCGTTAATATTGAAAGAACTAGAGTTTTAATCTATATTATTGTTTTTTATTTTGTAGAAAAAACGTTTGTTGTTTTATAAAAAAAAAAATTTGTATGCGAAAAATGTATTTGTATGTACGATTTTACGCCACCATGCGCGAGTCACTCTTTTATTATTAGCTATTGCTCAGCATAGCATCGCGTGCCTTAAAGTTAATAAAAAACGTATTTGGATGAATCGTAAAGAGGTATGTAATAGATGATTGCATTCTAATATTGACAATTTATAAATAAACGCGCGAAGAAAGAAAAATAAAACGATAGAACTTATAAAAATGACTGTCCATGTACTGATATGGATTTTCTAACCTGAACGCAGTAGATGGACAGGATGGCATTAAACCTTTTGAAGCCGTTTTTTTTTTAATAAACAAACAGTTTTCACATTTACTTGTAGGTATCTTATTTTTCTTTTTTTATTTAGATGGCAAGCATTAAAAAAAATATACCGTACATCAATATACATGTAATGATCTAAATAGAGCCTTGGATGATATTAGAAAAGGAACGAGTGGATATATATTTTTACTTTGTGCCACTAAGAAAATGTTAAAAAGGTTACATATCCAATCTGGGACACTTTCGGAGACAGTTTTCAATGCGGGACAAACAATTCAAATCCGGGACAGTCCCACACGATCCGGAACGTCTGGCCACTTTAGGCTAGACATAACCACACTTTATTTGCGGCCTGGGCCCATAACCTGTTGCACCGTTTTCTGGCAATGAAGACTCCATACGTTTTTAGTTTTGATGAAATAAACTATATTTTAACAAAAAATAACTTAAGGGGGAACACCACTGTGACGGCCGGAAAAATGAGCCCATTTTTAAGATTTTTTTTAGGAATAACTTACAGTTTTATTATAAAATTGTTATTACCTATCTTTAGAACAATGTCTTAAGAGACTATAAAAAACAAAAGTAATAGAAAAACATGCATAGATTTCCATATACAGTTAATCTCCTACACCCCTCACAAGAAAAACATAGGTCGCTTATCGAAACGATATCTCTGGAACGGCAACTCTGAAATCAAATTTTTTTTTTAATATAATCGGTATGAGTGTAGTTTCCGTTGTGCGTACCGATTTTTAAAAAAAATTATTTTTGTAAAAACGGTGCGCTTGGGAAGAAAAAGTTTCGAAAATCGGCAAAAAAATTGATAGTTTTTCGAGCGTATTTCAAAAAATATGTTTTCGATCAAAAAATCGGTACGCACAACGGAAACTACACTCATACCGATTATATTAAAAAAAAAAATTTGATTTCAGAGTTGCCGTTCCAGAGATATCGTTTCGATAAGCGACCTATGTTTTTCTTGTGAGGGGTGTAGGAGATTAACTGTATATGGAAATCTATGCATGTTTTTCTATTACTTTTTTTTTATAGTCTCTTAAGACATTGTTCTAAAGATAGGTAATAACAATTTTATAATAAAACTGTAAGTTATTCGTTAAAAAAAATCTTAAAAATGGGCTCATTTTTCCGGCCGTCACAGTGGTGTTCCCCCTTAATCTAGGTACCTACTATAGCAAATAAATCTTTTACTCGTCTAGCCAGACACCCGTCCATCTATTGTTTCTGAACTGTCCATCTGCTATCCCTATCGTCCATCTACTTGTGATACGGGCTATGAGTAGAATTTTCATCATTTTATCCTTAAATACATTAATTTTTTTACTTGCAGTTATTTTTTTCTTTAAATTTGTACATTTTTACGTGCAAAGCTTTTGATTTTTTTTTTAATACAACAGATATTTCTAAGAAACACCTTGATGTAAACTTCGGAATCAGCTAAACTGTCCATCTACTGGCCTGCTTACCCTAAATGGTGAACGAAATATTTGTGAAGATGGATTAGCAGTCAAAGGATTAGAATCCTCCCAATGAACTTATTGGTTGTTTATTGAATAAGTCAAAAGAACCGCGAGAAGAAAGTGCGGTGAGATCGTACTGACGCACAGTGCGTTGATACATGGACAAAAATTGAAAAATCAAATATTTTGCAGGGTGATAATTATCATCTAATATTTACATCAAAATATTCAGGAATCGACTTCGGTTATGGTGGCTAGGTTAGCGTAGTTGTTTACGATGTTATTTACCATCGTAACCTGGAATCTAAGGACTTCAAGCGTCACTCGAAATTCATACGCGGTAGAGTTACTTTCTTTTTTTTCATTTAGACCTTCAGAATATTGATTATTCTTGGCTCACTTTATTAACCATGGATTCTAGTATTATGGGTATGTGTGCTTCAAAATTATTGTTTAGGCTTATGGCCTTACTGATCATTAGAAAACTTCTTAGTCCCGAAAATGAAAATTTTATTTCAACCGACTTTTTAAAAAATACGTAACAAAACGTATCCGTGATTTTTTTTATATTTGGTTCCCCTAACTTTATACTTTATGAAAATAACGCGCTTTTCTGCTACTACTTGCAATTATTTGAGAAATAAATTTTTTTAGGAAGAAGTGTGCACATCAAGAATTCTAATGTCTGTGAAATTATTATTATTATTAAACTATTATTAAACTAAATTAACAGATATTACTATTAAAAGTTTATAATAACAATATATTACGTTAACGTATTTAGAGTCTGCTTGTTTTTTTAGTCTAAATAAGCTTACATATTTAAAATATATTTTATGAAAAAATTCTAACTTCAAATGTACGTGTTAAAAATAATTTGATAAAAAAAAATTTTTGAACAAAAGTTAGTCAGTATTCAGTTGACAACAAATTGCAAAAGTAAATATTGATAAATAACTTTTTATTCGATAAAAAATCGAGATCACCTCAATTTTTTTTAATGCAACTGTATATTTTGTCTACACCAATCGATGCATCTATATATTCTGGTTAAAAAAGTATATAGGTCGAAAACTGATTAGTTCAGAAGTTATGATTTTTGTCCCGACTTCCCATTGATTCAACGCACTGTGTGACGTGTCGCACTACGATCAGAGAATACCTTGCTTCTGTGGGATTTAATGGTTTTGTCAACTAAAGAGAGTGTGGTAGAGGTGGACATACAATGCCATATACATATGATCAATTTATTGTTAGTAACAGCATCACGGCAACGACGGTGTACCCACGTGCCGCTGAATCTGCGAAAAACTTCTTCGAATTTTCATTCAATATTCCTTCAAAACTTTGCTTCGACATTCCACCAAAATATCATCCAATAATCCTTCAAATTTAAATCCTACAATAATTCTATCTTACAGTCTCTTCAATCCCATTCAATCGAAATTTCATTCCACAACGTTATAAAATTCTATCCCACCGTTTCAAATTAATATCCTTTGATTCCATTTAAATAAAAAGCACGTGGCGCATTAAATTTCATACATCAAAAACTGTCGTACTCGGAAATGAGTAATTCATTAAACGTCCGCCGCTAATTCATCACCCGAAATTACGCAATCCGCTTAACCGAGAATTCTACGGCCTGCAGGCTACTTGCGAAATTGTTGTTCAAGTGTCACGTTCTCCGGCCCGCCGCCAGCAATTTCGGCGAAACCTCCGCGGGCTAATCTAACGACACCTCATGCGTTAATTCGTAATTACTGTTCGAATTACAGGGAGGACAGCGTGCGGGGCCGATGTTATTAAGGGGTCCCGTAACTCTCGTCGTTCGTGAAAAAATGATTCTATACACTCATGCTTCGTGTTGCATTATAACGTTACCAATTTAGAAAATAAATTAAACAACATTTATTAACCGACATTTCATATAATTAGGCTCCGAATGGGAATCAAAATGGTTCGCATTCGGGCAGATATGTCGCTTCAAAATTCCTATGCAAAATGTAGCGGGGACACGGCAATGGGTAAGTATTGTGTCGGTCGAACAATTGGTCTGAAGTAATAAAGATAATTAAGGATACAAAACAAAATATAATAAAATTTTACATCCTTTACGTGCTTTACGATAATGTATTGTATTCCTGAGGCTCCCGTTCCCCACGCGTAACGAGTCCAATATATCTAGTTTTTATTAAAAAGTCGAAATTGAAAAATTCAAAGGATCCATATTTTACAGTTTGGTTGTAGTTTACGTTGGCAAATTTACGCCGAAATGGATCGACAATCTATAAGAAACACGAGTGAAAAATGCATACCTTTTAATATATTGTTTAAACAAATTGACGTTGTTACATGGGCTCTTCCGGTCCATCTTGCTGTCCTCGCGTTGCTTTCCTTCGAATCGGTGTGGCAGTCAGGTCGCCGAACCATCGTTGTAAGCACAACGTGACCGTTGACGGCCCGGGCCCCGATATTTCCTAATAAGGAGCGATCGACAGGTGCCGACGGGAAATAAGGGCGATTTCCCCCATCGATTTCGAGAGCGCGAGGCGCGGTCCTCAACCGCGAGACTTCGTAGCGACAGTCGTGTTTGAGAGTTCGAATTGGGAAGTATCTGCGGCGAGTCGTGCCGTCAAGAGATCGCGTTTTCGACTCCGTGTCTATCTCGCGAATAGACACACCGAGAAACGGCACGCGCCGATCGGACCACCGCGAGCGCGACGACGAGCGACGGAGAGAGAGCGCGATACAACAGACGGCAGGGACTTCCCTGTGTTATCAGAGGAGGCGAGCGAGCGAACACGATCTGCGACAGGTTCATCGACTTTCTTGCGTCACCACAGACGGAGCGCCGTCTCTAGGGCATGTAGCTATTTGCTTCTATTAGAATATACCATATATTATTATTGTTCCTCGAAATCCCATTGCAAAATCTTATTTAAACCCCTTTCATCTTCCTCTTCCCTGGTAAGTATAGTCAAGGCGTGCTTTAGCACCTTAACAGAGCAAGAACCCGGCAGCTCATTCCAACCGCTCGGGGTGATCTGTAGAAGGTCCCTTCAGGACGTAACAACGCAACAAGCATGCAGCCGGATATGAAGTGCTTCAGGGTGCGGGAATATTACAACTGAGGAGGAATTGTCAGGCCAAAATCGGAACCGATCAGATCTGGGCATCCGGAATCGACACCGAGGCATTAACAACCATCTACCAACCATCCACTGGCATAAACATTTCGGAAATCCTATCAACACACACGGAACATCACGTGAACATATTGACCGACCACCAGGAAACGGAACCTCAGGTGACCCTTCAAGATGCCCATGCGAAACAAACGCGATCGCACTGGAGGAGATAGGGAGATAGGTGAGGGAGATAGCCACCCATCACCGAAAAGAAAATCTTACGGCCTATGTCACCTATGGGCTGCCAGGATTTGGATGAATTTTCATCCTCCTCCTTATCGTCGGGATTGGATACCGTTTCTGGAGGGCACGCAGAGCTCAACATCGCGAGCCCCTAATACAAGAAGCAAAGGTCGATATAGAACTGGTATGAACCTAACTGGAACCGTCCCCTCGGTATTACATCTTTTCCTCGCGACCTGCCCGTTATACCGTCCACCAGGACAAGAAAGAGAACCCACATAGAACGAGCGAGAAGTGTAGGCGAATTAGTAGCGACTTGGCAGCGGGGAGAGTCTTGGCCGATGCCGCGAGTCCCAGGCGCAGTCTGGCCATTCGGCCTGCGAGCTTACATACCGTTAGAGAACGGTGGTTCCCCCAGGGCTGACCGCGCCGTCCAGCGCAACCGCACCTCTTTTGTCCTGCGCTGCCACGAGGTTGGAGCAGTGTTCACGGGAAAAGGCCTGATAGCTCTCGGCTACCCTCTGTTGCGCATGCCCGCGACGAGCTGTGACGTCAAACCAATCAACGCCAAGCTGGGAAACGAAGCCAGCCACTGGCGTCTATTCGGTTCGTTTCCCAGCTTGGCGTTGATTGGTTTGACGTCACAGCTCGTCGCGGGCATGCGCAACAGAGGGTAGCCGAGAGCTATCAGGCCTTTTCCCGTGAACACTGGGTTGGAGGGCCTCCCTATTATAGGAGGTACGACTTGCCACCCGGCTGCAAGGACCGTACTAACTTCCCCGCACGGCCCAGGAAGAAGGGCCTCCTCTAGAGGAGGAAATGACTTTAGATGGCCGACTCGTCAGGCTGCGCATTAACCCTTCAGTGTGGTATGACGAGCAGGGCTCCTCATAGGAAAACTGTCCGCAACGGCGGTATGACGAGCACCGTTCGTCAAGGGACGTGAAGCGGAGGCGTAGCTAGTAGGGCTTGGGCTAAGGTCTATTGGACACCCGAATTAGAGGCGTGCTATGCTCTTTTCATATACATTCTGTAGGCCTTGGGAAGGAAATATTGCCGTGAAGAGGGCCTCTTCAAGAGAGTGGCCGTTTGGGAGGGATGTAAGTCCGATTGGTTAGATTAGGAAGTGTGACAATACTTCTTCAGGTCTACTATGCAGTAACGCCTTAACAGCAGGGGTCAAGGTTTCGACCAATGCCATTCATCCTACAGCTAGGTACTGCTCTGGGCAGAAAGCCTCCACGCTGAAGGGTTAACCCGCCCGTATTCTACCCCGTTTCTCGGGTACGTGTCCGCTTTTTATAGGCCCGGGCCAGCTTGCGGACAGACCGTACAGCGAGAAGTGTAGCGGGTTCCGAGCCATACTTCGAAGTATTCTAGGCCATAGTTTGCTGATAGCAACGAAAGACCCCACGCGTTATCCTTACAACCGAACCCCGCAATGCGCTCTGCTGCGAGAATTTAGATGGTAGGGATAATAGCATATAAGCATCAATCATGCGAGCGAGTCACAGTCGCCCCGAATTATCTAATAGTTCACTGACTGTTTTAATCTCTGCAGTGGAAAGACTTATCTTCAACGACAAGCGATATTAACGTTCTTCACTGACGGAGGCCGTCCTTCCTCGCCACCTACACGCGTCCTTCAGCAGGCGACTGTGTCTAAGACCAAGGAGGAATTTCGATGGCATGGAGGGACAAGCGGATTGTGCTGGTGCCCGGGACCGCATGGGATCGTCACCGAATACCGTCGTACCCCCGTGCATTGGCTGGCGAAGGAAGAGACCGCAGTGGCGTTGACCAAGTGTGCGTGGTGCCGAGACCGGCATCTCCTGTGGACGACACCCGAATACTGCAAGGGGTGCATCCGGGCGTTCTTGGATACTAACCCCCGGTATCTCCCGGCATTTCCTGTGCTGCAAGTACCAAGACCGTGGGAGCCGCGGCACTGTTGTGGAAGGCGCCTGGGTCGAGATTATCCCTGAGAATCTCGCGGTGTTCCTTGGTCGTCCTTCGCTGTTGTGGTCCGAGGGGCTCCGAATACTCGGGTGAGGGTGCCGGGACGGATATACTCGGTTGTAAACCGAAGGTAGTAGGATCCTTGGCCGGTTAAAGAGTATGAATTCACCGTAGGTTAAACAAGATTTATTCTGTCCCGATCTGGGTTACATGGACACTGTGACAATCACGCGTGAGTCTCGTATAGAGTCTATAACAAGTCTGAGCTCGCATTGCTCGTACATGGTTCTTATACTTTAATCGGGGTGAAGCGGGGGCCTTCGGGGTCTCCGTCTGTGGCCCGCTTTTGGGTATTTCACCATAAGCTGACGGTTCTCGGTATGCTTCCGAAAACCCTTACGCAGTTGTGCCGGATTTCGACTGTTCGATTGGAGCAATCGGAATGTGTCGCGGTGTCGTTACGCTGGGTATCGGTTGGGTTACAACAGCACGATTCACAGGCACCACGGGTCATCCCCGTCGGAGCCGAATAAGGGGACATCCCCGCCTCGCCTTAGGTAATTAGCCATTCAACCGTAACCACCTCGGAATCATTCGCCCGAATTATAACTGTTTCCTTTTCATTTAAATTCGCAGCAGAGCGTCGAAGGCTACCACAAGGAGCCCCCCCCCCCCTCTTTTTTGTTTGCGTTGATTCTTTCTTTTAATATATATTCATTATTATTAGCTTGTAACAATATATCATTTTTTGCCTCCTTAATTACGGCTCGTTTATTGCCACCCTTTTTGCGACCCCTTAGATTTAGTACGCGCGGACAGCTTCACCCCAGATAGCACCGCACATCCCAAGGACGTCCTTTTCATGTCCAGTTTATATCCGAACGTCCTGCGTCCATTTTGAACATACATAGGATGTTCTTAGGATTTAAATTTCGGATGTTCTAGGAACGTCCGTTTCTTAAGTCCTACGGACGTTCTTAGGACTTAAATTTCGGATGTTCCAGGAACGTCCGTTTCTTAAGTCCTACGGACGTTCTTAGGACTTAAATTTCGGATGTTCTAGGAACGTCCGTTTCTTAAGTCCTACGGACGTTCTTAGGACTTAAATTTCGAATGTTCTAGGAACGTCCGTTTCTTAAGTCCTACGGACGTTCTTAGGACTTAAATTTCGGATGTTCTAGGAACGTCCGTTTCTTAAGTCCTACGGACGTTCTTAGGACTTAAATTTCGGATGTTCTAGAAACATCAAACAATCTTGTAAATCACGTAATTGTTTTGCACGACTACATTTCGAATGTTCCGAGAACATTCGTCTCGTAAGTCTTGTGAATCTTTAGAAGACCTAAATTTCAGATGTTCGAAGAACCACTGTCTTGTAGGTTTTGCAGATGATTCAGGTTCGGTTGCAAAACAGTCTTACGACTGAACCGCGCCTTTGCGCTATTTTTTTGTGCAATGAAGACGCTGAAATGCTGAAATGTTCCCAGATAGCATACGACGTCTTCAAGACTTCTGTCTTAAGTCGCCGTTAAAACATCTGTCTTGAGACGAATGTGAAATTTTATGCAATGAGTCTAGAGGTCGAAATATGATGTTCTGTAGAATATTTCGCGTTAATGCACAATTTTTGTACACTATTAATAATAGTTATATACCTAGAAATTGAAATTATTTGCAAGGAAGTGTCTTGAGTAGTTGCGAAAAGCAGTTGCTTCGTAATCTGGGAGTCTGGGGTTCGATTCCCGTCACCGCCAAATTTTTTTTCTTAATGTCCTAACACAGACTTGATGAAGACGTCTTTAAGGCGCTTTTAAACCATCTGCAAAACGTCTTTAAGACGCCTTTTGGACGTATTTAACTTTACTTTCGGACATTCGGAAAACGTTCTGAGAATGTTGATACAGCACGTCCTCAGGACGTCCCACTTTGTAAATAGGACCTTCCTACGACATTTAAAGAACTTAACGAGGACGTAAAGGGGATATATGGACCTTTTCGGGGCATTCTCCGAACGTACAGTACGTCCGGAACGGCCGTTCTTCGGACGTACATAAGATGTGTTTTTGCTATTTGGGACACGTGTTAACGACGAAACGGCCTCCCGAGACGCCAGCGGAGACGGGGCGCCGTCTCCAGGTATGTAATCACTTAATTCACCTTTATTAACAATATATTGCACTCTTTTGTTTTTCCTATAAATCCCATTGTCAAACTCTTATTCAAACCCCTTTCATTCACCTATTCCCTGGCAAGTATAGGCAAGGCGTGCTTTAGCACCTTAATGGAGCAAGAACCCGGCAGGTCATTCCAACAGATCGGGGTTGATCTGTAGAAGGTCCCTTAAGGACGTAACACAGACATTCTAAAGCTAACAATTTTTTAAAATGTTTTTAAATCTTAACGTCGCAGCGTATCGCGCGATCATGTGTAATTTGAATCCTCTGGGACAGCTATGTGGGATGACATCATTTTCACGGCGTGAACAACGCGTGAACGAATTATAATACATGCAGAAACGTCGTACGCGTGAATTATAGAAAGAATTATGTGGTGTTAGCAGAAATTTCAGGAGAGGAGAGATGAAGGAAGACGGGCAAGTAAATGAAGAAATAATATGTTTTAAGAAATTTATTTAAAATTAAAAGAAACAAGAAAAATAATAAAAAATATAAATTAATAAGAGGGTGATAGTGGTGATGGAGGTGATGGGGGTGTTGGGGTGATGGCTGCTGCGGGGGCTGCGGCCGTCGCAGAGCCCCCGATATTTGATACGGCACCCACGGCCGTCTCAGCTGCGCAGCCATCCTTGGACCAACTGATGGCGACGGCTGCTCCTGTTGCCGCACGCGCAAGTCGACCGGCTCTTCCAGGAGCCGCGCCAGCCATATTGGGCGCCGCGACCACGGCTCAACGTGCCGGATCCTGAGTCGCATCGCCCGTAGCCTCGGCGGCGACGGTGGTGGCGAGCCCTAGAACATACAAACATCAATATAATATTGGCACATTAAAAGCAATAAACATCAAATGCACAAAACAATGCAAAGTAATACATACCCGCGGAGGCGGCGGCGGCGATGGCACATGGGGCGGTGATGGGGGTTTGGGTTCGCATTATTTCGCCATTGCTGCAACAGTCCCATTACACAGGGTACTAGGGGGAAATCCGATGCACTTACACTTTTTTTGGCTGGGCAGTGAACACGGTCTGCTGCTTGCAGATGTCAAGACGATTATGTTAGCCTCGCAGCATCTCCAGGCTCTTGCGTGTAACCCTTATCTTGAAAGATGCGTAGCTTTGCAAAGTAGGATGCCATTGTTCTTCACCTTCATCCTCGCTGACCATCCCATTCTTTTTTGCACTCATCTTTTGGCTGGGCCGAATCACTCCCCCGTCTGCACACTAAGTCTGCCCTAGGGCAGTCGGTGCCCCCTCGAGCTCGACCGTGGTATGCTCACCCACTGTTGCCCCAACACGGTCACCGGAAAGGCCCAGTTTATGCTTTTATGACACCACCGACAGCTAAATGATCGCTTGGCCGCGACTTACATACACAGCTCCGTCACTGTGTGTGTTAGCGACCTCAAGCGGTGGGTTAAAATTGACTCAGGCACAGGATACGGAGGGTTAATTGAGATTTGAAAAATGTTTAAATTTTTGTGTGCAATAATAATAATAATTTTGTTCAAAGTTATAATGATAGCAGTAAGAAGGGTTTAAAAAAGTTCGTTGCTGGCGAACATGATTCTGGCTGTCGTAGTCATCGGAAACAAAGAGCGCAAAATTTTTCTTAATCTATATGAGTGTGGTTATAGTGTGAACTAGAATGAAGTAATTATTTGCAAAAATCAAATTTTGCAACACAGAAAACTAACAAATGCTTTACTAAAAAAAATAATGTTTTCATTTGAAATACACCCATTTTTGTGCTTTTCAAGATTATTTATTCAACATGAACTAAAGTTCATACCATAACCACACTCATATAGATTAAAAAAATTGTACGTTTTTTGTTTCAGATTAACCCCTCTTACTACTACCATTCTAACTTTGAACCAAATTACTATTATTGCATACAAAAATTTGAACACATTTTTTAAATTTCAATTAACAAAATTACAGAGATTGGAATTATAATAATCAATACTTTTCTTTTAAAAATTCCCCAAAATGTGCCTTATTTTCGGAGCGTCAAACTCTGGAGACCCCTGCGGCAGCCTTTGACGCTCCGCTTCCACTACTCCAGCCGCTCCCCTCTCCGTTGGCGGACTCGCTTGTCGTTGAACGAGCTCGGAGCCCGAGCTCGAGCTCAGCTCTAGTTTGTCAGCCGATTGTATTCAACCACCCGATCGTGCAGAATAAGACAGTAGTAGCCGGCGGTAGTATTTGCAGACACATTGTCTTTACAATCGAATTCTATGCGCACGTCCACGGTGCGCATCTCTTGATCATTTTGTCGCGAGCAATCAATCACCGCGAGGGGACCAAATTGCAAAAATTGGCCCGGGCAAAAAATGCCTCCTTGCAACTACGACCGTAATACGATTTACGGAAATGCATATACATGTTAAACAAGATGGCGTGCCTATTCTTGTCAAAGTCCAAGTTCATGTCATATTACGGGTAAAATTCCGAGTTGAGAAAAAGTTTTACATTGGTCAATTTGCAGTGGTTGAACTGAGTAGCATCTGTAGACAGTCTACAGACAGTTGGAAATCCGACCAACTCTCACGGAACACCACAAGAAAATATTGGCCGACCATCAGAAAAAGGAACCTCAGGGGGCCCTCCATGTTGCCCATGCGAAAGCAAACGCGATCGCACTGGGAGATATAGAAAGACAAGCAAGAGAGCTGCCCACCCATCATCGAAACGAAAACCTATCGACCTATACTACATTTGGACTACCAGGACTGGGAGGAATTTTCGTTATCCTCCTTATCGTCTGGATTGGACACCGTTCTTTTAGGGCACGCTGGACTCAAAATCGTGAGCCTTTGACGAAGGAGACAAAGGGTCAATATAGAAATGGTACCACACCGTCCCCCTCGTTAAATAATTTCTAGATCCCGTCCTCTCGCTATTACATCTTTTCCTCCAGACCTATCCGTTATACCGTACACGACAGGAGAGAGAAACCACGTAGAACGAGCGAGAAGTTTCGCGGGTTCCGAGCCATACTTCAAAGTATTCTAGGCTTAAGTTGCTGACCGTAGCAAAAACCCCCGCGCGTTAGGCTAAGAACCGACCCCAGCGAGGCGCTCTGCTGCGAAAATTATGTAGTAGCGATAATAGCATATGTATAAGACATCAAGCAAGTGGACGAGACACAGTCGTTACAGAATTTTACTAATAACGAACAACACTCGAAAATGAACACCCCAAAATTCGACGATACACAGTACAAACGCACGTCCCTCGCGGAAGTGATCCTTCCTCGGCACCTCCACCCGCCATTCGGGAGATTTTGCGTACGGCCCGTGAGGAGCGTCCTCGGCGGCGACAGTCGCGTATGGACGCACTGTACCCGGAAGGCTCGAGCCCTCAGCCGCGAGCGAGCAGGGAGTCAGTTAGTTTTGAGAGTCCGAGTTGGGAAGTAGCGACGAGCCGAAGTGCCGTCAAGATCGCGACCTCGTTTCCGCACATAGTTAAACGCGAATTGCGCTCGGTCGATCAGGTTAGGCGAAGTGTATCTCCATCCGAGATACCGAGAAACGGCCGCGTCGGGAGTGCACTGACGCGCCGATACTGACCACCGCGACCGCGAAGACGTACGACGGAGCTAGCGAGCGAAACGACGGACCCCAGGTTCAGCGACTTCTCTGCGTCACCCAATACCAACACGCGAGCGGACACGACCTACGACAGGTCCAGCGACCTCCGAGCGATACGATAGCGCCAGCGGAGAGATCGCGCCGTCTCCTGGTATGTAACCATTTAGTTTAACTTTACTAAGAATATATATCACAC
Organism: Andrena praecox; assembly: GCA_963932275.1. NCBI lineage: Eukaryota > Metazoa > Arthropoda > Insecta > Hymenoptera > Andrenidae > Andrena > Andrena praecox. The sequence continues at coordinate 45,392,521 of OZ010729.1, read as the reverse complement.
TATTATTGTTCCTTTAAGTCCTGTTGTCAAACTCTTCTTTGAACCCCCTTTCACTTTCCTTTCCCTGGTAAGTACAGGGTCATCGTTAAATCCTGGAACCCGCGCTCGCGCGAACTTGTAAAATGGCAACAGCGCCACACGGACGCATTTCCACTGCCACTATGGCCGATACTTCCGCCATCTATGAGCTGTTGATGAAAGCGTACGGTCTTGTAGATGCCAGTAGAGAGCGCAAGGTGCTTTTGGCGACGAAACGCAAAAAATTCTTAAATATAAGTTACTTTTGGGACTGTTAGACGACAATCCCTCCTTAAAGATAAAATCATAAAAAAGGAAACCAGAACATTAGATTCTGAGACCCGCAGAACCAATATATAATTGAATAAAAATTTAATTTCTGAATTTATGAAAGTTATGATACAGAAACAACCAGCCTATTGTTTATCAACCCCATGAATTTTATAAAGAGCACTAAATAAAGTATCAAATAAACAGTATGCCAACGCTTTTCACAGTAATTATGGTCAAAATATTGATGAAATAAAAATTAAGGGAACGAAAAATATGTTAAATTATCCATCGTTAAGAGGGGATAATTTTCCCCCATTTTTCGGCGCAAATTGCATTCCGATATCTTTTATAGTTCAAAAGTTATACAAAAAAGACCCTAAATTCTTCAACCCGGGGCCCTATCGCGTCAGCGTGGTCTAATACCGCAACTGGACCATCGCAAAGGTAGATATTTCCACGCAAAACGGGACCGGTGCGATTGCACTCTTAAAATGACTACCGTTTTCTTCCCCGTCTGCTACGTCAAATCTAATATCCTCTGGCGAAAGCCAAAAGCACCTTGCGCTCTCTACTGGCATCTAAAAGACCGTACGCTTTCATCAACAGCTCATAGATGGCGGAAGTATCGGCCATAGTGGTAGTGGAAATGCGTCCGTGAGGCGCTGTTGCCATTTTACAAGTTCGCGCGAGCACGGGTTGCAGGATTAAACGATGACCCTGTATAGTCAAGGTGGGCCTTAGCCCTTTGATAGAGCAAGCACCCGGTAAATCATTCCAACCGCTCGGGGTGATTTATAGGAGGTCCCTTCAGGATGTAACAGGGTCGTCGCCTTCGGCTCGCTCCTCGGCGTTTTCGTCGAAACGCTGGCGGTGTTCCCAGTTGCTGCCCGCGCTTTGGCGCCTGCGCGTGACATCGGAATGCGCGGTGGTTGTAACTTTCGGTCGTTGGCTGGGTTACAACACTACCATACGCGATGTTTATGTTTATATATAAACGTATTATTACGACCCCCCATACATCCACTAGCTACACGCCCCCTGAACTTGTCTTCGGGAGACAAGCTAACCTACCGACTTCACTAAAACAAGCACCCCAGTCGACATACACGTACGACAAATATGTCGAGGGACTACGCGAGAGACTACGGTCTACCAATAACATTGCTCGCGAGACTATAGAGAACAATAACGAAAAGTCAAAGACGTACTACGACAAGAAGACCGCGGATAGGTCTTCTAAAATCAGAGACCAAGTGCTACTGCACGACGAAATGCTAAGACGCGGACAATAAAAAAAAACTAACACCCACGTGGATAGGTCCCTACACGATCCAAAACACGCACGATAATAACAATTATACAATAAATAAAGGGCGACGAATGCTCCGCGTCCACGCAAACCGACCTAAACACTTTATAGAATAAGGCAGGAGTCGGGAAATGGTCGCAATTGTGAAGGAAAGTAACGATAGACTAATTATTATGTAGATTAAGAAAAAAAAAAGAAATTTATTTAGAAAACGAAACAATATTCTTCTACTGGTTAATTGCTAAATTCACTAGTCGCGAAGACGGTCTCCAAGAGCGACCACAGTCGCTGCCGCGGAATGGGCCCAATGAAGCGGTCCCCGGGACGCGCTAGAACAATCACCAGACGCGAAACAATTAAATTCGAGCAACTGGAGATAAACAGCACCTCGCCAAACTCGCCAAACAGAGCCCGTACGCCCCACGCATCCTCGTCGTCAAGTAACTCGGTGTTCTCGGATTCGAATTGCCGCCGTGCCGCGCGGTACTCGCGCATCGCCCGCCGGTACGCAATGTTCATATAACCCGGCGGGGCCGGAAACTCCAACTCTGAAAAAAAAAGAAAAAAAAAATGAGCGTTGAACCCATGCACCCTCTCGCGAAGACACGAAAACACTAACGAACTTGCACTTAAACGTACCAACAGAAACATTGCTAGCCCCCGCGGGATGGTCAACAGAGTTAACATCGCGCCGACTCGCAGTGGAAGAAGAAGTGCCCAAGAAAATCGAGTCCCATACAACCTTGTTTCTCACTTCCACCCAAGTCCAGACAAAGAAGATGAACGGTCCTACGTTAGCAAATATTCGCGCTCGCACGAGGAAAGACTTCGCGACCAACTGAACGAAGCGCCGACTACACCTCGACATTATATTTTACAGGATTACCGCCCTACAAACGACGATACTACTCGTAGGAGGGACATCCCCCGACACAGATTTCACTATAAAAGAATTCCAACACCACCCCGGCATTTGCTTCGAAAACCTAGGCGATCTACAGATTTACCGAGATAGTTGGAAGTTAGTATTACACGTAGACATATCTTCCATCTACCGACGCGAAGCGAACCTCCAAGCTGCACTATACGACATACTCGCGCAATGTAAAAAACCTACTACCGACAACTTACAAAAATTCTGTAAAACATTTGCCACGAAAATCCAGGACAAGGTAGACCGCGTCGCCAAACTCCTTATCCACGTCCAGCAAACTATAAGCTCAGCACAAATACAGCGCCGCGGACTAATAGACGGATCAGGTTACATAGGCAAATCACTCTTCAGGCTAATGGATTCCGAATGTAGAAAGAAAATCAACGACCAAATAGACTTTTTAAAACGACAGGATAACAGACTAAAAAAATGCAATCAAGGGACAAATGCAAATTGTAAGAGCCAACACTGAACTTCTGTAGGAGTTCATAGGTTAGGAGACGGACGGGCGGCCTGTGGTGCAAGTGAAGGCCCAGGACCATAGATGGCGCGCGCGCGTTAAGAGTGTAGGGATCCGGTAAGTGTTCATCGACACGCCACCAGAGGGCTACCCGGCTCGAGAGCTTCTCGCTGGTGTTCCATCGCCCTCCGGTTGGTATATATAAAAGTTCTGTCCCAGTCCTGATACCCAGCGTGTCTAACGGCCGATTTCTTCAACTTCAGTAATCTTCCAGTTAGAGTTATGTTCCACATAACTGCCAATTGGTCGTTCACTGACCGGAAGATTACTGAAGGTGAAGAAATCGGCCGCAAGGCAGGGTTCCGCCAGGTAAGCCTTACTGACGAGTCCTCTGGCGGACCCGGGACGAAACGCTCTTTCCTTTCCCTGTCTAGGGTGATGCCCCCTTCTTCCACTCGGGTGATCCCACGGCAGACGATCCAGAGTCGGATCGCTACAAGAGGAGCTCACATAAGTAGAGCCCTCGGGGAAGCCGCAGTGGGGGAATTGGTTAGGCGGCTGGCCAGCACGTGGACGGCCCGGGTTCGAGTCCCGGTGAACGGCTTTCCTTTTTTCCGACTCCTACACTTCTCAACGAGACTATACACGACATACGTGTTACATCGGCCCTCCCGGTCCATCCCGTGTTTACTGTCCTCGCGTCGCTTTCCTCCGAATTGGAATTTCAACCCCTTTTTCCTTTCTATTCCCGGTAAGTATAGTCAAGGTGGGCCTTAGCCCTTTGATAGAGCAAGAATCCGGTAAGTCATTCCAACCGCTCGGGGTGATTTATAGGAAGTCCCTACAGGACGTAACAGACGAGACAACGAAAAAACACTCTTAAACGCAATTTGGCAAATTCAATACTTACTCCAACAGACAACCGACATTACTAAATTTCGAGAGACAGTAGACGAACACCTCGTACTAATGAACAGCGTCGCGGAAACACTATTGCGCGACACACAAGACTTGTTAGAATTCATTACGCATATAAAGTAAGGAGTCCTAAACCCACGGTTAATACCACCGGCACAAATCATGACGTACCTCACTTCCGCGCTCGCTCATATTCCGTATGGATTAGACTTCCCAAGCGGAATAAAATTAGAAAACATACACGTCCTGTATGAAACCCTTACGCTCTCCACGTTCTCGGATACCAAACCAATCACTGTAGTACTAGATATTCCATTGTTAAACGCGAAGAAATTCAAATTGAGCAAGGTACACCCGGTACCCACGAAGATAAACGAATCAGTCTACGGGTATACAGAACCCCTCGATTCATACGTGCTACTAGACACCTCGGTGCAAGATTACATATGTGGTAAAAGGATATTTATATTGTTATGAGATAGACATGGTTACATGGTTACAGTAGTGATCAACCTCCTCGAGCCTGGCTCGGTAACAAAGAACTGACTCTCAGAGCAAGCGCCGATTGCTCTACGCTTCGGCGGCGTTGCCACGCTCTACGCCGCACCCGAGCGAGCGTCGAAAGGCTCACGCGCAGCCTCGCAAGACGTAAACATCGCGTCGCCTACACATACAACTAAGCAAACAGTATCTAGAAATATGTAAGACAATAAACGATCTGAACCTCTGCACCTAGTATAATCACCCAATGTTTAAAGCGATACCATACGAACCTTGCGAAGTACAGTTGTACGCAAAATTGACAAAAAAACCAAACAATTGTAAAATACGAATTATGACACTGAATCGCACAATCCTGATCGATTTACAACAACCAGGCACGTGGATTTAAATCGCGCCGAAACCGATACAACTAGCAGTAACCTACGACGACAAAGGCACACACATGTACAGCATTAAGGACTCTGGTATAGTAACGATAAGAAATAAATGTACAATCACTACCGAAGAAATTCATAATAGAAACCGGAAAGAAATACGGAATAGAAAAAACGTGGAACTACTTACCTGGTTACAATCTGTCATTCGACGAAATTACACTTCCACAGACCACTGTAAACTCGTATTGAAACACCAATTTCGAACTTAACACGTTGACTGCCCACCACACCGATCGGCGTGTTTTTTGTTCTTTGACCAACGCCGACTACACCGATCGGAGCAATCGGGCGGGTACGGGCTGACCGTAGGCCGATGTTGAGCACGCCATTCGGAGTGCCGCTTGTTTTGATACTTCACCGATTGGATGGTTTTGAAAGGTTAAATCAATTTCCAACGTAGCTAATTATAAAAACAAAACTTACGTATTTTTGTTATTGGCTGAACTGTCACATCACAGGCGGAGCGAGCGGAGTACCTCTTGCCCCTGTAAAACCGCTATAGCCCCCATCCCTTCTTTAAACAGTACACTCCCATCGGGGCGTTTTCGGCGTCGAGCATAGCACCTCCAGATTTCGTGGGCAGTCAACGTGTTAAGAGGATAATCAAACACCCGGAAGACTTAAATATAGTAAGCAAAAAGCTAGAAGACTTACAAAACGATTTAGAAAAACCCGAGATTATACCAACCGAGTATCACTATAGCTTCTTTACACTATCCTCTATAACGGGATTTATGACAATTACACTATGTATATTCACACTCTACAAATGTATTGTCCGCTTCAAAGCAAGAACACCACGGCATTGTACAATGGATAATACAAGTCGCGACAAAACCACACAAAAACCCAGAGCGATAATCAAAATGGTTAGTAAAGAAGAAACGTCTTCCACCAACTCCCTTTGAAACATTATAATCATTATAAACAAACTATTGTAAGCGACGGAAGAAGAGAGCCACGGGCGCCAGGAATCGAACACGAGCCGCTCGCGTGCTGATCAGCAGCGTTAACCACCGCGGCTACGCCGACTCTACGAGGTCCCTTATACTCCGTCGCTACATAACTCGCGTCGGGGCGCCACCTATGGGCATTACTCGCACACCATAGGCCGTTCCCTAAATGCCTAAAACTCTTACACTGTTATCACCGTATTATATAAATATTATAACCTTTTACTGTCAAATACATAGGACAATTTATATTCGTACCTTACCGAATTACGATTATAATCTAGTTTAAGAAAAACCTTATATAAGTCGATGATAATCAATCCAACCATTATAAGTTATGGGATTTCCCTAGATTGTTCACCATCGGCCGCTAGAAAAAACTGTGGCTTTTCCTCCCTTAGGTCGGAGGGATGTTGTGCCCAGACAACGGCCAAGCACACGTATTATACACACTAATATACATCTATACTCTATATACTATTATATAAAGAGTGAGCCGATTTTTATGTTCGCGCAAAACTCAAGACCTATTGAACCGATCTTCCTCAAATTTTGACACGTTATTCCTGCATACTCTAAGATGGACATAGGCTATGTAGCATGGCTCAGAAACGCGTTATTAACATGTAATTTATATGTAAACATTTCATGTGGACGGTTGCTTTGCAGACCACGTGACCCGTGTATATGACAGTCTACTTCGCGCGCGCATGCGCGTATTCGGCCCGCGCGGTACTTCGCCCGTAGCAGTACCGCGATGTTACCACCAGGTGGCGAAGCTTCTCGAGCGCTTTCTCGCGAGAGACGGGGGACGCTATGTAGAGATAAACATGAATCAGTCACGCTAATAACTCGGGCGAAGTCGAGACGGGGCATGCTAAGGTCGGGGCCAGATATATTGGCCGGTGAGTTTCGTGAGGGGTATTCTCCCACCACACCGTTTGCCTGCCTCGGTGCTCCTTTTCTCAACGTTTTCTGACTCACTCTCGTTCCATCTCGCTCTCGCCTTCACAGAACAAGAGTGAGCCAGAAGTGGTGGGGATAGTGCCAAGCTTCTGTCGTGTAGGTCAAACCGAGCTGTCAGCGTAGAAATACACACATCAGAATAGGTGTGCGTTAGCTCCGAAAAAATTCAGGAGCTTTATTGGTCAGAACATTGATTCCTTCTCGATAGCTTCATCTCGTATTGGTAAACGCATAGCTTCGTAACGCACACAACTATTACGCTAAGAATAAATAACAGCCAAACAGCTAGGTTCAGGCGGAGCCGAGCAGCGTTTCCGTTACCCCACCATACCCTTCGGGGGCCACGAAACTCCAACTGACAAATCCACGATCGTCATATGGTGGTGGTTGATTTCTCCTCGATCGTTGCTCGCGAAAACGAATTCACCGGCCAATATACCTGGCCCCGACCTTAGTTATACATATTATACATATATCCATTTTCATAGTAAGATACATTGGTTGACTACCAGAAAATAATACTTGATACCTAAAAATCCGACTTTTATAATTTAGGATATTTTCCAGCTCCCGACCACTGTGCGGCGGCTCGGAATCGTCAACGCGATTCGTAAAGGTGCGTATCGACGTCGCGCGGCTTGCTCGCGCGGCACACCGCGCGGAGTGGAGAGTCTGGAGAGACCAGGTCAGTTTGCAAAGCAGCCGCGCGCTGCCTCGAGGAAAACTCGCAGGGTGATTCTCCAGCTACGCTCGTCACCCCGTGTCGAGGACAACCCCCCCGCAGTGCCTCACCGAATTTCATGACTTTCGACCCTCGAAGGGGTTGGAGTGCCTATTAAGAAGTGAGAAATCTTCGACTTCGGCATTTCTCATCAGATCTTTGCGAAAACGACGCCCATTGATTCCTCATGTTTCGCCGATGAAACTGACACCCCGAACAACGTAATTCGGACCATAATGAAGGAAATTCCATGAAAAATTCATTTCCATAACCTCAAGCTAATTTCGTTAATAATATGTAGTCCGATTTGCATGAAATTTAGTATGATTTTCATCGGAAAAACATAAGGAATCCATTGATGTCACTTCCCTCTCGATACGATGAAGAAAAGAATTTCTTAATACGCTGTAATGGATATTTCACTCTCGGCTGCGGGGGCTCGACCTGAATTGGCTACGTTCGGCCTAGGATTCGTACCTTTTTCCGGAAAAAGCCATAAAATTCGATGGGCACTGCGGGGTGTGTTCCTCGCCACGGGGTGACGGGCGTAGCTCCAGAATTACCCTGTATCTGTTTAAGAAATAAAATAATTCTTCATTCTTTATAGTATGGATATGGAAGTGTCGCCAATGGATTCCTTGGGGTTTTCCGATGAAAATCATGTCAAATGTCGTGTAAATCGGACCACTTTTGTATAGAGAATACAAATAGCTGTGTCAAAGTAGTCCGATTTGCATGATATTTGGTATGATTTTAATCGATGGAACACCAGGAATGCATTACCGTCGTTTTCGCAAAGATCTGATGAGAAATGCCAAAGTCGAAGATTTCTCATTTCTCAATGGTATTCCAAACCCTTCGAGGGTCGAAAGCCATAAAATTCAATGAGGCACTGCGGGGTGTTGTCCTCGCCACGGGGTGACGAGCGTAGCTGGAGAATCACTCTGCGAGTTTTCCTCGAGGCAGCGCGCGGCTGCTTTGCAAACTGACCTGGTCTCTTCAGAGTCCAGACTCTCCACTCCGCGCGGCGTGCCGCGCGACGTCGATACGCACCTTAAGCCGATTAAGCGCTCGCCGCCAGCTCCGAGCGCGAGCCCATAGCAACGTTTACTGTATGTTTATATGAACATTTTTTTAATGGTTTAAGTGCTCAAACTACCCTTGAAATTTGATCCACCTGTTGTTACATCCTACGTTTCAGTGAATTTAAAAAATATCTTCCTTCCTTCTACACATTTCAGATAATTAATTCTGCAAGCAAAAGACACATACCTAATAACTATATTTTTCATCTTGAAATAATGTTACTGACATATGAAAGTTATTGTTCGAAGGATATTTTGGTGACGACACTTTAAGTTAAATAAAAGTTAAATATGTGAATATCCGCATTGATAAGATTGACATTCTTAGGAAATCTCTAACAAATAATGGCATGAACTGGAAAAGGAACGTGTGCTCTTTAAACTTCACAGCGTGTTAAATGAAAATGAAAAAGGAAATAAATAAAAAAAACAAGGTTAGAATGTATTCAGTGAAAATAATTCCGGCGCCTACCAAAGTATAGAAAGTGCAAGGAAAACAATGAAGGTTTGACACACATGTAAATCTCAAGTCTATTGTAAAAACCAACAACCGGACATACAGTAACAAAACATATCTCAAAGTTTCATTTTCATAAAACATGATGATGAATGTTCCCAAATCCACGTTTCCACGATTCCCTCTCGGCTATTATTTCCCCAAAATCCACGTAGTCACTCATTTACAAGCTTGCGTGTACAAGAAATCTACCGTTCCGTGTAGTTGCACTGTGAATTTGTCACAACCTAGTACAAACAGAGAGCAGGTTTCTATAGGGTCGCGTAGCCCGTAGTGTCAAAGTCGCCCGAAAGAGGCTGCACGCAAAAGGTGCGGGTGTGACGTGCACGAAAGGAGTTCCCACGCGTCTATTAGTCGCGCGCTGAGGGTGAATTCTAAACAGGCAACCCTCGAGTATGACGAACGACATCGGCGCAAATGAACGGGTACGGGGACCAGGAGATGTTTCCCCGAGGGCGATGAGAAGCAAAGTTGTTGTCGCAATGACGTCTGCACAGAAATTGGTAGCGAAATTTTTCGAGGCCCTGAAAAGGGTCATAATCACCTGGGCATTTAGTCGAGCCCCAAAGTGTTAGAACACCAATAGGAAGTTGCGCTACATGTCATTAGTATTGAGGCGTCAAATTGATGATCAAATAAATCACTCACAAGGGAACATCGCGATCCCGGACCCACCGATTGGAACCCAACTTTGTGGGTTTTTAGAGTGACTCAGAACAAGAACAACGGTGTGTTTCATTTGTGCCCTATCGCCCTTTAAGGGGGTGAAAACTAACCTCAAAGTCAAATTGCCACTTCCACTTTTTCACCTATAACTTTCAAAGTACAACAGACAGAAAAAAATGTTTCAAACAAAAGTTTAATGGCGCAATAAGCGCTACAAAATAACGGTAACAAAATTTTTGAAAAAAAATTTTTGCTTAAAAAAAAATTTTACCTCGCGTTATTTTTAACAATTCTTCCATTTATATAATAACTAAAAATATAGGGTGTTTTCTTGTGAATTCAACCGTGTATATGAATTGTATAATGCACTGCGCGTGTCATTGAGCGAATAAAATACTGAATGTAGTGTCTCGAAACAAGGACAGGGTTTCTGTCTCGAAGGAAGGCGATCGGTATCCCTTCCACGTCTTCTGTTGCTGCTGTGGCGAATAAGGCAGACTGTGCATGAGCGAGAGGGACTGGCAATGGGAGCCCCTCACTAATCTGTACAGAGAATAAACTATATGAATGTGGCTATGGGTGGTAGTAGATCTATTGTCGTATCTGTTACCGTTTTTTTTTTTTTATTTAAAGAAGTTTTTCCGATTTGGAGGCAAAACCTTCCTCAGACTCAAATCAGGGCGCTTCATCTTCTTCAAAAGGCTGCCATTTTAACATTTTTTATTTATCTTAATGCATCTACTACCACCCATAGACACATTCATATAGTTTAAGAATCTCGTTTCCTTTTTGTGTTTCGGATAATCCTTACAGTACTTTTCGTCAACGCCAGAGCCACCCGATTATTTTTCAACGCCCTCTCTGTATCTGCCATGTTTTTTTCACTGTCACACAAAAATTCAGAACAATAGTTCAAGATACAATAGAACAGCATGCCGAACCTCAAATTAATTTGTCGAACCGTTTTTGTACCATAAATTCACAAAGAATTAGCTATTTTTCGACCCAACAAAGAGCAATCCGCCCTTAAGGAGAGGATCCGGTCTAAAATTCAATTTTTTTTCTATTTCATTTTTCGAATGTCCGACCTTTTAACACGTTGCGTACGGCACCAAAAATAGTTGACCTTCACCTAAATACAAGAAACAGCTGCACCATGGTGAAAAACGTTGAAAATTTGTAACGACATGCACACACTGATGAACACGTTCGTAGTGAATGCGTATGCAAAAGGAAAATTCGGTACCTGAAAAATTATTCTTCACCTTCCACATTTATTGGGACCGGGCCCAAGAGTTCCATGACGTGACTGTACACGTCACCCGCACGCAACGTGTTAAGAATAAGTACGTGTTTAAAAGGATTTTTTCAGATTCGTAAAATTCCAGAAGAATATGCTTCTGTGTAGTAGAGACACCATAAATACTTTAAAAATTTTGAAAATTTGTAATTTTTAAAGGCGATGAAAGGACGAAAAATATAGGGAAAAAGTGATTTCAAACTTCAAGTGTCATTATTTTCTCGAAAAATGTCATTTTTTGCCATTTTTTCTGGTAAGTCCACTAGCTAGTTTCATGCCCCTTAATGATCTGGCATTGTTTTTTTATTTCAGACGAATGGTTTAGATGCTACAGGTTCCACCGGTTTGGCTGAATTTTTTAACGCCTCGACTTTAACGACTCCCCAGTGCCGTCTACAATGATTAATTGTAAAAATATATATATATTTCTATAGTTTAAAACATCCTTAATACAATGCAAGAAGTCCCATTAAATTATATATAGTAGTTATCCTTTGATTAATTCCTAAAGATCACCTACTTTTACGGGCTCTAGACCAGGGTCTCCCTAGTGTGACGGTCTGAAAAAAGCCGATATTTGGGATTTTTTTCAAAAGAACACCTTTCACTATATTAATTAAAAACTTTATGCCTATATTTGTACATATTTAGACAAGATTTTATAAAATATTTAATTTAAAAAAACGGTATCTAAGACTCTAAACGCGTCTTTCTCAAAACGATGCTTTTCGAATTGGTTAACAAGATGATATCTCAAAAACCAATCACCCGATTTACTACAAACTTTATACATATATTCAATAAATGTTCCATTCTCGTTGTTGCTAAAACTAAGATCTAGATTAAGTGAGAAATACTGAAAAGTAAAAAAAAATGGCAGCGTCTAAAACAGCAAATTTCGATTTTTGCAAAACATTCGCTGGTTTTTTAAGTCGCAAAAGTCTAATTTTACAAAAACCGACTTAGTTTTAGAAACACTCTGCTTCCATTGCAGCCACTTTAGTACATTGGATTATCGATACACATATGCGGGCAAATAACACTACGCAAAAAAAATATCAGATTTACTCGCACTAAAACATACCACAAATAAATAGCTGTACTCTTTCAACGATTTTATTTTGCATCCTCAGGACTAATAATAGGTATATGATAAGGGATATGTTGGCTAGCACAATTGATGATTGTTGATGCAATAGATAACATTTCAAATTAATTATTGTCTCTAAAACAAAAAGTAGTCCATATTACCACCTGGTTCCGTACATTGCCGTGACAGGAAATTATATCCAGCAACTCCTCTAACGAAGGTTCGAGCTAACCTGTGTCGTAAACAAAAAGTGCGAACTCGAAATGGAATCATTTTCCGACGTTTGTTCAAATGTCTCTTTTTCATTCTTGCAGCTAATTGAGCATGTCTCTAAGGTTTGGCTACACCTAGTTCCGAAACACCCTGTATAGCAAGTTGTTGCGGACAGAGTTCCGCGGACGCCGCAGCCCGAGTACCATTCTATTTTTCCGCGGGAAATCGGTGCGAAAATCTAGCGCGCTGAAAGCTCTGGCGACCAACACACGGCCAGTCGACTGCGAAATGAAAGAGTGCGAACCCATTGTGCATCGAGTGGTTCGCCGACTATTGCATTTCGGTGCAGCGAAACCATCAGCGCAATCTGCACGTATTGCGGCCACTAGCGAAGCCCCATTTTCGTTTCGCCGCGATGTGACCCGACACGCACTGATTTCTAACCCATTCTCCATCTCATTCTGGATAGAAGAACACGTCGAAGGCTCCTCCTAGGAAGAGTTTCTTAGGGAATAACCAAGGGATGCGATTATTGAGTTTCTTGAGCTATTCTACAAAGAAGAGAGCGATTGAAGTCACACTTTCTAAATTTCTAATGGGCTTTTGCAGAGTTATGGGGCTTGAAATACTGCAATTAATGATGCATACGAGATTGTAGGCGTTGACAATTAATGGTTCAATATGCGGAAGGAAGAAACATGATCAATAACCTTGAATGAATGTAGGTATAATGTTTTTTCTTTTTGTTTACAATTTGTCAAGGTGTAGATTTGGTAAATTCTTCTAGCACTTATTCCGATATTCTAAAGAAGACGCGCGAGGCGGGCCTCTCGAAGCCGGCCGGTACGTGGTTTGAAGGGCACCCAATGTACAGTGCCTATACGAGCTATAGTGACTTAGGTGTGAAGTCACTCAGCGGGGTCTTTCCCGACACCCTGCCGGGTACTGGCCGCTGAACGTGCCCCCTACTACCTCTTGCAGGACTGTATTTAGAGAAGACCAGGACAAAACCGGGGCCTTAGGGCCTTAAGGCCCCGGTTTTGCCCTGGTCTTAGGCCCTTAGGGCCTTAGGGCCCCGGTTTTGCCCTGATCTTAGGCCCTTAGGGCCCCGGTTTTATCCTGGCCTTAGGGCCATAGGGCCCCGGTTTTGTCCTGGCCTTAGGGCCTTAGGACCCCGGTTTTGTCTTGATCTTAGGGCCTTAGGGCCCCGATTTTGTCCTGGTCTTAGGGCCTTAGGGCCCCGGTTTTGTCCTGGTCTTAGGGCCTTAGGGCCCCGGTTTTGTCCTGGTCTTAGGGCCATAGGGCCCCGGTTTTGTCCTGGCCTTAGGGCCCCGGTTTTGTCCTGGTCTTCCCTAAATACAGTCCTGCAAGAGGTAGTAGGTGGGCACGTTTAGCGGCCAGTACCCAGCAGGGTGTCGGGTAAGACCCCGCTGAGTGACTTCACACCTAAGTCACTATAGCTCGTATAGGCACTATATACTCGGTTGGAAACCGAGGGTAGTAGGATTCTTGGCCGGTTAAAGAGTTAGGACTCACCGTAAGGTTAAACAAGGTTTATTCTGTCCCGATCTGGGTTACCCGGACACTGTGACAATCAAGCGCGAGTCTCGTATAGAGTCTGAGCTGACATCGCTCGTACATGAGTCTTATACTCTAATCGGGGTGAAGCGGGGACCACCGGGGTCTCCGTCTTTGGCCCGCTTTTGGGGTGTTTCGCCATATGCTGACGGTTCTCGGTGCGCTTCCGAGATCCCTTACGCGGTTGTGCCGGATTTCGGCCGTTCGATTGTGGCAATCGGAATGCGCGCGGTGTCGTTATGCTTGGGTGTTGGTTGAGTCACAACACTTATCTGAAACAAAAAATTCAAAAAGATTCTTAATCTGTATGAGTGTCGCTATCACCTGTAACTCAATTAACGATTTTTGTCGAAAAGTAACCGAGATCTTTCTCGGGTGTTCCCCGAGAAAACATCCTTTTGGGTGTTTTATCAAACTATTTTTTCAAACCGGTTACTTTTCAACAAAAATTGTTAATTGAGCTACGGGCGATACTCATACAGATTAAGGATGTTTTCGAATTTTTTGTTTCAGGTAAGCCTGAGCCGGGAAATCACCTGCGTCCCGAACATACCTCTTTTTTAGATGCCATATTAACGCTGTAAAAAACCAATTAAAACAAATTTAAAAAATTCTGTGTAATTTTTTTGTATAATATAAAAGTTACTTAATAAAGTTCAAAAATATATTTATTTCGTTATATTTTATATTTCCTGAGCAAAAATCTTGAAAAATAGCTTCATTTTTCAGCCGATCAAAGTAGAATGACCCCTTGAGCCGCGTCCACATTTGTTACCTAGCCAACGGATCATGATAACAAATGTAGACGGTGTTCTGTTACTGCACACTGTGACTAATTACTTGGTTCGGCCGTTCCCATGAAGTAAAACGACCCGCTGCAGAGGAAGCAGCGCGTTACCTCTTGACTAAGTTTGGACGTCTTCGCGTACCGAGATTCGTAACCTTCCGCACAATACGCAAACATAATCTCAGCTATGCCTCGATTGGTGAAATTCGCGTTTGACGACTATAGCTAGAGTTGCGCTGTCCATGGTCATGAACGCCATACGCGCAAGTACACTCGGGGTTCTCCCACTCTGGTCCGCGTTGTCAGGGATACCGGGCGACCCTACAGAGGCGACCATGACAGACCAGCCGCTAGACCGACTAGCCCGTTATGACAGCCTTCGTAGTGTCGCGCGGTGTCCTTGACAGCGGAAGTCACGCTGCGCGAAAGAAAGATTGGAAAGGGAAGCAGACGCGTGAGGGGACCCTACGCTGCACAGCGCTGAGCTAGAGAATCGCTGTGTACGAATCTAAGAAACGATTCTGTGAAGCGGCGCGCGTTTCAACTGCACATTGACAATACCGTAGAATCTACGGCGTAGATTCTAGCCCAGCGTTGGCCACATCGGGCCATTTGAGAGTACGGTCTCCATGATGTTTACCATAGCCGCGTGTAAGGGCAGCTCGAAAGCCAGTGGTAACGTGGGCGCCCCACGGATAGGGAAAACTGTAGTAGTGTGCGGTGCAACCTCATGCCCGTACGATAGGCTTGAATGACTGGGATTCTTGGGGGCCCGAACGAACCTCCAGTGGACAGTGTACAAATGGTCCCGGTGGGGCCCCCCAAGCAACCCAGTCATTCAAGCCTATCCTACGGGTACGAACCTGCGCCGCACGCTACTACCTACACACTTACAATTTTCCCTATCCGTGGTGCGACCACGTTACCATTGGCTTTCGAGCTCCCCTTACACGCGGCTCTGGTAAACATCATGGAGACCGTACTCTCAAATGGCCCGTTGTGGCCAACGCTGTTCTAGAGCCTAGAATATTAGCTCCGTATTACGATGTTCTTAATCTGAGTACTGCATTAAAGAATTAAAAAATAAATGAATTGGTCGACTAGTTAAAATTAACATACTGTGCATGATTTTAATGACGCCTACTTTAATTGCACTTACAAACGGGATTACTAATTGTATTTAAAAGAATACACACTTTTTATCTTCAACCCTCAGTAAAATTTTTAGCAGATGTCAGATCGATGGGGACTTTTACATATTGTTTAAAACTCGGAAATAAAGGCTCATACCAAAATGTAGCTTGCTGAGAATTATTCCCCAGATTGCCCATATTTCCGTCTAATTTCACTGGACTAGTTGGCGAGCGCCAGTCGGCGAGCCGACAAAAAATGGGCAGCCCAAGCCGTGCCAAGCAAGCCCGAGCTGACTAAACCCACGGGCGCGGGGCTTGGTTAGCAGTGTTGCCAGGAATGGTCCTGTCACACAAATTGTCAGTGGAGGGGGAACACCAAACCAATCGAAGCTAAACTATAGTCGAATTAACGAAAGAAGGCGCCGGGCCGGCCCGTAGGCCGGCGCGCGGGGCTCGGGAGAGACCCAATGCCTGCTCCGTACTTCGTGCGACGTTGCCACGTTGTGTAGCAGATCGGACGTCTCTTTCTATCTTCAAGCGCAACTGTGTCTCTCTCACTCGCTCGGTAAAACAGATTCCTTCATCTACAAGTCACTCCACGCCAAATCGATCACATTTTTAGAGACTTTGATCAGAATGCAATATGTATTTTGTGAATCGCGTGAAATTATGGAAAGGTTTGAGTCATTGTTTAACAGGTTTTGAACTTGGTTACAAAATATAAGACTTTGAATTGTGCAATTTCTGCCTATGTTCGTGAAAAGATGCTGTACTTACGAATTTCTATCTCGAAAACTATCAACAGTATTGCGTTAATTTTATTTTATTTTAATCGAGAAGAATTAATCTTTCAGAATAAAGTTTCGAAATTGTAAAACTATTTTTCATTTCATTTCGGACAGGAATTCGATCCTTTAAACATGGCTTAAAAGTAATTCGTTTCTTTAAGGATGGCTTATCTATGGGAAGGACGTTGGGTTCGCCCTCTGGAAGAGGATAGCAATATACACCCGACAAGGACAACGATTACTCTAGGCCCACAGCTAAGTAGTCGAAAGTCATTGGCCAAGGCGTAGGGAGTCGCGTAGGGGAAGCACCAATCGCGAGCCTGGAGTAGCGGCAACGTCGCATATTCTGGCCCTGGTCCCAAGGCGCCTTCTTTCGTTAATTCGACTATACTTAGGTGTTGGCTCCAAACCAATCGACGCCAAGGTTGGTTCTCCTTCCACTGACAATCTTGTGTACCAGGACGATCCATGGCATCCCTGTCGGCGAGTATGGCGCGTCAGGCGTCATTGGAGTTCACCTCTACCGCGTTATGAGAATATTTGTACAAGTCATGGAGGTACGTAACAGTTTAAAAAATATAAGGAATCTTTTTATTTTATTTAGTATGCTTTTGTCGTGCATATAAATCTTATCTATAAGATTTATGTTTAAAAAATATATTGTAGAATATTTTGTGTTCAAATGTATGCTTCCATGTAAATTGTTACTATCCCAAACACCATTCAAATTTATGTGAGTGATACAATAGAGGTATTAATTAAATTCAATCTATAATTTAAAAAAATGTATTGTGAAACTTTATATGCGCAATATAAAATATTTATATTGTAATAAATAATAAGAGTTAAGAATATATCAATTAATATAATATTAATATATTGCTTAAGTCTCAAAAGAAAAACCGCCCTAGAAACATTAATGTTACGTAAGTATCTGTTAAAGTATTAACTTGTTTAGTGATCCTCATCTTGGGCATCATCTTTTTTGAAGATAATAAAGAAAATTTCAGAGCTGAAAGAACAATGAAAAATGTTTCGAGATGAAGAAGCATACACTATTTAGAATACATAATCAGGGTATTAAGATTCTAAAACAAACTATTCTGCATCTAATATTTAATTTCTACAAAATAATTTCTAACTGTTCTTACAGAAAATATATGTTCCGAACCATTCATTTCGTAAATCTGAATATTTCATTAATTCTCTTGCAGATTTGCGGAGATATTTCACTCACTATTAGGGTGTGTAAATTTTTTAAATGTTTTAATTTTAAAAACGACTAGTGGAAAAACGGTACAATTTCAGGTTTAAGATTAAACACAACCTTTAATTTTTGTGTAATACATTATTTACCTAGTTGGAATTTCATTTGAAATTATAGAAAAATACGAAAATTACTAAAATTATTAAAAAAAATGTTAATAAATGAGCTTATGAACTGCAACAGAAGCAAACAAGATATCGCTTCTTTGGTGGACTTTGTTAAATAGCATTAAATTTACTACATAGATGACATATGGCTAGATCTGTTGCTAAAGTTACATATATTTTCATTTTGTAATAAATACAAATTTCCATACATTTTCATGTGAATGTAATAAATACTAATTTCCATATATTTTTATTCTCATTTTCATGCTTTTATGTAAGCAAGACTCGCTTTAAGCATTATATGAATATGTAATTTGTAGTTAAATCTTACTCAATTTTCACTTTTTTCAACTGTGATTTGAAGTAGCTAAACCTCACTCAAATCAATTTCTGAAGATAGTTTCAGATTCAGGATTAAAAACAGCATTACTTTGTCACTAGTCGTTTGAAAATTTTCAAAAATTTTAAATTTACCCACAAAATTGACACACCCTACTCACTATAACATAATTATGTACTTTACCTAGGTTTATAAATCTGAGAGGCGTAAAAATACTCAAATAATAATATCACTACTTTCATAATTCTATTGTCCTCTCTGACTGTCTAAATAAGATGATTCCAAGCGTCACCTTATAAAAACCTACCACACAGTGAAGTCCAGGATCTGTGGATCAGTTGGCCCAATTAAAGAACCGTATAACGTTGGTCGAAAAAGTTAAATCAATGTCAATGACAACCTATGAAAACCAACCAGCGTTCATAAACATCTACTGACAACAAGGCGGGACATTTTAAAATCCTCGTAGAATTGATAGCAGGTCTTCTACGTGTGCAAACGTGTCCCCGGAGGGAATACAGGTCGCGCGGTAATGGGACGATCGGAATTTCAAATGAGGCATCGCTTATTGTATCACCCAAGGACTTGATGGACCAGCAATTTCGACACTTTCCATCCAAATATCCCTCTTCTTAACGAACGTACCTTTTAGATTGCACGGCAGCGTAAAATCGTCGCAATCCCAGCCTCGCTGACATTTACGTTGCTCGAGGGAAAATTATTTCCACCCTTTTTCTGTCGAATTTTCAGACCCGGCGAAAAACCTTCTTTTTCCGTTATCACCACCTTGGCCCAGTTCGTGGTTGAAAAATGCAGATAGTTGAACCGTACTCCTGAGACGAGCTCGCTTGACGTCGACAAAAATGCGTTATTTTGCATTGGAGCTCGGTCGAACTTCGCTCCTCGAAATCACCTATGTCTTACGATCTTCGCCTCCCATTCTTATCAACCCGCTTTTCCATATTCCAACTCCCCGATGTCAAAGCCATACTTCGTCCCACGTCGCTGCAACTACTTTTGGCAACGGTTTTGAAACGTTCTATGATGCCTGGGTAGAATTGATTATCACACTTTGAATAATTAATGCCGCGAGTTATTCATATGTTTAACCAATATTTATTTAAAAATAAATATTACCACCGTCCTAATGCATATTTTCTCTGATAAATGTAGTTGCCAGGTTTATTTGTTCCGTCTTACGGAACGCAAGCGGGTTCGGAGCGAAACGAAAATTTTTCGTATTTTTCAAAAAACGCTTTGAAAACATCTCCTTGCCTTGCTTTGAAAGGCGATCAAAGGGTGCAGTTTTCAAGAATATAGACATTCTTCGCTTTGAACAATACGTTAATCCGTGCGTTGCTCCATTGGCGGGTGGTGACTTCGGACCTACACGTATCTTAAAGGCGGATTCGCACATATCAGTTCCGCGACGGTTCAGTGCTGCCAGTGTCAGTGGTAAGAAATATCGCTTGGCTGCTTGGAATGGAGCAGTTTATACTTGTCCGTGTCAGTTACTGAAACCGATAAATCTTTTTACGTTAAGTCTCTTGACCGCTGACACTGACGGAACTGAGACGTGTGAACCCGCCTTTATCTACAGCCGGCAAGCGGGACAGTACGGCAGTAGGTTATTTGCACCGAAAAGTCAGAAACAACTGGTTTAAAATTTGCCGAATTTTTAAATTCCCATAACTTTGCCAAAATTCATCCAAAGTTGTTGAAACAAAAATCATTTTAAAGTTTGAACTTTCTACTTTTCGAGCCTTAAAACCACTTTTATCGAATTGGGTGTAGAATGAGGCATCGCTTCCACCGAGTAAAATCCGCAATTAAATAGGTGTGTGTCAAATTGGATATGTATATTAAAATTAAATTAAATTTCTGACCACCTTCTGGAAACGAAAAATTAATTATGGACCTTCAAGAGTACCCCCAAGGAACAAAAATGGCTTTATCACTTTCCAGAAAAACGATGAAGATGTTTGTCAAAATTCTTGGATCACTTTCATTTTCTCATATTTGCACCCATTTTGGCAACTTTCCCCTCGTTTTTTGCGAAAGTGATAAGGATATTGTTTGTTCCTTAAGCGGTATTCTTAGAGATCCCGCATGATTTTTTTTCGCTTATTCGCGATTTTACCCCTTAAACTTCCCCAGAAGCAGCTAGTAGCAGCTAATTTTTGTTCGCTTCAAAACGCGGCTAGAAAAATCACTGAATATTACTGAGAACTTTTAATAACAAACAATGTAAATGGTACCTTTTTAAAAAGCCACAAGTCCGAAATGATCAGTGGTATCAAAGTGAAATTTGGCAAAATTCAAATACGTAACTGGTTCACCTAATTACTGCATACATATTTATTTAATTTAAAACAACAACGATACTACAAATGATATTAAGGTTGACTGTTTCGAAAGCGTATAGCCGCGATATAAATCAACGAATGGTAAAAATTCAAGTATTCAAATAAATATCGATCCTACAATTCTTTGATTCTGCGACACTTTTTCAAAACGACGTTTTTCCGCATTTGTGGTACCAACGCCCCACAGTGGGGCAAAGTGATGAAGTTTGTGTCAAAATCAAAGAACTTTTGATAGAAATGAGATAGAGCGATGATTTTTTTTTTAGGTTAAAGCTGACATATTGCAGAACAAGGGAAAATTAGAGAGATTATGGTACGAACGATTTTTAACTTTGAAAATCTGTGTTAAACTTGAAATATTACGACAAAATTGTGATTTTTCAAATCGATTTTTTT
Organism: Andrena praecox; assembly: GCA_963932275.1. NCBI lineage: Eukaryota > Metazoa > Arthropoda > Insecta > Hymenoptera > Andrenidae > Andrena > Andrena praecox. Next base: position 45,371,395 of record OZ010729.1, on the reverse strand, counting down.
CCAAAATCCTGAGGTAGTAGACAAATTTTGCGAACGGATTTGAAATCAGCGTGACAAAATCTACAGGAAATGATGTAGAGTAATGTGGGGCAAGAGTGCGCACTTAAAGTTTAGACTTCTCTAAAATCCTTGGTATTACACTGATAGTCATATCGTTTTGTGAGAAATAACTACTATCCCTTATTATTCGATAGGCAGTGACTTCATGTAAATTTACCTGTCACAACTTATATAAAATAAATATTTCCAAAAAGTGTCAAATGCGAACTTTCACCCGCTATGTGGGGGCAAAAGTTCGCATGTTATGGGGTAAAAGAACGCAACGAGAAATATCCAAAAAATGCGGATTAAAAATTAATAACAAAAATCAAAAGCTGAGATTAGCGTGGCTCAACTATCACAACCTCAAAATTTAGCAAACTCTAGAATTAAAATAAGTTTAATGAAGATATAACACCCGTCAAATTATTTTGGGGCAAAAGTTCGCATGCGAACTCTTGTCCCACTCAGAGTTGGGCAAAATGTAATCTAATTACAAATTGCAAATTACGATTAAACTGTAATTGTGTAATTGATTACACATTATTTTCTGTAATCTTCATGTAGGTAGTTGACCATTCGGTTTTGTCAACTATCTAAATGAACGATTACAGAAAATAATGTGTAATCAATTACACAATTACAGTTTAATCGTAATTTGCAATTTGTAATTAGATTACATTTTGCCCAACTCTGGTCCCACTGCATTGTGCGAACTTTTGCCCCCACAGCTACTTTTACATTGTTTAATCAATCCTGTTATCGGTGAGGAAAATTGAAAACTTCTATTAGCACTTTTTAATAGAAGAATTTCAGCTCTTTCCGACGGCATATTAATTAAAATATTTACTTTTCAATATATAGGAATAATATTGATTCCCAAACATGAGAATATTACATCAGAACTAACTATTTCAGTAGTTAAGGTAAATGTACCAATAACGAGCCGTTTAAGGAAACGGTGACAAAGTATAATGAATATTGTGTATAAAATTAACAATTTAAGTGAAACTTTTTTCATTCATAAAGATTTTGTTGTTTCTCATCAGTACTCACATAACAAAATTTTGTTTTTTATATATTTAACGTAAAATAAACAAGAATATTTGTACGTGTAAATGTACCAATATATAGCCAATCTCACACGATTGACCTAGCGGCCCGATTTTCATGTCCCAGTACCTACATAGCCATAGGTTTTATAATCGTGTAAAAATTATTTTAAAAACTGATTCTTTGTCTTAAATTGAAAAATCTGTTAAGGAAAATTAAGAAGTATAGAAATATAAAATTATTGTATAAATAACCATAATAAACAGATTAGAAAATAAATGCAAAAAACAATAAGTTTAGTTACACTATCAATAGAAGTTTGTGGTTATTTTATATAAGACTCAAAACAACCACCAAATTCATTAAACTGTACATATACATAAACTTTAATAAACTTAAATTAAATGCTATCATTATTATCTAGAAAAATAATGTTTATATTATGATTTATGATCAAAATACTTACCGGCTTTATTCAAAATATCGAGTCAGAAATTCACACTTGTTTAGTAATTTTGCTCTGGCGATGCCGATTAACATTTGCAACTCACTTCACCCGATTTATTGAACACGTGGTTAGTTACTGGGCTAACAAGATTTGTTTGCACCGATAAATAGCCATGTAAATATTCAAATAAAAAATAGTTTTCATATTCAAATTTTTTCTTTCCATGTGTTACAAATATTTTCAAGATTCTAAAACCCTTTTTTCTATCTAAAAAACTATTATCCTATAATAATTATGCTCTTAACAAGAAGCACGCTCTTCTTAGCCATATCATAACGAATGTCTGAAAACGCGTCATATATCTGGCCTCGAGACTATAAATGGTATTTCTAAATATCTAGACAAAAAAACAAGACGATATAACTTCAGATATTAAACCGAACAATTAAATAATGCAAATTACACCAAATATGTATTTTATCTTACGCGCATAATTTAACAATTATTAATATTTCAACAGATGGCTAGGTACTGGTGTATGGCTCGTTATTGGTACATTTACCTTACCGCATTGTAAGATAACAAACCGAAACTCAGCCACGAAATTCGACATTAGTGACTCTACCTTGATTGATAAATAATTGACTGCCAATCACCATTGGCAACTGCCACAACTCAAACCATGAAATTCGCATGGTGCGAACTCTTACCATAGACTTATATAGACGGAGCGGAAGAGAGGACTGTTGGCGAGGGGACTGTAAGATCGGAGGGGAAAAGGCAGAAACCATACAGGCAATTCGGTAGTTAGGTTCGGATGTATTCGGTTCTTGTCGGTTCGGCATTAATGGCTATGTTCGAAACATAACCACTGTTGCTCAACTATTACTGTTCTAAAGCGTCGTAGTGGTCGTTGTATATAATCATACATATATTAATTGAGTGTAATAATGACTTATTGCGTAGTAATCGGTAGTGCAAATCGCAGGAAAAATAAAAACTGCGAACAGTTGGAGAAAGAATATATAAATAATGATAGTATTCGTTTTCACATGTAAATAAATAAATATACATACATAACCAACAATTTATATATTATATACATAATCTTAGAAATTCAAATGTGTTGCTTGATTATCGAATAGATAATATGTTTATAATAAAAATATTTATTTTTTTTCATCAGTTATGTCGCAGCAAATGAGCGATATATATCTATTATACTATATAATTATTTATGCATATTAATTATGTTTATGAACTTTTAAGCTTACAAAATCTTTAAAAATATAACTATTATTGCATATATCTATAAGTACGATTTTATTTAAAAAAAGCTTCATTCTATTTACTAATTTTGTTATATATATAACCTACATGATATACGAAATTTTGAATTATGTATAAGTATACCTAACCTTATCGACTAAGTATCCCTCATAGATATATATAACGTCATTGAATTTCCGAATAGCCCCGAGGAGGAACGGAGTTACCCGATTTGCCTGTATGACAGTCCCCTTACCGCGAATCTTACAACCCCCCTCAGACATGCTCCGTCTATATATGTCTATGACTCTTACCCGCTGCGAACTTTTACCTACCTTTACTCTACAACATGTCATGAAAAAAATCTAACCGTACATGGTATTGGATAAATCACAATTTTGTCGTAATATTTCAAGTTTAACACAGATTTTCAAAGTTAAAAAACGTTCGTACCATACTCTCTAATATTTTCCCTTATTCTGCAATATTTCAGCATTAACCTAAAAAAAAAAAATCATCGCCCTATCTCATTTCTATCAAAAGTTCTTTGATTTTGACACAAACTTCATCACTTTGCCCCATTGTGCGCCCTAGTGGCGAGATCCTCCATGTTTACTTATTCCCCATTTCCTCCGCCTAGAAGGAGAGGCTTCCTTCTCCGCCGGCGAATTCGCGAAGGAGAGTGTCCTCCTCCTCCAAGAATCTGCGTTCAATTAGATTTTTGTCACCTCTCAAAAATCTAACGTCACGTCCACTTTCCGAACACCGGAAAAGTTAGGCATTCCCGTCGGGAAAATCATAGCACTCGAGTCGATTTATTCTTGTCGCGATATTCAGAAGAACCCCAATGAGTCGAAATATACGTCATTAACGTTCCAATTTTCATACGGTTTATAGTTTGAACTTTTCTTACAACCATCATTCGCTCATATTATAGTCAGTTTAAACGTTAATCGCGTTCCGTCAACTAATATGAAAGTTATTGGGTATTGAAATTTGGCACCACCAGCTCTACCGTTCCGAAACAGTCACTCAATATTAATTTGGCGAGGGACAACCGCCAACAGACACGTGCCACGATGATGTCACCTTAGTCTTATAACCTGGGGAGAATTAAAAAGATAATCCACACATATGACCACGTCGGTATGCACAAATATTAATCAAGAACTGCACGTGGAATTGCGAGAACAAATTCGACTACTGAAAATGGTAGGGTGAAGAGATCGACCCCACTATTTACTGAATCTAGATTTGAAATCATTTTTATGGACGTAGAACTGTTGCTTTACCTAACTGAACCACTGAATCAATAGACAGAATCATTTTTTAAAAACCGGGTTTAAAAACCGTTTTTTTTTATAAATTTGTAAAGTTCGAAAACCGGGTTTTAAATTTAAAAACTAGTACATAAAACCGGTTTTATGTACTAGAATTAATATGTAAAAATGAATTAATTATTTAATTAAAAACGTTAACATTTTTACTTGAAATCGCTTCGCACACAAGCATATTGTAGTAAGTAACAGTTTACTGTAAAACTAATCTTCATAAGTTCATATTTTCGGAAGAAAAATACTAAATGAAATTAAGATTTATAAATTATATTTCGTACGGATTTTAGTTTTTTTCATTTGGTTTTGAATGCAGGGTATTATATTGTGTTATATTTTTGTGGATCCATAAATATTAAATGAACTCAAAAATTGTACAGATTTGTACGGATTTTAGTTATTTTTTTTTTTATTTGGTTTTGTATAGATAGATTATATTTAATTTTGTTATACGTTTGTAATTGAATAAATATTAAAAGAACTGAAATTTTTTAAAATAAGTATAAATATTTATTTTCTATTTTAAATATATTTTTTTGTGAAAATTCGAAAACCGGTCTAACCGATTTTTTCCGGAATAGTGGTATTCGAAAACCGGTTTAACCGGTTTTTTCCGGAATAGTGGTATTCGAAAACGGGTTTAACCGGTTTTTTCCTGAATAGTGGTATTGGAAAACCGGTTTTTTCGGAATAGTGGTATTCGAAAACCGGCTTAACCGGTTTTTTTTCGGAATAGTGGTATTCGAAAACCGGTGTAACCGGTTTTTTCCGGAATAGTGGTATGCGAAAACCGGTTCAACCGTTTTTTTCCGGAATAGTGGTATTCGAAAACTGTTTTTTTCGGAATAGTGGTATTCGAAAACTGTTTTTTTTTCGGAATAATGGTATTCGAAAACCGGTTTAACCGGTTTTTTCCGGAATAGTGGTATTCGAAAACGGGTTTAACCGGTTTTTTCCTGAATAGTGGTATTGGAAAACCGGTTTTTTCGGAATAGTGGTATTCGAAAACCGGCTTAACCGGTTTTTTCCGGAATAGTGGTATTCGAAAACCGGTTTTTTCCGGAATAGTGGTATTCGAAAACCGTTTTTTTTTTTCTCGGAATAGTGGTATTCGAAAACCGGTTCAACCGGGTTTTTTTTCGGAATAGTGGTATTCGAAAACCGGGTTGTTCAAAAAGTTTTTCATATGTGTAAAAATAAGTCGAAGATGTGGAAAAATGTTTTTTCGGCCAGAGCCTTCGATTTTGAAGGTTCGTAGAGTAGACATATCTATAAAAGCGCAGGATTTAACTGACGCGTCTGTCTATTGCAGCGCCGTCCAACTTGCCTCTTGAGAGGCAAAAGCCGTCCCCCACCATCGTTCGCCGTTGCCATGGCGCACAGACGCGGCCGATTCAAAGTAACAGTGAACGTCAGCGTCGCGCGCGTCGTCTGACAAGGGGACCCCACAGCTGAGCCCCCGTGGATTTTAATAAAATTTTAGGGGATGAATCTGGAGGTCACCTCGAATACCCTCTGCTAAATATTGTATGCCAATGAGCATGATTTATAAACAATCGATATGTGAGTCTTAAAAGCAATTCACTTCAAGCAAATATCAAGAAAGTGAGTTGGGTAAGTGCGTACAGCGCTTACTTCCCACCAAAACAACACGGGTTCAAATCCCGGTCACCCTAATTTTTTTTCCTTTCCTTCAACCCTTATTTTGAATAATTAAATTTTATACTGCTTTGTGTCATAAATATTGTAATTTTTTAACATAAATTTTATATATAAACATGGTAAAAATACATAATTTTTTATACACGTACAAACATAACTGGTACATAACGACTTGTTTCAACTTGTACTATAAAGACACTGTAAATTATATATTTAATATGAAATTTTTCTTTACAATACGTACATGCACGTCTCTGTAACTTTACAACTATTTATCTATCTACCTATCGTATTATATCGATATATATATATATATACACGTAAATACGCACATATATACGCCCAAGCATGCCGAGTTGAAACAAGTCGTTATGTACCAGTTGTTTGTATGTGTATAAAAAATTATGTATTTTTAACATGTTTATATATAAAATTTATGTTAAAAAATTACAATATTTATGGCACAAAGCAGTATAAAATTTAATTATTCAAAATAAGGTTTGAAGGAAAGGAAAAAGAAAATTAGGATGACCGGGATTTGAACCCGTGTTGTTTTGGTGGAAGGTAAGCGCTGTACGCACTCACCCAACTCACTTTCTTGAAATTTGCTTGAAGTGAATTGCTTTTAACGCTCATATATCGATTGTTTATAAATAATGCTCATTGGCATAAAATATTTAGCAGAGGGTAATCGAGGTGACCTCCAGATTCATCCCCTAAAATTTTATTAAAATCCACGGGGGCTCAGCTGTGGGGTCCCCTTGTGAGCTTCCTTGTCTACGGAAATGTCGCGGTCTCCTTTTCAGCGTCGCGCGGTATCCTTGACGACAAGTCACGCTGCTCGAAAGGAAGGTTGTAAGGGGAAGTAGACGCGTGAGGGGCCCCTACGCTGGACAGCGCTGGTCTATTGCTTACTATTTCCACTCAGGCGCTTGTCATTTTTAACACTCACGAAAGGTTTCGTTCAAATCACAGAGCCACACCTTTACGGATATATTACTTTCTTTATTATCCTAAAAACTCTTTGACTTAGGCACGATGGTGAATACTTTGGCTTCCCAAATCAGATATTACACCCCTTGATTCCTTCTTAAGGATCATACTAAGAATATTATTGAAAATACAAACATAAAGTCTACGAAAAAGAAGTTGAACATCGTTTGCAAACTAAAAGAAGAAGTTACATCTACAAGAAATTGACATTGATATTGTTCATTCGTACTTTTTCAATTGTAAACAAAACAAAGTAATCTGCATATAAAGAACGACGCATTTTCCTTGCCACTATCGATATTTTTACAAATGCAACATATAAAACAATAGCCAACCAACTCGTACTGACGTGAATTATCTTCGAAATCGATTTTGTAGGAAACAAAGCAATTTGCGAATAAATTTTATAGCATATTTTCGTTTGAATTTTATTCGCATTAATTTTACCCGTGTTTCATTTGTACCGCGAATTATGCCCTGTGTGCCAGCCCACGAAATTATCGTACTTAGGGCCTGTAATTTCATCAGGAGATTCCAAATTCAGTGAACGAAACACCTAGGATTTCTTTGCGAGTAACGCGTTTCCCATCAGCGCATTACCCGAGGGCCTGTGATTAACTCTAACCGTGCAACATCGTGTCCCCCTGCTTTGGCCCGACGCTTCGGGGCTTCCCTCGTTTCACGTGTTGCCGTTCTTTTGATCCCTCGCGCAGCCTTCCACCCGAAAACCTAGCCGAGTTTTCACGGGGCGAGCTTAATCTCGTTTCCTCATTGATTTCTCTGAATTGCAAATCTTTCCTCCGACGTAACGCGTTTGTCGAACTACCCTGCCTACCAATGCCTCGGTCCCCTTTTAAAGAGGATATCTACATATGTCTCGGCTCTGATTCCTCCAATTCCTTGACGCCACCATTCGTGTTCGCTTTTCTGAATAAATTACGGTTTTCTTCTCTGGGCTGCTTGCCAAAAATTCTCGTTACGCATCTTTTGCAACATGCACAGTGCGTGAAGTGTTTAAGCGGCAAGAGAGTTTTGACTAATCCTTCCCTGATTGGTAAGGGCTTTTTGAAATTTCATAGTCATATTCGCTATTCAAAAATGCAAATTGTCATTTGCATTGTGTACATCTGGCGCCGGCTTAAAAAATATGAGAGACGTAGATTAAATAAGGGAAAAAATTATTTTTAACTTTTTAGTGCAATTTTATTTTTTTTTTAAGTGTGTTTTAATTTTTTATATAGAATTTTATTTATTAATGTATACTTTCTCATGTTGCAACGTAAGGTAACGCAGGTTAAGTGTAAGCAGGGGAGAACGGAAGCTTTCTTATAAATCCTTAAGGGTTCATATACGTTTCTCAGCGCTAAAACGTAGTCAATGTTTGCGAGTGATTCGGGCATAAATTACTATTAATCCGATTGGATTAATTGTGTTCGTACGTTTCCACTTAAATGGATATTGTTTCAACCAGTAGCTTGCCAACAAGTTACTTTCAATCAGAGTTGGGCAAAATGTAATCTAATTACAAATTGCAAATTACGATTAAACTGTAATTGTGTAATTGATTACACGTTATTTTCTGTAATCGTTCATTTAGATAGTTGACAAAACCGAATGGTCAACTTCCTACATGAACGATTACAGAAAATAATGTGTAAACAATTACACAATTACAGTTTAATCGTAATTTGCAATTTGTAATTAGATTACATTTTGCCCAACTCTGCTTTCAATGTCATCCGGTTGCAAATATCTTTGAAAAAAGGAGGGGAATGAGAAAAATAAATTGATTTATTTAATCATCCACTTGTCACAACGGAGGTCACGGAAAATCTTGGAAAATGTAACCCTGTAATAAGCTTGAGTAATTTTTGTAAAAAATTGCAAACCAGTCATTTTGATTCCTGTGGTACTTCCCGCGTTAAGTATCGCCGCTAGTGGAATAGTGGACTGTTCGCGTATGGAATACAAGTAAATCGCTCGAAAAGTGAGCCCATTTTTTCTTACTTGCGAAATCGCGGGCAGCAGTCCCTTAGGGATTGCCGCTGTGTAGATCGCAAATGATACTAATTTTTCCTGCGATCGTACATGCGACGACCGCAAACAGCACTATTGGGTCGGCCACTTTATTCTGCTGACTCGTCGAATAAAGTATTTCAGCGACTTCGGTTGAAACAATGCATTTTCCACTATTTTTCTCTGTAGAACAATTTTCAAGAGAGTATAGGTTTTTAAACTAATTCGTCGGTTGGTCTCAGACTTGCATAAAATGTTATTTCTGTAAAGTGTATACTGTTAACTCGGTTAATTGGATGAAACGAGTTATTTGATTCTCTTTTTTTTTTTCGTGAGTGGAGCTTATATGTTCGTTTAATATTTTGTAGATATTGATTTTTGGTAACAACTTTCTCATAATTCTTTTTAAATAAAAGCCTGCTAGTGGTTTTAATCGTTAATTTCGGTAGTTGACCATTCGGGTTTGTCAACTATCTAAATGAACGATTACAGAAAATAATCTGTTAATCAATTACACCACTACAGTTTAATCGTAATTTGTAATTTGTAATTAGATTACATTTTGCCCAACTCTGATTTTTACTGTTGTAACACGCTGACAAAATTTGAAAACTTCGTATTGATAAGATGCGCATGCAAAGCGTAAAAAATAATCAAAGCTATGAAAATTGCCGTTTTCAGGAAAACCGCAAATAAACAATCACGAAAGGTTGTGAAAAAAATTCAGTGTAGTTAGATGTATTCTTCTTGCATGGAGGCACATTATCTTCTCCGATCATCGGCATGTAATAATTCGTACGTTTAGCGTTCCCTTCAACACCAGTACTGCACATTTTTTATGTTTGATCGCGGCTTGTCCGTCGAAAGTTGCCGTTGTTACAGATCGATTAATGCAATACCGGGTGAGAATTGTTTTCAATATGGACGCATGCCGCTTCCACCACACCATTATCTTATTCCTCATCTATATCTGCTGTTCATGTATTGTGGTATTCTATTAAACCGGATAATGAATTTCTAATACAGCGCCATAGCCAGCCAATTACACATTCATACGTCGCTTGGGCAGCCATTGCCTATTACACGAGAAACGATATTGATATGCGATATTTACACTTTTACAACAGCATTTATTCTAAAGCTAAAAAGTTTGGAAAAATCTAGATTCTGTAGGTGTAATTCGAATCCTCAAGGATAACGCAGTTGTACGAGATAATGCCATTTTTTGGTGATGTGAAGAATCCACGAATGAAGTATTATACTTTGAAAATCAAATTCGTCGCACGCGAGAATAATATTATATAAAAGTAGATAAAAGTACAAATATATAACAGTATATAAAAGTGCATAAAGTGGATAAAAGTGTATAATAGTGTATAACAGTATATAAAAGTGTACAAAGTGTACAAAGTGTACAAAGTGTACAAAGTGTACAAAGTGTACAAAGTGTACAAAGTGTACAAAGTGTACAAAGTGTACAAAGTGTACAAAGTGTACAAAGTGTACAAAGTGTACAAAGTGTACAAAGTGTACAAAGTGTACAAAGTGTACAAAGTGTACAAAGTGTACAAAGTGTACAAAGTGTACAAAGTGTATAACAGTATATAGAAGTGTACAAAGTGTACAAAATGTACAAAGTGTACAAAGTGTACTAAGTGTACTAAGTGTACAAAGTGTACAAAGTGTACAAAGTGTACAAAGTGTACAAAGTGTACAAAGTGTATAAAGTGTATAAAATATGTGAAGTATATTATTTAAAGAAACGCTGTAACCAACGGGTGACGACAGTTTCGACACCTCCTTTTGACACGATGTGCCACACATCAGCAGTTAAGGGCGCAGTCTACTTTGATCAGCCGAATAATTAAACTATTTTTAAAGATTTTTCTGAGTAAATACAACATATAATGAAATAAATCTTTTTGAAATTTATTAAGTTACTCTTATATTGTAAAAAAAATTGTTTTAAATGTTTTTTTATGGCGTCAATATGGCACCTAAAAAAAGAAGTAAGTTCATAGCGCAGGTTATTTCCCGGCGCAAGCTTATCTCAGACAAAAAGTCCGCAAATATTCTTAATCTGTATGAGTGTCGCTATAGCCCGTAGCTCAATTAACAAGTTTTGTCGAAAAATAAGAAAATGACGCTGGTTTGAAAAAAAAGCTTGACAAAACACCGAAAAGGATGTATTCTCCAGTATTCCATGAGAAAAATCTAGGTTATTTCTCAACAAAAATTGTTAATCGTACTAGTGACTAAAGCGACACTCATAGCTAGATTAATAATCTGTTGGAATTGTTTGCTTCAGTTAAGCCTGATATTTTTTAGGTGCCATATTGACGCTGCGAAAAAACAATTAAAACAAAAGAAATAAATTATTTTCATTTTTTTTGTATAATATAAGAGTAGCTTATTAAATACTAAATACATTTGTTTCATTATATGTTGTATTTACTGAGAAAAAAATCTTTAAAAATATCTTAATTTTTCGGTCGATCAAAGTAGAATGACTCTTAAATTGAAATATTCTTCAATGCATTCAGAACATTTGTCTATGGGGTGGCGGGTATATTTGTCTTACAAGGGAAGATCCCGAACCCGGAAATTCAAAAAATTATGAAACTCTGTAATTATGTAGGGGAAGTCCTCTTGATTACAACGCAATTTCGTTTGTTGCCCAAATTCACTCCAAGAGGGTGCAATTGACACCTGATAATTTTTTTATTTTGTATTATTACTCGCGAACTGTAGGAGATAGAAAAAAAGTGTTCAGGAAAAAGTTACTTCTTTTAATTAGAACTAACATTTGGTAAATTATAGTTCTTACAGTTCATACGGTTCGTGAGTTATAACACAAATTCGAGAAAAAAAAACGAATTTTCAGGTGTCAATTTCACCCCCTTAGAGTGAATTTGAGCAGCAAACGAAATTGCGTTGTACTCAGGAGGACTTCCCCTACATATTTACAGTTTCATAATTTTTAGAATTTCCGGGTTCGGGATCTTCCCTTGTCAAAAGTATGGGGGTTGAAACTTGGTAACCCGACATACCGTCAAGGACCCAGTTCCTGATCAGTTTAGTATACATAAATACCAAATAATAAGGTTATTACGATACAAATTTATTCCCAAAAATTACTAAATAATTATGAAGTATTTTGAAATTTATACGCAAAATTTGATGCCTCATATTAAAATGTGTTTTGATAAAAAAAAATATCAAAGTAAGACGCTTGTAGCTACGCCTGGTTTGACGCCATTTTACTGTTGTTCAGTATAAGAGAGCACGTCGTGAATTTCAGTTATTTTCTGTGATACTTTTGAAAATTCTTAGGTAATATGTACTTAGTTAACTTCTTTGATACTTTAATAATATTAAATAACTAAATTATGAATGTTTTGTATTCTTTTTAATGCAAAAAAGTGGTGATTAGTTATTGGGTACAGTTTTAATATGCTTCCGCAATTCCTGATCACCTGATCAGCAAATAGGTTATTGAAGCAAGAATTTTGAAAACCGAAAATATAATTATATAGTTGAAATTTACTAGCTAATTTTTTGTTATTTTCCAAATAATATGTAATACTCTAATTTGAGTAATTTCTAATCAGGGTTTTGTGTTAAAAAATAAAGGGTATGTTTATTAAATCATCCAAGACATTTAGGTTAGCAATACGCACATAAATGATCAACTATTAAAATTTTGCATTGAAAAAATTTCAAATACCAGCTAAAAGATTGTAAAAACTTCGTTTTATAATATAATTGTAACAAATATAAATGTATTTCTTAGAATAGCTCGTGAGAGGCAGATAATCTAGAATGGCAACGTCGAAGAAGCTAAATAAAAAATATCAGCCTGATGATATGAGGAAGGCCTTAGAAGATATTAAAGAAAACCAAGTGTCTGTGCGAGCAGCGAGCAGGAAATATAATGTGCCATTTTCGACATTATGGTCCAAATATAATGGTAGATATCCCGTTGATGCAAGACCAGGTCCAGCGACAATTTTAACAAGCGAGGAAGAGCAGTTATTAGTCCAGTGGATCTTACATTTAAGTGCCACAGGGTTTTGCGTTGATATGGAGCAATTACTAAATAGTGTACAAAAATTAGTACGAGATGGTAAAAGGGAAACACCATTCAGGGATGGCAGACCATTAAAGCACTGGTATAACGCTTTTCTCAATCGTCATCCAGAGATATGTGTGAGGATGTCCCAAAATATAACAGCAAGAAGAGCTGATTTATCAGAAGAAGCGCTACGTGCTTGGTTCAAAGAGATTGAAGCATATTTAGCTTCAAAAAATCTCTTGGATATAGCGCCATCTAGAATTTTTAATTGCGACGAGTCAGCATTTCTACTTAACCCGCAACCAAAGAAGGTTCTCACAGCCAAAAATAAAACAAGTGCTTATACTCGTATTACGACGGAAGAAAAAGAATGTTTAACTGTTCTAATAGCGGGAAATGCAGAAGGTCAGTTGGCTCCACCAATGATTTTGTACCCGTATGAAAGGATCCCTGGTAGCATTGCAGCTGCTGCACCACCAGGTTGGTCCCTGGGTCATTCAAAATCTGGGTGGATGACGCAAGAGAGTTTTTATGAGTACATTACAAGCAACTTTTATCAATGGTGTCTAGACACCAACATACAATTTCCCACTTATCACACTTAACAATGGCTCTAAGCGATTTTTGTATTAGCCATCAAATAGAATTAATAGCTCTCTACCCAAATGCCACGCACATAATACAACCAATGGATGTCGCACTTTTTCGACCATTAAAATTAAATTGGCGTAAAGTTGTGCTTGAATGGAGAATGGAACATAATGGAGTTTCAGTTGATAAAATAAACTTCGCAACTGTACTCAAACGAGGTACTGATATGCTTGGAACTCATAGAATACTTAGTAATGGATTCAGAGCCTGTGGATTATATCCCTTTTCACCTAATGCCATCGACTACTCCAAACTAATCAAGCAGAGCAGCATGAATCTGACAGAAGACGCTGCAGAAACAAACAATGATGCGTCTCATATCCATCTTATAGGAAAAACTATTAATCCGAATACATTGCAACTATTTAACCGAGCTCAACAATCAGGAGTCTGGACCGGAGAGCTCTGTGATAAAAGTCTTTTTTATTTTTGGTTAAGAATTATTAATCAACAGAATGTACCAAACAATGAGGAAGGACAAGCATCTGCTGGTGATATGGTAGACTAATTTAATAAAAATTTATTTAATAATTCTTATAAGTAGGTATACAGGGTGTCCCAAAAATGTCGCGTTTCCTTGAAAGGGGTGACTCAGGGGGTGATTTGAAACAACTCTTTCCTTAGCGAAAATATTGTCTGAAGCTTCGTTAAGGAGATATTAAGCAAAATCCCCGACCAATCAGAGCGCGCGCCTTCCGCCTGAGTACCCGCGGTAGCGTTGGCTACGAGGTAGGCGACCGCGCTTGTGCTACGAACGTACGAACAAGCAAGTTGGCATGCATCGAAGGAAACCGCGTTACACATTTTTTTTTTAAAGCAGAATCTTAAATAAGAATAATTTGAAGTCAGAGGACAAGAAGTACGTAAATTTCGTTTTTAAATAAGGCATAAACGAAAAGCTAACGTAACAGAAAATGTACGACAAGTAATTCGTTATTGAGGTAAAAATCCGTAGTTTAAGAACGGCCAACCCAACTAAATTTAAAAAATAATATTAGGTGTATGAATAAATTCTTTCCGACTGGAATTTCTATCGCGGTGGTATTCAGAAGCTGCCAGAAAAATGGCAAAAGGTAATGAACAATAATGGAAATTATTGCGATGATCGAGTTGTTTTCATATTTTTTAAATCGATTAGGTGTGAAAATAAATTCTTTCCGATTTTAGGGTACAATAACAGTTCGATTTAAAAAATATGAAAACAACTCGATCATCGCAATAATTTCCATTATTGTTCATTACCTTTTGCCATTTTTCTGGCAGCTTCTGAATACCACCGCGATAGAAATTCCAGTCGGAAAGAATTTATTCATACACCTAATATTATTTTTTAAATTTAGTTGTGTTGGCCGTTCTTAAACTACGGATTTTACCTCAATAACGAATTACGATCACTTGTCGTACATTTTCTGTTACGTTAGCTTTTCGTTTATGCCTTATTTAAAAACGAAATTTACGTACTTCTTGTCCTCTCTCACTTCAAATTATTCTTATTTAACATTCTGCTTTAAAAAAAAATGTGTAACGCGGTTTCCTTCGATGCATGCCGACTTGCTTGTTCGTACGTTCGTAGCACAAGCGCGGTCGCCTACCTCGTAGCCAACGCTACCGCGGGAACTCAGGCGGAAGGCGCGCGCTCTGATTGGTCGGGGTTTTTGCTTAATATCTCCTTAACGAAGCTTCGGACAATATTTTCGCTAAGGAAAAAGTTGTTTCAAATCACCCCCTGAGTCACCCCTTTCTAGGAAACGCGACATTTTTGGGACACCCTGTATAGGTAGGTAGTTATTGTGTAGGAATATGATTTTTATATCAATTTCATAACCTCTGATAGGATCTGCAGGGAACATTACGTTTTGAAGAGCATTTACTTCAAGCGCCAGAAAGTAATTCAGAAGAAAAATTAGATTTATCTAATAACAATATAGATCCTATTAGCTTAACCGTTAATAATGAAGGCCATAACTCTCCTATCACTCTGATGCCAGTCGATAAACAGACTATTTGGATCATCGATGAAAATGGTATCGAACAAGATGTCAGTATGGAGACTGACCATCTCTTTAGACAAGAGTGTCTGGAGACATTGATCGGAAACATTGACAATAAGTTACCACTACACATAACAACGGAACAACATTCAATTAATCATAGTGCGTCATTACTTAAAGATCAGTGTTCGAAGGCATCATCTAAAAATATTGAAAACGACTGCCCAAATGTAAAATTAGGTAACGAGAACATTGGACGTTGGTATCGAAGTGTATAGTGAAAACAAAAATAGTAGTACAAAATCACCGCTGAAAGATAAAAATAATAATTTTCAATCAAATAAAAACAGTAACTATACCTGTCATATTCTTAAAAATATTATTAACGAAACTATAAAAAATAGGGTAACATAACTACATTCTAATTTCAAGAAATGCTCAGAAGATACCACCTTTCACCTTTTAAAAGATGCCTCTTTTGGCCCGAAAGAAAATCAGATAATTTAAAAAGAAGAAGAAAAAACAAAATACCAGCTGTAGCTACATCTGAGGAATGGAGAGCATATTACAAAAATCTCTCTGAACAAAAACAAAAAGCTGAGGAAGAAAAAGAGTACAAAAAGAATTTAAGATTGGTAAATCAGAAAATTAAAAAGGAAAAAGCAGAGGAGAAAAAAAACAGCAGGTTTTAAGAAAGAAGGTAACTAAAAAAGATTGACGAACAATGTACCTAGTTATGCAGAAACATTTGTTTTTTTTTTTATTTCAAATGTTATATTTAGTATATTTATATTCTGTTAATAAAGATTCCAGAAAAATATGCTATTTTAACGATTTTTTATGCAATTTATACATTTCAATCTATTTGATCAGGAATTGGGTATTGGTCTGATCAGGAAATACTCCCAGACATGATTTAGGTGATCAGAAACTGCTCCCTTTGCATTTTTCACTTTCAAAGTTAAATTATAAAATAATTATTATTATGTTTGCATTTTTTTTTAATACCAAATTAAAGATTAAACATAGATCTACTGAAATAACGAAACATCTTTTAAATTTGGTTAAGTTTTCCATTTACACGTTTAAAAACCCGCGATGGTTACTCTTAAGTGATCAGGAGCTGGGTCCTTGACGGTACATGAAAATGGTTACTCCTACGAAAAAAACTTATGACACCTTTTTTGTAGAGAATTTCCTAAACTAAAAATTGTATAATAACTATTTTTGTCACAAAACTGTTAGATAACGAGATATTCGCGAAAAACAGTTATTGTTTGGACTTTGGATCGATGGGGACTTTTGACATATTGTTTAAAACGACCAAATAAAGGCCCATACCAAAATTTAGCTTGCTGGGAATTATTCTGTAGATTGGGCAGATTTCCGTCTAATTTCACTGGACTATGGGTGCGTTCCACTTGCGCCCAAATCGCCCGCAACGCCCGTGATTTTCATTAAGGTGGGTTTCCCTGTACGCGACTGGACGCAACGTCAAGAATTTCAAAGTCGATTTTCTCGAAAATGAAGCGCGATATAAAAAAAGTTACTCTTTCTTTTCGACTTATAACAAGTAAATAAGTCGAAAAAGAGGAATAAGATTTTTTGATATTGTGCTTCATTTTCAAGAAAATCGACTTTGAAATTCTTGACGTTGCGTCCAGTCGCGTACAGGGAAACCCACCTTAATGAAAATCACGGGCGTTGCGGGCGATTTGGGCGCAAGTGGAACGCACCCTATATCGACTTGCGACCAATCTGCGCAGCTCCCACTGATCTGACACACGCGATTGGTCGTAGCACTTTTCCTGCCGGTTTCCTACCAATCAACAGTGCATCTCTGCGCGGAACGAGTCTACTCTAAAGTGGAATGCAGTATATTATTCCTGTGTCCCTCACCCGAATACGCGGTGTGCCAAACCGCTAATCCTTCCCGTCATCATGCGGCACAATTTCAGCTGACACCACATAATTCTTTCTATGATTCTCGCGTACGATGAATCTGATTTTAAAAGTATAATACTTAATTCGTGCATTCTTCACGCCACCAAAAATTGCACCATCTCGAATATCTGCCTTATGCTTGAGGATTCGAATTACTCCTACTGAATCTCGCTACGACGTTAAAATCAAAATGTTTCCAAAACTTTTTAGCTTCAGAATAAATGCAGTTGCAAAAGCGCAAATATCGCATATCAATATCGTTTCTCGTGTAATAGGCAATGGCTGCCCAAGCGATGTATGAATGTCTGGTTGGCTGACTACGGCGCTGCATTAGGCATTCATTATCCGGTTTAATAGAATACCTCAATACTGGGTCATCCGTTAAAACTGCAACCTACGCGCGCGCGTGAACAGACGAAAATGGCAACACCGCTTCACGAACACATTCCACTACAACCATTCACCGGCCCGGCGCACAGTGGCGTGTTTATAGGGAAAAATTGTGAATAAATTATTTTATGCCCTATTCCTACGTATTTTGACCTGCTGATTTCAAATATATTGTTATTTTTGTTGTAAACTAAAAAGTGGTAAAAATGAAGGTTTTATTTGTTTTAAAAAAACCATAACTCATAAACTATTTATATGTATGAAAAGAGGTTATCCAATGGTATTTCTGCATATATTTACAAAATACAAAAACTGAATTTTAAGGGTTGGTGGTGGGGGTAACTTGAAAGGTATGGATGTTTTGAAAATTAATTTTACGCGGTTTTGTAGATATACAAAAAAGATGTAACTTGTGTTTTAACTTCTTTTCGATATCTCTCACCATTCTCGAGATATTCCACAAAAATAAAATTCTGTTTTTTCCAGGGGTAATTTTACCCCCTAAAACCGTACGATGGCACCAACAAAAATATAGTTATGTTACGACTGAATTACTGCACAATTACTACACTATTTGCACACCATGTTTCATTTGTGTCATAACTTGCTTTGTGCATGATATTCTTGTGGTCAGTTGTTTTTGTACCTCTTCTTATAACTTTGAGGGGTGGTTTTACTCCCTAAATATGCAAATTGAGCAAAATAAAAAGACACATATTTCTTATTTTCCGGTCCTCTAAAACATATTCAAAATCCAAAGCAATCGGAGGGAACCTCTCCTTTTAAATCATAAAAAAGGAGACGATTTGCTGCCTAGTTACTTTTACTTTACAATGGTTTTCGGCACCTAACACAAAAAGTTGCGCCTAGTAGCAGCTGATTCCTTTTCTATTCGATAGTATACACTTCTGCCTTCCTTATGAAACAACTTTCAGCGTGTCACATTGTGTCACATTTTTTATATACGTAAAATTGCCGCAAATAAAATGTGCTTATCTAAGAACGTTACAGAAAATGTTTAAAAAATCGGAAAACGTTGTTCTATGGATCATTTTGTTCGCCTTAAAATATACTATACTGTCAACTATCCCACAGATTTGTTGCAATTTTTGATACGCCAAACACAGAAGAAATAGAACGCCCCCAGAAGTGCCTCAAAAATTTTGCTCAACTTTAAACATTTATAGAACAGTTGGTATTTCTTTTAACGGGGGTCACTCAAGTGAAAATGAACTACCAGTTATTTTACAGATAAAAATTTGAAAATATGTATTTCCATATGATTTTTTACGCTGAAATGAATTATGTAAGAGTTAATATAGTGACAATTTTTTTTTTCAAAATTTAAAAATAAAATTTCGAAAAAATTATTCGATTGTAAAATCCATACCCTTATTTCTGTAGAATTGTATACAAAGACTGTAAAAAAAATTTCAGCTCGAAAACTTCATTTTTGTCCGAATTATAAAGTTTTTATGTTTTAGTTACTACCCCAAAACATAAAAACTTTTATAATTCGGACAAAAATGAAGTTTTCGAGCTGAAATTTTTTTTGCAGTCTTTGTATACAATTCTACAGAAATAAGGGTATGGATTTTACAATCGAATAATTTTTTCGAAATTTTATTTTTAAATTTTGAAAAAAAAAATTGTCACTATATTAACTCTTACATAATTCATTTCAGCGTAAAAAATCATATGGATATGCATATTTTCGAATTTTTATCTGTAAAATAACTGGTAGTTCATTTTGGTCGGTCCAACGTACGGAGCAGGAGCGTTTTAGTTACTACGCCAAAACATAAAAACTTTATAACTCGGACAAAAATGAAGTTATCGGAATCGAGCTGAAATTTTTTCTGCAGTCTTTGTATACAATACTACAGAGATAAGGGTATGGATTTTAAAATCGAATAATTTTTTCGAAATTTTTTTTTAAATTTTTGAAAAAAAATGTCACTGTATTAATTCTTACATAATTCATTTCAGCGTAAAAAATAATATGGAAATACATATTTTCAAATTTTTATCTGTAAAATAACTGGTAGTTCATTGTCACTTGATTGACGCCCCTTAAGGAAAAAACAAACTTTGACCATTATACTAGACATATTTAAGAACATTTTCATGTGTTTACATTTTCATTATCTGTCAAATCGGAAATTGAATTTATTCACAATTCCCTAGAAAACACGCCACTGTGCGGCGTTCGGAGGGTTGGATCCTAAAATTTTCGAAGCTCGGGCATCACCGCTGCCCCGCGGCCACTGGCAACCCTGTCGAACGCCGCGCCGGGCCGGTGAATGGTTGTAGCGGAATGTGTCCGTGAGGCGGTGTTGCCATTTTCGTCTGTTCGCACGCGCGTAGGTTGCAGTTTTAACAGATGACCCTGCACATGCACATCAGACATAGGTGAGGAATAAGATAGGTGGTGTGGTGGAAACGGCATGCGTCCATATTGAAAATAATTCTCACACGGTATTGCATCAATCGACCTGTAACAACGGCAACTTTCGATGGAGAAGCCGTGATCAAACATAAAAAATGTGCAGTGTTGGTGTTGAACGGAACGCTAAACGTACGAATTATTACATTCCGATGATCGTAGGAGATAATGTGCCACCATGCAAGAAGAATACATCTAACCAGACTTAATTTTTTTCCAGTCCATACTTTGGTATCGCTTCGGTATCGCTTCGGTATCGCTTCGGTATCGCTTCGATATTGCTTCGGTTTTGCTTCGGTATCACTTCCGTATCGCTTCGGTATTAGTTAGGTATCGCTTCGGTATTGCTTCGGTATCGCTTCCGTATCGCTTCGGTATTAGTTAGGTATCGATGTGCTGTATGTATATGTTACATTTGCAGTCGGCAGTCGGTCCTTCTAACATTTCCATCATATTTCGGATAAATAATTATGCTTTGCTGATTCTGTGGGACACATACTCTTATATGTATATTAGGGTGGACCTTATTTTTCGACTTTCAAAATTTTGTCGGGACACCCCCCAGGATTGTGTAATTCAGGGAAAAAATAATGTGCGCAAAATTTTAAATCGATCGGAAGACGAGAAACCGTGCCTCATCGCATTGGAATTTTTTTTTATTTTTCTAACTCGTGTTTCTCCATCGTAGTATATCGTTAATATACATTTTTATACATCGTTGAATTTGTATTTTTACGCTCTGCAACAATATAGAATTAAAGTATAAAATTAATTAAAAAAAAAAAATTATGACCTTGAAATCTCATAAATTTACATTCAGAAAAAACTTTTTTCGTTGACATTATTTTTACCTTGTCAAACAGTACAACTTTTGTATAATAAATTTTTTCATATATTTATAAATAACAGATTTCAAAATTTTTATGAATCAACCGATACTTTCATTAAAAGTACACTGTTCCAACAGATTTTATAAATATGGATTCTCTAGAATGGGAAAATGGTCCCAATTATAATATTGATTTAAATATAGTAAATAATTTAGCAGTAAACGATTCGGCCGAACGAGCAGTCAAACTCATGCAAGAGTTTAATTGTAACTATTCAACAGCCATCTGGACTTGTAACATTCAATACCCGTTTCTTATAGATTTTTGTGCGCTGAATACGAATTCGCAAACCGTTTTTCGCCATCACCCTCAGTTTTCGAAAAATTGGTTTTTAAAAAAAAATGCAAATTTTCAACTTTGAACATCTTTCGTGTTCCAACAGTAATAGTTATTCGGTTGCTTGTACCGTCAAAGTCTTCTATCAACTCTCCAGAATACAGCGATATAAGTTATTATTGCATTATTACCATTTAAATATATTTAAACAACGATCAAAGGGAAAATGCACCCGAAATGCACCAACTTTTTCGGATATCTTTCAATTTATTTTAAAAACTAAGGGTCTAGAAGAAAATCTGACTACTCCACGCGATGCAGCAGACATTTTTCCTCCGGAAAACATCAACAAAAGTGGTAAGTCACGGTTCGTTCTTAATACCGGAGCGAAATAGTTTGGCAAAGCGTACGGCGCCGACAGTGGTAGTCGCGCGCGTTGAAGCGATTCTGTCGCTGAGCGGCAATGGATACGTCCGCCGCTGTTGTTTTCTGTATTGAAAACAAAACGTGACTTATCACTTCTGTTGATGTTTTCTGGAGGAAAAAAGTCTGCTGCATCGCGTGGAGTAGTCAGATTTTCTTCTAGACTCTCAGTTTTTAAAATGAATAGAATAAAATCTGCAAAAATTTGTGAATTTCGGCTGTACTTTTCCTTTTAATCTGTTTTTATAATTATGTGAAAAAAAATATTAGACGAAAGTTGTACTGTTTGACAGCGTAAATACAATGCCAACGAAAAATAAAGTATTTTTTTATGGTTAATTCTTTAGAATTCAGGTCATGATGTTTTTTTTTAAGTGATCTTATATTTTGATTCTATATTATTACAGAGCATAAAGAGACAATTTCAACGATGTATAAAAATGTATATTAACGATATACTACAATGGAGAAAATCGAGTTACAAAAATAAAAAAAAATTCAAGTGCGAAGAGGCACGGTTTCCCGTTCTCCGATCGATTTCAAATTTTGTGCATATTATTTTTTCCCCCAGTGGCATAATCCTGGGGGGTGTCCCCGCCAAAAATCTCAAAATTAATTTTTGACAAAAGTAACTAAGGTCTACCCTAATGTATGTATATCCTACATAAATTTCTTGTTTCCAAGTGATGCCAAAAATGACCATTTTCTACTCTCATCTCTTATGAGAGACACAGTCAAAAGTTAGCGAAAATCAGAATTTTTAGGATCTTGTAGAAAAAAGAAAAATACCTAATTGTAAGTCTCATTGTCAGTCACGCATATATTCACCTTTCTATGAAAAAATAATTAAATTTTGACATAAAATTTTAGTTTTTTGAAAACTCATCTAAAAAATTGAACTTAAAGTTCGGTCTATACAGTTACATTCTGTATATGAGAAGCTTTTCATTCTATTTCACATCGTGAAACAATATTATTGTTCTAGGAAACCACATATTTAATTTCGTATTTCAATAGCTTTTATAATCGCGGTTACTTCGTTTTTAAAACATTATTATTTTGCTCCGTTTCAGAAAATAATTATGCAAATAATCATTGTATTATGCAAGGTCATGAAATAAAAAAAATAATCAACAGTTCGACACAAATAGGTCAATTGTGCACTAACATGACTGCATTACAATTATGAAATAATGAATATAGTGTACAATGTACATTAGGGTGGCTCTTATTTACTCTTGGTACAAATTTTTGTCAAGATTTTCTTCGAGGCACGTATAATGCGTATATCTCCGATATTTTTGCGAATTTCGACCTCAACTTTTCAGGAAACATTCATCACATATCAAACACTGAAAATAAGAAGAAAAAAAATTTTTATCTTGTTTGCATATTTCGGTATATGCCCCCCTTAAATGATTAAAAAATAGTCTTCAAAAATAAAAATTCCATTTTTTTGTTCACCTTCATAAATAAAAAGCGTTCTAGAAGCATTTAAAATTTCAAAATTTGAAAAAAAAAAGTTTTTTTTTCAGTTTCGGATTTTTTTCGAAAACCGTTTGTCGGACGAAAAATAGTAATACACCAAAAAAGATGCTCCTTCTCCGGATCTACAATTTTTGTTTGACATATTTTTTGATTTAATCAATAACTTGGAAGACGTTATATAAAATCGGCTTCGCGAGCTGTTAAATAATGATTTAAATGTTTAACGGCCCAGGGGCACCCTTTCCCGTTATCCGATCGAGCTGAAACTTTACACAGACTTTTTTTTAATTATTTGGAACTATTCTGGAGGGTGCCCCGAAGAAAATTCAAAAATCGAAAATAAGAGCCACCCTAATGTACATATATAAATATTTTTTGTTTCGTATATTACTTTCTCAATTTATCCTCATTCTTGTCGCTACACCTACTGAAAAATATAACCATTTATCGAAAGAAATAATTATAAATAATTATAAATAATTATAAATAATTATAAATAATTATAAATAATTATAAATAATTATAAATAATTATAAATAATTATAATTATAAATGGTTTTATTATTTAAAGTTCCTCTAATTCCAAACAAATCAATATTGTATGGAATTCCAAATAATTTTATTCAAAATACACATTCAAAGTTTTACTTCAACTCGTCACTCCTCACTTGGATTTCATAGACAAATATCAAATATTGTACCCAGCTCCGGTTCACTATACGAGGAACTGCAGCCGCGTGCAATTGCACGTGAACACCAGCGTTGCAGAGTCACGAAACGGCGGACCGACAACTTTAGAGACATTAGAAGCGAGAGAGTAAAAGAAGCGTACAACACTTACAGTCGCCGGGGGGATAGGATCTGGGTAGTTGCAGACGACCTTGGCTCTCATGGATGGGATGAACTTCGTGATAAGCCGCCCTTGTGTCCTGATAACTG
This sequence comes from Andrena praecox, assembly GCA_963932275.1. Classification (NCBI taxonomy): domain Eukaryota; kingdom Metazoa; phylum Arthropoda; class Insecta; order Hymenoptera; family Andrenidae; genus Andrena; species Andrena praecox. The sequence goes on along the minus strand of OZ010729.1, from coordinate 45,347,068 downwards.
TTCTGCCTCTGCCCTCGATAGTTCTGGACCGCGTATGCCCCGGAGAAAATTCTCGTGTACCTCAGGTAGCATCCGTTCGGTATCTGCCACTAGAAATCGAATTAGGATATATCTTCGTGCTCTCCCGGCTCTCTCCGGCGTGGGACCGACGTAGATGGCACGCTCACTCACCCCGTAAGCGGTGGATGGTATCTGCTGGGGCGGTCTACCGGGACACATCAGCATCCTTCTTCTGTAGTACCGCGGCTAAATGGCGAGACAAGTGTAAGCGCTGGATTTAAATTGACTTTCGGCGATCACAGGACTGATCGGTTTGATTGAAACGTTTCAATGGCAGTTGAGCGAAGGGCTGTGATTGATAATATTAGTAGATCATCCCACAAGTAATGCGCTTCTTTCCGTGCATCGTCCGCATTTGCAAACCTTACAAATACGTTTTAGGCGACGATGGATCGTAGAATGAGTTGAATTCAACTTCTCGGCTAATCCTCCAATAGGTAGATGCTATTGGATTCTGTTCAACAGTAATTCGTGAAACGTCTTCATCGAACTCTTCAGGCTAGACTGTAGTTCGCACCTCGACATTTCTTCAACCATCTGGCTTACACTAGTTAATAACACTAGTTTACAGTCATTTCTTCATCCAGACTCCACTATGAAATTCGTATGTAAGGTGGTCCCCTAAACTCAAAAATCGACATGAGAAAAAATCCTATGGATACGTTTTTGAGATATCGCCCGATGAATATTTTTGTGATTTTTTAGGAAGACGACCCGACGTTTCTGGCCGTATGTCGCGTTAGAGTTGGCCGATTTGATCGCGACGACCCTTAAATTAAAGGCAATTAAATCGCTTACAATTGGTTCCTACGGTGTTTTCCAATCTGACCAATAGTTTAGGCGGAATCGAGCGAAAATTAAGAAAAATGTTTTGGGGCCGAAATTGAAATCGAAAATTCACTTCATCGCCTGGAAGACATAGAAATTATCCTGTGACGTCCAGTTTCTTATTTTTTATGTAGAGTGCGCACCTTTACGAAGAAAACAAACCCAACCTGAGCAAAATCCCTGCACAAATAAGGAAGTTATGGGCGATAGAGTGGGAGTGCCTATTTTCAACTTTTTCCCTATTTTTGCATTTCTTCCTGTTTCTTGGCGATTTACGTATTTGTCTTCAATGAAAAGAAATTTAAATGTTTTTTATTTTATGGAAGTTACCAAGGATTCTGGGATGAGTCAATGATGGGAGACTACGACTGGTTCCTTGTAAGAGAAACTGATCTCAATGCGGGCAAAAGAAACAGAAAGAGCCAAAATTGTTTTTCAAAAATAAAATAAAATAAAATAAAATACATTTAAATTTGTGTTCATTGAAGACAAACACGTAATTCGCCAAGAAACAGGAAGAAATGCAAAAATAGGCACTCCCACTCTATTGCCCATAACTTCCTTATTTGTACATGGATTTTGCTCAGGTTGGGCTTGTTTCCTTCGTAAAGGTGCGCACTCTACGTAAAAAAATAAAAAAACTGGACGTCACAGGATAATTTCTATGTCTTCCAGGCTATGTAGTGAATTTTCGATTTCAATTTCGGCCCCAAAACATTTTTCTTAAGTTTCGCCCGATTCCGCCTAAACTATTGGTTCGATTAGAAAACACTGTAGGAACGCATTGTAAGCAATTTAATTGCCTTTAATTTAAGGGTCGTCGCGATCAAATCGGTCAACTGTAACGCGAGATATGGCCAGAAACGTCGGGTCGTCTTCTTAAAAAATTACCAAAATATTCATCGGTCGATATATCAAAAACGTATCCATAGGATTTTTTCTCATGTCGATTTTTGAGTTTAGGGAACCACCTTACGTAAGAATTTCATAGTGGAGTCTGGATCAAAAATAATTTTTTAGCATTATTTCCGGTAGTATGTACAGTTTTGTCTCGTTATGAGCCCGACGCTTTGGGGACAGCCCGAACCTCTAACGAAACGGTATGCCATTTGGCTCGCCTTTGTTCTTTGCCGCGGCGCGTGGAAGGGAGCGAGAATGAGTGAGGACGCATGCGACAGCGATAGGCCATAAATTTCACGCGTCCTCTGGCTCATTCTCAGTCACTCGCACTCTCCGGTGACGACTACAAAAGAAGTAGTGGGGATAGAAATGTACTTCTATCGAAACAGAGGACTCGGGCTTATAACGGGGCAACACTGTTCCGATATCGAACAGATAAGTGACGAACGCGACGAGTTCTATTCTTTTAAACTCGGCTCTCAGAAAAGCCGCATTACTTATGGGATGATCTAATACGATAGCCCATAAGTAGAGGTTGGACATATAAGACATAAAATTAAGAGGATTGTAGGATAATCTCTGAATCTCTTTTGCAATAGCTCTGTGTTTGGTAGTCAAATTTTATAAGGTCTTGAAAGTCTTTGAAATTTTGAATTTTGAATTTTTTGTGTTTTTCCTTCAGTCGCCTGTTGTTAAACAGATTTATATGACAAGCACAAGTTTATCAATATGCAAGGTTAATGTTTTAAATGTTTTTGAATCTGAATATGTTCCAGATTTTCAAGACTTTCAAACGCTTCATTACGCTTTTAGATGAAGACATAAAGACTATAGCAAAATGTTGATTTCATTCTCATAGTAACACGTAGTTTTGAATACTTATCTATATTTGTAGCCAAATTCTCCGGAAGTAAAACGATTGTACAAGGTCAAATTAAAATTATGATGAAAAAGTGGAGGGTGTGAAGCGTAAAAATATCTCTTTTCGAATTTTTTCGCGAGGTGTTTCTTTCGAAATAAAACGGACAAGTATAATGGATGCGTCCAGTATGGTGTCAGACAAGAACCAATATTTTATGGCGTGGACGCGGCTACCAGTTTAAATTGGATGATGTATTATAAATACATTATATTACATGTAATATTGGAAATGTATTATTTTAAGAATATATGATAGCCTTATTACAACAAAAATATAAGTTTCAATTATAATTTCCATACAATCGTGACTGTGTAGAGTTATCGTACTCATTGAGCGGTGGGTTACGAACTTACGGATGAGATAATGTATTTGGCCATTAAATACTTTGTCAAAAACACCACAAGACGAAACAATCTCCAAGAACGGAAAAATTTCACATCTCCCTTTAGAGATATTATCCAACAACATTCTTAAGTTTACACATTGTATATATAGGATGCTTAAAAATGGATTTAAAAATTAGAGGCTTATAGTACTGACCGAGAGGAATAAAAAATATCAAATCAACATAGGCCCTACAATTAGTCCTTTCACTGTAAAATATAGTTTTGTGTTTAAAAGGGTTTGGTAACGTGAGTCTATTCACAACTCATTAACACTAACTAGGAACACTATGAACACTAAATGTGGCAAAACAAAATAATTATAAACATTATACTATATTTTGAAAATAGCAGAAAAATTGTACAAGTTCTTAATAGTGGAGGAATGAAATTTCCAAATGGTTTCATACAAAAGGGCTTATTTACATTTTTTTTTAAATAACTATTAAAATAATGTTGCTAAATTTAAAACAGATGGAAGAATAAAATGTACGTGTAGTAATAAAAGAAAAATGATTTTTTTTAATAAACGTAGGTACCACAGTTTTTTGCGGTTATTGAAAAATGTTCTATGTGGAAATGTGCCCTTTTGAAAAGTCACTGCTCAGTTGTTCTTTCGAATGACAGGTGGAAGTTAGCAAATGATTCGAAGTCTTGGATGACATGCTGTATCGGGAGAAATTATGCATGTGGTTTCAGCATGATGGGGCTCCACCACAATTTTCAATTAATGTGAAAGGTACATGGGCGAGGAGGTGCAGTAGAATGACCTCCTCTATCACCTGGCTTTGAATCCTCTGGACTTGTATTTGTGCGGATACTTAAAGAATTTGATCAACTCGTCTGCAATAAATGAGGCAGTGAGAGCAACAACGGACTAACCCACATTTTTTTTCGAAATTGAGTTAGTAGTAATAATCACGGTCGGCAACCCGGAAATTCAGAAAATTATGAAACTTGGTGTGCAAGTAGAGTAGTTCATCCGTAACGCAACCCTACTTTTTGTTGGTGCCATAGTGCAGTTTTTGGTGGGTGAAATCACACCTTGATAAAATTGCAGAATTTTCTTTTCCATGGAATATCCCAAGAACGGTGGGAGGTATCGAAAAGAAATTTAAACCAAAGGTGTATTCTTTTCTTACATCTACAAAACTGCGTAAAAATAATTCGTGAGAAATCCATATTTTCCAAGTTACCTCCACCACCAATCATTAAAATGATCTTTTTTTGGTATTTTGTAAATATATGCTGAAATACCTCAGAATAATCTCTTTCCACACATACAAATAGTTCTGTCCATGAATAAAATGGTTTCTTAGAATATATTTACAAAATAAAAAACGTAATTTCAAGGGTTGGTGGTGGGGGTAACTTGAAAAATATGGTTTTTTCGAGAATTATTTTTATGCAGTTTTGTAGATATGAAGAAAGGATGCAACATTTGTTTAAATGTCTTTTCGATATCTCTGACCGTTCTCGAGATATTCCACGGAAAAGAAAATTTTGCATTTTTATCAAAGGGTGATTTCACCCCCAAAAACTGCACTATGGCACCAACAAAAAACAGGGTTGCGTTATGGATGGACTACTCTACTTGCACGTCAAGTTTCGTAATTTTCTGAAATTTCCGGTTGCCGAGCTTCCCTTTGGGCACTATAAGCCTCTAACATCTTAAATCCATTTTTGGAGTTCTCTATCGAGAAAGGATTTCTACACTTACTGTAGGTAAATCGTGCATCACCCTTTGTACTCTATACTCTCAATTGTCCCAATAATAACCAACTCTAATATGTATAATACTTTGAATTCCACAATGATTATTAACAACAGTGGTATCAGTTAGGCACACATAATAGTATAGTGCCTATAGGAGCTATAGTGACTTAGGTGTGAAGTCACTCAGCAGGGTCTTTCCCGACACCCTGCTGGGTACTGGTCGCTAAACGTGCCCCCTACTACCTCTTACAGGCCTGTATTTAGAGAAGACCAGGACAAAACCGGGGCCTTAAGGCCCTAGGGCCCCGGTTTTGTCCTGGTCTTAGGGCCTTAGGGCCCCGACTTTGTCCTGGTCTTAGAACCTTAGGGCCCCGGTTTTGTCCTGGTCTTAGGGCCTCGGTTTTGTCCTGGTCTTAGGGCCTCGGTTTTGTCCTGGTCTTAGGGCCTCGGTTTTGTCCTGGTCTTAGGGCCTCGGTTTTGTCCTGGTCTTAGGGCCTGAGGGCCCCGGTTTTGTCCTGGTCTTAGGGCCTTAGGGCCTTAGGGCCCCGGTTTTGTCCAGGTCTTAGGGCCTTAGGGTCTCGACTTTGTCCTGATCTTAGAACCTTAAGGCCCCGGTTTTGTCCTGGTCTTAGGGCTTTAGGGCCCCAGTTTTGACCTGATCTTAGGGCCATAGGGCCCCGGTTTTGTCCTGGCCTTAGGGCCTCAGGGCCCCGACTTTGTCCTGGTCTTAGAACCTTAGGGCCCCGGTTTTGTCCTGGTCTTAGGGCCTTAGGGCCCCGGTTTTGTCCAGGTCTTAGGGCCTTAGGGTCCCGACTTTGTCCTGGTCTTAGGGCCTCGGTTTTGTCCTGGTCTTAGGGCCTGAGGGCCCCGGTTTTGTCCTGGTCTTAGGGCCTTAGGGCCTTAGGGCCCCGGTTTTGTCCAGGTCTTAGGGCCTTAGGGTCCCGACTTTGTCCTGATCTTAGAACCTTAAGGCCCCGGTTTTGTCCTGGTCTTAGGGCTTTAGGGCCCCAGTTTGACCTGATCTTAGGGCCATAGGGCCCCGGTTTTGTCCTGGCCTTAGGGCCTTAGGGCCCCGACTTTGTCCTGGTCTTAGAACCTTAGGGCCCCGGTTTTGTCCTGGTCTTAGAACCTTAAGGCCCCGGTTTTGTCCTGGTCTTCTCTAAATACAGTCCTCCAAGAGGTAGTAGGGGCGCACGTTTAGCGGCCAGTACCCAGCAGGGTGTCGGGTAAGACCCCGCTGAGTGACTTCACACTTAAGTCACTACAGCTCGTATAGGCACTATAACTGACTAAAGAAGAATTTTCTAATAATCGTAGCTTCAATTGTGCCGTATAAAAAAAGCATCAAAGGATACCTACGGAAAATCCATATGCAGGTAAGAAAAGAAATCCTGACGGACAGGCATCTGAGTGTTAATTAACGTCATCCATGTCGAAAGCATTAACATGATTTATCAATTCGATGACGTGCTAATTATGCCAATAACGGCACGGTTATTATGTATGCAGATGAACGGGCGTTTAATTAATAGGTATTCGAATAATCGACAGGTGGGTTAATTGATTTCCACTTAACGGGGATGCTGCTGCATTAATAAAACGATCTCGTCGATGCCGACCGATTAAGCCGCATTTCGGCCGCAGTCTTCCTGTCGTCCACGAAACGAAATATCGAGTGTAAAGTCTGCTTCCTGCGCGAGAGAAGTTTTCGAAGCAATCGTGGATGCACGTAAAAAAAGAAAGTGGAATTTGCGGAGAGAAAACCGAGAGAACCGTGTTTCCTTGCTTTTACAACCGGCAGCCGGGTGTTTCCATTACGAGCAGCTATCGTTTCTTCTTTTTTCTTTTTTTTCGGAGAAACGAGTCGACGAACGACTATAAAATTGTCTGTCAGCAGCACGCCACGGAATCCCCCTCCCGTAAATCGCGTGATAAACTTAGTAAGCATAGGGGGAGCGGTTTGAAATTTTTTCCGCGAAACTTTCGAACGTGCAACATCATCCCCGAAGTTTCTGGAATATTTCTCGATGAGGGATGAAGGGTTGGCGAGGGAGCGGGGATCACGTGATGGAGTAAGGATTTTTCGGATTGTGAGAAACGAGCTCGTATTCGTCGCGTCATTGAATTATGCAATAACAATTAATTTCGACCCGCTATTCTGACAATTCACGTGCGTCTGTTTCTTATTTAGTATGGACAAGCTACCAAAGAAATATAATGAGAAATTTGTTATTTAAAAAGTAAGAAAATTTTAGTAATAAAGAATCTCTTAAATATAGCAGATATTTGAAAGAGAATTCTGAAATGTACAATAGGAGGTTGTTATATTATGAATCTATAAATAACGTTTAATTAAAAAAATTGACCACACCCTTATTCTTTTACACAATGTCTCGTAATGAAAGAAACAACCAAAGGGGAAGTTATTCTGTATGGAAAAAGTAAGTAAAAAATATATTGTACAATTTTTTTATGCAAATTGTCAGTTTCCAGAAACCCTATTGTGAAAACTCGTCTGATATATGTGCACTTGACTGAAAATTGGTAAAACGTAGCAACAAGTGTGGTACAACTGCGGATGAAATAAATCCTCCGGCAGAAATAATTCAAAACAACAGAATCACTTTTCTTCGACTGAGGCTTTGTTTTCAAGAAAATCAATTTCGAGGAACCGCCCAGTACACGTGCACTTGGTTAAAACATCAACAAAGGACCAATCGAAAACTTATTTTTACACAAGCATCCATCCGCAACTGAATAATATTCACAACTGCATTCTGCTAGTTTTCGTCTTGCGTTGCATGTGTACTCAATGGTTGTTCCATATTATTTTTTTTGGGGAAAGGAATCTTCAAATAAAAGGGTCTTATTCTACATTTTCGACTTATTTTTTCATGTAGAATCACCTCCTCTTATTGTATTGCTTATGCTGAAATTGTGTATCTCCACCTATTATACAATACCTACATAGTAGAATAGTATGAGTACACCTTCTTCAATTCATTATAATTTCAAGAACAAACAAAGTAATATACTTTGTATATAAAAAATATAAAAAATTACGGTCGAACGACAGAGAATACATTTAAGAACATCTGTGCAAAATTGTATAAAAATCCATAGAGTTTTACTCAAATTACAGCGTCCACCGTTTCGGAAAACGTGGTTTCCAGAAATTTTTTTTTATATATTATTCAAAAATGTCTCTACCTTCATTGAAAATTTTTTTATCGATAAAAGTGTTCTTGTCACTCAGAAATAAATTTCCAAAGATATTTCTTGACCTGGCCAAGGTGGTCTAACCCCTTAAGGTATGTTACAATGGAATCCAGAAGTCATTCGATTGTCGAGGGACACAGTTCAGCAATACAACGATGGTTATATTTGTATGGAAAAAAAATTGATTATACTGTTTCAGAATTATTCAAACCACCAATTCAGATTTCACGCGAAAAAACGAATTTTAGAAAACATTATTAATATTTTTGTTTATACTTTCCCTGTAATTGTTTAAACAAATGATAAAGCTTGGATCATTTGATAGATCTAATTAAAAGAAGTAACCTTTGTCGTGAATTATTTTTTCTATCTCTTATACATTGCGAGTTACAAAATAAACTCGAAAAATAACCGAATTTTCAGGGATTAATTTTAACTCTTTAGAGAAAATTTGGGCAGCAAAAAGAAATTCCGCTGTAATTGTTTGAATTTCCGGGTTCGAGATCTTTCCTTGTAAGTATTAGATTTTCTATAACATTACCTTATAACTTTTATAAGCAGAATTAATGAATTACATTTAAGAAATGGTATCACTGCACTTTGCAAGTGATCCGATACACAAAAAACCGTGTGATAAATAGACAGAGCTCGTGGAACCATACAAACTTTTCCTAAACAATTTTTGTAACTTAAAACAGAGACATAATCCCTCCTACTTATTAAACTCGCTCCGTAGGCAGAGTTGGGCAAAAGTTTATCTAAATAAAAATCTCAAATAACGAACAAAAGATAAATAATTTTTATTCGTTATTCGAGGCTCGAATAATCTAAGTTATCTTTATTCGAATAGCACCGAATAAATAATTTTATTCGATGAGAATTTATTCGACGAATAAAGATAATTTTTTATTGGATGAGAATTTATTCGACGAATTAAGTTAATTTTATTATTCGATGAAAATTTATTTGACGAATAACGACAGTTTTTTATTCGAAGGTTTTATTCGCATAAATGCGTCGAATAAATTTTGCATCCGTAGCATTTATCTTTTCGAAGCCTTCAAATAAAGCCACGAATAACTTTCGTCAGCGTCGAGTGTGTTTATTCGAGCCGCCGGTCCTTTGTGTTCGGCGCTCGCCGCTCGGCCGGGCTCGACCCTCGGCGGCACGAATAAACACGCTCGACGCTGACGAAAGTTATTCGTGGCTTTATTTGAAGGCTTCGAAAAGATAAATGCTACGGATGAAAATTTTATTCGACGCATTTATTCGAATAAAACCTTCGAATAAAAAACTATCGTTATTCGACGAATAAATTTTCATCGAATAAAAAAATTATCTTCATTCGTCGAATAAATTCCCATCGAATAAAAAAATTATCTTTATTCGTCGAATAAATTCTCATCCAATAAAATTATTTATTCGTTGCTCTTCGAATAAACATAACTTCGATTATTCGAGCATCGAATAACGAATAAAGATAAAGTATCATTTATTCGATCGTTATTTAAGTAATTTTTTATAGAGATAATGCCCAACACTGCACGTAGGTATACGAACCGTTTATTTTAAAAATAGCATAATGTACCAACTTCTTGTTGAAATTACAAAGTTTACTTCACATTCAAAGTAAATATATAATATATGCTCGATTTCTTTTGATTACCATACTTGTCGCTAACTTTGAATTTTGCGTGATTATCAATTTGTTTCAAACAATAATTACACACCAATTTGTAATCATAGCAAACCTGTAGCCAACCGATTTTTTTGAAATCGGACTTACGCCACTTTCAAAATAAGCGACTCGTGGAATTAAGGTTTATACAAAAAGCCACTTTGGAAAAACCCGGTTTTCGAATTCCATTATTCCCAAAACCTCGGTTTTCGAATTTTCACAAAAAAATATAATTAAAGTAGTAAATAAATATTTGTACTTATTTTAAAAAATTTCAGTTTCCTTAATATCATGGAATTACGAAAATATAACAAAATAAAATATACTCTATCTATAAAAAACCAAATGAAACAAAATTATAATAACTAAAATCCGTACAAAATATAAATATTTTATAAGGTGCTACCAAATTATATATCTTTATTCCTTTAGTATTTTTTTCTGAGAATATGAACTCACGAAGATTAGTTTTACAGCAAACTGTTTACCTACTACAATATGCTTGCGATTTCAAGTCAAAATGTTAACGTTTTCAATTAAATAATTAATTCATTTCTGCATATTAATTCTAGTATTTATATGAAACCGGTTTTCGAATGTTTCAAATTTATAAATAAAACCGGTTTTTTAAAACCGACAAACCCCACGTGGAACCCTTGTAATTCAGAACGACTTGCCAAATATGCTGGAAAATTTATCAGTTGCCCGGTGAGACGCCCAATGCATGCATTCCGAGGCATAGGCGACAATAGAAGATAAGGTGGCCTCTTTTTAGACAACCCGATATAATGCTCCGCCCTCAACAGCCCCAGATAGAGGTGTGCCAAACTGACGGTCGCGAAATTGTTAAGTCATCCTGGAAGGGCCGAAATCCGCGATAATTGAGATTTCATTGGGATAGCGCCGAACACGGCTGGATGCCGAAGCTCCACAATGGATGGGACGCAGGGAAGGGAGCCGGGGATGCCGCGAAATGAACGAAACAGAGTTATGTTTCCCGTCGAAAGAGGACACCCAAGCCGGATTTCGTCGCTCTACAAAGGCACTCGGGGTTGCACGAAACCCGGCCAACAGTTCCTTTCAGCTCACCTCGAAATCTCGGCGATGCTCGGATTCTGAAAATGTACGGGACACCAGATAAGTTCGATTAATCGTTTCCTATCGCGGCCAGCCGATGCTATCGAGAACGGAATTCCACGGAAGCCCCGACGAAAGCATAATTCTTTTCTTATCGACGCGGCTCCGTCGATTAGGCGCGACTCCTCGTGGATGTTTTATGGGGGAATCGCCTTCGTCGAATCGATTAAAGCGAAGCAATTAGTTGGAGTCAATTGAAACCTCAGACTGCCGGCTGATTCGAGGGCATTCTCGGTTAATCGATTATATAGGGGCGTTTCATAAATCTTCGCGTATTCCTTCCGTGAAAACTTTAAATGGAAGTAACTGGCTTTTTATGTTGAAGATAAATGAAAAACGATCGAGCAGGAGGATAGCTACTGTACAGGGCGGCCAAAATACGTGGTCCACTTTGGAAGGTCGTGATTAGTTCTTGAGAAAATGGATCGTAAGGGTAGTGTGATTTTTGCGAACGAGGTTTCACACATGTTTGACTAACATTCACAATCAATGTACTAGATTTTTTTTTTACAGATGGCGCTGCGCAAAGAAGAGGTTTAGCAATGTGCCGTTATAAACCTAACCTACATTGAAAGATAAGATGAAGACGAAAGAAAAGAAAAGCAGAATCAAATGCACACTTGATTTTCACAACAGAGAGCAGAATAAAATAATAATCAGGAGTGATATTCGCGTATAATAAACTGAAATAGTAATTTATGCTTAAAAACTCCCTTCGCGTATTACATCTAGAGCTATTCTTTTGGCCCGGGTACTCGGGTACCCGGTGAGACCCCGGGTAGATAAAAATTACCCGGCTACCCGGGTACCCGTAGAATACCCGACTACCCGGGTACCCGTGCGATACCCGGGTAAATGATCATCGATTTGACAGCCGATCGTCTTTCGACTTCCGATCATTTTCGGCTAACCTCAGTAATGAACGGAATAAACGTCAAGCAATTGAATGTGTGTGTGCACGTTAAGATTATGAATGTTATGATAAAATGTTTAATTGCTTGAAGTTTATTCCGTTCATTACTGATGTTAGCCGAAAATGATCGAAAGTCGAAAGACGATCGGCTGTCAAATCGAAATTCTGAACTACCTCATCACATCTAATTTACTCGGATATCTCATGGATACCCGGGTAATTTTTGTCTACCCGGGTAGCCGGGTAATTTTTGTTTACCCGGGTAGTCGGGTATCTCACGGGTACCCGGCGGGTACTAAGAGCTCTAATTACATCAATAAATATAAAATAAAGAGGCGTAATAACATTCCTGAGAAAGGAGTTAAAATTGGTCAACAACAGCCCTATTTTTCGCTTTTAACCCTCTAGGGACGGGGATGTTTTAAACTTAACGTAGAATTTTTTTGAGCGTTAAAATAGTCTCTTTTATACTTTGGATTTGGAAGCTACTCGTTAATTTTTTTTTTTTTTAATTTGATTATAACAAAAAAAAGTTTAATTTCGGGTTCTGATGGTACAACAGTTTCTTCTCTGCCTACTAAAGGTCACTATACCTATCAAATCTCGATCTTATTGATGGGACGTAAATAAAAATGTGTTAATCTGAATGGGACTCTGGAGTCCCACTCGTCCCTAGAGGGTTAAGATAGCATTCTGTCATATATTTTGGGACACCCTGTACGAATTATTTCTTTCTTTTGTATAGGTATTCCATGGATATAAATTTCAAATTTTCTTAAGCTAATAGTTTCTTGATACAAGAAAGGCTTATTCTTTGTTATAAAACACGAGAGTCAATTAGTGTGTTAAATAAATGGAATTTGCAATGGAAGTGCATCAATCTCGAATTTTACTTTACTCTGCTTATAACGATGATGAACAAAATTTTCTTGGAAGGAAAAAGAACATACGAAAGGACTACCTAGATGCTACACAAAAGAAATGAATGTTAAAGCAGATTGCTCGCATCGAAACACAGTATTTAGGTTTTATGGTCTCTTTAAATTTCAAGAACGAATTTGAATATTCTTTATTTTATACGTTTCAACTTGTACGTCGATAAAAATCATTTCAGATGAAATCAATAAATGAATGGTTGCCTACATAGAAGAAGGGCGTATGTTACAAATTTTTAGAAAGGGATTTTCCGTGGAAGAAGGGCCAGGTTGACAAATTATGGTTGGTGAATTCAACAAACAATGAGTGATACAAGGCAATTAAACGAACGTCACTTGCGTCTGTCATAACCAGGGATGCCAGGGATTCTTTGCGGCCCAACACCTACAGGAGTGAACTGACGCTAGCGCCAAGGCAGCCAAGTGGCCCGAACGCGAAGCCAACCACGGCCAACCAGCGTCGACCATCTATTTCCCGGCGACGCTGGTTGGCTTCACGTTGGGGCCACTTGGCTGCCTTGGCGCTAGCGTCAGTTCACTCCTGTAGGTGTTGGGCCGCAAAGAATCCCTGGCATCCCTGGTCATATCTCTAAATTCTACATTTCGAAACACCAAAGCTACATTTATTTATTTACTCCATCTAAAGAATTTTCTACCTTTCGTAATCTTTTTAGGAATACCTACATTCTTCCATGCACACAATAGGAGATTTTATTTTCAAATTTTACGACTGTATTTCAATTCACAATTATGAGGACCTTAATATTGGGTGGCTACATTTTCGACCGTAAGAGCTACGATGCACCCTCATTTCTTAGGGTAGCCGCAGAACTTAAAAATAAAATGTGGACCATAGTAGACTGGCTAGGGCGTATTCGATGCTTAGCGATTTCCCAAAAATATTCGATGGATGTCGTCTCTCGATATCATCGGTCTGGTGGCCATACGACTACGTGAAGCCTCTCCATGCATTGCATAAATTTACCTCGCACATGTATCGAGAAATGGCATTCGGCTCGATTTCCGGCTGCATCGGAAGCAATGTAGCGCACGTTGTGAATGCCGGGGTACATCAGTTGTCCGGGTTCCTGGACGGAATATACGCGAGTTAACTTTCGATAGACCGAGAACCGAGTCCCCTTTGAGATTGAAATGCGACCGGCCCTCGCGATAGCACGAGGGGCTTCAACGGAATTATTAGCTTGTTGCATAATACATGTCGTTTTCGAACTGCGAACCCAGAATGGTCATAATATACGCGCAATCCGAAGCAGAACATTTTGAAGAAACATAGAAACTAGTTGAATAACCCTCGTTTAATTGTCGCGGAATTATCCCGACTGCGTTATTGAACCTTTGGAACGGAACGAGCCATCGCATTATCTACTAATGGAACCATTGACAGAAGTAAAATATAGTTTTTATATTTTTTACTTTAAAGTTATGCGATTGTTTTTTAATAGAATTGGTGAGATTCTTGTACTGAAAATGATATAAAAATTGATTATATTTCTATAATTTCGAATTAAACGAGCTGAATGTAACTGAACAGAGAACAGAAGGAATGTAACATCACAACTATGCACTTTCTTTGCTAATTAACATTTGCTTTTCTCTTCGCAACAGAAAAGAAAAGGCCAGAGTAGGTAATGTGCATATGAAGCAATTTTTAGGGTTTCCCATTTGCTTAGTTTATTGACTACTTCCTTGGAAATGTTTGCCCGTTTGTTGCTCAAATATGGGCAATTTTTCATTCGATGGGTTCACAAAATAAGCAGTCTAAATACGATTTTAGTGAGTGTGAACTTGGGACTAAAGCTACTTCCTAGATTCGTGGACCACCTTCCTCCTCAGTTTGACGCTCTGAAACTGAGGCAAATTTGGGGGAATTTTTAAAAATAAAAATACTGGGTATTATGATTTCAAACATTGCACGTTTATTAATTAACATTTGAAGAAATGTGCCCAAATTTTTGGATGCAATAAGATTAATTTTGTTCAAAGTTATAGTGGTAGTAGTAAGAGAGGGTCTGAAAAATTATTTACAAAATTCGAGTTTTGCAACTCAGAAAATTAAGAAATTCATTTCTGAAAAATGAAAACAGTAAATTCTCATTGTAGTCCCGTTTCGCCTATGCGGTGTACGCCCGATAACTATCCCCACCATTTCTTGGAATCCCTCGGTCGAGAGCAGCGTTCACAGGAAATTCCCTTCTAATCAGCGCCAAGATGGGAAATGAAACCAGGGTTGCCAGGCGTACTGGATAAATGGCGGCGCGTTGGCGTATATGACGCCGTACGATGTAGGAGAAGGGGAATACTTATATTTGGTTGGCGGCGTCGTGACGTCATGCCAACGTCGAGCCAATCCAAGCTAAGTGACGCCATATATGCCAGTACGTGTACTGGATCGCCTGGCAACCCTGGACGAAACAGCGCCACCGTCAAGTGGCCTTGGCTAGCTTGGCTTGGCGGTGATTGGTTTGACGCGTCACCGCGTCATCGCGCGCATGCGTTCCCTACGATGCGAGGCCGAATTCCGGAGGGAATTTCCTGTGAACACTGGTCGAGAGTGAGAGAACCCAACTTGGGTTACCCAAGAACGAGCGTGAGGGGACGAAAGAGTGGACACGAAGTTGCTGTCGGCTACGGAAGAGAGAAAGCATGATACTTGTCTCGCTTCGTCTTTCGCGTGCGTACACTAAGGGACAGAATCGGCTTCCCTTCGGAAATTTGGCAACGTTGCTTGTCACTAGAACCACTGAGTTATGCCTAGTGACATGCAACGTTGCCAAATTTCCGAAGGGAAGCCGATTCTGTCCCTTAGTGTACATACATTTTAGATTTAGGATCCACACACCCGACACCCACACCTCCCCTCAAACCTCGTGTCGATCGGCCACTAGGGCCATTGGAAAGTACAGCCAAAATTATTATTATTGCACATAAAAAATTGAGCACATTCTTCGAATGTCAATTAATAAACGTACAAAGTTTGGAATTATAATACTCAATATTTTTCTTTTAAAAAATTACCCAGAATTTTCTTTATTTCCACATCCTTCAAACTAGGGAGACCCCTTAAGGTGTTAGACTACTGTGACGGCCCGAATAAGTAGGTAATCTTCTGATGCAAATTGTAGAGAAACTACCCGTTTGTTTACTCTCCCTAAAAAAAAGACCGTCTGTTCGGAGGAATATATTTTCTTAACTTTTATAATTGTTTTTAATGTTTTACAATATGCTAAAATTAAGTCTCAAACCGCAATTTCATCGAATGATTACTTTCTCTACAATTTGCATCAGAAGATTACCTACTTTTTCTGGCCGTCACAGTAGTCCAGGCCTTCCCAAGTAGGGGAAATCTGCTCCCAAAACAGATGTTTCGGTTCTCCCTCCAACGCTGCGCCTTAGCTGCTAAGGCCCGCTAAGGTGGGACGAGTTCTGCTACCCTCTCTCCGAGGGCACAGTAACGTCGCTGGGAAGCATGTTGGGCGCTTTAGGGCGAAAGTACCAAATGTGTCAAATTTTTATAGGAAATTTCATAATGACTTAAAAATAGTAGGAAAAATTAAAATTTAAACTAGCATTTCAAAATGACGTAAAAAGAATTTAAAAAAATAGTTTTGAATTAAATATCAACGCTTACAATATGAAATTTAACAAAATTAATATAAAATTCACATAATATTATACCGTTTTACGTTTTACATATATGTACATACAATAATATTTCTAGGCTTTACGTTTCCGCGAGAAACGTTTCTGCCATTTTTCCTCTGTCAGATTATAAATATTGACGTCCATGTCAGTTAAATTTTTATGTAATACATTTTTTTAAATTCTTTTTACGTCATTTTGAAATGCTAGTTTAAATTTTAATTTTTCCTACTATTTTTAAGTCATTATGAAATTTCCTATAAAAATTTGACACATTTGGTACTTTCGCCCTAAAGCGCCCAACATGCTTCCCAGCGACGTTACTGTGCCCTCGGAGAGAGGGTAGCAGAACTCGTCCCACCTTAGCGGTCTTAGCAGCTAAAGCGCAGCGTTGGAGGGAGAACCGAAACATCTGTTTTGGGAGCAGATTTCCCCTACTTGGGAAGGCCTGCAGTAGTCTAACCCCTTAAAGGTCTGCGCACACATATCCGTTCCGTGTCAGTTCAGTTCCGTTCCGGCGGTGGTAAGAAGAAGAGACCCTCTACGCCCCTCTTCTTCTTGAGAGACCCTCTGCGCCCCTCTTCTTCTTACCACTGACTCGCTGGAACGGAACTGACACGGAACGGATATGTGTGCGCAGACCTTAAAGGTGGATTCACACATATCAGTGCTGTAACGTCAGAGCCAATTATTGTAAAAGATATCATTTTCCTGTTTTACCCTTGTTTATAAAATAAATCTAGGCACAGGATATTATCAAGCAAGTTCAGATTATAATGGAATGACATTTGTTGAACAAAATAATAAAGGGATGATCATCGCATATTTATCGGTTTCAAACTGGGTGAAACAAATTGTACCAGTTGTTTCAGGAAATGAAGTACAAACATTTTAAGCTGGTAGTACTGATCCAAACAAATAAAAAGACTTTAATAAACATACATATGTATTAGGGAGGTGCTTAAAATCCAACTTTTAAAATATCGCAGGAGCACCCTAAAATTTTTTTTCTACATATAATGAAAAACGGACCTGTTTGAAATTTTATTACATTTCATAATGTTTTGGAGGTTGCTACCCGCTTATTAATATTTTTAATTAAACTGTATTTTTTTCCCTCCAGAATAGTACATGGCAACCCACCTTACCAGCTCTGGATTTAGCTATTTTCAAAAGTTGTTGTTTCACAAATTTACTTTGTAATAATGTTCCAATGTTAAGTAAATGTGTTTAAAAATATAATACGTCGAAAAGAAATTTGCATTTTTCTCTTAGAAACACAAACTTCAAGGCCTGGTAGCAACCCCCAATAAGTAACTGAAAAAAATCAAATAAATACCATATTACTTACTCATAAGGGTGAACACATTGACACGATGCTTCGTGAAAAAATACAAAAAATAATTTTTGTGTTCAAATAAGCACCACCCTAATATCTATGTACATATGTATGTCTGAAAGCTAATTTTTAATGTGGTACACATCGTCATTTCTCTGATACTAAACGTATGCATTCTTAAGTAAATAAAATCTACTTACATTTGCAATTGTTTTTCTTTACGACTTAGAGCTGAAATTTGTTTTTAAATGGGAAGGAATCACGTAAAATACTTGCTGCAAAGGTAACACAGAACACATTGAATTACATTTATTAAGATCTTTTTACTCGTTTAGGTGTGTCTTACGTTTATATCGTAACCCTTTTCCTGATACATCCTATACAGAAAAAAACATCTATTATGCAACAATCAAATATTATGTAAAGCGTGAGAATAAATGATGAATTCTGTTTCCACCATGCACTTGAATTCTAATTGAATCCTCTCAATCCCGTTTCGTCATTGCGTCGATTAACTGGCAGCCTCAATTTCATATTTCGTTGATTCTTAACGAAATTTTAGAAGTTGACATGCGACCGTAACATTCAAATGAAGGGGTTATACCTAGTCAGGCGGCCGAAAAGAGGCGAATGTTTGAGATTTTTTTTGAACAAGCGGAAGCATGTATTTTTATGGAACTTTTTGCACATAAAAGAGCAACATTTAAAGAGCATTTGGTAATTTTTTGTAGAAAAATATTTACGTTTATAATAAAACTACAACGACATCCAAGAAGCCTTTTTAAAAACGGTGAGTAAGATATCTCAACAACCACTGCGTCAATCCTTCCAAAAATTTGTGGGCTTATTTTTTATATAAAAATCTACGGAATGTCGTTTGCATTTTTTTTTCAATGTATATTTTCGATTTTATCAACGAAAAATTGCGGTTTTTCGCGCAAAAATCAGGACTTCAAACTTTAAATACCCGCCATTTTTTTTTAAATTAATATTTCGGAAATTCCCCCCGTCAATCGGAAGATACATTAATATACTAACGAAATCTTTTTTGTTTTTTGATTTCAGATAATCTGGTTCCGAATGGCAGTGCTCACCGCAAAACAACTTTTTAAAAAGGCTTCTTGGATGTCGGTTGTAATTTTATTATAAACATAAATATTTTTTACGAAAAAATGACCAAATCTTCTTTAAATGTTGCTCTTTTAAGCGCAAAAAGTTCTGTAAAAATACATGCTTCCGTTTTTTCAAAAAAATTCACAAACATTCGCCTCTTCTCGGCCTCCTGACTAGGTACAACCCCTTAAGGGCTAGTGATACGCCCATGTGCGACATGCTTTATTCAATTAGGGATCTTTTGATACGATGGAGGTATAATTAAAAATATTCTTGACTTCAGTTTACACACGATTTGCAGCAAGATCAAGCATGGCACGTGTTCGTATAATATTATGTGTACCTATGTACACTGAGACTGGATAGAATGATAACTTGTAACTTGTCTAATTGGTCTCCTTAATGATAAATTTTAAATTTTATAGAAGGAACCGTTTTATTCAAGTAGTTATTAGCGAGTAGTATTGTTAGTAGTATTGTTATTTGTCTCTTAGCCCTTCGTGGTCACACCTTCTTATAATCACAAATTGGTCACACGGGGTTCACTATACCCCAGCGTCATTTTTTCAGTTACCATTATTTTTGAATCTTCACTTTTCAGTGATAATTGTGCATTCGTAATACTTACACAGTCATGGTCTAGTAGTCTTTTTCTAGAAATGTAAATTTTGATACGATAAAATTTGTAGTTGAAAATGAGCGATTTTCCACGGTTGTGGGAGAAAACCAATTTTTTTAATTTTTTTTTTTTTTATTCTTTCACGATAAATCCCCTTTGGAAGACGTAAAGGTGCGACATTTCAAATCGAAAACTGCTCTTGGGGTGCGATACACCCCGTGTGACCATGAAGGGTTAAAGTTGACCTATGTATACATATCCTGCCATTAGTAATTTTTGTTAAGGCACATCTGCGTAAATTCACATTAGATACTTGCACTTGTTTGTTTATAATTCATAATTTATACCTAATTCTTTGTAATTATATAGAACATGTGATATATAATTTTCGAAAAAGTAGTCAACGGCATACATATGCAGCTTGATATTAATAGCAATCTGCCGAAAATTATATACCAATAACAGCATGACAATTTTAGTAAACGTTGTGAAGGTACTTTTCACTTTGCATACTAAGCCTACTAAGGTATAATTTAAGAATCTTGGCAGAAATTGCTACTAAATTTCAGCATATTTTTGAAGTCCTTGTTAATGCATGCACGAAAAGTTAGAAAATATTATATAATCTCAATCACAGCGATTGAAAACCGTGTCCAATTATATGTAGATCATTCTCTTCTCCTTGCACTCCTATATTCTGTTTGTCTTTTTTTATGTTAAGGCGGGAGACCACTGTAAAAAATCGGAAAAATCGATTTCTTCTTTTTTACATTTTCTGAATGACGTACGTTTCAAGAATGCTCTCTCCTAATTTTATGATGCAATTCGCAAAATTGGACGGAGATATAGTAAGGTAAAAGACCCAATACGTGAACACGTCCCAGTAGCTGGACACTGGTGCAAATAATACTGATTAGTACATTTAATATTCGCTTTATCCAAAAAAGAACTATTTTATTCAATTATTCAAATATTTAGTAAAATATATTCATATATATATATATTTGGTATATTTGTAACACTTTCGTAAAAAACAATTTATTCTCTTGAACTGTCCGCTTTACACCATTTTAGTATTGGATTTATCTGATTTGCTAAGCAGTCGATGTTACACACGACTACACATAACCTTAAAATTAGTCATTCAATAATAGATTCTTTTTACTCAAGTTTGTTTACTGATTTGAATAAATTGCTTATGCAGAAGAAATATGCAAAAAGAAAAAACTATTGTGTGGTTTTTTTTCATTTAATTTCTCTCGAAAACATCCAAATTGCTGATGTTTCATTATGTGTCCATGTAATGGGACAGTGAAATCGGGACGCCGGGACATACTAGTTAAGCTGTCCAAGTATTGGGCCATTGTAAGGTCTATGAATTTTCAATATTTCACAAAATTATTCACTCCTACAATATGTGTTTTTTTTTTTAATGATAAAGTACACACGATGCCCCATGTAATTGCAAAATCGTTTTTATATAAATCGATTTGTATAACTGAAAAATTCTCAAATGTGTGTACGCCGTACCTTAAATGTCCAGGTATTGGGACATTTACCTTATTTTCCGTAAAGGGGTGTCAAGCGCGCGACTGAGCCGCGCGGAACATTCAACGCGTTTTCCTCAGAATTACATTTTTCAACCGCGTTGACAGTCTACAGAGAAAACTATACGTCCAATTGACAGGAGCAAGGGTACGAAAACCCCGTCTCTATTACCTGACGATCAGTTTTTTTTAATTAACGACCTGCTTATATTTTTTTATCAACATTTCCTCAATTCTGTACCCCGAAAACATAACTTTTTTTTCAGTGGTCCGCCATTTTGTAGTTTTTTGAGATTTTGACGTTTTTGGATCGTCACGTAATAGAGGTAGGATTCTAGTTTCTAAATATTTTTTTAAATTATGATTAACCATATGGCCTGGGCACTGTCAACGCCACAAGCACGATTTTGCCGCAGCGCACATTTTGACGAAGAGTATATCGGAAACGAATTTATGAATTTGATTGAAAATTTTTTTTTCTTACCCTCTAATATGTAAATATTAACTAAGTATACTAAGCAATACTAAACTTGCGTTGTTTGTTTGAAAAAAAATCCCGAAGATACCTACCCTTACTTTTCAGACCATTACAGTGGTCTCCCTATTTATTAGAGCTGTTGATACCCGGGAGAACGGGTACCCGGGTACCCGTGAGATACCCGGGAGAAAAAAAATTCCCGGGTAGGCGCTACCCGGGTAAACTACCCGAGATACTCGAGACTCTCGAGATCTCATAGAGTACCGTTCCATAATTGAAGCCACACTGAGCGTCATGGCCTTCGAGTCGAAGGCTTCGACCCCCGGGGAGACAGGAATACCCATTACGAAGTGAGGAATCTCCAGCTCCGAATTTCTCATCAGGTCTTTGCGAAAACGACGCCAATCGATTCCTTATGTTTCTCCGATGAACATAATACCAAGAACGACATCATTCAGACCACAATGAAGAAAATTCCATGAACAAATGATTTGCATAATTTCAAATTCACTTCGTTAAAAATAGCTCGATTTACACGAAATTTGGTATGATTTTCATCGGAAAAACATAAGGAATCCATCGGTGTCACTTCCATATCGATACGATGAACATTAAATAGCTTCTTAATATATTGTAATGAATATTTTACCCTCGAGTACGGGGGGCCGACCTCGATTCGCTGCGGTCGGCCGAGGATTCATAATACCTGATTCAGAAATAAAATAATTCTTAACTCTTTATCGTATCGATATGGAAGTGACACCGATGGATATCTTATGTTTTTCCGATGAAAATCATACCAAATTTCATGTAAATCAGACTATTTTTAACGAAATGAATCTGCAAATGAAAAACATTTGTTCATGGAATTTCCTTCATTATGGTCCAAATTACGTCGTTCTTGGTATTATTTTCATCGGAGAAACATAAGGAATCGATTGGCGTCGTTTTCGCAAAGATCTGATGAGAAATGCGGAAATCCTGGGCATTTCTCACTTCTTAATGTTATTCGAACCCCTTCGAGGGTCGAAAGCCATAAAATTCGGTGAGGTACCGCTGGGGGTTGACCTCGCCACAGGGTGCCAGACGGCATCTCTCTGACAGGCATCGCTCCAGAATTACGTTCTGTACTCTGTAAGTTCTCGAGATTCTCGAGAGTCTCGGGTAGTTTTCCCGGGTAGCGCTTATCCGGGAATTTTCTTCGTCCCGGGTATCTCACGGGTACCCGGGTACCCGGGTATCTCGTGTTCCCGGTCCACAGCTACAGCCCTACTATTTATAGTCGAATTAACGAAAGAAGGCGCCTGGGCGGCCCGTAGGCCGGCGCGCGTGGCTCAGGAGAGACCCAACGCCTGCTCCATACTTCGTGCGACGTTGCCACGTTGTGTAGCTTTCTACCTTCAAGCGCAACTGTGTCTCTCTCACTCGCTCGATAAAACAGATTCCTTCATCTACAAGTCACTCCACGCTAAATCGATCACATTTTTAGAGACTTTGATCAGAATGCAATATGTATTTTGTGAATCGCGTGAAATTATGGAAAGGTTTGAGTCATTGCTTAACAGGTTTTGAACTTGGTTACAAAATATCGGACTTTGAATTGTGCAATTTCTGCTTATTTTCGTGAAAAGATGCCGTACTTACGAATTTCTATCTCGAAAACTATCAACAGCATTGCGTTAATTTTCTTTTACACTTTAATCGAGAAGAATTAATCTATCAGAATAAAGTTTCGAAATTGTAAAACTATTTTTCATTTCGTTTCCGACAGGAATTCGATCCTTTAAACATGGCTTAAAAGTTATTCGTTCCTTTAAAGATGGCTTAAAAGTATTACTCTAGGATAACACCATTAAAATTAACGTGAAATTTGCAGAATAAAACTTTGGTTATAATTTTCAAAATTACAAAATTAATTTTTCAATATAAAAAAAAGTATCAGAATAGCCTGCACTTTCTAGATTAAAATGAAAAAAGAATGAATTCAATACGATAAAGAGTTTCCGAGATAAAAATTCACAAGTACAGCACGGTTTCATGAAAACAGGCAAAAATTGAACAAATTCAAAACCAGCAAAGTGATGACTGAAATCCCTTCCTATATAATATTTCAGTTTGAACAAATTCCCTGACATCGATTACTCCAGGCCCACAACCAAGTAGTCGAAAGTCATTGGCCAAGGCGTAGGGAGCCGTGTAGGGGAAGCACCAATCGCGAGCCTGGAGTAGCGGCAACGTCGCAAATTCTGGCCCCGGTCCCAGGGCGCCTTCTTTCCTTAATTCGACTATAAGTCCCGTAACGCTCTTTTATAATTATTTCTCCTCCATCGTGCCTGCCCTTCACCTCAACTATATTTTTTAACGAACTTCGACAACCCCATTAGTGATGGCGATACAGCCCCACATGTATCGATATTTCGTATCGATACGTATTGACAGTCCAAGTACAGGGACTGCTGTCCCGAGCACAGGGACAGGGGTAGGGATATGCTTGTGTGCAGTGCGATGGGAAGAAAGTGGGGGAGGACGGTATGCCATAGTGCGAGACGACGGTAGGTCATAGTAGGGGTAAGGATTTGTCCCACGTCCCACGATTCTGGCATCACTGTGTCCGCAAGTGTCCGCGTTCGTGCTGCGGTGCGGTTGTATCGATATTCATGGGTTAAATATCGATACAGTAATATATCGTTACATTAAGTATCGATACAAAATATCGATGTATTGGTTGCAAAGTATCGATATTCCGATATATCGATATTGTATCGCCATCACTAAACCCCATACCTCCACCGTCACGCGCTCACCGCGAAGCCACTTTAATCGACGCAACTTAGCAATTTGCTTCAACGCACCAAAGCAGTCATTTATCAGCCGCACAGGAGGAACCAATTACGGCTCGCCAATTATCGGCTGTCCGACGAATTCACGATTACGTTACCACGCTGCTGCGACGAGCGTGGTGTCACCCACGACTCGAACTTGCAAGCAACCCGAAATAATCATTAACCGTTCCTCAAATTTCTTCTTAAAAGCTCCTGAAATTAGAAGCATAAGAAAAGAACGGGTGAACAAAGTAGCTCCTCCCACTGTCTCTTCTTTTCACCTCGCTCTCACCCGCACCAAGCCAGAGGTCTCTGTGCTCGAGACACCGGGAGGTAATTAATGGGGTATATCTTGGCCAGAGATAACAGCTGGATTGGTAAGTTCGATCGTTAGAGCGGAAGTTTTAATAAACCGCTTAAGAAAAAAAAAGGGTGAAGGAAGAAGGAGATCGGCCGTTTTGGAGGGAAATAAAAGTGGGCGGTCGTGAAGCGTCATTTTCTCAGAGATCGAACGGTCGAAATTTTGAGGTGAGGAAACGGAGACTTGGCCTAGGGTTACACTCGAACCGGATGGCTACCCTCTCCCTCTCTCTCTCTCTCTCTGCCTCACTCTCACCCTGGTTTTGTAGACTCGCTCCACGCCGACGTTGTCAGCGAACGTTGGCTCCTGCCAGAATATTAAGCGATTTCGTTCGCCGGGGTTTAGCCGCACTTCAAAGGACGTCGGGCATGTCGAAACTTTCGGATTCTCGGTGTCTGGAAATGGTAATATAATCAGCCGTGAGTATGGTAAACAAATTGGCCCGTTTTGAAGGGTCGGTCAGCCAACGGGCGTCGAATTGCGACGAGTTTGCAGTCTGTCACACAACAGCGTACCCTCGATATCGCGGAGGAAATTCATTTGACGTATACCAGATTACATGCTGCTTCAAAGTACATTCGGAGAGCTCTTGCGTTGCTACAGAGTAATTGGACCGATGGCGTCCATTAGTGATTGTGTTTCAACCGATTTTTTTGTAATATGAAGCAGCGATCACCATATCGCGGGCATGCGTTGCAGTGAAGCCTTCAAAATCGAAACATGATATCTTTTAAACAATTACGATTATTGCGTTAACGTACCTACGTGTCGATTACGCGTTGTTAATAGGATGAGTAATTGGGAATTCGAACCGCCGATTTAAAGTAAGCGTTTTTTGTTATCCGCTCAGTAACGTACATACGAGGTGTTTTTGAAAAAAAATGGCCTCCTTAAAGGATGTAAGTGGAAGCACTGCATGCATATTCAATGAAATTAATGTCACAGGTCAATATCTCCTATGAAAAATTTTGTTCTCCGGAAAACTGATTGGCGCATCCTTTTTAACCCTTCGTGGTCACACGCGGTGTAACGCACCCCAAGAGCAATTTTAGATTTGAAATGTCGCACCTTTACGACATCCAAAGGGAATCTATCGCAAAAAAAAAATAAAAAAAAAATTTAAAAATCGGGTTTTTCCCACGACCCTGGAAAATCGCTCATTTTCAACTACAAATTTTATCGTATCAAAATTTACATTTCTAGGAAAAGACTATTAGACCATGGCTGTATAAGTATTACGAATGTACAATTATCAGTGGAAAGTTAAAAGATTCAAAAATACGAAAATGGTAACTCAAAAAATGACGCTGGGGTACAGTGAACCCCGTGTGCCCATTTTGTGATTATAAGAAGGTGTGACCACGAAGAGTTAAACATGGACACTCACAAGGCAACATTTCGAAACCCCACACGCCGATTTTGAAGAGATTCTGCAGATTTTCAGAATAGTGAAAAATATTTGACGTGCATTTTTTTGTTATGGGCAATCGTCCATGTTGAAGGCGTGAAAACAGCCCTTAAGGTTAGGGGTCGAAAACATATTTTTGGAATGTCTCGGGAATTATTAGGCGTAGGATAATTTTTTTTTAACGTGTGAGTGTTTTAAAGACGAATCCAGCCCCTTCCTCAGTTTTTAGAAAATTTCAGAAATTATGTTTTCGACCCCCAACTTTAGGAGCTCCTTTCACTCCTTCAATATGGAAGATTGCCGTTAAAAAAACACTTGTAAAATATTTTTCACTATTCTGCAAATCTACAGAGTCTCATCAAAATCGGCGCGTGATTAGGGTTTATACAAAAACCGATTTTTGAAAAAACCGGTTTTCGAATTCCACTATTCCAAAACCTCGATTAAACCGGTTTTCGAATTTTCACAAAAAAATATATTGAAAGTAGTAAATAAATATTTGTACTTATGTTAAATATTTTCAGTTTCCTTAATATTATGGAATTACGAAAATATAACAAAATAAAATATACTCTATCTATAAAAATCCAAATAAAAAAAATTATAATAACTAAAATCTGTCCAAAATATAAATATTTTAAAAGGTGGTACCAAACCCATATCTTTATTCCTTTAGTATTTTTTTCTGAGAATATGAACTCATGAAGATTAGTTTTACAGTAAACTGTTTACCTGCTACAATATGCTTGTGTCCGAAGCGATCTCAAGTCAAAATGTTAACGTTTTCAATTAATTCATTAATTCATTTCTGCATATTAATTCTAGTATTTATATAAAACCGGTTTTTTAAATTTAAAACCGGTTTTCGAATTTTACAAATTTATAAATAAAACCAGTTTTTTAAAACAGACAAACCCTACATGTGATGGTTCGATATGTGGCCTTGTGAGTCATGTCCATGATATTCGTGAAGCTTGCCACCATTTATAATACTTTACCAATCTTAGACATTAATGCCTTTAATTGTTTCTTTACAATATTTATCTCATTGGATATGCATTTTTGATACTATGTTGATAGTTTATTTAATATAAAGTTGAACGAGTATGTTCGTTACCTATAGTAGTTAATAGTTTCACTTGTACATATACACGTGTCGTCAAAATTAAAGAATCACAAAATTTTCGCCGAAAAATGATTGATCTTTCAACTGTTATAACTTCGTGAAGAAAAATCTTACAATAAGATCATCTTGATGGGCGAAGCATCTACTTTCACCCCCATAAGTTGATTTTCTCCTACTTCTACACTAGGAATACATCACTCCTGGTGGTGTACCTTGGGTTATTCTAATGCTTGCGGCACACTTTTTATCCAAAATGCAATAAATTATCAATTATCCAAGAGGCTGCCCTTCGTTGTAAAGGGCAGCTTTCAGGCTCAAATTTGTGGTGAAAAAACATTTTTAAACTCCGCAGAGTCGTTTGACTTTAAGGGTTTTTTTTTCGATAAAAAAACCATCTTGACTTTCCCGCCTCGCTTCCTAGTGTAAAAGCATCTTTGAGGGAAATCAACAGGTGACATCGGAGGTGAAGGTAGCGACTTCGCCGTTCAAAATGACCCCGGGGGATTATTGTACGATTTTTACCTTCGCAAAGTTATAACAGTTTGAAGACCGACAATTTTTCGGCGATCGTTATCCTTTAATTTTGACGCCGTGTATATTATAAGTGCAATTGCAAAAGTCACTTTACCTATGTTCTTTTTTTGGAAAAACGATTCCACATCATTTAACATATGCAAAATTTATATATGATATTAGAGATCTAAATATTAATTATCTTTGTGGCGTAGAAAGATGTGAAGAAATTGTTCAGGGCAAAAATAAAATGCTCAAAGAGATGAGCGCAGTGACAGGAAAAAAATTTCCTCAATGCCACTTTTCGCGATTTCGAGTCAAAAAAGTTTTATTTAAAATATAATCATGTACGTTCTTTAATACCCTTACGAGCACTATTTTTTTTTCGAATATCATGGATACGCTTTTATGTGACCTTCTTTCCTCTCCTGCCTGTTCGGTTTAAGAAAAAGTTTAATGTAAACCGTATAATATTGTCATCCTTCTTCAGCAAGTTTAACGAACGGGTTGAGATTTAAAGTAACGAGATTTTAGTGTAGGTATCTAGTTAATTATGGACGTCCAGTGTTACTCGTTAAAAAGTTTCAGTTAAATTTCATTCGGCTTTTAAATTAGATTCAGAATGATGATAGTAGTTTTGATCTTACTGAACATTATTACGGTTCTTACATTTTTTTTTCACAGTTTTAAGTTCAATTCTACTATAATCTGTTTTGCGCTGAATGCTACAAAACGTTAAAAACAGATATATGCAAGTGACAACTTACAAAGTCACATAATTGTGACTTCATTACTTTCTTCTTGGCATATTTAAAGAAATCACAATTGTAGGAATATATAATTTTTTATTAACAAAACAAGTATGCTATGTCCATTCTAAGTGCGCCCTTATCGCTCCCTCCGGATCCGCCCTTGATTTAGGCAAGTGAAAATTGAAAAAGTTTGTACAAAATCCCGAAAGAAGAATTTAAAGAAAATTATTACTGTATATATATGTTATAGTCCAGTGAAATTAGGATATGTCTTCGGAATAAATCCCAGCAAGCTAAATTTTGGTATGGGCCTTTATTTCGTTGTTTTAAACAATATGTCAAAAGTCCCCATCGATCCGACCCCCGCTAAAAATTTTACAGAGGGTTGAAAAAAACAACTGTTTTTCGCGAATATCTCGTTATCTAGCAGTTTTGCGACAAAAATAGTTATTATACAATTTATAGCCTAGGAAATTCTCTACAAAAAAGGTTGTATGAGTTTTTTTTCGTAGGAGTAACCATTTTCATGTGTGTCGGGTTACCAACTTTCAACCCCCATACTTTTGACAAGGGAAGATCCCGAACCCGGAAATTCCAAAAATTATGAAACTCTGTAAATATGTAGGGGAAGTCCTCTAAATATGTAGGGGAATCTGAAATTCAAAATTTTTAAAACAAAATGGCGAATCCAATATGGCGGACACGTATATCAGAAACATATCAAATTTGGTCTAAACTTGGTATCCCACAGTTTTCCAGATCGCTGATTACGAATCTGAAGTCAAAATTGCAAAAAACCTAAAGGCGGATCTAATATCACTGGTATAAACGTTGTTTTCCAGTTAATTTTCGTGAAAATTGATTAGTTTCCGATTGTTTACTAAAACGATATAATTAGAATATTGAATTTAATGTGACGACGTTAATTTCAAAACTTTTTTAAAAATTATTTTGAAAATTTTAATTTTTCCGATTCTAGTGAAAGAACTCAACATTTCTGCGTTCATACAACACATCTGCTATAATAGCAAAAAGCTGCTATATACTTCGAAAAATGAATTTTGGCCAGCTGTTGGCGATTTGGGACCACTATGCGTCGCTGGGCCCTGTGAAGTGTCGGGTTTTTCCCCGACGGGCCTGCCTCCTCAGAGGTTCTCAACCTAACTCAGGCGCGCACACATCGTTAAAACTATTCCGATACTACAAAAATTATTAAAAAACTATTATTGTTCTTAGTGTTACGCCAGTACAAACACAAAAGATTCTCAAAATAAACATGAGCTCGATTTGCAATGGCTTAAAATCAGAATCAATATTATATTGCATTTGCAATTCGTGCAGTATTTCCATTCAATATTATACATGTATATAAATACATAGCCGTCTGTACGCTGATTATATTCGAGGAACTAATAGTGTAGCATCACCTATAATGTTACAGGAAATCCCAGGTGTATACTGCCAGATCGAATAGGAAGCATGAGCTGTTGAATCGAGGGTAAGCGTTTACTTTAACCCCCCCAAGCTTTTGGCACGTATTATACGTCCTCCTACGTGTTTTGACGTGCTGAATACGAATATACGGAAACTCATAATGGAAAATTCGTGGGAATACAAAATCTCTCTCCTGACATTTTGGCGGGAGAAAGTGTTATCCTGAAAAAGTGGGGATCAATGAGGGAGTCATGAATCGTGGCAAAACGGAGTGCAAGGAGACATTTTGGAGCTGTGCTTGCCAGCGGGAGGACTATATCGCCCCAATGTATTGCAACCGTGTTGTGTTGCAAACTATACGCTGTAATAAAATTCTTAAATTTTATTACACAAATCGGTATAGGTACTCCACAATTATTCATTTCAACCTTTCAGTTGAAAATTCTCCTAAGAGCGCGTACTGAACTCTCGTCCGGTGAATACAAGGTCTGTTTAGACACATCCTACTTAAAACTACCATCAAGCTAAGTACAGGGTCATCAGTTAATCTTGCAACCCGCGCTCGCGCGAACAGGTAAATCGGCAACAGCGCCTCACGGACGCATTCCACTACAACCATGCACCGGCCCGGCGTTCGGAGCGCCCCCGAGCTTCGAAAATTTTCCGGCCCGGGTTGAAGAATTTGGGGCCTTTTTCGTATAACTTTTGAACCATAAAAGATTTTCGGAATGCAATTTGCGCCGCAAAATGAGGAAAACTTATTCCCTCTTAATGATGGATAATTTAACATATTTTACGTTTACTTAATTTTTCTTTTATCAATTTTTTAACCATAATTGTTGTGAAAAGCTTTTGCAAACTGTTTATTTGATACTGTATTCAATGCTCTTTTTAAAATTCATAGTGTGGATAAACAATAGGCTAGTGGTTTCTGTATCATTATTAATTGAGAAATTAAATTTTTATTCAATTATGTGTTAGTTCTGCAGACCTCAAAATCTATTGTTCTGGTTTTTGAAATTGAGACGGGTACGGGACCAGTCGACATTGTTTTCGAACCTCATTACAGTAATCTGGGGTGCGAGTGGTAAACCGATCATAAAAGCGGAGCGCGCGGCTCGCTTACCCGGGCCGGGAAATTCCGAATAGCTCTTTGCGACGTTAATTTGAAAGAGACCATCCTAAAATTCTCGAAGCTCGGGCATCACTGCTGCCCAGGTCGCTGGCAGCGCTCCGCACGCTGGGCCGGTGCATGGTTATAGTGGAATGCGTCCGTGAGGCGCTGTTGCCGCTTTGCCTGTTCGCGCGAGCGCGGGTTGCAAGATAAAATGATGACCCTGTACTTGTGTTAATTATTATTCATTAGTATTATCTTCTTTAAAAAAAAGAGGAAGGTTTTGATCTGGAAAACTGCAGAACAAGATTTCATGAGAAATACTCAGAATTTCATGTCCTCAAAACTAGTGTTATGAGTTGAAGTGATGGTGGAAGCCACTCGGGAAAGGACAAGAATATCCTCGGATATTCCGCTGCGCGCGAATAACTTGTAATAATGATTGCTCGTCTCAGTGTGGTGTTTTGGAACGGACTGCTCTTGTTTTTGGGGGTCCTCTATTATATGTACCCCTTTTTGGTGGTGGAGTACAGGGTGATGCGTTCATGGTGGCGCATCCACGATGACGTGTCTGTCGTGACACGAACTTTGAACCCTTTTGATAATAAGGTGTCGGACTCATGAAGGAGCTCACCAAGTAATTCGTCACCGAGCAGCTAATAGTGTGTTTGCTATTAGACAGCTGTTTCGATATATGTAGGAAACGGAAAAAGGAAAGCCTCGGACGCGGGACTCGAACCCGCGATCTCTGGATTCGTAGCGCACTGATCAGCCGCCTCGGCTACCGCCGACTTCCCGTTCTTGGGTATTCCGTGTCATCCTCTTATGTTATGGGGGTTCCTGATCCCACATATATGTGTATTATTTTAGGCGGCTCATAACACTAGTATCAGCGCGCACTTTCTATGCAGCACCTACAGTGGATAGAGTGGAACAACAAAGAGTTGGTATTAAAAGTTTACAAATATTGACAAGCTGGGGTAACAATTCTCAGGCAGTGGTTTTTCAGTGGATTAAAAGATTGAAAGGGCTGAGATTCCATCAAAGATGATCTACGCTCAAGTCCACCTGCAACGGACCGTAATGAAGAAACGATTGCTCTAGTTCTCGAAAAGTCCGCACTGATTGCCGTTTAACCATTTGAGAAATTGTTCAGGAAGTAAACATCCCCTTCGGCTCGCTTCAAGCAATTTTAACTGAAGCCATAACGCGCGTTATACACATAGCGACACTCATACAGATTAAGAATCTTTTGGAATTTTTTGCTTTGGATAAGCCTGAGCCGGGAAATCACCTACGCCATGAACATACCTCTTTTTTAGGTGCCATATTGACGCTGTAAAATACCATTAAAACAAATTAAAAAAAAATTGTTTTTAATTTTTTTTTTATAATATAATTGTAGGATGAATAAACACCAAAAAGATTTATTTCATTATATGTCGTATTTAGTGAGGAAAAAATCATTAAAGATAGCTTAATTTTTTAGCCCATCAAAGTAGAATGACCCAGGGGCGATTACGCCTTGTTGGGCCAAAAAATAGGTAATTCTTGGTGAAATTTTTGCACAAAAACGGCTCGACAAATTAATTTGAAGTTTGGCAGGCTGTTTTATTGTATCTTCAGCCATTGTTCTGAATTCTTGTGTGACAGTGAAAAATAACATGGCAGATACACAGTGCTGACTGAAAGCGTTGAAAAAAAATCGGGTGGTCTTTGCGTTGGCGAAACTCCGATATTTATTATTAAAAAGGAATAATAAAGAAACTGCAACTTCTTCACAGATGCATCAAATCATGGTCCAAATTTCAGATGAATCGAATCGCTAATTTCTTAAAAAATATCCCAAATTTTGCTATGTTTTTCGCCCATAAAATAGGATTCCCCCCTTAAGGGGACTAGGCAGTCAAAAACTCGATTTTTTGTTGGATTTTTAGAAAGTACCACCCTTCCCGATTAAAATGCCGTTTGGTTTATGTTAAAATTCGCAAAAATGAGGATTTTACAGCCGAAAAGGTCGAGCGCGCCATAAACCGTTTCTGCGCGCACGCAGGTAGACTAGATTCCTCTTTCGAAACTTTAAGCGCGTTTTTCTCGGAATCATATTTCCTCTTCGTTTTGCAGTGATTGGGAAAAAACGGAGGTATCAGTCGATTTGAAAAAATTCAGCATATATGAAACATGTCTAGTTACGACCTGGACCTACGCATAAGTCTGTAAAAACTCCTGGTTTGTCAAAAAAAAAAAAAAAAAATAGAATGGCTCTTTTCCCTGGCGAAAAGTGACGTTTCTTTAAAATTTGCCGTTTTGCAGCCACCATTTTTATAATTTTGATTTTTTTTTTCAATAGGTTCAGGGCAGAATACGGACCAGGGCAAAGTATAAATTTCAGAGGATATTTCACAATTAAATTTCTTACGGCCAGAATCACTGCAAAATTACAGCGGCTCCAAAAAAAAACGCCTACATATCAGACGACTGTAGCGCTGTCATACATATGTATATAATATTCAAATCATTTCTTTTTTACTGTTTATAGTATTAATAAACATTACCCAAACGTACTAGTCACAATTTGTGTTCATCTCCTTGTAATTAATTCGCAAAAAATACTTGATTTCCGAGCGATCCGACTGCCTAGTCCCCTTAATGTAAGGTGTGTACGAATGAAATTATATTATGGGTCAACATGTATCTTGTATCAGGTATGCAGTTGACTGGCAAGCCACCCACCGTTCACGGGTTAAATTATGAGCATCCTGTTGCGAAGCATCTTGTAAGCACATACATAAATACATGCGTCCCGTAGTACATACTAGCAACCACATAATCTCGTAATAATTGCTTTAACCTGAAGCTTCTAACTTCAGAGTACAAACTTCAAAGTAAATATTAAGTGTAAATGAAGTTAATCTAATCAACCGTAGGAACCACCCACACCTGTTCCCACGACACTAGGAACGAATTATATACTTGCTCCCAATCGATCTCCAGCCAGTTCAATTGCAATTAGAGATAGCTCGTGCTTTGCTGTTGGTACACGGCGGCACAGCTTACAGTTTTATGATACTTAATTAAACTGGAAGCAGGATTCCGCGTAGAACGGTTGCTGCGTCTCGACAACGTCGCACATTTCTTAGAAACGACGCCCGAAAAGAATTCGCCGTTTCGTGGCAACGTTGCGCGCTAGCGGCCGACGAAATACGGCGCCGCACGACTCGGCAGCGCCGCGCGATCGGCTCGACACGCCGGCGAGGCACGTCGGCTCTCGAACTCGAACGAGACAGACTTATAATAAAGATGATTTAATTTACCATTTTCAACACGGCTCGATCGCAATAATCCAAGCGATCGGGAGTCCACAGAGCGTCAGCTTGGCAACACTCAACAACGGTGAATCGCATTACGAAATGCCTCTCGCTAAGGCAATGCGACACAAGTAAAAGTTTCAGGAATCTGGTTTAATAGTTCGGCGACACCGTTTATGTCCTGGGTTGCATTAGCGAAGTTGTCTGACACGCTGGAGAGGGAGCCTCCCCCGAATGCAATCGCAATAAATTAAACAAAAATATATTTCCAATCGTGACATTTTTCTCTCATTAAAAATTTTTCTTGTTTTAAATTATTGCAGATTAGAGAATATCTTTGGTGATATGATGAACGTGAAATTCGGGTGAAACGTGAAATGTGTAAAGTGGAAGAAATATTACTTTACGACGTAAAAAAATGAGTAAAAATATTATATTCGAATTTCAATTCACTTTCACACAAGGAATTACCTCATTTGTAGGTGTGCGAGAAATCTCAAATGAAGATCGAGTGAAAGTCGTCTTATTTCCCTATTTCGCATTTTGAATCTGTAAAGCTATTATATATTTTAAGAACTTTATGTTACTTGACGAAATAAGGATAAATTAAGCTGCAAAGTTCAAAATTGATATCTTTAATAGTTTCTACGTTATAAAATTCTAAAGGTACCTGTACTTTTCGGTCCTACGCTACATTGCCCTTAAATAGTTACCGTCATAATGAAGGATGACGTTTTTCAGAAATTCAACATGTTAACAATTGTTTCATTGCATTAGTTAATTCTACTGCAGTATTTCATTTTAGTTGGAACGCAAATTACACAGTCAAACCCTACTGTCTGAAAGTGGTCAAACTAAAAGGGCACTGGAAGAGACATTGGAAATTACTTGGACTGCAAAGTGTTAACAGTTTCTTATGCTTGGTGATTTTGGATTAAGTGTAGTGGCTCGCAGAGATAATAGTAGTATTGCAATAGTAGCAAGGGGCAATGTTGGTAGGACCCTTGACTGTTTTGCCGAAAAGACAAGAACCCGGGGACATATCGATTTACATAACACTGTTACGTCATTGTTGGGAGAGCCCCAGATGAGTCGCTATACATATACTTCCAAGTCCGAACAGTGCTTATCTCTGCGGAAGCAGAATCTCAAGACTTATTTAACCTCTTAGCAACAGCTGGACTTCCAGCGGAACTGTATCTCTGCACGGCAATGTTCGAGGCGAACTGCGCGTAAACAATACAGCACCGTTCAGAAAGATGTCATTCGCGAAAGCCACTATACAATAGCTAGAAGGTTAAATCATGTCATCTGGCAAGGATGAGCAAGAGTATGAGGATGAACGTGTAACTTTGTTAAAACTGCTCAGGGATGTCAGGGATTGTTTGTGGCGCAACACCTACAGGAGGGGTGGTGATGCGTGCGTGAACTGACGCTAGCGCCAAGGCAGCCAAGTGGCCCGAACGTGAAGCCAACCACGGCCAACCAGTGTCGACAATGTATTTCCCGGCGACGCTGGTTGGCCGTGGTTGGTTTCGCGTTACGGCCACTAGGCTGCCTTGGCGCTAGCGTCAGTTCACGCACACATTACCACCACTCCTGTAGGTGTTGCGCCACAAACAATCCCTGACATCCCTGCTAACTGCTCCTCAGGCGCAAGTATTATCTTTCACTTTGTGTGAATTCTTTTCTATACGAACCTGATACCGAAGGCCTTCAATCGATCTATAATTTTAGAAATCAAACTACTGCCAAGTAAGATACAAATATTAAATATTGTAAATGCTGTTATGTAAACTGGTAGCTCGAAATTTGTGAATTGTATGCCGTATAAACTACGTACATACTGTATTACTACATAAACCACATGTGCCGTCCCGGCCCGACCATGGGTCGCGCCGGTTAGTCTCTGCCGGCGCCGCTAGAGGTCTCTACTCTTCTCGCAAGTGTAGGGATCCGATAGTGTTCATCGACACGCCACCAGAGGGCTACCCGGCTCGAGAGTTTCTCGCTGGTGTTCCATCGCCCTCGGGTTGGCATATATAAGAGTTCTGTCAAAGAGGAGGTATAATAAGAGGCGTCACTCGACAAGGACAGAAATAACCTAGGGAAATCACTAGGCAACCAATTTAAATGCCCATTCGGGAATGATCGCTAAGCTTCGGCAATGATCAGCCAATTGCGGTAAGGTACATTTAGTCGATTTGAATATCCCGCTCGAAATAGACAACCAATTTAAATGCCAAGGTCAAGCAAGGACTTCAAAGGTTCCGCCCGGAGTGACGCCTCTTATTATACCTACTCTTTGGTTCTGTCCCAGTCCTGATACCCAGCGTGTCTAAGACAAGGTTCCGCCAGGTAAGCCTTACTGACGAGTACCTCTGGCGGACCCGGGATGAAACGCTCTTTCCTTTCCCTGTCTAGGGTGGTGACCCCTTCTTCCTCTTGGGTGATCCCACGGCAGACGATCCAGAGTCGGATCGCTACACCAAGTCCTATCGTCTACTCTCGTTCGTATATATACAAGTTCCAAGTTATTCCCTCTCAGTCCCCGTGTGTCTAGGGCAGGGACGGTCAGCTATAGCCCTACTAATGAGTCTCGCTGACGGTCCCAAGACGAAACACGCACATCTTCTTTTCCTTCTCGATCTTTAAAAACTTGCCGATCCGCCTGCCCCGCAGTTTACTCCAAAAAGCGTGACCGGCCCGAGGGGATTACGGTTGCGCCGGAGGCGACGGGGCAAGAAAAACCCTCTTTACGTTCCGAAATCAATCACAAATCACCATCTCGGTTTCGGGACCTAACACCACATATGGTTTAAACTACCTAATAAATAAGTAAATAAATAAATATTTCTCCAAGGCACAATAGAATGCCTTCGATCAGTTCGTGCTTTCACCGGGCCCGATTTTTCCCGTCAGAGTGACTGCGTTTGCAGGTTTCGTCTATAAACACCCGCCCGCCCTCTCCCGCCCTGTTTAGCGCCGCCTTTAATCGTCGCAATTAGTCCAGTAAGAAACTCCCGTGGCAGTTGAGTCGAGCAATTAAGAATTACCCCACGGCAGATCTGCCCGTCTTGGGCGTCTAGGAGCCCGTTTCGTGTAATTGCATATCGACTGCTGGCATCCGTCCACCGTTTCACCTGCACCTCATCTGAGCGTGTCTGTCCGCCAGGAAAAGAACTTGCTTAAAGGGAGTTTCGCGAACTTTCGGAATGAGTAATTAAGCGGGACGCGGCTAAGTGCACTTTACTACCGGAGCCGAAGTTCCCAGTATCGGGGTTTCGATTCGAATGCGACCCATGCCCGGGTTTCGTTGACTGTCCCCCAGCTTTCGGAAAAAGTTCTCCTTTTATCATGCAATCGATCGTTAAGCCCCGGTCGTCTTTTGCACGCTCCCTCCCGCCACCTCCTTCGCGACTTCCCCTTACCCCGAGATCGTGGTATTCTTGTTCCCTTTCTTTCAGCACGAGATTGAATCGCGGTTTCGTAACTCGTCCGGTTGTTCGTTAATGCCCTCGGATCGAGCCAGGTTTTCGCTGAATTGGTAAACGCTTTCGCCTGTCTTTGGGCAAACGTTTCTCCACGAGTTCGGGGAGGGCTTCCATGGTTAATCTGTACCGTTGCAGTTTTCCAAAGCGACTTTGTCGTTCGCCGAAGTTCTTCGGAGGACGTGGAACGATTTTTCGAGTGCCAGCGAGAAGATAGACGCGAGCCATCGCCAGGGGAGACAGTGAAGTGGGTAGATGTACAATTAAGGAGACCCACAGTTCTCGACGTTCGTGGAAAAGTGATCCTGTAGTCATGCTCTGTGTGGAGTAATAATATTGGTCATTTACAAAACAAATTAAGTGATATTTAACGACTATAACACATGCCTGCAATTTTGAGGGTCGTAAAGACTTTTTTAAAGGTATGCTGGTTTTATAGGAATTTGGACTTACAAGTGCAAAAATAACCTTAGATTTGCTCCATTTGCTACCTACAGTTTTTTTACAACTTGCTTTGACGTTGTTATGTTGTGATATGTGATTGAATGGAATTGGTGGTGGAAAAGTACTGACAAGAGAACACCGCGTACCCGGACTCACCGATTGGAACGCAACTTTGTGGGTTTTTAGAGTGACTCAATGCAAGAACAACGGTGTGTTTTATTTGGGCCCTATCGCCCTTTAAGTGAAAACTAACCTCAAAGTCAAATTGGCACTTCCACTTTTTCGCGTATAACTCTCAAAGTACAACAGACAGAAAGAAATGATTCAAACGATAGTTTTATGGTACAATAAGCGCTACAAACTTGCGTTAACAAAATATTTGAAAAAGTTTAAATAGATATTATATTTGAAAAAGATAAAAATATTTTTCCCAGATAGCACCGCACATCCCAAGGACGTCCTTTTCATGCCCAGTTTATATCCGAACGTCCTATGTCCATTTTGAACATACATAGGATGTTCTTAGGATTTAAATTTCGGATGTTCTAGGAATGTCCGTTTCTTAAGTCCTACGGACGTTCTTAGGATTTAAATTTCGGATGTTCTAGGAACGTCCGATTCTTAAGTCCTACGGACGTTCTTAGGACTTAAATTTTGGATGTTCCAGGAACGTCCGTTTCTTAAGTCCTATGGACGTTCTTAGGACTTAAATTTCGGATGTTCTTGGAACGTCCGTTTCTTATGTCCTACGCACGTTCTTAGGACTTAAATTTCGGATGTTCTAGAAACATCAAACAATCTTGTAAGTCACGTAATTGTTTTGCACGACTACATTTCGAATGTTCCCAGAACATTCGTCTCGTAAGTCTTGTGAATCTTTAGAAGACCTAAATTGCAGATGTTCGAAGAACCACCGTCTTGTAGGTTTTGCAGATGATTCAGGTTCGGTTGCAAAACAGTCTTACGACTGAACCGCGCCTTTGCGCTATTTTTTTGTGCAATGAAGACGTTGAAATGCTGAAATGTTCCCAGATAGCATACGACGTCTTCAAGACTTCTGTCTTAAGTCGCCGTTAAAACATCTGTCTTGAGACGAATGTGAAATTTTAAGCAATGAGTCTATAGGTCGAATGATGATGTTCTGTAGAATATTTCGCGTCAATGCACAATTTTTGTAAACTATTAATAATAGTTATATACCTAGAAATTGAAATTATTTGCAAGGAAGTCTTGAGTAGTTGCGAAAAGCAGTTGCTTCGTAATCTGGGAGTCTGGGGTTCGATTCCCGTCACCGGCAAATTTTTTTTCTTAATGTCCTAACACAGACTTGATGAAGACGTCTTTAAGGCGCTTTTAAACCATCTGCAAAACGTCTTTAAGACGCCTTTTGGACGTATTTAACTTTACTTTCGGACATTCGGAAAACGTTCTGAGAATGTTGACACAGCATGTCCTCAGGACGTCCCACTTTGTAAATAGGACCTTTCTACGACATTTAAAGAACTTAACGAGGACGTAAAGGGGATATATGGACCTTTTCGGGACATTCTCCGAACGTACAGTACGTCCGGAACGGACGTTCTTCGGACGTACATAAGATGTCTTTTTGCTATTTGGGTTCTTTTTAAACTTTTTTCAAAATTTTGTTAACGCAAGTTTTCAGCGCTTATTGCACCATTAAACTTTTATTTGAAATATTTTTCTCTGTCTGTTATTCTTCCAGAATTGGCACTTCCACTTTTTCGCGAGATTGAATTTTAAATTTGCATTTACCGAAAATGAAGAAATATGGACTTAATCAATTTTATCAACACGCCAATGAGTTATTAATTAGCAGACAGCGAGAACTACCAACAGTTGTTTGCATCACTCAGCGAATAATTTTTCAACAGTTATTGGGACAAATTATTCGATTAAATAATGATGAATTATTCAAACAATATAGTTAAATAACCTATTCTGAATAGCGAATAATTATTGTCCAGATAAAATGTGAAACTACAGATTATTCATTTGGATAATTATCTTTTAAAAGAATATTTATTCGAAACGTTTTCGTTTCTTGAGACCGATGTACAGTTGACACTTGCAACATTAATCTTGATGGTAATTGTTCGAAACGACGTTAATAAACGTGATTGATACGTTTGTCCATTTGGTCTTGACGGCGCCAAGTGCCGCAGAAGCGTTATTCGTCAAATTGTTTTCCAAGCAATTTCTCTCGAGGTGAAGACGCTTCCTTTCAGGAGCGGCACTTGGTTCCCAATTGCCAGCGGGGAAACGGAAGTTTGCCAGTGACAGGGTGGACAAAGATTGCGCCGTCATCGACGATTCGAATATGGCGAAGAAATGAACTAAGCGAGCAGAAATATTGCCCGGGCTTCCTCGACAATGGCACAATCGACCTTTGTGGTTTCGCAAAGCGCCCGTAATTTACGAGCGATGCTCCAGCCCGAATTAAATGCCTCGCTGTGTAAACGCGAAGACCTAAAACGGTCGACTGTGATTCTCCCCGCGTTACACTATCAATTCCATTGGAAAGTTTCCAATAGTAGCTAGGAAAAATAGAATACACGAATGTCTACGTTTAATTTAAAGATACAGAAACAACGTGTAGGACAGAAGTTCAGTGACTCCACAGGATGAACTTCTTAAACTCACTTTCTTCTGAATTATCGCGGTCGTTAATGTGTTTCTTTCTTCTGGGACTACATATTTTTTATCTCCTGCATATTAGGGGATAGATGCATTAAAGTGCATAAAATTCATGTAGCTACCCATACAGCACACTTCGTTGCAGCTGTATTGCAGGAACGTTGCTGGAATATTGCGTTGTTGCAGGTTGCATTGCAATATTGTAGGAACCTTCCTGCAATATTGTCGTGCATTGCTGGAGTGGCAATGATCCTACAATATTGCAGCAATATTGCAAGAACGTTGCCGTGCAATGTTCCATTGGTAACGATCCTACAATATTGTAGCAATATTGCAAGAAAGTTGCCGTGCAATGTTCCATTGGCAACGATCCTACAATATTGCAGCAATATTGCAAGAACGTTGCCGTGCAATGTTCCAGTGGCAACGATCCTTCAATATT
Organism: Andrena praecox; assembly: GCA_963932275.1. Taxonomy (NCBI): domain Eukaryota; kingdom Metazoa; phylum Arthropoda; class Insecta; order Hymenoptera; family Andrenidae; genus Andrena; species Andrena praecox. The sequence goes on along the minus strand of OZ010729.1, from coordinate 45,305,751 downwards.
TCGGCAATATTGCGCACATCGACGTGCAATACTGTGGTGAAAACTTGTGGAAACATTACAACAATATTCTGAAGTAACTATGACTGTCAAAATTTTTCCAAATATGTACATGACATCGAGTGGATTCTACGGCGTGTTTCATTTAACTGGATACGCTAGAATATCTCGTTGGCCGTTGAAGATATGAAAAAAGTGTTATTGCGGGAGTTGTATGTAAGTACATGAAATTATAGAGGAGATTCGAAGATCAATTTAATTTTTTTAGATAAAGTAGGTAGGGGAGACCGGGGCTAAGCCGCCACCGGGGCTAAGTCGCCACTTTTAAATATCTCCGAATCTATACATCGTATGATCTCGCGGTCGATACTGTAGATCTTCAATCAGATTTCAATGCGATCGACAGAGTATGGTGAATTTAGGTACTAAATTGTAATTTTTATTTCGTTGAACGTGTTGGTTGCTATGAAAAGTGGCCGAAAGTGTATTTGTTTTCGCAACGAAAATTTCGGTTTGCACCTTCGCACTCATCGCGGAAAATCTGAAGGTAAGTGATTCTTAGAGAATCAATAATAACACATCTTTGAGTGTTTTCCTTCAAACAATTTTCATTTTCTACTAACAATTTGGTACGAAAAGAAGGTGGCGACTTAGCCTCAGGGGGTGGCGCCTTAGCCCCGGCGATTTTGACATTTCAGAAAATACACCAACGTCAATTTTTCGATTTCTTCATTACACTATGCCAGATAAACATTATATCGTATAGTAATTTTGTAGCTGAGGCTTTACTCTTTCCGACAGTATAAATATGTACGGTAAAATAATTTATTTTATTGCCGAAAATTGGCACCGCCAGAAAAGTGGCGGCTTAGCCCCAGTCTCCCCTACTATATATTTTAATGTCTGAAATTAATATTATTATTATTAAACGTCTTTATTGCACAAATACGTATATACAATCTAGCAAGGGAAAAGAGAGAAGAGAAGACAAATGTAAAGGTTCAGTCGAAAGACTGTTTTCCCACCTAACCTAAAATGACACCGGGTGAAATTTGTAGTACGCGTTTCGTTGCAGAACTACATATTTGTAATGTTCCCAAAACTTTGCAAAAATACAGTCCTGCAATATTGTTAAGGCGGACATAGGAGTGAACCTGCAACTAGTGATGGGCGTGATACCGCTCAAGCAGTATCGATACCTAGCGGTGAAGTATCATGGCATCTCAAGCAAGTATGAGTACCGTAGGTATCAGAAGGTATCGATACCTAAATGATACGTACTCAAAAGGTTCGATCCTTGTAGGTATCAACATCTTCGCTGGACTTGGTATCGATACTATTCGAACCCGAAACAAGCATCCATAGGTATCGAAACAGGAATGAGTACTTGGAAAGAATCGATTCCCAAATGATACCTACAAAAGTCTCGGTCCTTTAAACTCGACTGCGTTCAGGTCCGACGAGATGCCGCGTGGCATCCAGATGGCGGGGGACCCCCCCCCCCCCCCGGCGATGCCTCTACGAGTGTTGCGACTTTCGACCCTCGAAATGGTTGGAATAACCATTAAGAAGTGAGAAATCTTTCAGTTCCGCATTTCTCATCAGATCTCTGCGAAAACGACGCCAATCGAACTTCGCACAATCTGTAATGCCATCTTTCTTTTGAAATATGTCATCGCTTTTGCAGAAACTGTATGACTTTTTGTAAATCTTTTTGTTTCAATAACATATGTCTTCAATTTTAAGTTCTGATTTATTTCATTTAAGTTTTGTGAGTATTGATAATAGTCCATGTACATATCTGTTGCCATACAAATTTTATTATTATATTGCACTTCTTCTCACACTCGCATTTTTTTCTTCGATGTATCTTTCATCTAGCATGGTTTTTACGGATTGCCTACTAGGTAACTTATACTTGAAATCGAGAAAGTTTAATACGTTTTTAAATTCTACATCTTCGGCGATCGAAAATGGCTGAGGATTCATAATCATTACATCTAAAATTAGTTCATTAATGTTTTCTCTTGTGAAAATAAAATAAATAAATGACAAAACCTCGTTGTCAAACATGCTTTGGACAATGTAACAGAAATTTCTGTGTTACGGGAAAAATGTCGACGAATAGTTACATATTTTAAATCAAGTTCCCTCGCAACCGATAAACTCAACGAAGTTCAAACAATGTTGGGTCTACCCAAATATAAATTGAAATCGGAAGTAGCGACTCGGTGGAACGCAACCTATGAAATGTTTGACCGATTGCTGAAATTAAAATCACCGATTATAACAACCCTGTCCTCTCTTAAAACTAATTTTGAAAAACTAACGGAATGTGAATGGGATACATTACCAAGAATAATACAAATATTGCAACCATTTTTTTTAGTCACTGAAGAAATAAGTGCAGAAAAATACGTCAGTATTTCGAAAATTATTTTATTCAAAAAACGATTAATCATTTTTACTGACATGTGTCAAGACGAAGGTGTTACGGGTATACTGTCCGCAGAATTAAGATTACAATTAAATAAGTATATCCATAATTACGAAACCAATGAAAGATACTCCATTCCCGCATTGTCGGATCCACGGTTCCGAGATTTATCTTTTGACAACCAAATATTGGTTAATGAAATAAGGAAACAAATAATTAATATTGCGAATCCGTTGGAAGTAGTAGGACATCCAACTGTATCGTATGAAGCAGTTAGAGTTCCAGAGGAAGCCTCTTCGTTTTGGGCAACATTTGACACCCAAGTACTAACGAAAAATACGATTGCGTGCACAAGTGGTGTGTCCGCAGAATTATCTAACTACATGAAGGAACCATATTTACCAAGGCATGAGAATCCACTCTCATATTGGAAAACAAATAGCGTAAAATATCCAATATTGGCTACACTTGCAAAGGAATACCTCTGCATAATGGCAACATCAGTACCTTCGGAAAGAGTATTTTCAAAAACAGGCGAGATAATTAGTAAAAAAAGAAATCGACTAAAAGATAATATTGTAAATAAAATATTATTTTTAAATAGGTAAAAAAATTAGTCTTTTAGTACGTTTATTTCGCTTACTTCCCTCATATCCATTCTCTTTCCTTGTCAAAACATTCGGGGGTCCCGCGATATGATTTCGATTAGGTACCACAATTTTGTGGTTTCCCTTTCCCTGCTCACTAAAATAAGAGAGTGTGGTAAAAAATACCTACTCCATTTGTGATTTGTATTACTTGTGTAAAAGTAGTCCGATTTGCATGACATTTGCATAAAGAATTTATTAAGACGCTGAAATGAATATTTCACCCTCGACTGCGGGGCGCCAACCTCGGCTCGCTGCGGTCGACCGTGGATTTATGTATGTTTCAGAAAAACTAAATTCTTTATTCTATATCGTATCGGTATGGAAGTGATACCGATGGATTTCTTATGTTTTTCCAATGAAAATTATACCAAATTTCATGTAAATTAGACTATTTTTAACGAACTTAGTGTAAAATTATATAAATCAATTTTACATTTAAGTTCCTTCATTATGCTCCGAATTACGTCGTTCTTGGTGTTAGTTTCATCGGCAAAACATAAGGAATCGATTGGCGTCGTTTTCGCAGAGATCTGATGAGAAATGCGGAACTGAAAGATTTCTCACTTCTTAATGGTTATTCCAACCATTTCGAGGGTCGAAAGTCGCAACACTCGTAGAGGCATCGCCGGGGGGGGGGGGGGTCCCACGCCATCTGGATGCCACGCGGCATCTCGTCGGACCTGAACGCAGTCGAGTTTAAAGGACCGAGACTTTTGTAGTTATCATTTGGGAATCGATTCTTTCCAAGTACTCATTCCTGTTTCAATACCTATGGATGCTTGATCCCGGTTCGAATAGTATCGATACTTTACTGTTGCCGTGATACCAATTCCACTCAGTACTCATTTCAGCTCCTACTGGTATCAAATGTCGATACCAAGTACTTACAATTTCGATACGTATCGAACCTTCCAAACGAGTACTTTGGGTATTGAACTACTTGAAACTCATGAGAAAGACTGGTATCACGCCCATCACTACCTGCAACGTCTCTGCAATGCCATGGTGCTGTGTGGGTATATGCAGCATCTCATACCATTTTATGTTGTCTCATGAAATTTTTTTCTATGCTTAAGGGGACATTCTACCCTCTCGGCCGAAAAATCGGCCACTTTTCGGTGATGGTTTTTATAATGAAGTAAACACTTAATGTTTTCGAATTTCTGGGGATGTATTTTACTACTCTTGAAATACAAGAAAAAATCTTTGTTGTGTGTTTATTTCATTTGTTTACACAAATATTTCGCAGTGAAGTTGGTGGCATCAGAATTGCTGGCGGTTGAAATTTCGGACGACTGGATCATCGGAAATAAAAAAACCAAACATATTTTTAATTGGCAGGAGTATGGTTATCGCGCTTACCAAGAAAGACCAATTTTGGGCCAAAATTATTAAAATGGCGGTCGATCAAAGTTGAAAGTACCGAAAGGGGCATTTCTTTTCTGTTTAATAGATATAAAATGTGAGAAAATATTAAAAAATCTTAAGATATTTCTGCTAACCGGGATAGCCACTAATGTGTAGAATAACATATTAAAATTTTGCATTAATTGGTCATGGAGTTTTTTTTTTATCACAACCGCCAACCAAGAAAATGTTGTTTCGAGAAAAACGCGTTTAAAGTTTTGAGAACCAGGCCGCTGACGCTCAAATACCTATAACATTGAAAATACATCGAATTTCGCTCCAAAAATTTAGGAGGATATTGTAGAAGGTGCATTCTTCCGAATTCAGCAACAAAAAAGAATCGAATTTTTTGAGGCCGAGAGAGTCCCCTTACCCGTTTGAAAGATCCAGCTTATCCCAGTTGCGTGGGACACCCAGTATTGTATTTATTTTTTTAAATATGTGCATATATATATATATATTATATTTGCACAACGTAAGATCGAATTCTATTATTAAAATGGAAGAAACTGACGAAAGAATTGCTTCTTGCGAGAAAATCGACCCAGAACCTGGAGATATTTTCTGAGATATCATCTGCGAGAAAGCACAGAAACGGTAAACTGATAAAATCAGTTGGACGTATGAACAAGCCGCATGACCCAGGGCGATACTACATAGCTAGCTGACATTAATAACAGAGATGTTATATTGAACGATATCGGGGCGGAGAATTATGGGACACGTTTCTTGCACCTCGTGAGCGAAAAAATTTGCGTTGAAAAAATACAAAAACAAAGGAACTGCTGCGTGAGAAGTTTGAGAGCGATACCATGATATGTGAGGGCGCGTATTGCGATTCCTTACCGCGCAAACCGCTTTGGGCAGCGAAGCTATTACTATCTCGCGGTTAAGCGGCGCGACTGTAAATCACGCATAAGCGGGATCAAATACCGCTAAATAACGTTTCTATTCCAGCTGTCTATGGTCACCGACACTCGTTCCCTGGCGTGCGTTGCGCGATATTGCGCCAACCAGCTCTGGACCTACGCTCCAGAGAATGCCTCAGAACAATGGGACGATCCGAAACACGCTTGTTCGTTATATCCAAAAGAAATCGAAAAGCACTTTAATGTTCTGCAACACAGTCCAACAAAATGAAACTTTTTTTCTGTTCCGCAATATCCACTGGGTGATTCTTGTAGAGTTTTTCGCCCTGGACACGAATCCGCGAACCGTTTATCGCAATCACCCTCAGTTTTTGAGGAATTCGATTTTGAAAAAAAAAAACTGCAAATTTTCAACTTTGAAGATCTTTTGTGTCGAAACGGTAATAGTTATTCGGTTGCTCGTTGCGTCAAATTATTCTACGAACCCTCCCGAATACAACGATATCAGTTATTATTGCATGGTGATCATTTAAATTTGTTTAAACAACGATCAAAGGGAAATTGACACCCGAAACGCACCCATTTTTGAAGTTATCTTTCAATTTATTTCCAAAACTAAGGATCGTAGAAAAAATCTGACTACTCCGCGCGATGCAGCAGACATTTTTCCTCTGGAAAGCATCAACAGAAGTGGTGAGTCACGTTTTGTTTTCAATACAGAAGCGAAATAGTTTGGCAAAACGCGCGGTGCCAACAACGACATCTGGGACACGGATTTTGATGAATCTCATATATGTTGTAGTGTTGGTGTAGTAGACCAATATATGCCTCACATGTTGGGTCCACTACCCCAGAGTTTCCGAAATATTAAGGGGGGTAACCACTTTAGGAGACCGAAAATTAGATGATTTTTGGGATTTTTTTTATTGCGAAAAAAAACGTAAATTTCCGCAACTCTAACAATAATTTCTTCATGTTTTCATATATCTCTGGTAATTTTTTCAAGTTGTTTCATCCATTGTATTAAGGTGTAATCCGCTGTGCCCCTTGGCGTGTCCTCGTCGTCGTTGTCGACTTGCGGGAATCGTGCAGCTCGGAATTAGCATCTGAACTAGTCCAAAAAATTTTGATACATTCTTGAGATGTTTTTTAAGAACATGAACTTAAATTTTGAAAAGAAATCGAGAATTTAATGTTGGAACGTGTTTGAATAGAAAATGATCGATTTTTAGCATTTTGTTTCCCGGCATTTTGCAATAATAAATATGTTTTAAACAATCTAAGCTTTCCAACTTTAGGTTCATGTTTTAATAAATTATATTATGTAAACGTCTTCCAAATTTGAAGATGATCCATCAATTAGTTTTTGAGTTATGATTCCCGCAAATTGAAAAAATGTCGTTTCGAGAAAAACACGTTTAAAGTTTCACAAACGAAAAACTCAAACTCAAATGTGTTTAATCAAATGATAAAGTATCTTACCGATTAATCAGCGATTCCACCCCAAAGCAAAGGTACTATGCTCTACGTCACCAGGTGAGTCATAAAAAGGGACTACCTGACTCAGCGCTCGTGGATACCTGGGCGCTTTTGGGAGTCGAGCGGAGAGTCTTTATCATTTATATACATACCGTTAGAAGGAATCCGAATATCGTTTTGAAATTTTCAGGGTATATTCTTAAGATATTTTGCTAATGATTTATGAAATAAAAAAAAAATTGATTTTTTGAAGCATCTAAAGTGGTTGCCCCCCTTAATAAAAAAAGGTGTTTATGCGTTGACAAACAGAAGCGACAGCGAAGTTTATTGTAATGATGAATAGCGGCCCGTGTAAAGGGCAGCTCTCGCACCGGAATTTTCACCGGTTCGATTCTCACGGGGATCATTTTTTTTTCTATAAACGTATTTTGTATTGTTTTATTCCTCAAAAGATAAATTACTATTTTTTACATTCTAAAATAAGACATTTATCGTAAAAACAAATAAAACAATAAAATTCACGACACCGTGCACATCTAATAAAAGATGTATGGCCACAGGTACATTTTTTTGTTCTAATTATTGTTTCATTTGTTTTTACGATAAATGTCATATTTTAGAATGTAAAAACTAGTAGTTTATCTTTTGAGGAATAAAACAATACAAAATACGTTTATAGAAAAAAAATGATCCCCGTGAGAATCGAACCGGTGAAAGTTCCGGTGCGAGACCTGCCCTTTACACGCACCGCTATTCATCATTACAATAAACTTCGCTATCGCTTCTGTTCGTCAACGCATAAACATCTTTTTTTATTAATATTTCGGAAACTCTGGGGTAGTGGACCCAACATGTGAGGCATATATTGGTCTACTACACCAACACTACTACATATATGAGATTCATCAAAATCCGTGTCCCAGATGTCGCGGCCTCCCCTTGTCAGCGTAACACAATCGCTTAACGCGCCTGAGTACCACTGTTGGCACCGCGCGTTTTGCCAAACTATTTCGCTTCTGTATTGAAAACAAAACGTGACTCACCACTTCTGTTGATGCTTTCCAGAGGAAAAATGTCTGCTGCATCGCGTGGAGTAGTCAGATTTTTTCTAAGATCCTTAGTTTTGGAAATAAATTGAAAGATAACTTCAAAAATGGGTGCGTTTCGGGTGTCAATTTCCCTTTGATCGTTGTTTAAACAAATTTAAATGATCACCATGCAATAATAACTGATATCGTTGTATTCGGGAGGGTTCGTAGAATAATTTGACGCAACGAGCAACCGAATAACTATTTCCGTTTCGACACAAAAAATGTTCAAATTTGAAAATTTGCAGTTTTTTCAAAATCGATTTTCTCAAAAAAAAAAACTGAGTGTGATAGAGCATTTCTGTTCGCGGATTCGTGTTCAGGGCGAAAAACTCTACAAGAATCACCCAGCGGATATTGCAGACCAAAAATCGTGTTGGACAGTGTAATCTAGGGTTTTGTTTTTAACATCTAATCAATTCAAGTTGAAAAGTATCAAAATGATTTATTTAAATATATACGAGGGAAATTGGTAGTAAATGATTTGACTCGATTATTATTCCTCTTATTATTTATGGATTCATACAAGGCTTCCTCACTGTCAGTCGTAGTTTGCCATACTTATTTCGTAGTTTTGAGACGCCCTGTATAGTCTTCGTCCGTTACGCCAGATGCAATTGAAACTGTCGACTCAGGATAAACAGGCGAGTTCTTGTGGAAAAATAATTGAAATATATGGAAGAATTGTTTTTTCATGCGAACAGAGCGATCTCCATGAATGCTTATGAAACAGGACCAAGTTTAAAGCAAAGTTTGCTTAAATGTATGTAGATGTGAAGATTAATAGGTTCAGAGATAATTAGTTTTTAATCTGTAGGTTCATAGTTCTCTGTACATGACTACGCATACTGTGGAATGATTAATATCTCGGGAGGTCAGATTCCTGCAGGAAATTAAAAGAAGCAGAAAATTTATTAAGAAATCGTGCAGATGACTGCATACAAATGGAGAGGCCATCAATTTCACCTCTGCTACGAGCAGTGTATCGTAGAATTTATAATATACAGGGTGTTCAAAATATATGGAACATTCCCTCAGGATCCACGCTATACGACTAAATAATGAAGAAAGTTTATTTACACACGTATACATGTGGAGTAACACATACAGCCCACCTCTGCTCTGTTACAGTGCAATATTGCAACGCAACATTGATGCAACTATCCAGCGATAATTCTATGTCAGCCCCGTGCAACGTTGCACGGCAACGTCGCAGCAATGTTACATCGACATTGCGCTGCAACCATGCAACACTGCAAGGTTACTGCAACCATCCTGCAACGTTGCCGCCACGAAGTGTGCTGTATGGGAATAAGAATTACCACATTGAATATTTCCCGAACCATGGAGGTAAGAAAAAAAAATTCAAATAAAAGTTGCTTATTGTTAGTATGAAGGGGGCCATAAACACATGGATTTTTTTCAGGCGCAGTCGCTTACGAGCGATTTTTCTCTTACTCTCATGATTTCGGGAATATCCAAGATGTAATTCTTATTGGTCCACCCGCTATAGTCTGCAAGGTAAGGTTCAAGGAACAAGGACCTATTTTTACTTGAACGCTTCATTGCAGGAAACATAGCTCATGCTTTTCCCTTTTATTTTAATCAATATTGTTTTTAACTGCCCCTACCGAAATTATACAATATACACCTATGTATATCAGTGGTTCCCAACCATTTTTGAATCCCCTTTTATAATACCTATTCAAATAATTATAATATAAGATAAGGTAAATTTAATAAGATAAAGAAAACACATTAAAAATAGGTAATTCTAACTTAACCCTTTCGACCCGACATTTTTCTATCTGGATTTCATTATATTTTCTTGCAGAAATCTATTGTACTGAGCGGCGGATAGGTACTGATCAAATCTGAAAGTTGTATGTCAATTTTAAAAATTGGGACACATGTGTCCGAGCAGTTTTTTGAGTGGGACATATGTGACCCGGAAAAGCTAAACAGGGTTAAACACTTTCGATCTTCTGTGGGTATGTTATATACTGTATTTTTATTACTGCATTACATCTTACTGCTTGTGATAAAGAAACAAGAACAAAGTATGAAAATGCTACGGGCCGAGAAATTCCGCACAGCTCTTTGCGACGTTAATTTGAAAGACACCATCCTAAAATTTTCGAAGCTCGGGCATCACCGCTGCCCAGCGGTCGCTGGCTACCCTCCGGACGTCGCGCCGGCGAATGATTGTAGTGGAACGCGTCCGTGAAGCGCTGTTGCCATTTTCGTCTGTTCGCGCGCGCGCGCGGAGGATGCAGCTTTAACGGATGACCCTGTATTTCGTCCCGGAAACGGGCGAGCACTCCTTTATGCTCAATAAGATACGTAAAAACATAATAATGTAGAAACTTTTAAGCAAAACAGTTATATATCAGACTATAAACCGAAAGACTAGGATAAAAAATTTCAGAAAATTGTTCAATTACGCGTGTAAAACGCGAGATTTCTATAATTGCGACTCTGCAGCTAGACACCCTGCTAAAATAAAACTTATCCAGCACGTTACTACGTTGCTTATTCTCATGATTGCCAATCGAAGATAGTAGTATATAGTCAGATTAACTAAAAGAGAATAAAACAACACACATATGTGGCACGTATTATTCCACTAGATAATCACAAACATTCACTGAGGCATATGTGTCTCAAGAAGGTCGAAAGGGTTAATAATATAAAAAAAAACCGTGACAACCCCCCAGAAAACACTTTGCGACCCACAGGTTGCGAATCACTAATGTACATATTATGTCGTCAATCCGAGAGTCGGAGGCGAAAAATTTAGCTGCGAATATTGTTAATCATACTAACAATAAGATACATAAATTTGATTTATTGCACATATTTCGGCAGAGTAGCTTCTCTTTAAGGGGGGTCAATCAAGTGAAAATGAACTACCAGTTATTTTACAGATAAAAATTTGAAAATATGTATTTCCATATTATTTTTTACGCTGAAATGAATTATGTAAGAATTAATACAGTGACATTTTTTTTTCAAAAATTTAAAAAAAAAAAATTTCGAAAAAATTATTCGATTTTAAAATCCATACCCTTATCTCTGTAGTATTGTATACAAAGACTGCAGAAAAAATTTCAGCTCGAAAACTTCATTTTTGTCCGAATTATAAAGTTTTTATGTTTTAGTTACTACCCCAAAACATAAAAACTATATAATTCGGACAAAAATGAAGTTTTCGAGCTGAATTTTTTTTTGCAGTCTTTGTATACAATTCTACAGAAATAAGGGTATGGATTTTACAATCGAATAATTTTTTCGAAATTTTATTTTTAAATTTTGAAAAAAAAATTGTCACTATATTAACTCTTACAGAATTCATTTCAGCGTAAAAAATCATATGGATATGCATATTTTCGAATTTTTATCTGTAAAATAACTGGTAGTTCATTTTGGTCGGTCCAACGTACGGAGCAGGAGCGTTTTAGTTACTACGCCAAAACATAAAAACTTTATAACTCGGACAAAAATGAAGTTATCGAGCTGAAATTTTTTCTGCAGTCTTTGTATACAATACTACAGAGATAAGGGTATGGATTTTAAAATCGAATAATTTTTTCGAAATTCTTTTTTTTAAATTTTTGAAAAAAAAAATGTCACTGTATTAATTCTTACATAATTCATTTCAGCGTAAAAAATAATATGGAAATACATATTTTCAAAGTTTTATCTGTAAAATAACTGGTAGTTCATTTTCACTTGAGTGACCCCCCTTAAATTGAATCTTCTTCTTCTTCTCTACATATATAAACGAAAATGACTCGGCTGGCTCGCGATGGATAGTACGCGACGCGACCGCCAGGTGGCTACCGGGCCGAGCGCTTCTCGCTGGTGGGATACAGCAGTAGACACAAATCCGTAAGAAACAATTTCAGGATTTTGCACTGATCAACCCCTAAGGGGGTGAAAAGGGGTAAACTGTGTTTTCATGGAGTCATTAATATCTCTTAGGCCCGAAGCGAAGCGCGGGTATATTTGCTAGTACTATATAAATATTATATCATAGAACATTTACACGCGCAACAAAGTGCTAATTTCCATTTTCTTAACAAACTATTGTGCATCGTAGCCACATTTACTTCATCTTTTTGGCCCGAAATGATCAATTACGAGATACTGTGAATAGTATCAATGGTTAGTAGAAACAGTAGAAATTGGAAACAGAGACCGATATAATAAAGTTGCCGTGGCGCGAAACACATTTTACTTATCGATGGTTCTAGGGTTTCATTGGGAAAGTGGCAAAAAAAGTGGAGACCGTTGTATAATTTATGTGATATTGCTAGCGAAGTTGGCGGCATTTCTGTGGAGAACAGTTTCCTGCGGATATTATTACGTGTTCGTAGAAACCAATAACGGAACAATGACATTTCGATGAATTTAATGTGCCTGGGTTAGTTTTGGGGTTGAAGGGGGGTGGATAGATCTAAGATTCGATTTGTCCCCTGGAATATATTCTTAAAAATCTAATTTTAAGTCCATGAAAGTTTTATGATTTTATTTATATCCTCGTGCGGCATAATAAAATACTTGCTATTGCTAATATAAAATAACTCTGACCCGAGTTTAAAATACACACGGTGTTCCCAATCAAAAGAACACCAGCTTGGGATCGGATAACAAATGCAACTTTGAGTTAAAACGATCCAGTTAAAATACGAGCATAAATGTTTCCATTGAAAAGTCATTGCGAAAAAATTTGTATGCTGTTTACCTTGTCAGAGTAGTAAGAAAGTTATAATTAATGGGATTTATAGACATTGCTTGCTTCGATGGGTAATGATATGTGTATCCTAAAAATTACTCAAAATGTTTTCAATTTACTGTCGATAATAAAAATACTCACACGCCAGTATGATTTTGACTCCCGAAGTCTACATTTTAAATAATTATACAACGAACAACGAAAATGTATTACACCACAATACAGTGCAGTATACATATAGCTGCTAACAATAGAAAAATCTTGAATCATTGCCTGCGATTGTTTAAAATAAAGAAGAAACCAAAGAAGAGCGAATTTTGATGTCACAAAAATAGTCGATAACGACAAATTAAAGAACTGTTTATTAGGACCCAGAGAAGGAATTATGCAAAGTATTAACGCGAATTATTTAGCAATTATTTTTAAGAAAGTATTTAAGAAACTTTTTAACAAAAAATTGAATTTGCTATCAACTCTGTAGCTGATGTTCTTCTGTTTGGAAACAGCCTATAAATATGTATAGTGCAAGCTTTACGTAATTAAATATGAAACTTGCATTTGCATTAACGCTAGGTTAATTTGTTTTTACCCTGCGAGCTATAAAATTAACGTGAATGGTTACTGATGACTCAAAAATTCAACTCAATATTTCCAGTAGGTAATCCACCTATTTTGAAGGTACAGCAAATTTTAATAGGAGCGAAGTTGGAATACGGAAAAACTTTAAAGATAGAATATGAAATTGAATTTTTATTAAAATATAGGTTACCAAAGGTGGGTGGTAAAAAATTACGATTTTCCGCCCCTCGCGGAAATGAAAAATTCTGGCAAAGCATTAAAGAGTACATCCCATAGAATCGGGGTAGCATATTCATTTACCTGAAACGTGATGGGAAAGTTATAAAAAATAAGTAGTAAGTAATAGAGCAGGTTCGGGACCGAACGTCATCTTCTTTGGAGACAAACCTGTATGTTGTTGTATAGTACCTTCAAAACATTAATTGATGCAGTTAATTTTATTATTTTGTACAGTGCGCTCTATTACTTTACTTTAAACTATACAACTAGACACTGAAAGTTTTTGAAAATAGGGAAAGCGATGTCTGCGAGCTTTAACCCTTCGTGGTCACACGGGGTGTATCGCACCCCGAGAGCAATTTTCGACACCTTTACGTCTTCCACAGGGGATTTATCGCAAAAAAAAAAATTTAAAAAATCATTTTTTTCCCACAACCGTGGAAAATCGCTCATTTTCAACTACAAATTTTATCGTATCAAAATTTACATTTCTAGAAAAAGGCTATTACACCATGACTGTATAAGTATTACGAATGTACAATTATCACTGAAAAGTTAAAAGATTCAAAAATACGAAAATGGTAACTCAAAAAATGACGCTGGGGTACAGTGAACCCCGTGTGACCAATTTGTGTTTATAAGAAGGTGTGACCACGAAGGGTTAAAATTAACTGGCGCTCCACAAAGAGACATGTGTTGACGCACATACGAACGCATTTACTATGGAAATTGGGAACCACTGGACTGCGGTATGGTCCCCAAAACCCCATAGAGCATTCTCGAGGAATGTTTCATCAAAATCGTTACTGTTCGGCTTCCTTTTGTCATAGGTTAATGTTTCATCCAACCAAACCTTCCTCGAGAAATGCTCTATAAAATGGTGAAAACCGCATCGCAATCCTTCCAGTGGTTCTTGAGAATAGACCGAATAAACAGACAGACGCCTACCGGGGACTTTATTTTTAAATAATTTTACTTAGCTCCGATTCTCTGTATGTCGGTTTGTTTGTCGGTTTGTTTGTCGGTTTGTTTGTTGGATTGTTTGTTGGTTTGTTTGTCGGTTTGTTTGTCGGTTTGTTTGTCGGTTTGTTTGTCGGTTTGTTTGTCGGTTTGTTTGTTGGTTTGTTTGTTGGTTTGTTTGTTGGTTTGTTTGTTGGTTTGTTTGGTGGTTTGTTTGGTGGTTTGTTTGGTGTATGGTTCAAATCTGGCAACTCAATTTTCACCCAATTCCACCAGTCCCATTGTCTTGAAACTTTGTAGGTGTGCGTGGGTGTGACCACAATACAATATTTTATAAAAAAAGTCAAAAATGAAAAGAAAAAAAGAAAAAAAAATTATAAAAAGCCCCAGTAACACTAAAAACTAGAAAATAAAACAAATATAAAAAAATTGTTGTTAAACGATTTTACTAAAAATGCACTAAAAACTATAAAATAATTATTTACTTGTACTAAAATTTTGATGGCGATATGTGACATTAAATAAAATCATACAAAGTCTGTGATTTTTTTTTTTTTTTTTTTTTTTTTTAATTTTAATATCGACCGTATTGACTAAATTAATATGATTTCGGCGCAAGGTTCGGTCACTTAATACAAATTTAAAAAGTCGTTTTGCAACTATTCACTCGTCCATGAATTAAAGAGTTTCCGACGTTTCAGTCCAGATTCGGACCTTTATCAAGGAAAGATGTATGTATAAGAATATTGCGTGAACTATTAAATTTATTAGTCGGCGCGTTCAAATAGTAACGACCGACACTTGAGTCGGTTGGAAGATGACTGAAGTAAATACCGGGCAAACGACAAGCATCAGAAGGTGAAAACAAAGGCAAGGCAAAAACGAACCGTTGAAAATTACGTATGAGCGTTCGAATTTCGAAACTATACTGTTTATAAAAACCCAATCACTTTATTGCAAATATGTCATATGCAATGACATTTGATGTTAAATAGCAATATAATTTTACATAACTTTTAAGATATGTAAGACACCAACATAATCATAGTTGCAGAATTAATAAAGAACTACATCATAGGCATTACTTTTTTAGTAATGTAGCGTAATATTCTTGTATCTTAGGTGTTTCATACCTAAGGTTAACGCTAGGATGTTTAATCATATGTAGTGTCTCTAAAAGAATTCTCTGATTTAGATTGATTTCTTTATCTATAATTTTTGCATTTTCAAAATCGAATCTGTGATCATACTCTAATGAGTGCTTGGTTAGAGCGGTATGTTGTAAGGGAGACAAAAATATATTTCTTTTGTGTTCGTAAATTCGCCTTTCTAAATGTCTTGAGGTTTGACCGATATACACTTGATTGCATCCCATGCACGGAATTGAATAAATAACATTTGAAGCTTTTGACATAGGTAATTTGTCTTTGATTGAAGGAAACAAGTGTTTAGTGTAGAAAGGTATTTTAAAAATAGTGTGAATTCCGACTCTTCTGAATATTCTTTTAATGTCGTTTGAAATGTTATTACAAAAAGGTAAAACGACAGTGTTTTTCCAACTGATAGAACCTATTTCTTTGTTTCTTTCTTCCTTCCGTTTTTCCACCAATACTGGATGGTAAACTTCAAAGATTCGTTCTTTAATAATTGTCGAAATCAGGTCTATAGGGTATCCGTTACGTTTTAACGTATTTTTCAAAAGGAGCAAATTATTTGGTCGGAATTCTGGTTCAGAGAGTAAAACAGCATGATCTATTAAACCTTTAATCAAACCTATTTTTTGCTGCATGGGATGAGCAGAGTGGAAATTAATGTATCTTCCCGACCAACTAGGTTTATGGTACCAGTTTGTAATAAGTTTATTATTTGATCTGATAACTATTGTATCTAAAAAGCTAAGACTGGAGTCATTTTCAATTTCATGAGTGAATTGGAGTCTATCATGAAAACTGTTAAATGCATCCAGTAGTGTTTGTAAATCCTCCAGTCTAAGACAAGTAATGATGTCATCAACATATCTCTTATAAAAAATAAGTTCAAAAGGTAACTTTGAGAGGGAAACGGACTCCAATCTTTCCATTACAATGTTGGCAATTACCGGGGAAATAGGGGACCCCATGGCTGTTCCAAACACCTGTTTATAGTAAACTCCATTAAAAGAGAAGACATTAGAATCCAATACAAACTTCACGGCTTTGAGAAATTCGTTTTGACAGATATTGGTGTGTATCTTAATTTCGTCCCAACGATGATGCAATACATGTATGGCTAGGTCAGTAGGAATATTAGTAAAAAGAGACACAACGTCTAAAGATACCAATCTTAGCGATTCGTCATTAACATGAACATTTCTAATTTCCTTACAGAATTGCCAGCTGTCAATTGTATGGTAGGGAGATTTTCCTACTATATTAGAAAGAATATTTGCTAGAAAACTTGATAATTTATATGTGGGACCATTAATGGAAGAAACGATAATCCTCCACGACAGATTCTCTTTATGTGTTTTAGGCAATGCATAAGCCCTAGGAACAACTGCATTATACGTCTTTAGGTGTTTACCTAATGTTTCACTTAATTGCTTCTTTTTAATTAAATTGGAAATAATTGAATTCGCCTCCCTCTCAAACGTACAAGTATATTCATATTTGCTAACAATGTATGTGGTAGTGTCATTCAACAGTTTAAGTACTTCAGAGTTATAAAATTGTTTATCTACTACTACTGTAGTGTTACCTTTATCTGACTTTAAAACAAGTAAGTTGTTATTTCTTTTAAAGAACTGTCTAGTTTCATTAATTTCAGCTTCAGACATTAGCATAGAAAAAGGTTTGGTTAAATTGCTGGTGTAATTCAATATTTTATTAATAATTCTAATTCTGGTTGATGTTTGAATGTCATCATCAGTGATTTTCATTAAGCCAGACTCAACAGATGCAATAAATTTTGGAGAGGTGATAAACTTCTTTTGTACATTGAGAGCGTGTTTGGGCCCTAAGATTAATACTTTTTTAACATTTTTTGGAATTTCAATATCTGAAAGATTTTTTAACCATTTGTTATTATTGGTCTCAGAAGTCGGATTTTCACTATTTTCAAACGAGACAACTCCACTATCATTGTTAGAATGATTAATTTTAATTTCTAGTAAATTGTTGAAGTCTGTGATTATCCTGTAGAACTGTTCAAATCAATTGTAAAGAAAAAGGATAATCACAGAGTTTCTAATAGAAACTTTCTATGATTTTATTTAAAGTCACATATCGCCATCGAAATTTTAGTACAAGAAAATATTATTTTTTAGTTTTTTGTGCATTTTTAGTAAAATCGTTTAACATAAAATCTTTTTTTATATTTTTTTATTTTCCAGTTTTTAGTGTTTGAGGAATTTTTTTATCTTTTTCATGTTTTTATACTATGTACAGAAAATAATTCCCAGGTAGTAAACAGTCTCTGACACGGAGTGGTTTTTAAGAGGGCCTCAAAATAAGAAATAAGTCTCTTTATTTTGACCCGTTTGCATGTTTAGGGGTTGAATCCATCCCCCCAACGCTCATAAGAAGAGTCATTCATCAATTCACTTGTTATCTAATTGCTTATTTGCTTGTTGCGTCGAACACAGTTTTCTGTTATTGTTATCCCTGCAATCAGCTCCTTTCACTTTACTATCCTCATCACGGTAACCCGTCGTAAGGACGCACGTAATTCCGCAGTGTCGATAAAAATCCTGACGAAGGATTTACGCCCTTCGTTGATTCGACGTCCTGTGGTCGAAGTCTCATTGCGGAACACGTGCTCGTCAGCTCCGTTCTTTCCGAAACGCGAGCAGCCATAGTACAGAAATGACAGTTAATAAAAGTACAGAGAGAAAGATGAAGGTTCAGGAAGGTAGAGAAATTTAAATAAAAAGATCTGTTCGTAAAATGGGAGAATATATCTAACGAAATTTCATTCAAATTTGAATGATCTTCTATTTTGAATCCTCCCTCACTCTGCTGATCTGAAATTATTTCTTTCCTCGAAGTCTCAGATTTGTTACACTCAATCTGGAATAAAAATGTTAAAATCCAATCCCTGTTAAATCCTTTCACAACCTGTTGTCATGAAAATTAAGTGTTGCATGAGGAAAAAGTAATAACCGACCAAGACAGACTCCTTCACGAGGAAAAAGGCACACAGTTCACACATAATAGCTTGAAATAGAAATCGTAATAACAAATTATCCCTCGAAGAATGCGTGTATTAAATTCTACACGATAGCGCAAGCCTGACTGTAATTTCCAGGAATCACAGTCGAGACGTGCAGATTCGAGTCCCGGCGACAATAATATTTAGCGATTTCTCATACGTGAAATGAGATTTAAATCGAGGGCCTTGTGGCAGCTACGTATCTTTATCTGTGTAAGCGGCAATTTGACAATTTTCTGTTAGCAGTCAGGCCAATCCTCAACCAGTCATTGTGCAGGCCTCTGCACGTATTTGCATGATCGATCAATAGTTCATACTTTATAGCTCTACCACGGACGTTATGCAATGCCTAGGCACGGTTGGGATACTTTTCATTACTGTTTCCTTGGCTGTGATGGAAATTTTTTATTAGACTTCGTAATTGAACTCCAAAACCTAGCTACACTTTTTGGTAGGTGGGTATAGGCACAGTGATGATAGAAATAAAATTGTATGGTACCGGGATGTATGAAATGTACCAATTTCTAGCTAAGTGTGTCAAGGGAGACAGTAGTGAAGGACACAGCTTTGGAATGACTATGTATTTAGTCTACTAAATTCATCTTGGAAATAATTTTTTAAATAAAAACACCTTAATATTTGTCACCTTTTACGCTATTTAACCCTCTAACGCCCAGACCCTTGAATCGTTATTTTTCAAAATTGTGACTGATACATATGTTGTATCTTGGTATTTGGAAATGAAAATAGCGATTTTTTTTATTTTTTTATTTTTTTGTTTTTATTTTTTATAATAATCCACAATCATTTTTTGACGGGTATGTTTGATTTTCTAAACCGGGAACATTGAAATCTACATTACCACCATGAAAACTACGGATGGTTGCTAACAGAAGTTAAATATAAAAATATAAAAACTTTTAAAATGAGTGTTGCACCGGTGCAACTCTGGGAGTTAGAGGGTTAAAGAGAAAAATATAACGAAAAAAGGACACTTGACTATGTTTATCAAAATTGAAAATAAAAGAAACTGTGTAGAATAGAATGTAAGTGGTTCGGAAAGACGATCGAGGGAAACATACTTATTTTTTTTTTCTTCTCTAGTCATTTTTCATGCGTTTTCACGGTCTCTGGTTTCTTTTAATGAAGCTATATGTAGGGGAAACCTGTACAAAACCGTATTCCAGGTCAAGTGATCACTAAAAAAAAATAGTTCCATTTAAAAAACCGAACTTGACCATTGTATCTTTTAAAATAATAATCGAAGAAAAAGAATGTCTGCGCTAATAAATTTGCCCCCTCGAACCATGCAAATTTATATAAATATTTTTTTTTTATCTCCAATACGGTAGGAGATATGTTCAGTGTTCCCGCGGACACACTGTATAGTGTTTTGGTAATTAGAATGTAAGTTACATGAAGCTATCTATTAACAGTATCTATTTCTATCATATTTTGAAGATCGTGGACGATTGTTGTCATTTTCATATTTAGCTATAACCAAAAGTGTAGGTGCTTACGTCTCGTACACCGCTATATCAAGCAACAACAAGAAGAAACCACCTAGTTACTCTGAATATAGAACAATCCATAATAGCTAAACACCAAAAATTGACGAGCAAAAAATGCAAACCAAAGAAACGTAGAGAAGATAAGGTTGAAAATAATTTTTGTGTATACATGATGAGCCACCTAAGACAAGCCACTTAAATAACTTCTACAATTTTCGAGAGAGAAATAAATTGTTTGGTTCCGAGGGGCTCATTACGCCATGGATAGAACTTTTTGTGTTGTTTATGAAAACATGTAATTATATTGTATACATTTTTTTGTATTTTAAAAATTCAACAGAAATATTTAAGTGTTCTATTACTCCTAACCCATTCTGTATAAAAATAGAAAAAGTATAGTCAATATCTCACGAAGATGGTAAATTCGTTCCCTATGTCCCCACTTTGTTATCTTCTTTCGATTTCCTTCGCTGCTACTTTACCTTTCTGGTTAACAAGCACTACATGAACAGTCGATAATATTCAAGAACCTTATCGTATCAAACTAATGCCTGTCAAAGTTCCAAGGACCCCTACAAACTAAAATCGTTTCAATATCTCGTAACCTCTATCTCAAATTCTGTCTCGCTCGTCTCCGCTCCATACCAGTGCGTAATATGTAAATCATACTATGTATATAAGGTGGTTCTAGTAACTGGGCCGAGCTACAGCTTCGTTCTAATTGTAAGTGAGGGTACAGAATAATCGCGGAGGAAAATCTTGCACTGTTTAATGAACTCCACCTCCCTATGACATGGTACTTTTCGGCAGTGCATCGGTGCACTTGAGTTGCAATTTTTTTACATAAATCGATTCCTCGAGTCATTCCGCGTATAAATAATATAAGGTGATTAAAAACTTAATACTTTACGAGATATTCCGTATTACTAGTTTAATACATGCAGTGGCGGATTTAACAGGGCCGGCCTATGAGTAGTTGCGACCTGGGCCTCTGGTCGGGAGGCCCCGCCCAGAAGGCCCCGCCCAAGAGGCCCGCCCAGAAGGCCCCGCCCAGAAGGCCCCGCCCAAGAGGCCCGCCCAGGAGGCCCCGCCCAGGAGGCCCCGCCCAGGAGGCCCGCCCAGGAGGCCCCGCCCAGGAGGCCCGCCCAGGAGGCCCCGCCCAGGAGGCCCGCCCAGGAGGCCCCGCCCAGGAGGCCCCGCCCAGGAGGCCCCGCCCAGAAGGCCCCGCCCAGAAGGCCCCGCCTAGGGCCCTGTCTTAAAAAATAAATTATGATTTTATCCAAGCACTTTTTTTCTAAATTTTTCTGCACATTTACCCCCTTTTAGTAAACTACCTCTTCATTTTCCCGAAAAAATGGGCCCCTCAGCGTTTGCCACCTGGGCCTATTTTCTTAAATCCGCCACTGAATACATATCATCTTAGTGTTTCGCCTTCAACTTCGAATGGTCGGTATCTCCAGCTTACTAACACCACACTTACGATGATATCATAATAATATCTCGTAAAGTATTCAATTCTCAACGACCTTATCTTACATACTTTATGCGCAGAATAATTGTAGAAGTTGATTTACGCGACAAGAGTAGGGTAGATGTACCGTTTGTGGCCACTGCACTGTTTTTGGCCATGTGCGTAATTATCTTATTTTTAAATTGCTTGCAGATCATTATTATGAGGAGAATTTCACGTCATAAATATTTTGTTTAGTATACCGCCAGAAATATAAGGTTACATTTATTGCTTACACGGAAAAATATCATATTTTTTAAGAAGTGGCCAAAACTGGTACAATTCCTTAAAGTGGCCACAAATGGTGCATCTACTCTAATGCTGCTCCATTTAAGAATAAAAAACTGCTACACACTGCACGTTGCAAGTGCACCAAGGTGCACTTGCGAAAAAATTCATGTCACAGGTCTACTTACGGGACATTGTCCCGGTCTATATTCCATGTTTTGCTTGTGCAGGACGTGCCCAGAGAACGTGGCATCAACCGGCATCTATATGCATGCCCATATGCTCCGGAGCTGGGATCGGACATCTCCGGCTTATTGTTATACCCAAGTTACAGCCCGGCCCAGTCACTGAGATCACCCTGTATACACACTAGCCAACGTGCACGAACTCCATCTTATGTACATCGATCACGATTGACAATTGTATTGCTTGCTGGGAAACACTCACCTCGAACGCGTATCACAATCCTACACGTGCTGGTGTAATTCGACACGGGCGACCAGGCTGTAAATGTGACAACCGTCGTGCCGGCTGGCAAATCCGCTTGTAATTGTTTGGCCCAGGACGGTGAAGCGTCCACGTACCTGTGCAAAGCAGAACAGAAAAGAAAAGTGGGAAGTAAGCCGGCCCCATTGATCGCGCCAAGATGAAATCTATGTGTCTCGCCGCGGACATAAAGATCGGATCTCGGGGTCCGATCGATGAATCATTACCATATAAATGCTCGATCTCCTTTACGACCTCGGTGTGATCGACGTCTAGCGTGTCGTGACGCAGACGCTTTCTGTACGGGACAGTAAAATCGTACCCGACCGGCTTCAATAAATAGAGATGCGGGGCACAAATACCGGGGCAAAGACGTGTATACACCCTTGGAAGGAAACCCCTAAGCTCGTTCGGAATTCCCATTGTGCACGTGCGGCAGGCTCGCGAGCAGTCCCGCTTGCGACGCAAGATAAACCATTCCATTGTGGTGACGTATTGTGTGGGGACGGATTCGCGAAAAGAAATTAATTTTACCGGTTCCATGGGCAACTGGAATTTCTAGCAACACGACGGAAGCACTGTGACGGCAAGATGAATGCCTTCGTTAATTTGCTTGGGAACTTGGTCATAACACAATGAAAGTGTCTTTTATTGTATTAGGTAGTTGCATAAGCTGTGTCCAGCACTTCAGTTACATTATGAGTACATAGGCATCAATCCAAATACAGCTATCAATGCTGATTTATATTACCAACGACTTGAGAGAGTGCAAGTAGAACTGCGAATTAAAAGACCATACCTTGTGAATCGAAAGGGTGTCCTGTAACTTATTCCTCATCCACCATATTGATACGGGTAAGAATTAAAATCGTGGAAGAAATTGAAAGTTAAAATGGAAATGTTTTACCTATTCCTTTGGTCATGATATGACGTAGTCAGTCCATGGTATCTACGGACGACGACATATTAAGCGGGGAGAATAAACATAATCTTAATATATCTATACAAGGCGGAGCGTAATTCATGGCACAATCGATAAAGGATTGATTTTATGTTATGTTATTGTGTAAAAATAAGTCGAGAATGTAGAATAAATTTTTTTCGTGCAAGCCTTCGTGTTCGGAATATGTAATTATTTAAAAACGTAATATAATGAAAATGTACTCATATTGTCAGAGTTTTAAATTGACAAATTATTTGAAAGCCTGCGAGAGGGAAGGTATTATGGGTATTGATGATCGGAGAATACCTTGCCCGGCCACGCCAAGTATTTGACTTCCAGGCCGCGGACGTCTAGCCAAGTGTCTGGATGTTACATTTTATCTTCACATTATTAAAATGTCCGCGATATGAGTAATGGAATGTATGAACACAGCATTTTAGCTGTGTATATGTATGTAGTTGTGTCATGTTTGTTTGTTTATGTTTATTGTTTTTTTTAAACAGGATGGCGTTTCAAGCTTTTTTTTTGCATATATTGCCCAATGAACTATAAACACACGTCATATCTTTTTTCTCTCTTCTCTCTCCTTCGGGTCCCAGCAGCGAGCGTCGTACCGGGAGAAAGATGGTCCTCCCCGGTCACCCATCCTTCCTCAGTACCCGCCCCGTGATGCTTGTCTTCGGTGATCTAACGAGAACCGGTGTGTCCATCACCGCCAGCGCCGCTGGTTAGTTGTGTCATCTTAAGCGCAGCTCATTTTGATTTCACATCTTTTTTTTTATTTTGTACTTATTATTATGTTCCATTTTTGGTGATTTATTTGATTTCATGTACTTGGCGCAGTTTTTTCTACTTTTTTTAAGTTTTTTATGGGGATCTCACTTCTTTTTACAAAGATTATGAATTACATAAGAAACATATGTTTTGTACTTAATTAATTGTAAAGAACAGCTATACGTTTCATTTACTTGCATATGTGATGTGATAATATAGTTCCAATAATAATGATAAAGAAATAATTTGTGCAATTTTTACGTAATTAATAAGATATGCGCCTTCAAACTTGTTGCCAATACCCAATCGTCAGGATATAACCCGACTGTAAGCTGTCAAAATTTGGAGTAGGTAGATTGCATAGTGAAGATAGCGATTGACGAACGAAACATGTATTAGTTCGTTTTGGCTGAAGGTGTGCGTGTAACGCGTATATACGTATTGTGTTGACGAAAATTTGGCTTGGAGAATCAGAAGGGGAAGAATCAGAAGAAAAATCTTACCGTTTCCGACTGATCCATGAGACGACATTACGATATCTCTGTCATGCGTGGACCGATTTTATTGAATTTGGTCCTATTCGAAAGCTTATATGCGGTTTACATAAGAAAAATGCCTTTAAATTTAGAAAATATTGCAGGCGTGATGAGATATTAATGAAATAATTTTCAGGTTAGGTTGGAATAGCCGTTTCTCGAGTAAATGATAGCGGTAGCGACAGTTCGACATATATGTACTTGTATATAAACGACTTTAGAGACATGTCAGTCCAGTTCTTACTACTTCTACTTGCATGCGGGTATTCTAAAGATCGATGGCGATTGGTATAATTATATTAAATAATGCAACAAACTTGTACAGATTGTTAATTCCTTATTATCCAAAAAATTGTGTTTGGATTGATCACAGTGGTACAATATAACTTGACTTCCAAAATTACTTTGCTTTCTACTTATTGTTAGAGATCATATTAAGAACATTATTAATGATACAAATATAAATTCTGCAAAATAGAAGATGGTATCCACTTTCGAATTAAAGAAAACATTACCCCAGAATAAAAAAGAGAAAAATATATTTATAGTAGGTACTCTGTATGCAACATTTTAAACAATTTCCAACACAGTAAAAAATTGAATTCATAACTTCTGAAAATACAATGGTGTATTTGTTTTAACCGTATCGCCATCAATGTTTACAAATACATATATACCAGCAAAAGTATATAATAATAAGCGGCCAAATACTGTTGCCGCGATGAATCTTCGAAATGGATTTTCTCAAAACTAAAACCGGTGTAGGAAAAATTTTACCCCACATTTTCGATTTATTTCTACAAGCAAAAATACCTGTGATTCGATTGTACAACCAATTACACCCCACTCTGTATGTATATTGGCTATTAATACAGATTATAGGAATATTTTACATACAGTCGTGGTGGAAATGAATGTTTGAAACTCGTATTTTTATATGTCACCATAACAAACTTAATACTAGGTTTCAAGTATTTTGTTAGTTATCACTGGCCAATTACCTACTAGGGAAGAATCATGAACTTTTTAATAGCTCGTATAAAGACGCATAGAGTGTTGTCACAAAAATATTGATCATGATAAAAGCAATTTTTAACTGAATGAACAATCCTATTTTTAGTCTTTGAATATTGTTTATGGTAATTCACAGGTGTAATTCATTATCGCACACTCAACGTAAATAGGTGTTTGAAACTGTTTGAAATTAACAATAAGCAGTTTCAGCACTTTATATGCGTTGATGGATTATTTGAGTGCAGAAATAGTGGTCGAGTTCCACCAAGGGAATCCTTTGGCATTTATGAAAACTGAGTGTGATACAGATAGGAAGAAGTGGATGATTCACAGAAATAAGGAGCCCCAACACTGATGTCATATTTATACGAAAAAGAAACTGAAAAATGCATTATTATGATAGATCGCTATTGTACTGATAAAATTTCTCGATGCTAAGCCCATTGAGAACAAGTAGTCAATTACGACGTGTTTTAAACTTGAAAGCTGTATTTGTACAATATGGCGACCGTTCATTTCTTTATTTGTCGCAAAAAAAAAACGGAAATATAACAGAACAGCGGCAAACCGTTCGAAAACGTAGAGTGATGAATCAATTATGAAATAAAATCGCAAGGCTCTTTAAATATTACTTTTAAACAGTATTTCATTTTTCACGTGTCGTTAATTTTTTCAGAAATATTAGAGCACACTTTTGTGTGACAGGCGGTCTTAATAAAATTATTGCCTGCAAATAATAAATTTATTTGGTGCATAAGCAGTTCCATAAATTATGTTGGAGCAAATATGTTTGTTTGAGCAGAAGAAACTCAATGTTCGTACGAACAATGTTTCTTGTTTAACTAAAACTTTGAATGACGAAGTGATTTAAGAATAGTAGAAAAGCTCTGGGAATTATAATTTAACTAACTTATTGATATCATTTTCAGTTAGCTACACAATATTAACTGGACATACTTACAAGAAGTAGGAACTAATCAGTATAAATTCCATTAATACATTGCAAATTAAGGACTCAAACTATTCAAACACAGTATTGCCGCGATGAAACAAAAACAAGTGAATTTTTCCCAAATATTCATCTTCCCATACAGCACACTTCGTTGCAGAAAGGTTGCAGGAAGGCTGCAGTTACGTTGCGGTGCAAGATTGCAACGTTGCAGGCAATATTTCTGAGACGTTGCAGGAATCTTCCTATGTCCGCCCCTGCTGGAACATTGCACCGCAACGTAACTGCAACCTTCCTGCAACCTTTCTGCAACGGAGTGTGCTGTATGGGTTTCTTTATTCAAAACAGTCCCACTCCGTGTCTAAAAACCGCTGGCAGAGGTTCAAAAATGATTCAAAACAGTGAGCAAGTTCCTCGACTGATATAAGGAAAAAGTACCAATAACTGGACACATAAGGATATCAAAGTAGTATATCTTAAAAATGGACTAAAAATAAATGTTCTTTTTAACAAAAGTGTCAATATTCAGATAAATGTTACTTCTTTCTATGAAGTGAGCTACTAAAAACTTGTTTTCAGTGCGTTATTTTAATTAAATTGTACCAATACATGGACAATAGAATTCTGATTTGTCCCAGCGTCCCATTTTTGGTGTCCCAATACCTGGCCAATTGGGAAAGATGACGCAAAGCTCGGCGCAGAGGGCGCCACTAGTGTTTGCGTGAATGGTTTGCGCGCGAATTTTTCATTTATGGAATTTTAGGTTATGTTGAAAATGTAGCATGCAATTGACTAAAAATATGACTTGAAAATAAAGAACTGTTAATTTATGTACAGTATACTTGTACTTACAGTTTTGATGTACAAAAATTTGAGAAAACACAGACAGTTTACCGGTTGGACAATGAGGTGAGGTATTGGGATTTCCCATAAGCGTTCAAAATGCTGACAGACCGACCAACTGGACGGCTGGTCAGTTATTGGGACAACGTGCAGGGGACAAGATTACTATGTACCGGTACATGAACACGTATATTTTTAATTAAAATCAACATTAACCGATCAATGTTTTGTTTTGTATGTAACAAGAAACTTCTTAAGATTCTGTACATACGTTTTTTTCTCAGAAAAACGTTATATAACGATTATTATCACCTTAACAACTAACTGTATTTTTCTTAAGAATTACTTAAGAAATCTACGCAGAATTCAAGTGCCATGCACCTCCAATATTTAAAGACTATTTTATATATTAAACTTACCATCTAGGACTTTCTTAATTTTTTATATAAGAGATCAAGTTGCAAAATAAAATATATTCCCAACAATATTGTTCTAAACTTTCTATGAAGCTTAGTAAAAATATAAATGTCATTGGTGTCCAGGTATTGGGACGTGTCCAGGTATTAGTACTTTTACCTTATGTAGTCTTTCGAGTACCTACGTTAGGGTGGAGTGAAAAAAACTTTTTTTCGATGATGAAATTCTAATAGTGCGGAAAAGTTGTCTACTTGGCCCAATGAGACGTGTAAAACATTTCAGCTCGATCGGATAATTTCTTCTGTGTGCACCAAAGGCCTTAACTTTCAAAATTTTAGTACAAAACTTAAGAAAGTGCAACTTTCTTCAGCTGGTGGATTCTACCTTCTTTTTTACCCAGGACTATGTTTGTTGCGTAAATGAAGCAAAGAAACACCCGTGGCTGGTTTCGAAACGATAGGAATGGCCTGTCGGCACTGTAAACTATCCAAAAATGCAGGTCTTCGCTGACTTTCCTAACGGAACAAGTGGCCCAGAACCCACCACGCGGAGGTAGCTGTACGTCGGGCTCCTTGTTTTTTGTATTTTATATTTTTGTAAATAATTTTATTGTTTTTTTTTATGTATTTTGTATTTTTTTTTTTTTTTTTTTTTTTTTTTAATTTTAAGTTTTGTACTAAAAGTTTGAAAGTTAAGGCCTTTGGTGCTCACAGAAGAAATTATCCGATCGAGCTGAAATTTTTTACACGTTTCATTGGGCCAAGTAGCCAACTTTTCCGCACTATTAGAATTTGATCATCGAAAAAAAGTTTTTTTCACTCCACCCTAACCTACGTGTCACGGCTTTTTGAGTGGTGTCTGCGTCGTCAAAGTCTTTCGCCTTTTTTTATGCCTGTGACCTTGAATGGCCTTGAATGACTATGGCAATTGAAGAGCCCTTGAGAAGGGCTACAATCGTAGGTGTTCAAAAATGCATGGTTCGATTTAAAAAAATTAAGGTGACCTTTAAATCTCCTAAGCACGGTCACCTGAAAATAAGTTCTGCCCCCCACGTAACGGGCCCCTCGGAACCAAATAACTTTGGTCTCAAATATTTATTTCTATCTCAAAATCATGCAATCTTAAAATCCTTATCTTTAAGGGTTAATGGAAATAATTGCTTTCTAAGTTTTTTACAACAATAGATTACGTTATATCATAACAATATATCCTTGGTAGCTGATTCCTGATTGACCTAGTTATAGGTACGTCGCCCATCCGAAATATGCTAAGTTAAAGTAACTTTCATCGCGAGATATCGTGCCTTTACGAACAAGTCACTTTGAGAATCGTATTAGTCGTCGCAATAATTATCGAGAAAGTATTTTATTTAATAAATACCTCCACCAGTTCATGTTGGACTTGGGCTGCGGGAATGAGACACGTATCGTGTTCTGCCTTGCGGGTAGTTCCACATCCATGTCTCGGGGACACCTCACGAACGGTCGTGGCATGTCTAGAGCAACAAAGCCTGTTATTAAACATGCGGTTTTCCGTGAAATGTCCGGCGGAATTATAGCTCTGGAGCCGCTGCGAGAGAGGACATGACGTAACGTCCACGAGATATATCCTTACATCACGCTAGAATTATCACGGAACTGTCTCTTCCTGTTCGTAATCAAATTATCGGCTACTCGCTAAATTGCTGTAGGGCTCAATTACTCCGGCGTTCCCTTTCGCGTCTTCGCTGTGCTACCCCTCCCCATCAGAGTAAGCAATAACCGCGGCAATGTTACTTCTCTACACGTTACTGGTAGCGGTCCAGCCCGTTCTACGCTATCTGATAAACAGGAAAGTACACCGAATGACGCTGATGCTGTAATATCCATTTCGCAGTCGAATAGATTGCATAGCCGTTTAATGTGATCTCTGTTGTTCCGGCAAGAAATCATACTTCTAAATTCAAAACAGTCCTTGTGTTACACTCGTTTCATCGTGTTCAGGATTCTTTTATAAGATAAGTCAGAATTATTAGTTTTGCAGGAAGCCACTTACTCACCGATTGGAACGCAACTTTGTGGGTTTTTAGAGTGACTTAAAACAAGAACAGACTGTGTGTTTTATTTAGGCCCTACCGCCCTTTAAGTGAAAACTAACCTCAAAGTCAAATTGGCACTTTCATTTTTTCGCGTATAACCAGTGACGGATTTAAGAAAAAAGGCCCAGGTGGCAAACCTTCTGTGGGGCCCATTTTTCGGGAAAATGAAGAGGTAGTTTACTAAACACGGAATCAGTGTAGTAGTAGATACAGAAAAAAATATAGTTTGTATAAAATCGTATTTTTTTAAGGGTGGGGCCTAAGGGCCCTCGGGGCCGGGCCCATTTCGCGGAAAAATGAAGAGATAGTTTACTAAAAACGGGCTCAGTGTTGTAGTAGATACAGAAAAAAAATATAATTTGTATAAAATCATATTTTTTTAAGGATGGGGCCCAAGGCCCTTCTGGACAGGGCCCATTTTTGGGGAAAATAAAGAGGTAGTTTAATAAAAACAAGCTAAGTGTAATAGCACAGAAAAAAACATGGTGTTTGGATATAGTCATAATTTTTTACAGGGCACGGGGACCGAGGGGGGCCTTCTGGGCAGAGGCCCAGACGGCAACTGTTCATCGGCCGCCCTGTTAAATCCGCCACTGCGTATAACTCTTAAAGTACAACCGGCAGAAAAAAATGTTTCAAACAAAAGTTTAATGGCGCAATAAGCGCTACAAACTTCCGTTAAAAAAATATTCGAAAAAGTTTCTTTTCATCAGATATTATTCTTTTTAAAATCTTTTCAAAATTTTGTTGACGCAAGCTTTCAGCGCTTATTGTACCGTTAAACTTTTGTTTGAAACATTTTTTTGTCCCGTGCCCTGCAAAAAATTATGACTATATCCAAACACCATGTTTTTTCTGTACTATTACACTTAGCCTGTTTTTATTAAACTACCTCTTTATTTTCCCAAAAAATGGGCCCCTGTCCAGAAGGGCCTTGGGCCCCATCCTTAAAAAAAATATGAATTTATACAAATTATATTTTTTTCTGTATCTACTACTACACTGATTCCATGTTTAGTAAACTACCTCTTCATTTTCCCGAAAAATGGGCCCCACAGAAGGTTTGCCACCTGGGCCTTTTTTCTTAAATCTGTCACTGGTTATACGCGAAAAAGTGAAAGTGCCAATTTGACTTTGAGGTTACTTTTCACCCGCTTAAAGGGCCCTAAGGCCCAAATGAAACACGCCGTTGTTCTTGTTTCAAGTCACTCTAAAAACCCACAACGTTGCGTTCCAATCGGTGAGTCCGGGTTCGCGGTGATCCCTTGTAAGATCACCCAATCCGGCTTCTTCTTCATCAGACATTAAACAATTCCTTGTGGATATAAAAAGTATTTCCAATTCTAGCAAATTTTTTCGAGATCATCAAATGGAGTTTAGGGGGCGTTTAGGCAATATGCACTTCGTTGGGCCGTATTTAGACAGAACGAAAACTAAAAATTTATCGACGTTTGACAATGTACATGCCAAACTAAATTATCAAACAATATATGTTTCTTTTCGCTGAAGCATTTTAATCAATATTTTCAATCTGTATCTCTAAATACATATCTACATTCCGCATGTTTCGAATGAAATATGTCTAGTATATATTTCTACCACTGGTCAGCCAAGTGGAATACTTATTTGTTCAGTCAATTTTGACAATTCTAAAACGGCGAAAGTTAATTCTCACGATCCTAAGATCATTTGATCCCGAAATCATTGACAAGGTAACTGCTAAGTGGTGTAAGTCAATTACAAGAACAGGCTGTTAAGATCTGGCGGAATAATTTTGAAAACGTGAAAGGCAATCGTTCAACTCCAGTTGTAGGATTTGATCGCGTGAAAGTGTGCTGAACTGTTCTGCGCAATGCTTGTTAACGATTAGCAGAAAGCGATCATTATCAGGGTAGCTGACTTAAGGGCGTCGTATTCGACCTCTGCGGTTGACAGTCTTCATCATCGTATTTTTACGACAAGAAACGTCGCTATCGAATATAACAACTTGGGGTTCCTGACAGCAAGTCCCGATTGGGGGTTCTTTCGTATCAGCTTCCATGATCTGGAAATCGTCACGAATTGGGGTAGCGTCTATAGGAGACGGAAAAAAGAAGAAAGCCACGGCGCCGGGAATCGAACCCAGGCCGCCCGCGTGCTGATCAGCAGCGTTAGCCACCACGGCTACGCCGACTCTCCACGCTTCCTATCTTCCGAACTCCTCATAAATGGACGCCACCTATGTGCTAAAGTCACACACTAGGCCGTTGCCTAAATGCCTAAGAATTCCAACACGTCTCTGGTTACTGCCACTACTGGGAAGTTATCAGTATAGGGTCACGCAACCCTAGTATGTATATAAGTGTAATAACGCAACTCCGGCGTTTTTATTACTACACACTTCTGGGCACCAACAGGGCACTGACAGCCCCCAAAGAAAAAGGAAAAAGAAGATTACTGTAACTACGACTGAAGTATGTATCTACTTCAAGAGCTTTGTAAAAAGAAAAAAAAATGGATTTTATTCTTTAAACAAATTTGTATAATCACCAAATGAAGTTTATTCAATTTGCATTAAAAATATTTTTATCCGTTTAACTCGGTTCCCTCGCTTCCCAAGATTAAATCCTGAGTACGCTACTGGTTCTGGGTATTGCTCTACATTAGGGTGGCTCTTATTTACACTTGGTGAAAATTTTTTTCAAGATTTTCTTCGCGGCGCCCTCCAGAATAGTATCAAATAATAAAACAAAAAATCAGTGTAAAATTTGAGCCCGATCGGATACCGGAGAAAGGTGCCCCTGGGCCTTTGAACATTTAAATAATTATTATACAGCTCGCAAAGTCGATTTTATATAATATCCTCCGAGTTATTGATTACATAACAAAATATGTCAAACAAAAGTTGTAGATTCAAACAAGGAGCATCTTTTATGTTTGTTACTTTTTCTCGCGCGACGAACGGGTTTCGAGAAAAGTCTGAAAATCTGAGGAAAAAAGCATTTTTCGTCAAATTTTGAAAGTTTAAATCCTTCTCGAACACTTTTTATATATGATGGCGAAACAAAATTAGAATTTTTATTTTCGAGGATTATTTTTTTAATATTTAAGGGGGGGCATATACCGAGATAAATTTTTTTTTCTTCATATTTTCAGTGTTTGATATGTTATGAATGGTTCCGGAAAATTTGGGACCGAAATTCGCAAAAATATCGAAGATTTAGACATCAGAAGTGAGGTATTCAAATCCATTTTTCTCGAAATCTTGATTTCTATATCTTCGACATTTTTGCGAATTTCGGTCCCAAATTTTCAGGAAACATTCATGACATATCAAATACTGAAAATATAGAAAAATATTGGATCTTTTTGGCATATCTAAGGTATGTGCCCCCCTTAAATATTTAAAAAATAGTCCTCGAAAATAAAAATAACAATTTTTTTAGCGTTCATAAATAGAAAGTGTTCGAGAAGGATTTAAAAACTTTCAAAATTTGAAAAAAAAAATGTTTTTGTCTGAGGTATCTTTCTGTGTCGTGAAAAAACAAGGGAAATAATTAGGTATTCTGCTTCTGATGGGATACCCAACAGATCAGAATGGGTCACCACAATATATTATAGCTGCAAGGTTTTCTTTACTTCGAAAGGAAGACAACGTTTTAAGGACACATTCTACTTTGCCGGTCGAGCAAGAGGCCTATTTTCATGAAGAATTTTTTTCAGGAACTATTGTACGGATTTTAATGTTTTCTTCGCATTAACTATTTATTATTCCTTGCTGTATATAATTGTATTTTTCGTATTTCCAAAATATAATTACAAATGTGTGGATTTAAATCGCAATGTTTGTGCCTCAGTGAGAACACTGCGGAAGTCCTCCTCGGCGTCAAAGTGGTTCTAAAATGACAAAAATGGAATGATTGTGCCCTATAGGAGTGTACGCATAAAGTGGACCAGAATTATTGATTTGTCAACAGTGGTTACAAAATAGCGGTCTTGTAAATAAAAAGTTCTGGATTTTCTGCCTATTCTTCTATGTTTTTTTGTGGATGGAACAAAAACTATTTTTCATATCTGGATGATTCTGGTCCACTTTATGCGTACATCTCTGTAGGACATAATCATTCTATTTTTATCATTTTAGGACCACTTTAAGGCCGAGGAGGACTTCCGAGTTCTGCAGAGGCCTGTGTTCTCACTGAGGCGCAACCATTGCGATTTAAATCCACAAATTTGTAATTCTATTTTGGAAACATGAAAAATACGATTCTATACAGCAAGGAATAATAAACATCTAACAAAAAAAAAATCGTGCATTAGTTCTTGAAAAAAAATATTCATGAAAACAAGCCACTTTTTCGATCGGCAAAGTACAATAGAATGGTCCCTTAATGTAAGCATAATAAAGCTCATAAATTTCCATAATTGAAACATAAATCAAGAAATTGCATTGTAAAATACTGTTGCAGTACTGAATTAATTATCTTATTGTTATGAATATTATTATCTCACTCTATGTATGAATGAATCTAGATTGGCAAATGTTGGTTGCTCTTGATTCTCTAAGAGGTGCGAAATTTCCAATACACTCTGTGATTTCGTACAATTCTTAAGTCTCTTTAGTGATGCTGCAGCATATTCAAATGAGATCCAATTGCACTCCTAAGTAGTAATACTTACCATAAGCAACATTCCTAATCCATTGACCTAAAAGTTTCCTAATATTTTTTACAGAAATTCAAAGACACATTTCACATGTAAAGCTAATATTTTTAATACATTTGACTGCAATTTTATGAATTGAGAATCTCTCCCCGAGTCGACTTTTACATACACTTATAATGCGCACATGAAATTAAAAAATTTAAAAAGTATAAGACGTTTCAGGCCCAACGCAATTTCAGACACATTAAAATGTATCGTACTGTAATCGTACAGTTGAGAGGGAAAACCTCGTTCTTGTTAACCCGAATCAAGCGGCGGCCATTGCGGAAAAGAAGAATACGTTGAGTAGAGAGGCAAAACGGTGGACCAGCTGAAGAAAGCGGAAGGGAGGCCGAGAAATGAAATGTAAAAAACTAAAAAGCGTCTCTGCAAGCTCGTTAAGGCGTGGCGTTAACGTATGGCATCGTTAGCAACCGGCCTTTACGCCGGAACTTCCTATTATTAAAAGCTGTTTAGAGCGGCCGCGTGACTAATTAAATGCGCCGGAGGATTTTCGTTGGTAAATAATTGCCGCTGACTGCGATCTTTCTTCCCAATCGTTCGCAAAAAACCACCTGCCAGCCGACTACTGGATCCCCCAACTTTCCCAGGCATTTTGTGCGCATTTCGTTCAACGGAATGAGACGTAATTTCTCTCCCTGACATTTCGACCGTAATTGTGTCGTCTGAAAGTAGAAGGACCCGGCTTCCGTATTTTTCACAATAACAAAATGATGCGTGGGCAAATTTTTCGAATATTATACTTGGGGAGAAGTAGTTGGTAATCTATTAATTAAGCAAAATGGTTGCCCATTAAACAAAACATCCAGTTTCGAATTTTCATCACCCAGAGTTGGGCATTATCTAGATAAAAAATTATTTAAATAACGATTGAATAAATGATACTTTATCTTTATTCGTTATTCGAGGCTCGAATAATTGAAGTTATCTTTATTCGAAGAGCACCGAATAAATAATTTTATTGGATAAGAATTTAGTCGACGAATAAAGATAATTTTTTTATTCGATGGGAATTTATTCGACGAATGAAGATAATTTTTTTATTCGATGAAAATTTATTCGAC
Source organism: Andrena praecox (assembly GCA_963932275.1). Classification (NCBI taxonomy): domain Eukaryota; kingdom Metazoa; phylum Arthropoda; class Insecta; order Hymenoptera; family Andrenidae; genus Andrena; species Andrena praecox. The sequence goes on along the minus strand of OZ010729.1, from coordinate 45,270,084 downwards.
GAATAACGATAGTTTTTTATTCGAAGGTTTTATTCGAATAAATGCGTCGAATAAATTTTTCATCCGTAGCATTTATCTTCTCGAAGCCTTCGAATAAAGCCACGAATAACTTTCGTCAGCGTCGAGCACGTTTATTCGAGCCGCCGAGGGTCGAGCCCGGCCAGGCGGCAAGCGCCGAACACAAAGGACCGGCGCGGCGCACAGTGGGACGGATCGACATTTAAGTAGGCATTCACTTCATTTTTTATATTTTTCATTATTTTGTGATTACTAGCTTTAGATTACAGAATTTAGATAATGATTTTATAAAAAAAAAATTATTTTTTTATTTTTTGTGAAAATAGCCACATTCATCTGGATTAGCCAGGCATAGTGAGCTGGGGTATGTTTCGTGACACCAGAGTTTACCGCTGGAAAATTTTTAGGCGATAGACAAACACACAATTAAGATTTCTTGTTACAATTTTCGTATTTTTTTAAATTAAAACAATTGTTCGAATTTGTTCGTAAATTCAAGCATACCTCTTAATTCTGGATAGACTTCAATTTCACAAAATTCAATTTTTATATCCGTCCGCATCCGACCCTTTGAAAAATTGATATTTTTTTGCACAAAAGCAGGTGCAAGTCTGGAAAAATGTACTATTTTGCTTCAATTTATTATTTTCATGGTTGGCCATGAATTAATATTTTATGTACAGTTGGAGGCATGTAATACTATCCATACAATTCAACGTACTGTCTTGCCAAGTTCATTGCAAACTCTCCAAATTTTTGTTTATTAATCGCATGTTAACAACGTGATAGATGCAAGGGATTTCAGCTATTGGCTGGCAAACGATAGTCAATTGTTGAATTCAGGAGCGGATTGTCATGGGTCATTATTAGAACTTGCTTGCTTCCTTTTTATTTGTTTCCCCAAAAGTCGATTCCAATCACTCTCTGATTACATGATTCATTCTTATTTATCTAGCGTTTCATTCATACTTTTGCACGTTTCACACCTCTGTGTGCTTCACTTCCAACATATATTACTTATATTTGAAAATTACTCAATTAGATTATTTTGAAGTTAAAAACATTCATTTTGCACCATTATTATTGAAAATAATAAATTGAAGTAAAATAGTACATTTTTCCAGACTTGCACCTGCTTTTGTGCAAAAAAATATCAATTTTTCAAAGGGTCGGATGCGGACGGATATAAAAATTGAATTTTGTGAAATTGAAGTCTATCCAGAATTAAGAGGTATGCTTGAATTTACGAACAAATTCGAACAATTGTTTTAATTTAAAAAAATACGAAAATTGTAACAAGAAATCTTAATTGTGTGTTTGTGTATCGCCTAAAAATTTTCCAGCGGTAAACTCTGGGGTTACGAAATGTACCCCAACTCACTAAGCCTGGCTAATCCAGATGAATGTGGATATTTTCACAAAAAATAAAAAATAATTTTTTTTTATAAAATCATTATCTAAATTCTGCAATCTAAAGCTAGTAATCACAAAATGATGAAAAATGTAAAAAATGAAGTGAATGCCTACTTAAATGTCGATTCGTCCCACTGTGCGGCGGCTCGAATAAACACGCTCGACGCTGACGAAAGTTATTCGTGGCTTTATTCGAAGGCTTCGAAAAGATAAATGCTACGGATGAACAATTTATTCGAATAAAACCTTCGAATAAATAACTATCGTTATTCGTCAAATAAATTTTCATCGAATAAAAAAATTATCTTCATTCGTCGAATAAATTCTCATCCAATAAAAAATTATCTTCATTCATCGAATAAATTCTCATCGAATAAAATTATTTATTCGGTGCTGTTCGAATAAAGATAACTTCGATTATTCGTGCCTCAAATAACGAATAAAAATTATTTATCTTTCGTTCGTTATTTGAGATTTTTATTTAGATAAACTTTTGCCCAACTCTGCTATCACCACATTAACCTAAACTAACCTAACCTAACTTAAAACTAACCTAAAACTAACCTAATCTAACCCAACCTAACACCTATTCCTGCCATTAAATCTATAATAATTTAATTTCACATGAAAAAAACCGGTTCCAACTTTAATCTCTCCAAAGTGACAAAGACATTGCCCCAACTTTGAGAAACGGAGATGAAAGATTTGATGGCTTCCACTGTAGCTTAAATTTTCGTAAGGCAGTTCGGAACTCGTTTAATGGGATTCTAAGAGATTACTGTCAGTGAAAATATGGGAGGAAAAGCTTACCGGAATGGTAACGAGAATCGGTCACGATCGATTCTTCAATGCAAGTTGGTTCTTTCCCGCTCCATCGATCTCCAGCCATGCAGTGCCTCGTGTGTGGTCCTTCTAACCTGAACCCCCTTCGACATCGTATATGACATCTGGCCCCAACGGGATAATCCACTGCCCCGGAAGAATGACCAGGACACCTGACCTAGAAGAAAAAGAACCTCGAGACTACAATGCGTTCTCGAGACTACATAGTTTTAACTACTTCTTCCGTTCTTCTGGACACACATACAGCAAGTTATACAATTATTGACGGAGATAAATTTTTCGGCGCGAACTCTCTTCGCTTTGTTTTTCTCCGTACTCTTACATAAGCATGTGATTCTCGGACATTTTTCCTTGCATCGCAAAATATGACGTGACTTGTGTATATTTTCCAAAAATCAATTGTATTTAATACGTACGTGTTGGTGAATTTCCATTGTTTCTTCTCTGTTCACCTCTCTGAGTAGTGTTCACGACTTAGCGCATATTAAAATTGTAGCTACTAAAGTTTAATAATGTTAAGATGATTAACACAGCGACTTTAGCAGAGTTTAAAAACTTGTAATATCGCAAATGAGAAATTAATTTAAAGGGTGGTCTAAGAAAACGGTAGAAGAATTTAGAGACACTGTAGGTACACAAAAGTATTCAGTCAACATAGCTCAGTGTTTATTTAAATTTTCTAGAAGAAGACTTTTGCATATTCATCGTTTATTTCAATATGTGTTAAGGGTGGAGCCCTATTTAGCACGCTAGGAATAAGGTGATTCTTGGGAATTTTTTTCTAAGAGACTGTTAAGCGGATCTTTTCCAAACTTTCAGGGTGTTTTAGTTCACATTCAAACAATAAAAACTAATTTTTTCGTTACAAAGTGTTCGGTAGAAATGGAGATATACATATGTTGGAGGCCCCAATTCTTCCCTGAAATAAAAGAACCAAGGAATTTCTTATTTCTCGTATAATTACATTGTCGATGCTAAAACTTTGATAAACAAATTAAATTGAACAACTCTTTTTCCATAGGGTAGATGTCTCAATTACTGCCAGTGTCCCAATTACTGCCACTTGATTTATTATATGTAATAAAAACGTAACGTATAAAAAGAAAGGTACAACAAATAGTTATTATTAAATGGAGATTCTGATTTACATTAAAATAAAAAGATATATGTACTCATATGTACCTAGGACAAGATGATTTTTGAGGTGACAGTTATAGGTACACTAGGATCGCTCGCGAATTTTAATTAATTATTAATAAATTCTTCATATTTAATTCATAAAACTATTTTTTTTTAATAAAAGAGATGTTAAATAATATTATGTTTTAAACTGAAACAATTTTTAGGTTACACAACACGCGAAATGATTAAATGAAGTTGGGTTATAATCTTAAGGTGGCAGTAATTGGGACATCTACCCTACATGATACGAAATATCTTGTGGCAGATTCGTAACTTTTTCTTTGAAGTCCCACCAATTTGCCAATTTTTAACTTTTTTTTCATTGGTTAGGTTCATCGACAATGTAATTATACTAGAAATAAGAAAATCCTTGATTTCTTTATTTCAGGGAAGAATTTGGGCCTCCAACATAATCGCAAATTTACGAACTTGCTCACATATCTCCATTTATACCGAACACTTTGTAATAAAAAAATTAATTTTTATTGTTCGAATGTGAACTAAAATACCCTGAAAGCTTGGAAAAGATCCACTTAACAGTTTCTTATAAAAAAATTCCCCAGAATCACCTTATTCCTAGCGTCCTAAATAGGGCTCCCCTTAAAGAATCTTCGTAGTAGGGAACTACCCATACAGCACACTTCGTTGCGGCAACGTTGCAGTAACCTTGCAGTAGCCTTGCAGTGTTGCATGGTTGCAGCGCAATGTCGTTGCAACGTTGCTGCGACGTTGCCGTGCAACATTGCACGGGGCGGACATAGAATTATTGCTGCAACGTTGCATGAATGTTGCGTTGCAATATTGCACGGCAACGTTCCTGCAACATTTCTGCAACATTTCCACAATGTTTCTGCAACGTTGCTGCAACTACCATTTAAACCTAAAATATTTCCGTTATTTTTAATGATACGAGAAAATGTATAAGGAAAAAAATATTTATAGGCACGTATATCATGAATCTGAAACGATATAGTCAAACTTATCACGTATGCCCATAAAATGAAATCCAAGGATTTGGAGATGATAGATATGAACGAGGCAAGAAGATACTGTTTCTCCAGCTGTGAGTCATGATATACATCACTTTATGCACAATTGATTCCACGAATAAAATAAATTACTTGCTCCTTCGTCAAGGCTGGCACACCGACGTCTGTTAACTGCGACTTTTTTCTGCCCATTTCGTACAAGTATCATTAACTTCCTCGACCTTTGTTTTTAGGTTGCCCTGTATAAATAGGCAAGTGTATTTCAGGCAACAAATTGTTACTCACTTCGGCGTGCAACGGTGGTTCCATGGCGCGACATCTCAATTCCGGTGAAACGCAAGTTCTCTCGTCGGAAGCCAACACCAAGTCGCCGCTGCACGTGCAGTAGTAACTTCCGGCTGTGTTAACGCATTCGCCGTTGCAGCCCCCGTTACGGTTCAAGCACTCGTTTATATCCCGGCACTGGCTTCTGTTCCTGGCAAATAAAGGGGCGAATTTGTTTAAGGAAACTTCCGCGATGCAAACGTCTTCGGCCGTTTTAACTAAGCGCCGTTTAATTCATTATAAGCGAACATTAATTACAAATGACTCTCACAGTCCCGGAGAACAGTCGACGAAATTAAATCGCGTAATGCACACAGGATTGTAAATTTCGCGAATTATATTACTTGAATGATTGAATTTATGTTTCCAAGCTTTAATTCGTTAGGATGGTCTTGTGTCTTAAACAATGAAACTTTGCTTGTTACGAGTTTCTTTTATAATTAAGGCAGGATACCACCTTTGACTGCGATTTTGGAGGCGTTTTTCATGAATTTTTTTTGCATACAAAGAATGCGCAGAAACAAAATCGGTTTCAGTCATTCATTAATGTAACTTTAATCTGTAATTACACATTTTTTGAAACTGAAAAAGTAAAAAATAATCTCTTGTAGGTGGCGCCAAAATACACTCCTTTGGAGAAACATCGTTAGACGGCGTGTCAAATTCCGCTCTGTACGTGGCTCTTAGAAAAGAAACCAAAGAATGTCCCTATTAACAACAATATTGTTCAATGCTGTACGTAGGGATTTTACGAAATTTCGATTTTTAAGAAAATGGCGGCCATTTTAACGAAAAGGTCAATTTTTGGGGGTAAAAAAGTTTAAAAAAATTTATAAAATTGCGCACCAAAAGAAAAATAACAACGCTACAGCAAAAGTCCTACGTACATCGTTAGATTACACCAATCGGAAGAATTGTGCAAAGTTTCAAGTCAATCCGATGAAAATTGTAGGAGTAATCTGACACGCTGATTTGGAAAACATTTAAAAAAGTTTTATATAGATTTATATATCTGCTCCAATCCGGTTTTTACACAAGAAAAAGGTTCCGGCCACCTTTCTAATGAATGAATTTCGATTCTATACACTTGAAAGAGTACTTTGAGAACAAAAAAAAATTTCAATTTTTTTTAAGTGCAAAGGTGGTATCCTGCCTTAAGGTAATTGCGCGAGGAATACATTTAATTAATCGCCTTACCTCTGATTCGAGATGAAGCCAGTACGACAAGCACACACGTACGATCCCACTGTGTTGATACAATCTTGCTCGCATCTTCCGTTGTTCCATTGGCATTCGTTTATATCTAATCGGGAAGAGGACATTGTTACCACCGGCTTGAAATAAATTAATATTTCCAAATGTGCAAATATTGGATCGCTTTGTGGTTGAATTTGAAAATTTATGACTTTTAAACGGATTTCTTATTTAACTATTTTGAATATTTTTCTCGAACAATAAATTACACAAAGTAGCTGACCGCTTATGGAAATTAGGTGATAAATATGTGGAAAGCCACTTATACTACAGACATTAAATGTTTCGTGAAAGTTGGGCACTAGGGAGTGTCAATTTTTTCAATGTTTTAATTTTAAAAACGACTAGTGGAAAAACGGTACAATTTCAGGTTTAAGATTAAACACTACCTTTAAATTTTGTGTAATACATTATTTACCTAGTTGGAATTTCATTTGAAATTATAGAAAAATACGAAAATAACTAAAATTATTTTAAAAAAAAGTTAATAAATGAGCTTATGAACTGCAACAGTAGCAAACAAGATATCGCTTCTTTGGTGGACTTTGTTAAATAGCATTAAATTTACTACATAGATGACACATGGCTAGATCTGTTGCTAAAGTTACATATATTTTCATTTTGTAATAAATACAAATTTCCATACATTTTCATGTGAATGTAATAAATACTAATTTCCACATATTTTTATTCTCATTTTCATGCTTTTATGTAAGCAAGACTCGCTTTAAGCATTATATGAATATGTAATTTGTAGTTAAATCTTACTTAATTTTCACTTTTTTCAACTGTGATTTGAACTAGCTAAACCTCACTCAAATCAATTTCTGAAGATAGTTTCAGATTCAGGATTAAAAACAGCATATACTTTGTCACTAGTCGTTTTAAAATTTTCAAAAATTATAAATTTACCCACAAAACCGACACACTCTATTGGGCACTATTATCGTAGTATAGAAATTTTCACTTGTGATACCCAGATCATTATTCAAATACTGATACACTATTTCGACGATTTCCATTCACGAAATTCAGTAACTACTTCAAATGCACAGTGGTCGAAAATTGAGAAAACCTGGCCAAAACCCTAATTTGTAAAGTCACCAGTTGTGGTTCCTTCTTTTTTGTTCTGTAAGATTCAATCCCCATTTCTTATAGACTTTTGTGCACTGAAAACGAATCCGCAAACCGATTGTCGTCGTCACACTCAGTTTTCGAGAAATTCGATTTTGAAAAGAAAATGCAAAATTTCAACTTTGAACATCTTTTGTGTTCAAACAGTTATAATTCACTTTTTTCAAGCAGCGTATTAGTCAAAAACATTTTTTTTTAATAGAAAGCTTATTATTCGTGACTGAAAATAAAAGTGTCAACTATTGGTACACTGTCAACTACGAGTGCAGTTACCCTATTAAAATGGTTTTATTCGATTAAATGTAAATCACGAGGCCTAAAGTGCCTATTCCCCTTTTTATTTTTTGAAGCACCCTGTATGTGCAGTTTCAATTTTCGTATTAGCAATAGGGGAACTAAGTAACACACATACAAAAATGGAGGGTGACAGATACTGAGAATGCAAAAGTATCACGATAGTTTTAGAGTAATTATCATCTTGAATTTACACAAATAAAGCTGTGAGTCCGTACATGCGGCACACACTTACGAAAAATGAAAGACGACAAAAGAATTGTCAAAGAAAGCGAAAACATTAAGTGAAACAACCAGGTGGTTTCCCCTTGTAACTATTAGAAAGTGATCAGTTAAAGTTCCAAATCCCTTCAATTCGATCGAAGTCACGTTACGCAATCATACGTCTGACAACACTTATAAACTCGTCGGTGTACTCGCCTATGCAACTATCCCCGTGCGATCTATACCCCGGCGAGCAACTGCATCGATAAGAGCCAGGCGTGTTGACGCATCCCTCTTTGCAAGCCGCATTTTCGACGCACTCGTCGATATCTGATCAACGCAAGCTAGGCTTAATGGAAACGTAGTTGATCTATCGTTCGAGAGAATATTTTGCACGAACCTACACAAGTGTCGCCGTCCAATCGATATCCCGTGTCGCACTCGCAGCGATAGCTGCCGTATGTATTGACGCATTTGTCCTCGCAGGGCTCGCGCGCGCACTCGTCGACATCTGAAAGTGATTAAATCATTGACAACACCCCCCATTGCACTGCATCTCCATTTACTTTCAAGGGAGGAGTGAAATGCCACTGCAGAATGCTTCCTCGATGACTCGACAGTGTGTGTAGGTACACTGTGTGCTAAGTTCTTGAGTGATGTGCGAAACCAGGGGCTGGATATCTTAACACTACTTGTATAGTGCCTGTAAGAGCTATAGTGACTTAAGGGGACCTTCCGGTCTAGAGCCCAAAAAAATAGGTGATTTTTAGGAATTAATTAAAGGAAAACTACTATATATAATTTAATGGGACTTTTTGCATTGTATTAAGGATGTCTTAAGTTCTAGAAATATATTTTTTGTTTTATAATTAATCATTGCAGACGGCCCTGGGGAGTCGTTAAAGTCAAGGCGTCAAAAAATTGATCCAAATCGGTGGGACCTGTATCTCCAAAAGTTATTATCCGATTCGACTGAAACTTATTTTATTTTGAAGATTATACTTCTGGCTAGGGGGGGAACTAGAAAAAAAATTAAAAAATGACATATTTTTTAGAAAATAACGACACTTGAAGTTTGAAATCACTTTTCCCTGTACTTTTCGTCCTTTCAAAGCCTTTGAAAATTATAAATTTTCAATTTTTTGTAATTTTTCTAGTTCCCCCCCCCTAGCCAGAAGTATATTCTTCAAAATAAAAAAAGTTTCAGTCGAATCGGATAATAACTTTTGGAGATACAGGTCCCACCGTTTTGAGAACACTGTTTCGAGAAAAACGCGTTTAAAGTTTTACGTGACTGGTTGTTGCCCATGCATTTGCCGCTACTCAAATGCCTATAACTTCGGGAATTTTACGAATTTCAACAAATCCTTTTAAACACGTATTCCTAAAAGGTTGAACATTCGAAAAATGAAATAAAAAAAAAATCGACTTTTAGACCGGAAGGTCCCCTTAAGGGGCTAGGCCACCTTGGACGGAGCAAAATTGCAGTCATTTTCGGCATTTTTTTTAGGAAGATAATAAAATAAACAGAAAATTTAATATGAAGCCTGTTATTATACAACTCTCGCCGGAAAAAAATCGTATTTTTTTTCTTACACAATGGCGGCGGTAGAGCCGTGATACGCAAGATCTTGTGGAGCGACGTTTTCCACGGTGTTCAATCTCACGGCTATACCGTTTGACTTAGAACAAAAAACTAAAAAGCTTTATTTTCTGCATGCCTAAAACTATGGAAGTACGTAGCGGTTTTGCGATATCTTGAATATGTTCTGTGCAATTGACACTTTTATATAAAAAAAAAAAAATGCACTTTTTCTCTCCATGGTCACCATTTCCAGACAAATTAATGTTTCTGGATTTCCCTACGTACTTCCATAGTTTTAGGCATGCAGAAAATAAAGCTTTTTGGTTTTTTGTTCTAAGTCAAACGGTATAGCCGTGAGATTGAACACCGTGGAAAACGTCGCTCCACAAGATCTTGCGTATCACGGCTCTACCGCCGCCATTTTGTAAGAAAAAAAATACGATTTTTTTCCGGCGAGAGTTGTATAATAACAGGCTTCATATTAAATTTGCTGTTTATTTTATTATCTTCATAAAAAAAATGCCGAAAATGACTGCAATTTTGCTCCGTCCAAGGTTGCCTAACCCCTTAAGTGTGAAATCACTCAGCGGGGTCTTGCCCGACACCCTGCTGGGTACGGCTGTTCCAGTACTCGAATATTCTCGGGCCCCACATAACCCCCTGCCCGCGGGGGCGGGCAGGGGGTATCCGTGGGGATTTCCTCCAAGTAAAAAAAAGAAAAAAAAAAAAGTACTCGAATATTCGAGTAGCTTGAAATTCGGACCGAGCCGAGACTCGGTTTCCGAGCCGAGCCGAGTACTCCGAAAAAGCGAGCGGCTCGAATAGAACCGAGTAGCTTGTAGAGCTGTTCGAGTACTCGAAAAAAGTTAGCCGAGCCTGACTCGGCTCGAAGAACCGAACCGAGCCGAGTACTCGAATAGAACCGAGCAACTAGAATAGAACCGAGAACTCGAATTTTTTCGAGCAACACGAGTAGAACCGAGAACTGGAATTTTTTCGAGCAACTCGAATAGAACCGAGAACTCGATTTTTGTCGAGCAACTCGAATAGAACCGAGAACTCGAATTGTTTTCAAGCGGCTCGAAGGAAGCGGGCCGAAAAAGTCGAGCGGGCCGAAAGTACGAAGTGGGTCGAAAGCATACACATATATAGACGGAGCGTGTCTGAGGGGGGTTGTAAGATTCGCGGTAAGGGGACTGTCATACAGGCAAATCGGGTAACTCCGTTCCTCCTCGGGGCTATTCGGAAATTCAATGACGTTATATATATCTATGAGGGATACTTAGTCGAAAAGGTTAGCTATACTTATACATAATTCAAAATTTCGTATATCATGTAGGTTATATATATAACAAAATTAGTAAATAGAATGAAGCTTTTTTTAAATAAAATCGTACTTATAGATATATGCAATAATATTTATATTTTTAAAGATTTTGTAAGCTTAAAAATTCATAAACATAATTAATATGCATAAATAATTATATAGTATAATAGATATATATCGCTCATTTGCTGCGACATAACTGATGAAAGAAAAAAATATTTTTATTATAAACATATTATCTATTCGATAATCAAGCAACACATTTGAATTTCTAAGATTATATATATAATATATAAATTGTTGGTTATGTATGTATATTTATTTATTTACATGTGAAATCGAATACTATCATTATTTATATTTTCTTTCTCCAACTGTTCGCAGTTTTTATTTTTCCTGCGATTTGCACAACCGCTTACTACGCAATAAGTCATTATTACACTCAATTAATATATGATTATATACAACGACCACTACGATGCTTTAGAACTAGAGCTATTGTTTTTGCCCGGGTATCCGGGTACCCGGGTACTCGAGTACCCGGTGAGACCCCGGGTAGAAAAAAATTACTCGGGTACCCGGGTACCCGTAGGATACCCGACTACCCGGGTACCCGTGCAATACCCGGATACCCGGGTAGACAAAAATTACCCGGCTACCCGGGTAGACAAAAATTACCCGTGTGTCCATGAGATACCCGAGTAACTGAAGTGTGATGAGATAGTTGAGAATTTCGATTTGACAGCCGATCGTTTTTCGACTTTCGATCATTTTCGGCTAACCTCAGTAATGAACGGAATATGCTGTCAAATCGAAATTCTCAACTATCTCATCACACTTCAGTTACTCGGGTATCTCATGGACACACGGGTAATTTTTGTCTACCCGGGTACCCGGGTAGTCGGGTATCCCACGGGTACCCGGGTACCCGAGTAATTTTTTTCTACCCGGGGTCTCACCGGGTACTCGAGTACCCGGGCGGGCGGGTAGTAAGAGCTCTATTTAGAACAGTAATAGTTGAGCAACAGTGGTTATGTTTCGAACATAGCCATTAATGCCGAACCGACAAGAACCGAATACATCCGAACCTAGCTACCGAATTGCCTGTATGGTTTCTGCCTTTTCCCCTCCTATCTTACAGTCCCCTCGCCTACAGTCCTCTCTTCTGCTCCGTCTATATAAGTCTATGGTCGAAAGTACCGAACAGTCCGGTGTGTCGAGTAGTTTGAAGCTTGAATATTTCGAATATTTTAGAATATGTTTATATACTAGAGAGAGCTAAGCGAGGCGAATGATCCTAACAAAACTATTCGCTACATTCGCGGTACACCTAGGATCGTCTCCGTTAATCGCTCTTCAAACAACGGTTCAGCCATCCCTTAGTGTACTACCAAAACGTTCGTGGTCTCCGTACCAAACTACATGCACTGCAGCGTGAAATTACCTGTACATTACACATATATGACATAATAATCTTTGTGGAAACATGGCTAAACAATGAGATTGCAACTGAGGAGCTTGGATTTGCCGGCTATGTTGTCTATCGTAAAGATCGTTCTAGTCTATCCAGCAATTTCTCCAGACGTGGAGGCGTCCTCATTGCGGTAAAGAAATCGCTCCCTCATGCAGTCATCCAGGCGCACAGTGGGAGAAAATGACAGTCGGCGTCAAAAATCGATTCCCACACCAAATCGAAATGAAAATCAACGAAACTTGGTATATTGCGGTATTGGGTATCGCTGATCACGACCCCGTTGCGGGTTTTTTGAAAAAGAAGATGGCGGAGCCAATATAGCCGCCCAAACTCGGCCAAAACTAGTAAAATAGGGATCATACGAACGAAAAACGTTGTTTATTCAAATCCTACAGCTATAACTTTATATTTTATGACTCTAGAAAGTTGCAGAATGTTATACTAAAGAATAGTTGTTAAAAAATGGTAGATAACAATAAAAAAACCAACATTATTTACTAATTTTATCATTTCCGCGTCAAATACTGCAAATACGTGATTAATCTAACCATTGATATCTATCGGAGACGAAAATAAAGATTATTGACATAAAAAATGTTAGATTGTTTATTAATAATTTGTTTAAACAATTTTTTAACAAAGTGACAGTGAAATCCCTTTCATACAATCAAATTGATCATGCTTTGTTGTAACGTTACTATAAACAATTGATTGTTATTAAACAATTTGTTAACATAATAGATTTCAGTAATATTCAATAACGATAAGTGAAATTTGGAAGGTACATTGTTTTTATGACATAGGCACCCACTAAGTAAGGATTCTTGGAAATTTCATCCCCAAGGGGGTGAAAAGGGGTAAAATTTATTTTCTCGGACTCCTTAATATCTCTTAGATCCGATTAGATATCACCTTGGTTTTCACTTACAACGGTTGCCCACACAAATACATAAAACTCAATTTCAGGATATTGCCCTAATCAACCCCTAAGGGGGAGAAAGGTGGTATAATTTGTTGTCACGGATCTCTCAAAAGCTTTTCGGTCCGATTCGATATCGATACTTGGTTTTAGACAACACAAATGCCTAAAAACCAATTTACAAATTTTACCCTAATCAACCCTTAAAGGGTTAACTCTGGATCTGGTGTACTAAGTGTACATTGAATTGGTGCGTCTTAAGTTTTGAATAGTAGGTGTGAACGAACACATACCTACACATATCAATATCCCTTACACGGAGGTTACTTTACTTGATACCGCAAAACTATTCGTTGATCTACATATACAATTGGTACAAAATGCCTCCATGTGTACATAAAGTTTTGATACACGGTGCTAACATAATGAAAGTTTTATGTTACCCATTGGTTGGTTGTCCGAGGAAGCTCAAGAAGCGAATAATAAAATTTTTAAGCAGGCTAGATTACATTTTAGTTAGACTGTTTTCACGTTTTGTTTGTAATGAAGACATAATGCACTTTATGTTGGTTTCATCAGACCCAATAATAAGTGGTTTGAGGGTCCATAAACAAAACAAAATTAAAGGCTTGTGTGAACAAGTTAAAAACTTATTAATTTCTACAAATGATAATGAACGAGAGTCGGATGACGAAAAGTCAGCCGATGAATTTTAGTTATAAAAGACCATGAGTCAATATAAATATTATTTTATTCAATAAACTTCAAGTAAACAAAAAATTATAAAGAAAAACACGGAAAAAATTATAAAACTGAAAAATGTAAAAAAAAGTTTAAAAAGTTCAAATACTGGGTTTAGGGTTTTTATTTATGTCTAGAAAAATACGCGAAATGAAATTTCCAAGAATCCTTACTTAGTGGGTGCCTATGTCATAAAAACAATGTACCTTCCAAATTTCACTTATCGTTATTCAATATTACTGAAATCTATTATGTTAACAAATTGTTTAATAACAATCAATTGTTTATAGTAATGTTACAACAAAGCATGATCAATTTGATTGTATGAAAGGGATTTCACTGTCACTTTGTTAAAAAATTGTTTAAACAAATTATTAATAAACAATCTACTAACATTTTTTATGTCAAGAATCTTTATTTTCGTCTCCGATAGATATCAATGGTTAGATTAATCACGTATTTGCAGTATTTGACGCGGAAATGATAAAATTAGTAAATAATGTTGGTTTTTTTATTGTTATCTACCATTTTTTAACAACTATTCTTTAGTATAACATTCTATACAGTATAATGCAACTTTCTAGAGTCATAAAATATAAAGTTATAGCTGTAGGATTTGAATAAACAACGTTTTTCGTTCGTATGATCCCTATTTTACTAGTCTTGGCCGAGTTTGGGCGGCTATATTGGCTCCGCCATCTTCTTTTTCAAAAAACCCGCAACGGGATCGTGATCAGCGATACCCAATACCGCAATATACCAAGTTTCGTTGATTTTCATTTCGATTTGGTGTGGGAATCGATTTTTGACGCCGACTGTGTCATTTTCTCCCACTGTGAGGCGGACCTACCGAGAATTGAGCAGCTCTTTATCCACGTCCGCATGGGCTCGTCATCTTCTATCTTTTCGGCTGTTTACTTCCCACCTGCATCACCCTCGTCTTTATTTGCGGATTATTGCAACAAAGTCTCGGAAATATTCGACTCGTACACCAGCTCTCATATATACCTGTTCGGAGATTTCAACTTGCCGCACGCCGCATGGATCGATAATGGTTGTTTCTGTTATATGCGTCCTGGAATTTGTCTGAATGAACAAGCATCAATAGAAACACTATTACATAATTTTAATTACTGTAATTTATACCAGGAAAATACTATTGTTAATCATCGCGATTCTATGCTCGACCTCATTTTTGCGGATGATGTTAATTTAAAAGTTGAGGTCTCTTTGGAAGCGCTTCTTGTTTGCGATGAATATCATCCACCTCTCAATGCTCGCATTACCTCTACACCCGTCGTCGATTTATTAGATGCTCCTAGCTTTCGTTATGACTTTAAAAGAGGTGACTATCACAGTGTTCGTCAATAATTAAACTCAGTTCATTGGGATGATATTCTAACAGGCTTGGATGTTGATAACGCGGTACAACTACTCTATTCACATATGTTCGCGGCTAATCCGTTGTTAGATACTCCAGTCACCCCAAATGGTTTTCCTCGCAACTTAAAAGGCTGATTGTTGCAAAGAAGCGTGCACATACTATCTATAAGCGATCAAATTCTTTTACCGATTATCTACACTTTTCCCAGCTACGTTGTCAATGTAAACTACTTGCCAAGAAATGCTACACTCACAAGGCGACCCCACAGCTGAGTCCCCGTGGATTTTAATAAAATTTTAGAGGATGAATCTGGAGGTCATCTCGATTACCTTCTGCTAAATATTTTATGCCAATGAGCATTATTTATAAACAATCGATATGTGAGGCTTAAAAGCAATTCACTTCAAGCAAATTTCAAGAAAGTGAGTTGGGTGAGTGCGTACAGCGCTTACTTCCCACCAAAACAACACGGGTTCAAATCCCGGTCATCCTAATTTTTTTTTCATTACTTCAACCCTTATTTTGAATAATTAAATTTTATACTACTTTGTGTCATAAATATTGTAATTTTTTAACATAAATTTTATATATAAACATGGTAAAAATACATAACTTTTTATACACGTACAAACATAACTGGTACATAACGACTTGTTTCAACTTGTACTATAAAGACACTGTAAATTATATATTTAATTAAATTATATATATCGATATATAATAGGATAGGTAGATAGATAAATAGTTGTAAAGTTACATAGACGTGCATGTATGTATTGTAAAGAAAATTTCATATTAAATATATAATTTACAGTGTCTTTATAGTACAAGTTGAAACAAGTCGTTATGTACCAGTTATGTTTGTACGTGTATAAAAAGTTATGTATTTTTACCATGTTTATATATAAAATTTATGTTAAAAAATTACAATATTTATGACACAAAGCAGTATAAAATTTAATTATTCAAAATAAGGGTTGAAGGAAAGGCAAAAAAAATTTGGATGACCGGGATTTGAACCCGTGTTGTTTTGGTGGGAAGTAAGCGCTGTACGCACTCACCCAACTCACTTTCTTGAAATTTGCTTGAAGTGAATTGCTTTTAAGCCTCACATATCGATTGTTTATAAATAATGCTCATTGGCATAAAATATTTAGCAGAGGGTAATCGAGGTGACCTCCAGATTCATCCCCTAAAATTTTATTAAAATCCACGGGGACTCAGCTGTGGGGTCCCCTTGTCAGTTTATACACAATACGGAGGATTTGTTGCGTAATAACTCTAAACATTTCTGGAATTTTCTGAATAGCAAGCGTCAAACTAATAGGATACCAAATGTTGTGCACCCCAACGACACCAGCGCGTGTTCTGCTGGATCTATAGCCAATCTCTTTGCCACATATTTCGGCTCTGTTTTCTCTTCTCATGACGAGGAATCGCCATGTCTCACGGCTGGTAACCATTTTTGTGTTCCGGACTTGTCCATTGATATAAGCGAAATTTTCACTAAACTCGGTAAACCGAATGTCAACATTGGCCCGGGGATAGATGGTATACCCGCTCTATTCTTTAAATCGTGCGGTTTTATAATATCTCGCCCACTGTGGCTCCTTAACTACCGGTAAATTTCCAACTGTATGGAAAACCAGCTCGATAACTCCTGCTTTCAAGTCCGGCGATTCCTCTGGTGTCAAGAACTACCGGCCGATTTGCGTCATGGATGTGATTCCGAAAGTCTTTGAGAGCATAATTGTAGACAAGTTGGGACCGTTACTACAGAACATTATTTGTGACGAACAGCATGGTTTCATACCGGGTCGCTCAACGGTATCTAACTTATCCGTCTACTGTAATTTTGTATCTTCTGCACTGGAGTCCAATCATCAAGTGGATACAATATACACGGACTTCAGGAAAGCTTTTGATACTATTGATCACAGTATCTTAATATCCAAATATCAACATCAATATCGGTGATATTTTTAACAAAATCAATAATTTACTAGTATCCAAGGGTCCAGGCATTGATGGAATCCCGCCAATTCTTCTTAAATCATGTTCCTTCACTCTTTCAAGGGCATTATGGATTATTTTCAATTCCTCTTTGGCTAGTGGGATATTTCCATCTGCCTGGAAGACTACCTTAATTTCACCCGTCTTTAAATCTGGTGACTCTGCTAACGTGAGGAATTATAGGCCGATATGTATCATAGATACCATACCTAAATTATTTGAGAGCTTAGTAGTTGACAGTATCAAGCCCTTTATTACGAGTATTGTTTGCAGTGAGCAGCACGGTTTTATGCCTATGCAGTCTACCGCAACGAATCTATCTATCTTTTGCAACTATATCACAACTAATCTTGACCGTTGCAACCAGGTAGATACTATATACACTGATTTTAAGAAGGCATTTGACACTGTTGATCACAATATTCTATCATCCAAACTGTCGTCGATGGGATTTTGTGACCCCTTACTCTCTTGGCTCTCGAGCTACTTGGTTGATCGGAGACAGATTGTTCGTGTAGCTGGATCGCAGTCGGATCCGTTTGATGTCACTTCCGGGGTTCCACAAGGATCGCATCTAGGTCCTTTTCTGTTCATCTTATTCATTAATGACTTAGCTAAAGTGATTCGCCATAGCAAAATTTTGCTATTTGCGGACGATCTAAAGATTTACAAACAGATTTTTTGCCCTGTAGATCGTATTTTATTGCAACGTGACCTATGGAACTTAGAGCATTGGTGTGAGTTGAATGGCCTGGTACTGAACTACGCAAAATGTTATTTTATGTATTTTTCGCGGAGTGCACCCTCGGTTGATGTCGAATACAGGCTCGGTAATGTTGTTCTCTCACAAGTTTCTGAGATCCGTGACCTGGGAGTCCACTACACTTCGCGTTTAAATTTTTCTCCGCACTACCAACGAATTGTTAGGGATGCGTATAAAAATCTAGGGTTTATTAAACGATGCACTACTGACTTTACTAATCCCCGAACTTTTAAATTATTGTACTGCGCCCTAGTCAGACCTCACTTAGAATATGCATCCGCTATCTGGTCGCCTTATCAATTAAAATACAAACAACTCATTGAGAGGGTGCAGCATAGTTTCCTTAAGGCGGCCACACACGGTCCAGCCGGCCTGTCAGGTCTGCCTGCGCAGGCAGGCCTGTGCAAGTCGGCCTGACGCCCGTACTGCCTCCACACGCTCCGTCCGGCCTGACAGGCTGGCCGGATGGTGCATCCACACGCTCCGGTGGGCCTGACGGTATTTTAAATTTTTAAAATTTTGTTTCCTGCGCTTCATCTTGATAAAACAGTATCATAATGGCTGGAAAAAAAATTGTGTCCTTAAATCAAAAACTAGAAACTTGAAGCGTTAAAATGCTTTTTTAAAATATTTTTTGCGACAATTTTTCGCGGAGATACAGCCATTTTAAAATGACCAAATTTTTCGGCAAATTATAGTGTTCCTTTAATTTAGTCCACCAGTGTATTTCCATTTTCAGTTTACTTTATAATTATTCACATTATTAACAACCATTATTCGCATTCCAGTAGATACGTGTTTCTTAAAATATTGGAAACATTTTCATTGGCCGAAACGTCCAAGCTTCAACCTACTCGACACATTCTGCCTGCTCGATTTTTTCGGACCGCTCGGAAAAATTCGAGCTACTCGGTTGTTTCGGACCAATCGGTTTTTACGGATACTTGGCTCGGCTCGGCTCGGCTCGCTTTTCCGGGCACTGGAACAGCTATATAGGAGTGTGATGATCGTCCCGAGGCTCGAGTTCCCGGCCCTCGGGACGGGTCGGAAACTTTCAGGCGGGGTCCGGATACTTTCGTATTGCTCGAGATCCCGACAGTTTCGGGATCCCGAGACTCGTTTCGGGCTACAAGCATGACTGCCATGAGCGGGCAATTTGATTTCAGGTCGGCTCGGAAAAACTCGGAGGCGATCGGCTCGAAAGCCAGCTACTACGAGAGAACTGAGACGGAAAGAATTATGTATATCAATTTATATCAATACCAGAGTGATAAGTTTTTACTATTCTGTCTCCTGTTGAATCATAATTTGTATCTTATTATTTATTTCCATATATATGTATTTTCATTGCTACCTAATACTGAATATGTCCATATACGTACTTAAATAAATACCATGTTCAGAACTTGGAAGGAAGACTATTATTATATCGACAATATTTTAAAATCATAATAAAATATACTTCAATAGGGTATTATCTTTTTCGGGACAGGTTCAGATTTAAAATAGAATCTTTATCTATTTCAAGTAAAATATATTTTAATAGGGTATTATCTTTTTCGGGATAGGTTCGGATTTAAAATAGAAAACGTACGGACAACTATAAGCCTACAGAAAGGAATATTTCCTGGATGATTCATAGTAACAACAATATACAGGAAGGCGAATATTTTATTATTTCAAATTAACGTGTAAAAACATAATTTTACTATGTTCTCGGGTAATAATTTTGATCTATTACTGGTAACGATATCGTCCGATCGCGTCCGAGTTTTGCCGAGCCGACCTGGAATCAAATTACCCGCTCATGGCGGCTATGCTTGTAGCCCGAATCGAGTTTCGGGATCCCGAAACTGTCGGGATCTCGAGCAATACGAAAGTATCGGGACCCCACCCGAAAGTTTCCGGCCCGTCCCGAGCCCGAAAAGTCGGGTTCCCGCGCACCCCTGGGAACAGCCCTACAGTGTTCACAGTTTTGTCAGCCGAACATGACATCGACGGACGACGTTTTAGCCGTAGTAGGCTTATTATTAGCTACAAAAAATGTTGCAAACACATACGGAATCCATCGGTATCACTTCCATATCGATACCATAAAGAATAAATAATTATTCTTTTCTGAAACAGGTATGAATTCTCGGGTGAACGTAGCGAATTGAGATCGACCCCCGCAGTCAGGAGTGAAAATGTGAAATATTCATTTCAGCGTAGTAAGAAATTCTTCATTCATTATCGTATCGATATGAAAGTGGCACCAATGGATTCCTTATGTTTTTCTGATGAAAATCATACAAAATTTCATGTAAATCGGACTACTTTTACATAAGGAATACAAATTGCTTGTGTAAAAGTAGTTCGATTTGCATGAAATTTGTTATGATTTTAATCAGGAGAACGCCAGGAATCTACTGATACCACTTTCATATCGATACGATAAAAAATGATGAATTTCTTACTACGCTACAATGGAGAATAGGGAGTCTCAAGTGGCGTTCGGTTCAGATCTGGCCGCGGCGTCAGGCCGACCGAATCGTTTTTCAATTTTGCTCCAGTCGGCCTGCACAGTCATTATTGCGCAGGAAAAATAAACTTTCTCCTACCGAAATCTACTGAATGTATACTACAGGGTGATTCTCCAGCGACGCCTGTCAAAGAGATGCCGCCCTGGTACCCCGAGGCGAGAACAGGATCCTCCATTGCTTCACCGAATTTGATGGCTTTCAATCTTCGAAAGTGTTGGAATACCATTAAAAAGTCAGAAATGTCCAGGATTCCTTATGTTTCGCCTATCGATTCCTTATGTTTCGCCGATGAAACCAAAACCAATAACGACATAATTCGGACCATAATGAAGGAAATTCTATGAAAAATCCAATTATATAATTTCAAGCTGAATTTGTTAAAAATAGTCCGATTTACATAAAATTTTGCATGATTTTCATCGGAAAAACATAAGGAATCCATCGGTATCACTTCCATATCGATACAATAAAGAATAAGGAATTTCTTAATACGCTGAAATGAATAATCCGTTGAATAAATAAATAATAAATGAATACTAATGTTTAACTAAACTGTAGATTTCGTCACAATTTCTAAAATAGTACTATTTGGTTTTTCCTTATAATCGGAAACTAAAACTTTTCCCAACAAGTGATTTAAATCGCTTAAAGAGCATTAAATAAACTACTAAATATACACTTTCAAATTTTTTTATAACAATTAAGTTGAAAAAATTGAAAAAACAACATTAAATGGACGTACAATATATTCAATTATAAATCATTAGAAAGGAATAATTTTTTTATTTTATGTTTTTTGGCGCCATTCCGATATCTTTTATAGTTTAAAAATTATACAACAATGAATGTCACTAACTATCCTTATCCCGACCACTGTGCGGCATCAGGCCGGCCTGCACAGGTCGGCCTGCGCAGGCCGGCCGGACGGCGTAGTGCATCCACACGGTCCAGCCGACTTGCACAGGCCTGCCTGCGCAGGCAGACCTGACAGGCCGGCTGGACCGTGTGTGGCCGCCTTTAGGTTTGCTGCATATAGGCTAGGTCAAAGCATGGCAGTTACTGACCACGACTATATCCCAATCCTTAATCGGTTGAACCTGCGATCCCTTGAATATAGGAGAGCTGAGGCCGACTTGCTTTTCCTTTTTAAGATTATTAACAGCCTTATTAATTGCCCTCAACTCCTTGAGTTGATTAACTTCTATGCTCCTGTGAGATCGTTTAGATTCACACGTACTTTTCTTCCCCAGCAGTATACTTCCTCTTTGATCTACTCTGACCCAGTAAACCGCATATGTAGTGTAGCTAATACATATTGCGATAGCATAGACTTTTTCGATAATAATATAAGCAGCTTTATAAACTCCGTTCATAGTAACTTGAATAACCTATGATTTGTCCGTCTTAACTGTAATACCTATTATGTACACTAATGGGGACCTATCCCCGTTTATCAATAAATAATAATAATAATAATAAACTATCCGCTATTGGTTTCCATGGTAACTGCCTTTTATGGTTTCAAGATTACCTATCTAATAGAACACAGATTGTAAAAGTCGCGAATTCGTACTCGTCGCCAATTAATGTAACGTCAGGAATCCCTCAAGGCTCACATCTTGGCCCTCTCTTATTCATTTTGTTCATCAATGATCTCGCAGACATTTTTTCAAACTGTCACTTTTTGTTGTACGCGGACGATTTAAAATTATTCAAAAGTATATCTACCATAGCCGACTGTAATCTTTTGCAATCTGATCTGTTCAAATTTGAGCTCTGGTGCGAACGAAACAATATGTCCTTAAACGCGGGTAAATGTTACGTCATGCGATCTTCTAGGAAAAGATGTCCGATATCCTTCGAGTACAGTCTGAATAATTCAGCGCTTACTCATGTCTCTGAAATTTCTGATTTGGAAGTCCGCTTTACCTCATTACCCAACTTCTCCAATCACTATCGTAATGTCGCTAAGGATGCCGCGAGGATGTTAG
Organism: Andrena praecox; assembly: GCA_963932275.1. Lineage (NCBI taxonomy): Eukaryota > Metazoa > Arthropoda > Insecta > Hymenoptera > Andrenidae > Andrena > Andrena praecox. The sequence continues at coordinate 45,247,710 of OZ010729.1, read as the reverse complement.
GTTTCGTTATGCGTAACACAGCCGATTTCAGGAATCTGTGTTCCCTCAAACTCTTGTATTTCTCCCTGGTTAGATCGCGACTTGAATATGCCTCTACTATCTGGTCACCCCAGCATTCCAAATATATTTATCTCCTGGAGAAGATACAACATAGATTCCTGAGATATGCTGCATATAAAACTGGTCAACGTATGGCGAGGCGCGATCATAACTATGTACCACTCATGCAATCTTTTAATATTCCTACTTTACAGATACGCAGAATTGGATCTGATTTACTTTTTATTCACAAGATCGTCAATGGTCTAGTAAACTGTCCACAGATATTGTGTTCCATCAATTTTCATATTCCGCCTAGGCAGTTCAGGGATGCCAGACTATTTTACACGACTTCTTATAAGTCGAATTTTGGCTACTCTGATCCAATAAATCGTATTTGTGAAGTAGCTAATAAGTATACTGGCTCTTCTGAACTTTTCACCATACCTCATTCTACACTCAAACGTCATCTGAATATTCTAAATATTGTACTGTGATATCCTTCGTCTTTTCTCTATTTTTAGCTCTTACACTTTACTGTTTGCGATTGATTTCGACTACTGGTGCTTCTCACTCAAATTATTTTATAACATGCACCCTCTCACTCCTGTACACTAAAGGGATCTCTCTCCCGTTTACAAACAATAAATAAATAAATAAATAAATAAGTAAGTAAGTAAGTAAGTAAGTAAGTAAGTAAGTAAGTAAGTAAGTAAGTAAGTAAGTAAGTAAGTAAGTAAGTAAGTAAGTAAGTAAGTAAGTAAGTAAGTAAGTAAGTAAGTAAGTAAGTAAGTAAGTAAGTAAGTAAGTAAGTAAGTAAGTAAGTAAGTAAATAAATAAATAAATAAATAAATAAATAAATAAATAAATAAATAAATAAATATACTGGGTAATGGTTCGTAATTATTTTCAATAGTTAGTGAATATTTTCATTTGAATTTTACATTTTAATTACTCACATTATTATTGCGGCCTTGCCTTTACTCGTATCTTACTTTCTCCTTATGTACTATATTTTCTGTTTAACGAGTAATAAAGTCGAAATAATAATAATAATAATTACGAATCATTATCTAGTATATAAACATATTCTGAAATATTTGAAACATTCAAGCTTCAAACTACTCGGCACACCGGACTGTTCGGTACTTTCGGCCCACTCGGTTCTTTCGGGCCGCTCGCTTTTTTCGAGTACTCGGCTCGGTTCGGTTCGGTTCGGTTCGGTTCGGTTCTTCGAGCCGAGTCAGGCTCGGCTCGCTTTTTCCGAGTAGGTACTCGTACAGCTCTAGCAGGCACCCGTTCGTCCACAACTAACAAACTCAAAGCATAATACACATTTACCTGTAAAGTGTTATTACATATTTCTTTACGTTAAATATCTCGTAAACTATTGATTGCCCACACAAGGTACCGATCATGGTTCGATGTTTTTCTGTGTTTTATCTAATTACGAAGTTTCGTAAAAATCGGGTAGCTCACACTTCGGGTAGCTCCGCCGTTAGAATAGGTATCTGAATTTTAAAAGCATATCTTCATCAGCTAGCATGTGTACCTTCATTCTAGGCGTTTGCTATTTTCTACCCGGATTTTCTTAGGTGCATCGAGTTTTCAATCAATTTGCAGAATGTGGATAAGCGTGATTTATTAATAAACTGTTGCTCAAGGTACAGTTCTGGGACGATTAGATGGTAATTGGTGAATTGTAAAATGTTTCTATGAGAGAAGTCAGTCAGAATTGAATGGAAAGAGTTTGGAGAAACTTGTCTGACGGTGAAGGTACGGACCGGGTTGGCTGGTTGATACGTGTTGGCGTACACTAAATTCTCAAAATGGTACACAACTGAATTATGCCTATGTGGAAAATAACCCAACTACTGTTACAAGTAGGAAATAAAATTTTAAGGCCTCGCGCTTCGTTTTCGAGAAAATTGACTTTGGATTTAAGCTGTACACGCGTACACCTAAGTACATATGTAGGTACATTTTTAGGCGCCTGAGGGGAACGCGTCGCGCTTTGCGCCGAACACCCTGTACAACAGAAACACTAACATTTCGGCCCAGTGGTTATCAATTAACTTAGGCATAAAATAAATTCAGTCAATAACTAATATCTTCATTTTCAAGATTTGTGAAATCATTATAGACTTCAACTCTTCTAAAAAAAACTTTCTAAATGTTCTAGAGTCTAGACTCAAGATCCTCCGATATCAAATAATATTCAAAGAGATTCGAATTTTCAAATAATTTAATTATTTAAAAATCCTCAAGCCAAAGATTCGAACGCCCATCCGAGGAAGTCGGACATCCAAAAAGTACAGTAGGAAGCCTCTCAGTAACCTTTCATGATCAGCTGATTTTGTTCTAACTATAATTACGTATATCCCCCTGCACAATAACTTAATACACTCTGAACTTTTCATTAATTGCTACCAAGAAAAAAGGAATGTACTCACCAATGCACGTAGAATTCTGCATCTCAAAGCCCTCCTTGCACCTGCACTCAAAGGATCCAGCGGTATTCAGGCAGAGGTGATCGCAGGCATGTTGACCAACACACTCATCAATATCCTCGCACTTTGAACGATCGGTTTCATCATAACGAAAGCCTTCTTTGCAAGCACAGACAGCCCGATCGTTTTCAACGCTGCAGATCTGCTCGCAGCCACCATTGTTGCTCGCGCAAGGATCAACAAGGTGGCAGGACTTACTCCTCAACTCGTATTCCGCGGGACAGTCGCACCGATAAGAGCCGTGCTCGTTGATACACGCGTGAGAGCAGCCACCGTTATTGTTCTCGCACTCGTTCACATCCGAACAAAGCTTCTGATCGTCGCTCAAACGATAACCCGCCGGGCACTCGCAACGATAACTACCCTGGACGTTGACACAGACGTCAGAGCAGCCGCCGTTCTCCATATCGCACTCGTTCACGTCAAGGCAGGTCTTAGAGTCGCTCTCCAGGTGGAATCCACTCGAACAGCGGCAGACGAAACTACCTTCTAAATTGACGCAGATATCCTCACAGCCACCATTCCCCGTTGAACACTCGTCTATGTCACTGCACGCCCTCCCAGCCTCGTCTAAACGCAGCCCCACGGGGCAGCTGCACCTGACGCCTCCGACGACATTGAAACAGGCGTGCGAGCAGCCGCCATTATTCAGCTTGCACTCGTCGACGTCCGCACAGCTGCGAGAGTCGTTCGCCAAGATGTGACCATCGGGGCAAGTGCACCTCCATGAGCCCGGAGTGTTGATGCAGTCATGCGAGCATTCGGACACGCCTGTCTTGCACTCGTTCACGTCGATGCAGGTCCTCTCGTCCTGCGAGAGCTCGTACCCCGACGGGCAGGAGCAGAAGTGGCCACCGATAGTGTTCGTGCACAGGTGAGAGCAGCCGCCGTTTCTCTCGAGGCATTCGTCGATGTCCAGGCAGGTGGACTTGTCGGAGTGTAGATAGTGTCCTTTGTAACAGGTGCACATGTAACTCCCCAGGAGGTTCTGGCAATCGTGGCTGCAGTTGTGTTCACTGTTCAAACATTCATTCACATCGATGCAGTTCTTCATGTCTCCAGGTAGCAGAATGTAGCCCGGAGGACACTCGCAGTAATGTCCCCCTTTGGTGTTGACGCAGATGTGCGAGCAGCCTAGGTCCACGTCGTTCTCGAGTTCCTCGCATTCATTGATGTCTTCGCAGGTCCGCTGATCCTGTTTCAGTCTGTACCCTAGCGGGCAAGAGCAGTGAGTCTTCTCGGTGCCTTCCTCGTGGTGGCAGTGATGAGAGCAGTTCCCGTTATTCTGTTTGCAACCGTCGATCAACCTGCAAGTCTTGTTGTCGCTCTCGAGGATGTAACCCGACGGGCAGGAGCAACGAAACGATCCGACTAGATTCAAACAGGTGTGAGAACAGCCTGCCTTACCATCCTCGCATTCGTCCAGATCGTCGCAGAACGCAAGTTCCACGGAGTTCACCTTGAAACCCTCGTTGCAGCCGCACTCGAAACCACCTGGGGTGTTCACACATTTGTGCGTACAATTGTCCTTGAGCTCCAAACATTCATTAACGTCGACGCACGTAGCGTTGTCCTGCACTGACAATCGGAATCCCGATGGACACTCGCAGCTTATGGACCCCTCGTTAAAGGCGCAGATATCCGAGCAGCCGCCATTATTGAGGAGACACTTGTTCTCGTAGATACAAAGAAGCTTATCATCCGCCAGGATCATCTCGAACGGACAAGAACAGGAAACTTCGCCATCTTCGTAACGACAATCGTGGGAACAGCCGCCATTGTCCAGCAAGCACTTGTCACGTGCCACACAAACAGTGCCATTTTCAGAGAGGATCATTTCAGTTGGGCAGGAACAAAACACTTTCCCGTCGTCCTGGTTGCAGAAATGGGAGCAGCCACCGTTCTCCACGTAACACTTGTTTTCTTCGACGCACGTGGCGTTATCCTCCTCGGTGATCATCCCTGGCGGGCAGAAGCAGGATACCGTGCCATTCTCATAGTGGCATAGATGGGAACAGCCGCCGTTGTCGATCAAACATTCGTCGATCTCCACGCAAGTTTTCCCGTCGTCCTCCAGCAGCTTGTAATTATCGGGACAGGCGCACTCGACGCCGCCCTCGGTGTTTGCGCACAGATGCGAGCAACCACCGTTCTCCTCGATGCACTCGTTTATGTCCTCGCAAATCCGTCGATCATCGCCCAGCCGATAGCCGCTCGGGCACTGACACTCGAAGCTACCCTCTGTGTTGACACAGGAATGAGAGCAGCTGTTGTTTACCTCGTTGCCCTCCTCTTCGCACTCGTCTCTGTCGTGGCAAGTTTCGTTGTCTTTGGACAAAACGTACCCTGCCGGGCAAAGGCACCGGAAACCGTCCTGCCCGCTGACGCATTCGTGCGAGCAGCCGCGTTGAACGGCGCAAAAATCGATTTCCCCGCACGTATGACCGTCGGAACTTAATTCCATGCCGTCAGGACACTCGCATCTGTAGCCTTCAGATGTGTTCACGCACTTGTGGCTGCAGTTCTGTGATCTCGCGCACGTGTCGTTATCATCGCAGATCTTGGTATCCTCTCCAACAACTGGATACCCGGGGCAAGAACAGTTGTAACCAGCATCCAAGTTGTCACACTGACGGGGGCATCCGTGGAGGCGCTTGACGCAGTCGTCGATAACCTGGCACGTGCTCTTGTCTTCGGCTAACTCGTACCCCTCTGAACACTCACACGAGAAGCTGCCTTTGGTGTTCACGCAACTTCCAGAGCATTCACCGTTGTTCAGCGTGCACTCGTCGATGTCCTCGCAGGACCTGTGATCTTCCATTAACCGAAAGCCCGAAGGGCATTCACAGAGATAAGAGCCGTCGGTGTTTACGCAAGCGTGGGTACATGAATGAAGTTCCTCGACACACTCATCCACGTCTTTGCAGGTCCTCTCGTCATCCTCCAGCTGGAATCCTTCGGGACAACCGCACCGTGTCTCGTCTTCATTCTGCTCGTACACGTGGGAACAATTATGATCGTCAGCTATTTGGCAGCTCCTTGAATCCTCGCCGAGCTTCCATCCTGCGGGACAAGTGCAATTGTACGCCCCCACAATGTTCACGCACTCGTGAGAGCAATTGTGCCTGCGCTGACGATCCTGGCATTCGTCGATGTCCATACACGTGCGTTCCTCCTTGGAGAATATGTGTCCCGCGGTACACAAACAGTCGTAACTCCCTTCGAGGTTTATACAGCCGTGAGCACAGTCGTGGCTCTCTTCCGCGCATTCGTCGACGTCGATGCAACTTCCGTTGTCCTCCGCGAGCGTGAATCCCACTGGACAGCCGCAGGTATAAGACCCTTCGTCGTTGATGCAAGAGAAGCTGCAGTTGCTCGAATGTTCTTGACACTCGTCGACGTCCTCGCAGGTCGAACCGTCCTTTCCAATTCTGTACCCCGGAGGACACTGACACTTGTACTCCGGGCCTTCGACTACGCAGAAATGAGAGCAAGACGCGTTCACGCAGAGATCACCGATGGCACACGTGACACTGTCGTCGGTTAAGGTCCAACCTGCTGGGCAGGAGCAACGATAGGATCCGTTTTCGTTGTGGCAAAAGTGTGAGCACTCGTGGTCTCCTAGTTGGCACTCGTCGATATCCTGGCACTGGCCTTTGTCATCCTGCCGAAGTCCTTCCGGGCACAAGGCATCCTCGCATGTCAGTCCGTCTTGCAGGAGCTTCACACCCTCTGGGCAGACGCACTTGTAACTTCCCGGGGTATTCACACAATCGTGGGAGCAGTCGTGCTCGTCTTCAACACACTCGTCGAAGTCCTTGCATGTTCTCCCATCGCCCTGCAGCACGTAGCCCTCGGAGCAGCTGCATTTATACGTGTCGCGATTTTTCTCGCAAACATGGGAACAATTAGCGAATCTGCACACGTCGATCGCAACGCACTGCCTCTTATCATCTGCCAAGAACATTTCACCGGAACACGTGCATTCGTAGGATCCTTGCACGTTCATGCATTCATGGGAGCATTGGTGTGTTCCTTCCAGACACTCGTTTACATCCTGGCAGGTCTTAGAATCGTTTCCCACCACAAATCCCACGGGACAGGTGCACTTGTACCCTCTCTCTTCATTCACACAGTCGTGAGAGCATCCGTGGTCATTTGTCAGACACTCGTTAACATCCTTGCACATGTAGCCGTCTGAAAGGTCGTATCCTTCATGGCACGAACAATTGTAGCCTCCCGGGCTGTTCGAACAGACGTGGGAGCAGTTATGCTCACCACTCGAACATTCGTCCACGTCGGAGCAAGTCTTCTTGTCGTCGTTCAAGACAAATCCGGGTCGACACGCGCAGATATAACTTCCATGAATGTTCGCGCACACATGCTCGCAATCGTGAACACTTTTCACACACTCGTCGATGTCCGTGCAATTGAACTTGTCGCCTTCTAATGTTTCGAGGCCAGCTGGACAGGTGCACTCGAAGCTGCCTTCTAAATTGACGCAGAGATGAGAGCACAGGCCCAGAGCGCACTCGTCGACATCTGAACAGTTGGCACCGTCCTCCAGGAGTTTGTGTCCCCGAGGACAGACGCAGATCGGCCCTTGGTTTGATTCCTGACACTCGTGGGAGCAGGGTGTTAACAGTGTCTCGCATGTTCTCGCTTGAAAGCAGGTGACGTTGCCCGCGCTCAGACTGAATCCCGCGGGGCAGGTGCAGTTGTAGGAGCCTTCGGTGTTGTTGCAGCCGTGCGAGCAAGGAGACGGCATTCTCTTGCACTCGTCAACGTCGTTGCAGGACACGCCGTCTTCGCGGAGCTCGTACCCGGAATGACAGGCGCAGTAATAACCGCCAAGCTCGTTAATGCAGTCGTGCTGGCAGCCATGAGCCTCGCCTCCGTCTGCTTCGAGGCACTCGTTGATGTCTGTGAATAAACGCGATGATCGATATCGAGAATGGCGAATTCGGTTACGGCATTTCTACGGAGCAGCTCCTGCTCTGAATATCACAATTATTCGAATCTGCGCATTTATGCTACTGTTTAACCGCTTCACTATCTAGGCGTTACGATTGTGAGACGCCCACACATCCCGCTCCAAAATATATGTATAGGCAGAGTTGAGCATTGGTCGAATGAATCTTAATTCGAATGCCCCGAATAAAATGAAGTTATTCGAGAATAACGAATAAATTTGTAGTCAACTAAATTTTTATTCGACTAAATTTTTATTCGACTAAATTTTTAGTCGACTAAATTTTTATTCGACTAAATTTTTATTCTACTAAATTTTTATTCGACTAAATTTTTATTCGACTAAATTTTTAATCGTTATTCGTTATTCGTTATTCGTTATTCAAAGGACCTCCGTGGCAACTAAGCGACACGAATAAGCGTGGGTCGAAACCCAAGCTGCTCCGGCCTCCGCGCGGGCCGAGGGGAGTATCGTAACTCGGGACTCGAGCCGAAGCGGCTTATTCGTGATACTTAGTCGCCACGGAGGTCCTTCGAATAACGAATAACGACTATAAATTTAGTCGCCTGAAAATTGTATTCCTTATTCACGAATAACTTCATTTTATTCGAAATTTTTACTCGAAGATTAGTCGAATAAAAGTTTAGTCGAATAATGCCCAACTCTGTACGCAGGGTTAGGCAGAAACTATCACCACCTTCAATATCTTCAAAACTTGGAGAGCTATACAAAAATTTGTATAACAAAAGTTGCATAGCCTGAACGTTTTTATGCCGCAGATCGTTGTATTTGTCTCAAAAACCGCTGTCAAAAATAATAATTAAAATATAGTATTCCACTTAATTAAAAAATCCAAAGTTAACCTTCTGATCTCCAAAGCACTTGTACAAAAAAAAAGTTGTCATCGTATGACGAATGCGTTTGGGCTGTGCAACTTTTGTTATATTTTTTGCCCCGCACTCATAGTTTCGAAGATAGTGAAAACTCTACGATGCCAACCATGTATGGCTGACGTAGCAGTCAAAGAGTTAAATAGCCTTTGTTAAGTGTTACACACATATTTCAAGAAGAATATTATAGTAGTATTGCAGAGAAATTGTTAAACATGGAGAACATACAATTCATTTCCTGATTCGAATTTGATTCATGCAATAATATTGAATAAAGATTTAATCAATGTTTACGAACCAATACATTCACCGTTTTTGTTTTTCTTGAAGCCCCCCTCGCACTTCCCGAATTCTGAAGTTTCTGTGACTCCTTCTTCGCCGTATTCGTAATCGTCATTTTCATCTTCGGCATCGTAGTCTTCATCCTGGAGGACTTTCGTCATTTTCTGTGGCTTACTAACGCATTTGTACGACCCAATGGTGTTTTCGCAAACGGTACCGTTCGCGCAAACCATCGACACGTTATCGCACTCGTTCACATCTGATAACATAATAATTCATAAAATGCACTTATACAAATATATTGTTTAATAAATTAAACTCTGTTCTTTCTCTAATACTATTAAGGCAATAGGTAAGAAATTTTAATCCTCAGTACATAAAGCTAATAATACCCATAATTTTATCATTAACCAGAGTTTATACAAAAACCGACTGCTGAAAAAACCGGTTTTCGAATTTTCACAAAAAATTTAATTAACATAAAAAAAATATTTGTACATATTTTAAACTTTTTCAGTATTTTTAGTATTTATGGAATTACAAAAATATAGCAAAATAAAATATACTCTATCTATACAAAATCAAATAAATAAAAAAAATTAAAATAACTAAAATCCGTACAATTTTTGAGTTCATTTAATATTTATGGATCTACAAAAATATAACACAATAAAATACACTGAATACAAAACCTAAAGTAACTAAAATCCGTACAAAATATAAATGATAAATCTTTATTTCATTTAGTATTTTTCTTCCGCAAATATGAACTCATGAACATCAGCTTTATAGTAAACAGTTACCTACTACACTATGCTTGTGTCCGAGGCGATTTCAAGTCAAAATGTTAACGTTTTTAATTAAATAATTAATTCATTTTTACATACTAATTCTAGTATATAAAACCTATTCTAGTTTATAAAAAAAATGGGTTTAAACTTGAGTTTTAAAAACTGACAAACCCTATCATTAACAACGAAAATTTTACTTAATTTTTGTAATCTACTTTGTACTGCAATTTTATCAGCACTAATTCAATGAATGTGTATCAAAATTACAATTTTTTGAATGTGCAAGATTATGTGATAATACTGTTTACATGAAAATTCTTCGAGTCAAAAATAGATGTGCGATGAAAACGGTTGTTTTTGAGATGGTGATACAAAAAAATATCTGAAGATCACTTTGCTTGTTTAAATTGAGTTTTATATTTTTTATCTGTCCAGGCAAGTTCTACAATAGGGTAAAATAAAATTGTTCAAGATACCAAGCACGGAATAAAGTGACTTCGAAAGTACATTGAATTTATCAACTCGTCGGAACTTGAAATTGAACATCTATTCTGGAAACTAATGATACAAAATGTAGTTTCAAGGCTGCTTCATTATATGTTCGTGATCATGATGGATCGTTGCACCCCTTCTAAAATCGTTCGTAAGATAAAGACGCAAAATTTAAATTAAAAGAAAAAACGGAAGAAATTGACTCCAAAATGTTTTTCACGTATTTACCTGAAACATAGGTAGTTTTTCCAAAATGAAAATATTTCGTCTACATAGATTTTCCATCGATTCTGAATTTGAAATTCCCTTTTATGGTCGTCTTAAATAGAATAATACTTCGAAACTGTTTTATATTTTAATACCCGGTCTTAAGGTTTCATAAAAAGTTTCTAGATATATACAGAAGAATCACTTATTATTTATATCGCATAATCACATTGCATTGCTAACCATGTTGTATTCCTTAAATAGGAAGATCAGATACATCCGCTGCTACTATTTATTTACGTTTCAATCGTGAATCACGATTACTAGCAAACCAGTCCTAAACAATTTATATTTTATATCATTAGTGACTAGAACTAGAGCAATTTTTCCTTAAGGGTAAATAATATATGAACGTATTACAAAGTACTCCTCTTGATAAGCGGGTCTTCCGGTCGAGAGCCCAAAAAGATAGGCGATCTTTCGGAATTAATTAAAGGAAAACTACGATATATAATATAATGGGACTTTTTGCATTGTATTAAGGATGTCTTAAATTATAGAAATATATTTTTTGTTTTATAATTAATCATTGCAGACGGCACTGGGGAGTCGTTAAATTCAAAGCGTCAAAAAATTGATGCAAATCGCTGGGACCTGTATTTCCAAAAATTATTATCCGATTCAACTGAAACTTTTTTATTTTGAAGAATATACTACTGGCTAGGGGGGGGGGGGCCAGAAAAAATTACAAAAATTACATTTTTGAGAAAATAACGACACTTGAAGCGTGAAATCACTTTTTCTCTATATTTTTCGTCCTTTCAACGCATTTAAAAATCATAAATTTTCTATTTTTCGTAATTTTTCTGGTTCCCCCCCCTAGCCAGAAGTATATTCTTCAAAATAAAAAAAGTTTCAGTCGAATCGGATGATAACTTTTGGAAATACAGGTCCCCCCGATTTTGGGAACACTGTTTTTTGGGGAATTTTACGAATTTCAACAAATCCTTTTAAACACGTATTCCTAAAAGGTTGAACATTCGAAAAAGGAAATAAAAAAAATCGACTTTTAGACCGGAAGGTCCCCTTAACTGCTCACTAATACCAAAAAAAAGCAGCAAGAAAATGTAATGCACGTTTATTGGAAATGAATCAAGTTCGCTACGGTACATTACCTTGGCATGTCTTCCAATCGTTCGTCAAATAAAAGCCATCGGGACAAAGGCAGAAGGCGCTGCCAGGTGTGTTTAAACAAACATGAGAACATCCCCCGTTGTGTACAGCGCACTCATCGATATCCTCGCAGGTGTGATTATCCAAAGCCAATTTGTGACCGGGAATGTCGGAGCAGCTACACTCGTAGCCCCCTTCGAGATTGATACAAGTGCCTTGGCACGAGCCGTGCCCGTTATTCAGCAGGCACTCGTTAATGTCTGAACGAGAACAACGGACGCAACTTTGTGAACTGCTTTCAAGATTAATTGAAAAAAATAGGGGTGCCTCGACTTGACGATCGTTGTGTTTAAAATATAGCACTGAATTTTAGATACCCACATTACTGTTGTATAGAATGTGTCGATACATGTATCACATAGATATGTATACAGAAATGTAGAGTCCAATATTTGATCATACTTTAGGGAGTTATACCTAGTCAGGCGGCCGAAAAGAGGCGAATGTTTGGGAATTTTTTTTGAAAAAGCGGAAGCATATATTTTTACAGAACTTTTTGCACTTAAAAGAGCAACATTTAAACAAAATTTGGTAATTTTTTCACACAAAAATATTTACGTTTATAATAAAGTAACAAGCGACATCCAAGAAGCCTTTTTAAAAATTTTGGTTTTCGTGCAAAAATCAGGACTTCAACTTTAAATAGCCGCCATTTTGTTTTAAATTAATATTTCGGAAATTCCCTCCGTTAATCAGAGGATACATTAATATACTAACGAAATCGTTTTTGGTTTATTGATTTTAGATAATCTGGTTCCGAATGGCAGTGCTCACCACAAATCCAAATTTTTAAAAAGACTTCTTGGATGTCGGTTGATACATTATTATAAACATAAATATTTTTCTACCAAAAAATTACCAAATGTTCTTGAAATGTTGCTCTTTTATGTACAAAAAGTTCTGTAAAAATATATGCTTCCGCTTCTTCAAAAAAAATTCACAAACATTCGCCTCTTTTCGGCCGCCTGACTAGGTATAACCCCTTAACGACGATGAACAAAATATTAGGGAAAAGGGAAAGTAAAAATTTCGATGAACAGGAGATTTTATAATAAATAGTACTTATGTGTATTATTTTCAAACAGGAATTATTTTAAAATGGACGATAAAGTTATCAATAGACGATGACTATGAGGAATGGATTATAATGTGCACGAATTTAGTTAAAAGTGTAATTAATGAATAAAATTGTAAATCAAGTAAAGTTAGAGACCTTCAGCCAGACTGAAAAGAACAGAAGTAATAATACTGACATTCAATATTTAGTTTTCGAAGTTTTACTCGTTAAATGGAGTTCGTAGAATTTGTAACGATTAAAGAAAGAATGGAGCAACGAACTACAAACGCAGAATAATTGCAGATATGCATTTCGATAGATGTTTGATTGTTTGAGAACATGTCGAGTGTGCTTTCAATTATCCAAGTGCTTACTGATTCTACTCAATTTCAGTGAAACTATTCGGTAAAATCAATAAACCTATGTACATCCAATCGTACAGAATAGAGTACACTCTGTTTAAATCGAATCCTCGATAATTCCACCTAATTCTTCTATCGTCAAAATCGAAAACGCTTGAAAAGCATTTTCACCGGCTGAATCGTTGAAAACCACAATACCCACTTCCTTCAGCCAATGTTGAAACGTAGCCTCGTTTTAGTCGATTATTCAACTGAACATTGTTTCGTTATTTATCAAAACTGATCCACCCAAAATACAGACGTTATATTTTGACACGTATTTATAATCGAAATGAGAGTATTCAATTCCAGTGATTTTAATTTAATATTTATAAAATATTTATTCGCGATTTACGTATGCTCGACTTTTTCTCATTAAACTGCCTGGCTTCAAATTCTCGCGTGTTTAAATTCCCGTATTTTTTGTTGCTCCAACTTTAATTCATCGAAGCTCCGAGCAGCCCCCAACATTAATCAATTTAAACCTCTCTGAACGCACCGCAAATGTGACAGGATTCACGGACCACATCAAGCAATTCGACAACCAAAGGTGGTTTGTGATTCTTGCTTCGCTTGTAAACAAATCGCAAAAAGTCTCGTTGCGGGCCTCTCCTGCCTCAGTTAGCAGAAGCTCTCCTAAATTAATTAACTGCGGAAAAATTTGTCTTCCGTGAGACGATTTTGCGAGCGTTGCAAGAAAGGAAAACATCTTAAAATTAGATTACTCTGTCCAAGCGTTAAACGCAACTTCGTCTTGCGTAGAATCTCTTAGCTCCAAGGTGCAAGATTTTTTAAAAATTTATTACTGATTTTAAATTTGCGACGGTTGTTGTAAAAGCAGAGACTGAGTTTCACGCAAATAAACCCAAAATATTTCCAGATTTACGCCATTTAGAAATTTTCTAAACGGTCACACTTTTGACACCAGCATGCTTAAAACCTTCGAAAATATCATTCTTACTTTTAATCCACGCAACTACTTAGTGACAGTTATTTGCATTTTTTGTAGGATTCAAAACATCAGTTTCCTTTGCAATATTTAGACGAACGCAACTGTGCAAGGAGTAGTTTTTCCATTAGTATGGTTAATTTTACTGAAAAGTATAGTGCTTTAGCTTTAATTGAAACGAACAAAAAATTTAGGCAAAGTGACGTCTAGTTTTCTTTTAATCGTGCACGCCAGTTTGAGAAACGGTGTTTAGGGAAATAGGGTAGATGTACCAGTAAATGAACACGTACCAGTGAATGGACATTTTTTATTAAAATGAGTAAAATAGGTTATTAAAATAAGCAACTAATTAATTAAAGACTTCTTTGAATTTCTTGCTTCATATCCAAACAATTTTTCCAGCACGTGGACTCAATCGCGCTGCAAACATAATTTTATAAAAGTGTTCATTCATTAGCCTTAAGTGTTCATTTATTGGTGCGTTTACCCTACGCGTATTTCCCCAATACCGAGCGTAGTTCACTTGACCTGCTTTGCTTCTCAACGATATAACTTCGGAAATATTTCGAATTTCTTTATGAAATTTTAACTGAACATTCCCATACAGCACACTCTCGTTGCAGCAAAGTTGCAGGATGGTTGCAGTGCAAGATTGCAATGTTTCACGCAACATTGCAGTAAGGGTGCAGCAATACTGGCGCAACGTTGCATCAACATTGTGGAAACGTTGCCAGTACATTGCAGGAATGTTGCCGCAATACTGGCGCAACGTTGCATCAACATTGTGGAAACGTTGCCAAACGTTGCCGTAACGTTGCAGGATCGTTGCAGGATCGTTGCAGTGCAATATTGCAACCCAACATTGATGCAACTATGCAGCAATAATTCTATGTATTTCACGGCAACGTCGCAGCAACGTTACATCGACATTGCACTGCAACCATGCAACACTGCGAGGTTACTGCAACCATCCTGCAAAGTTGCCGCCACGAAGTGTGCTGTATGGGTTCTATCGAGGTACTATATAAACCTGCACAGTTTCCAAAAAATTCGAAAACCGAAAAAACCGAAATTCCCGTAAGTTCTATCGGTAATTGGAAGCGGTTCACTATGTATTGACGTGTTTTGTTGGAATGTTAAAAAACTGGCTCGTTTTTAACGGTAAAATTATGAACAATTGCGTTCGTACAAAGTGAAGATAAAAAAACAATTCCAGGGGTACAGAAATACAAACAAATGAAGGTGTGAAAGTGAGTTACATTTGGGAAAAAGAAATAAGTGAAAGAACGAAATGAATCTGAAAATAATATTAATACAAAATTGAATGTATTGCGCGTTAAAAATACGGACGAAGGGATATTTCGTTAAAAGCAGACAGATATAAAGTGTTTAATTAACAATGCTATGTTACGTTCAATTGAATTTTCGTGTGATGGGTTTCATTTCATATGTAATTACAATTTAATGACTGTTATAATATGTACATATTCATTTATCGATATATACTAATTGATTTTCCAACGAAATGGTTATTGAAAATAAACTAAATGCAGCTACATTTATCAAAATTTAAATAAAAAATTAATGAGTTCTGTAGTATTTAGTTTCTAACAATAAAACATTTATGCATCCCATTTTCATATATTATGCCAATGACGAATAATTACATGAACATAAAATGCGCGATACGATCGAGTACATATTAACGTAATTTTTCCGTGTTAACCCCCATATAATAAATATAAAACTCAAGTTTGTGACTCACCCTGACAAGATTTGCCGTCAGTAACCAATTGATAGCCAGTACGACATTCGCAATGGAAGGAACCAAGCTCGTTGTGGCAAGTTTCAGCGCAGCCAGCTGTACCCTCGGCACATTCGTCTACGTCTGGAAAACATTAAGGAGGGATCTGTTCTCGTGTTACGTTGCACAGAGTGACGTGATTCCCCAAACTAGACCACTGATACCCATACAGCACACTTCGTTGCACCTGTATTGTAGGAAGGTTGCTGCAATATTGCGTTGTTGCAGGTTGCATTGCAATATTGTCGTGCATTATTGGAGTGGCAATGATCCTGCAATATTGCAGCAATATTGCAAGAACGTTGCCGTGTAATGTTCCATTGGCAACGATGCTACAATATTCCTGCAATATTGCAAGAACGTTGCCGTGCAATGTTCCAGTGGCAACGATCCTACAATATTCCTGCCATATTGCAAGAACGTTGCCGTGCAATGTTCCAGTGGCAACGATCCTACAATATTGCAGCAATATTGCAAGAACGTTGCCGTGCAATGTTCAAGTGGCAACGATCCTACAATATTCCTGCAATATTGCAAGAACGTTGCCGTGCAATCTTTCAGTGGCAACGATCCTACAATATTGCAGCAATATTGCAAGAACGTTGCCGTGCAATGTTCCAGTGGCAACGATCCTACAATATTTCTGCAAAATTGCACCCACATTGCCGTGCAATATTGCAGAAATATTGGAGTGACAACGCTTCTGCAATGTATCGCGCGTATCGCCGTGCAATGTTTTAGTGGTATATGACTTATAAGTGAATCTTAATATATAAAGCAGAAAGCTTCTACATGTTTGGGATCACGAAATGTGGCTCAGTTTATTATGCCCGACTAATCCAGATGAATATGACAATTTTCACAAAAAATTTTAAAAACATTTTTTTTATAAAATCAGAATCTAAATTTCGGGAGAAGCCGAGTAGTAAAGCTAGTAAAATAATTAAAGCTATTTATACACATATATAGAGTGTAAAACTAAGAGAAAGAAACAAGACAGACGAATGTTTTTAAAATTATGAGGGATATAATATTTTTCATTGCGATTGTTTCGTAACAGATCGTTTGCTCAAGTCAAGTTTTTTTAGACGCAAGGTCACATATAGACCATTTTGATCTTTATAAACGGTAACACATGTTTACAAATCGCTACATTTATAACATACTTTTTGACAATTGAAATGACTGTGCACTATCGAACTTATAATGGAAGAGTAGTCAGAAAAAACAAGAAGTGATCAGTTTTTGTTGCGAACTGGAATCACTAAATTTTCGAAACAATAAATTTCTATTAATACTTCTTTTTAATAATAATAAAAAAAACGTATATCTTACTTTTCGGTCCTCTAAAACATATCCAAAATTCAAAGCAATCGCAGGCGGACACCTGGGAACCTCTTCTTGTTAGAGTCGCGAAAAAAGACGTAAATTCAGAACTAACCCAGACCGGAAAAAGACGTAAATTCAAGAATTTTTTTAGATAAAGTCTCATAGTGAAAATCATACTGTTCCCCACTAAAATGTATGTTTTTTTATTGAGAAGTAATAATGACTTAAAGATTTTGGGAGCTTTTTCGAGGCAATCATCGCATGAAATGTTTGAAAATTATTTATCTGACTCAAATTAAATGATTATCACTTTAGAACTAAATAGCCATTTAGCTAAAGTACAGATTACTGTTAACACTCTCGAGTGGAGATTAAATGACTCAAATTTTTTTTCTCGAAATTCTGAAGTCTGTTACCACCATGTGAAATACGAGGGAAGATAGTTCTGTACTTTATTGTTGCTCTGTATGAAGCTAGTCTAACAATAACAGGCCTATAATTAAATGTTTAATTTCGTACGTGCACAATTCGTCCACTAAATTTGATATTATTCTATCAGTTGTATAGCAAATATTTCACTTAACCAGTTAAGTATTAACGCGTTAGTTAAGTATAGAATTCCTTCTTGTGGAAACCATCACAGTTTGCACTGCCAAAATAAAATAAACGAATGCCAGAATATTAATTGGTGTTTTAAGTTTTATTTATAATGAACCATGTACGAATTTCTCGAAACATCACTGATCAGCTTCCTTATATTTGTTATTAGAAAAGCATTTATTCAATTTAAGATCTACCTAAAAATTTAAGAAGAAAATTTCAAGTGAATATTTGTTGTGTTGGTTCCTTTTAAGCTACTGAACATTTATGTAACTTCTAGTAGTCTTTTGTGTGGGTACGTATTATAAAGAATTTGCCGAAAGGAAACGAGATTTCACGATTTACGAGGCCCCTATTCAAAGGCTGTGCGCGTTTTCTTCGCACGTTGAATTACACGCTTCTCTAACTTTAGGTCCTCTCCTGTTTGGATTTCGACGCGGTCGGAGAAAAAAGGATGGGAAATCCGCGTAGAACGTAGATTTTTGGGGACAGAAAATTATAAGCCTCCTCTGTGCGAATTTACCTGCAATCCGAACAAGAATAAACCACGTTTATGACTATATAGATTCCACGAATTTACCAAATTCAACGTTATAGCAATAATTACTACTAATATTGCAAGTTGGAATCTATCCTGAGAAATGAAATTCTGTTAGAATATTCGATAACATTGTAATTTGTACATGTCAAATATCTTTAAATCATCTTTTGATAATAAAGAAAATAAAAATATGGAAAAAATATTTTTATCTTTTTGGCATATCTCGGCATAAGCCCCCCCTTGAATGTTTAAAAAATAGTCCTCGAAAATAAAAATTGCCATTTTTTCGCCTTCATAAATAAAAAGTGTTCTAGAACGATTTAAACTTTCCAAACTTGAAAAAAAATTTCCAGTTTTTCAGACTTTTTTCGACAACCGTTTGTCGCGCGAGAAAAAGTAATAGAATATAAAAGATGCTCCTTGTCTGAATCTACAACTTTTGTTCGACATATTTTTTTTTATTAATCAATAACTTGGAGGATATTATATAAAATCTACTTTATGAGCTGTTCAATAATTATTTAAATGTTCAAGGGCCCAGGGGTACCTTTTCCCGATATCCGATCGGGCTCAAACATTACACAGATTTTTTTTTTTATTATTTGGAAGTATTCTGGGGGTGCCGCGAAGAAAATTCGAAAGTCGAAAATAAGAGCCACCCTAATATATGTACATACGCGTGATCAAACGGTTGTCTCAGGATAGATAATAATAAATATGCCGCATAATCCAATATGGAGCCAGTCGTCCGTTCTGGATTGAAGTTTTATCATCACATAAAAATTTATTTTAGCATTTTGCTATGCAACCGAAAAAATAATTATGCTGCAGAAATATTAAAAAACAAGTGTAAACAGTTTAATAATGATGACCTTGTAAGTGTCACAATTAATGGGAATTCGACCGAGAGTATAAAAGTGGCTTATAAGGGTAGTTCGTTATGCTAGAAAAAAATAATACCAGAATCAGATTCTGCGGCTCAAAAAACCGCTAAAACCGTTCCATTTATGATGAATAGCGTATAAATACTTAACAGTGATATAATTTAGTTCGCCTTTCTACGGTATCCGGACCACTGTGCGACGGTGGATTATAATTTTCAGGCCAGTGTATGCACTTTATTCAAACTCGATGTTCTCGAAAGCAAAGTCCAATTCGAACAAAAATTATTCTATAATTTCCACTTATTTCTGCACAAGAATTTATTTCGCTCGCAGTAATGCGCGCTTCTCTTTCGAATTTTCAAATTTGATTTTCTCGGAAACGGCGGCTCGTACAAAAGACTTTATTCTACATTTCCGATTTATTTTTTTATAAGGAATTACCTTATCTTGACACACTCTATAACTACTTCTATTAATAGAGTTGAAAGAATTTCCTGATTTTCCATTGTATACAGGGTGAGTCACATATCTTCGTCCCGAATAAGTTCTAAAGTATGAAATTTCAAAGAGCAGTGAATTTTCTATAAGAAAGTATTAAGCTTTATTTGTCCAGATGTATGGAAGCCATATCATAAATAACATTTTTGCAAATATGCCATGATATAGTGAAACTTAATACTTTCTTATAGAAAATTCGGGACCCTTTTAAATTTTGGCACGAAATAGGTTATTTAAAAACCCCGTTTCGACATCAGATGTTCTCTTCAATATCATACAATTTCTGTATAAAACACTCTTTTGTAAAATACAAGTTATTCAGGGTGGGCAAGTTATGTGAATCACCCTATATAGTTCACTCCAGTATCTTTTTTTAAGTATTTTGAAAATGAAATTCTTAATGAAAATTCCAACAAAGAGCGAAACGGTAAATTTGCGATATTACGTTTGAATATGAGAATTCTTTATCCAGAAAGAATGTGTATATTTTAATTTGTCCAAGCATTCGTCAAACGAGTTTCCTGTAAAATGTCTTGGTGTGTCGGAAATTCAACATGTCGTGACTGAAACTCGATCGCCAAATAATACTTCGAATTGCACTGTTCGAAATGGAACATAAATTACCTATGCAGGAAGATCCCTTGGCGCGAAATCCGTCGAAACACGAGCACTTTACACCCGTCGGAGAGTCTTCACACACATGCTCGCATCCTCCCCGGTCCTGATTGCACCGTTTCACATTGTGTGCCACTTCTGAAACGGAAGTCAATAAATTTTTCGCTTTGTAGATTAATATCCAATCGATTCCCTGTGGCTGAGAGGCGGATTAAACGAGATATTCGTGTGTGCTGTTAATAGTTTTGTTACATCAGCACGGTCCATGCAACGTGAGTCACAGGTGGCCACCGCTGATAACGATAAAATAATTCTCATATTTCTTGATCCCGTAAAATTAGTAACAACGATTGCACATTCTATAAAGGTGAATGAATTTAATTTTAAATGTAAGAGTGATTGCGAAAGTAGACTTGGTGATACCTTTTTTCGTTTCGAGGTATTTCAACTTTTGCGTTTGCATTTGTTGAAAAGTACAAAAACGATGATAAACTGAATTTTTATTAATAATAGTTATTCGGTTGGTTGTTCCGTCGAATTATTCTATGAACCCTCCCGAATACAACGTTATAAGTTATTATTGCATTATGAACATTTAAATATGTTTAAGCAAAGATCAAAGAGAAAAGGACACACGAAGTGCACCAATTTTTGATGATACATTTCAATTTATTTCCAAAACTAAGGGTCTAGGAGTAAATCTGACCATTGCACGCGATGCAGCGGACATTTTTCCTTGGGGAAGCATCAACAGAAGGGGTAGGTCACGTTTTGTTTTCAATACAGAAACGAAATAGTTCGGCAAAACGTGCGCCGTCGACAGTGGTAGTCAACGACGTAGCGCGATCCACTGCCACTCACAAGGGAACACCGCGAACCCGGACTCACCGATTGGAACGCAACTTTGTGGGTTTTTAGAGTGACTCAAAACAAGAACAACGGTGTGTTTCATTTGGGCCCTATCGCCCTTTAAGGGGGAGAAAATTAACCTCAAAGTCAAATTGGCACTTTCACTTTTTCGCGTATAACCAGGGACGGATTTAAGAAAAAAGGCCCAGGTGGCAAACCTTCTGTGGGGCCCATTTTTTCGGGAAAATGAAGAGGTAGTTTACTAAACACGGAATCAGTGTAGTAGTAGATACAGACAAAAATATAATTTGTATAAAATCGTATTTTTTTAAGGATGGGGCCGCCCAAGGGCCTTCGGGACCGGGCCCATTTTGCGAAAAAATGAAGAGATAGTTTACTAAAAACGGGTTCAGTGTAGTAGTAGATACAGAAAAAAAATATAATTTGTATAAAATCATATTTTTTTTTAAGGATAGGGCCCAAGGCCCTTCTGGACGGGGGCCCATTTTTTGGGAAAATAAAGAGGTAGTTTAATAAAAATAGGCTAAGTATAATAGCACAGAAAAAAACATGGTGTTTGGATATCGTCATAATTTTTTGCAGGGCATGGGGCCCGAGGGGGGCCTTCTGGGCAGAGGCCCAGGCGGCAACTGTTCATCGGCCGCCCTGTTAAATCCGCCACTGCGTATAACTCTCAAAGTACAACAGACAGAAAAAAATGTTTCAAACAAAAGTTTAACGGTGCAATAAGCGCTACAAACTTCCGTTAACAAAATATTAAAAAAAGTTTTTTTTCATCAGGTATTTTTCTTTTTGAACTCTTTTCAAAATTTTGTTAACGCAAGTTTTCAGCGCTTATTGTACCATTAGAGTTTTGTTTGAAACATTTTTTTCTGTCTGTTGTACTTTGAGAGTTATATGCGAAAAAGTGGGAGTGCCAATTTGATTTTGAGGTTAGTTTTCACCCCCCTAAAGGGCGAAAATTGGCAGTTTTCTTCAAAATCGAATTTCTCAAAAACTGAGCGTGAAGGCGGCGAACGGTTTGCGGATTCGTTCACGACATTCAATGTAACTGTTACTTATATTGATCTAATTGCTCACTTCTTTAGTTCTGCTAGGGTTTCAGGAAAGAACAAAGAAAGTTAAAAATTAAAAGCAATTACGAGGAACTTCTTGTTCGAAGCTTGGAGTTAAAACCACGAAAGTACATCCATTGAAGTCTTTAAACAGTGAATAATAATTAATAAGTAATAGCGAGCGTACCAAAAAAAAATTCAATTAAGAAATTCATTACAAATATGAATTTCAGGTATTTTTATGAATATTCTGCTTCGGCAAAAGTTAAATGCTATTTCATTTCTAGCTACTTACCGCCCTGTTTTATGCAATGCGGAAACACGCCCAACCAAGTGCCACTGCTGCAGAAAAGTCGATCCGCCATCGAGTCATCGAAAACGTACCCCTCTGTGCACTCGTAAACTGCTACGAAATATCGATTGTACGGTGGGAGTACGTTTTTCCTCCTACAAAAATACGCGAGAAAATACATAAACGGTCGCGTAGCTGTGTTAGGAAGGACTCAAATAAAACAAATTGGAAATATCGTGATCTCAAATAGCAAACGGAACATGCACCACAGCCAATAATTATTCGAACGTCTTTAATTTAGAAAAAGAGTGAAAATTGTATTTCTAAAACAACACGCGTTTCTTATCATCAGAATTTATTTTATGCCGGCAAAAGTTCATATCTCAAGCTATAAGTGTTAATAAACCTATTAGTAATAGTTTAAGTGAGAATACAGAGGAAAAGTGTTGCGACCCGACAACGCTGTACGCTTCCTGGAAGCGCCCGAAAGGAATTCGCCTCTTTCGTGGCAACGGTGCGCGCTGGCGACCGACGAAGGACGACGCTGCACGAACCGAGCGTTGCGCGATCGGCTCGACACGCCGGCAGATCAGATTGTCCTTGCGACTCGTACATACGAGACAGACCATTATAATAAACTTCATTACAATAAACTATCATCTCGGCATGCTTGTCAAAAAGCTACTGCTTGATCCATTAATAAATACTGACGTTCAGGTCTAATTAAAGATTCTGACGAAATTTGATATTTAATATTTATAACATCTGTTTGATATTACGGCGTTGTCAAAGCAGGGTTGCCACTTCTCCGGTTTTGGCCCGGAGACTCCGGGTTTCGAAGCAAATCTCCGGGCTCCAGTTTTACTGGAAAAATCTCCGGGTTGTAGAAAAAAATGAGATAATAAGAAATTGTGGTATTATACAATGGTATCAATTTTGTATACAATAAAAGTTATTAATTAAAAAAACAGATACTTTCAAATTCTGAATTGTTTGGACTTAAAAGAATTGCACATCTGTTTTCCGGATATTCGAGCATAAAACTTTTTTTTGCTCTTTCCATCTCCGGGTTTATATTCGAATCTGCGGGTTGGAATGTGTGGCACTGCGGGATTTATATGGTGATAAGGTGGCAACCCTGTGTCAAGGGGATACATTAAGCGCAGGGAAACAAACCACGTTTGCCTTCATTACTTACTGTAAGTTAGTATACACAATACAGCTATTAAAGTAATTAATATAAACCACTTAATTAAGTAATGGATACGTTCCAAAATCTATGATAATAAATTTCAATGCGTATACTTCCATTGAGACATTTATGCAACAAATGAACATTATTAACAACTGTAGAACAACTTAGGAGAAATATGAAGAATTGCCATTATTCGAATAATTATGTGCGATTGTTGTAAGTTCCAAATTACAAAATCTTATGTATGTTTTTTTTCTTCCGTTTTATGGAATGGCTTGCAAGAGAATACGGACCTGGCATACTTGGCAGGATATGCGTTTTCAACCTGAGGAGCTTTCGCAAATCCTTTCTTCCGGGCTTTCATGAAGCAGCTCAGATCCAACCTCGACATTATTGTTTCATTTAAGGCAGCGACTACTGTCGCCGGCGGCGGCCCCGGCAGGGACTTCTCGGCGATTTGCTTCCGTTTCTTCTGCTTCGCTTTTCTACGCTTCTTCAGCTCGCCAATTCGCTTGCGCGCCTTCAGCCGCTCCCTTGCCACATTTTCCTCGAGCGGTGTCGTTGAGATTGGATCATCGCCGAGATAAAGATCGTTGCGAAAGTGACGGAATTTGTTGTCTGCACAGAAAGCGAATTGCAGAAGGAATGAGAAAGATTCATAGAGTAATTCCTCGAATAACCTACCATTTAATTTAAATAGCACGAATTTAGTATCTCCAAAAGTTATTATCCGATTCGGCTGAACCTTTTTTTATTTTGAAGAATATACTTCTGGCTAGGGGGAAGCCAGAAAAAAGTACAAAAAATTGAAAATTTGTAATTTTCAAAGGCGTTGGAAGGATGAAAAATATAGGGAAAAAGTGATTTCAAACTTCAAGTGTCGTTATTTTCTAAAAAAATGTCATTTTGGTAATTTTTCTGGTTCCCCTTAGCCAGAAGTATTTTCTTTAAAATAAAAAAAGTTTCAGTCGAATCGGATAATAACTTTCGGAGATACAGGTCCCACCGTTTTGGATCAATTTTTTGACGCCTTGACTTCAACGACTCCCCAGTGCCGTCTGCAATGATTAATTATAAAACAAAAAATAGATTTCTATAATTTAAGGCATCCTTAATACAATGCAAGAAGTCCCATTATATTATATATAGTAGTTTTCCTTTAATTAATTCCTAAAGATCACCTATCTCTTTGGGCTCTAGACCGGAAGGTCCGCTTAGGATGATCTTATGAATAAGTAGCGACTGTGAATACCGGCCGTGGATCTGACAAACGGGATTGGTCGTAGCACTCTCCCTCACGGTTTCCTACCAATCAACAGCCTATCCCTGCGCGGAATGACTCCGCTCTAAAGTGGAATGCAGTATAGACAATACGTCACGCCGTACAAGTGGGACGCGCGAAGTGCGGACCTCTCTATATTCAAACTGTAAAATCTAAAAAATGGTTGGAAGCACGAGAAACTTATATATACAGAAATTGTAGAAAATTGAATGCTCTTTTAATATTATTTGAACAAAATTTCGATAGGGCTTACCGTTTTTGAGAAATTCATCAAATTCAAACCATTGATGAATTTTAACCTTTAAGGCCTGGTCGGCAACATTTCCTGTTGTCCGATTGCAATAATCTTTCTCAGGGACTACTTTTTTTATGAAACGGAACCATATTAGGGGGTGAAGGCAAAAGAAATCGCAGTTACATTACATTTACCCAGAATTTTATTATGCACGAAATAAAAATCTGATTTTTTTTTAAAATTTCCACTTAGAAGTGCGCTTAATATGGCCGAGATACACAAGACGCGCAGTCCCACAATTTTACTCCAAACGCTGTTATTAAAATACAACTGAATTGTGCACGATATCCTTGCCATGTATCGGTGCAGCGTCTGACTAATGCCGTGCCTACTCCACTGTGTTCAGGCAGCGCAGCACCGACTACATAGGTACACAGGCAGTTGCACGTACATAATGTTATGTAAATCTGTATGAAAATTCGGTAGTTTTGTTTCTTTATTATTTATGGCATCATAGCAGAAAAATATTATAGATACAATTAATGAATCATATACTCCCCATTGTTTGATAAAACTGTTTATTATTATTCAGCTAGCTTATCTATTCTCCTTGCGTAAAAATAATTGGCCATTGCAATTTTGACTTCCTCGCGATTACTGACTATTCTATTGCCAAAAAAGTTTTGTTGTAATTGGAAAAGGTGATAAAAACAATTTTTATCATCGATAACGCTGACCTGCAATGAACAAACTTTGTTCAATAATTTAGCTGTTTTTAATATACTTTTGTGTGCTCAGTTCGAAAAACACAATAAAAACTTCCCCCCACATCAACTACGGACGACTTAAGGCAGCGTTGGCCACATCGGGCCATTTGGGAGTAAAGCTGGGTTTACATTAGTCCAGTCCAGTGATCCAGTCCAGCACTGGATTAGAACTGGAATAATGTAAACAGTGTGATCATTCCAGTCCAGTGCTGTCATTCCAGCAGATTTCGACTGGATCGAAAGTCTACTTTTCGATCCAGTGTTTACCCCCTCCATCGAGAACACAACATTCCAGCGTTGCTGGACTGGTCTAGACGGCTCAGTCCAGTGCCGCCTGGTGCCGCCTGAAGCGTAGTAGGTACAGCGTACACGTGTTTGCATTTTGAAGATAATAATGGCAAATAAATTAAATGAAGACCAAACCTTCAAATGCTAATCTATACTCAGAAGGATCCTCTGATTTCAGTTGTTGCAAAAGTAACGCGGAGCCACCTTTTTCACTTCTTTCCCTTATCCAGTTTCGCATCCAAATTCGCTTTTTTCTCTTCATTGCTACATCAACTATGTCAATAATTTCTTTACAAATTAATATTAAAGCAAGTTTCAGATGATTTTTTATCCTTCTTTTGCGTGAATCCATTAGTACCTATCACTTTTGACGGTTCATAAACGACTGGAAGACTGTTTTCCAGTCGATTCACTCGCTGGATCCAGCGACTGGAATAATGTAGACATCGACGCGATTTCCAGTCAAACCACTCACTGGATCCAGCGACTGGACTAATGTAAACCCAGCTTAAGGTCTCCATGATGTTTACCATAGCCGCTAGAGCTGTTGATACCCGGGAGAACGGGTACCCGGGTACCCGTGAGATACCCGGGAGAAAAAAAATTCCCGGGTAGGCGCTACCCGGGTAAACTACCCGAGATACTCGAGACTCTCGAGATCTCATAGAGTACCGTTCCATAATTGAAGCCACACTGAGCGTCATGGCCTTCGAGTCGAAGGCTTCGACCCCCGGGGAGACAGGAATACCCATTACGAAGTGAGGAATCTCCAGCTCCGAATTTCTCATCAGGTCTTTGCGAAAACGACGCCAATCGATTCCTTATGTTTCTCCGATGAACATAATACCAAGAACGACATAATTCAGACCACAATGACGAAAATTCCATGAACAAATGATTTGCATAATTTCAAATTCACTTCGTTAAAAATAGCTCGATTTACACGAAATTTGGTATGATTTTCATCGGAAAAACATAAGGAATCCATCGGTGTCACTTCCATATCGATACGATGAACATTAAATAGCTTCTTAATATACTGTAATGAATATTTTACCCTCGAGTACGGGGGGCCGACCTCGATTCGCTGCGGTCGGCCGAGGATTCATAATACCTGATTCAGAAATAAAATAATTCTTAACTCTTTATCGTATCGATATGGAAGTGACACCGATGGATATCTTATGTTTTTCCGATGAAAATCATACCAAATTTCATGTAAATCAGACTATTTTTAACGAAATGAATCTGCAAATGAAAAACATTTGTTCATGGAATTTCCTTCATTATGGTCCAAATTATGTCGTTCTTGGTATTATTTTCATCGGAGAAACATAAGGAATCGATTGGCGTCGTTTTCGCAAAGATCTGATGAGAAATGCGGAAATCCTGGGCATTTCTCACTTCTTAATGTTATTCGAACCCCATCGAGGGTCGAAAGCCATAAAATTCGGTGAGGTACCGCAGGGGGTTCACCTCGCCACAGGGTGCCAGACGGCATCTCTCTGACAGGCATCGCTCCAGAATTACGTTCTGTATAGTGCCTATACGAGCTATAGTGACTTAGGTGTGAAGTCACTCAGCGGGGTCTTACCCGACACCCTGCTGGGTACTGGCCGCTAAACGTGCCCCGCTACTACCTCTTACAGGACTGTATATAGAGAAGACTAGGCCAAAATCGGGGCCCTAAGGCCCTAAGACCAGGGCAAAACCGGGGCCCCAAGGCCCTAAGGCCCTAAGGCCGGGGCAAAACCGGGGCCTTAAGGCCCTAAGGCCCCAAGACCAGGGCAAAACCGGGGCCCTAAGGCCCTAAGGCCCCGGTTTTGTCCTGGTCTTCTCTAAATACAGTCCTGCAAGAGGCAGTAGGGGGCACGTTTAGCGGTCAGTACCCAGCAGGGTGTCGGGTAAAACCCCGCCGAGTGACTTCACACCTAAGTCACTATATCTCGTATAGGCACTATACTCTGTAAGTTCTCGAGATTCTCGAGAGTCTCGGGTAGTTTTCCCGGGTAGCGCTTATCCGGGAATTTTCTTCGTCCCGGGTATCTCACGGGTACCCGGGTACCCGGGTATCTCGTGTTCCCGGTCCACAGCTACAGCCCTAATAGCCGCGCGTAAGGCCGCGTCCAGATCTGAACCGAACGCCGAACCGAACGCCACTTGAGACTCCCTATGCCCCGTTCCTACGTGTGGAACGTATATTTCTAGCGATCTTCGCCAGTTTCGACAGAATCTCGTGGCTCGCGACAGCTAAAGATTGAAGGACAGAGAGTGTTTAGAGTAGTGCAGACCAAAGGTTTGCCTGCCATATGAAACCGAGGAAGGGGCCTCGGGACCCTCGACCAAAGGAAAGTCAGACTCGCCGCGATGTTCGGGCTGTTCCCAGCCGATATCGGTAAAGTCCCGTCGCATCAAAGGAATGGCTCACCCACATAGGGTAAGCAATTGTAGTGGTGCATCCCTGTCCCTCACACCACCATGACTTGTTTTCGTCCTTGCCATTGGGGGTGTCAAGTAGTTTAAAGAAGCAAGACAAGTTGGTGATAAACGAAGATTGTTCCTCAGACATTTCCAAGCGTACCTTCGCCTACGGTTTGAAATGTCTACCGGACTCTCAGAATAGTTTCACCGTTCCCACGAGCACCATGTCCGCAGATCAAGCAGTTGCTGCGTATATCTGCATGTATTACATTTATTAAAAAAAAAAAAAAAAAAAAAAAAAAAAAACAGAAACAGCAACGACGGTGGTGGCAGAGACGATCATTTTCAAATAAAGAAATTTATAGTGGTACCGCGTTATTGTCGGACTTACGGTTTCAAACTACCGGTGGACTTTACAAAAGTTTTATGCATTGGACATCATACAATTGAATAGTATGAAATACTCAAATGTGGAAACATTTAAGTAATTATTCCGATTCTAGTTGTTGCAATATTTCAATTCTCTACATTTGTTGCATCAAGTTCAATTTCTTGGAGGCTTCCATAGTTTTAGGCATGCAGAAAATAAAGCTTTTTGGTTTTTTGTTCTAAGTCAAACGGTATAGCCGTGAGATTGAACACCGTGGAAAACGTCGCTCCACAAGATCTTGCGTATCACGGTTCTACCGCCGCCATTTTGTAAGAAAAAAAATACGGTTTTTTCCGGCAACAGTTGTATAATAACAGGCTTCATATTACATTTTCTGTTTATTTTATTATCTTCCTAAAAAAAAATGCCGAAAATGACTGCAGTTTTGCTCCGTCCAAGGTGGCCTAACCCCTTAAGGCAGGATACCACCTTTGACTGCGATTTTGGAGGCGTTTTTCATGAATTTTTTTTGCATACAAAGAATGCGCAGAAACAAAATCGGTTTCAGTCATTCATTAATGTAACTTTAATCTGTAATTACACATTTTTTGAAACTGAAAAAGTGAAAAGTAATCTCTTGTAGGTGGCGCCAAAATACACTCCTTTGGAGGAACATCGTTAGACGGCGTGTCAAATTCCGCTTTGTACGTGGCTCTTAGAAAAAAAACCAAAGAATGTTCCTATTGGCAACAATATTTTTTAATGCTGTACGTAGGGATTTTACGAAATTTCGATTTTTAAGAAAATGGCGGCCATTTGAACAAAAAGATAAATTTTTTTAGGGTAAAAAAGTTTAAAGAAGTTTATAAAATTGCGCACCAAAAGAAAAATAACAACGCTACAGCAAAAGTCCTACGTACATCGTTAGATTACACCACGGGGAAGAATTGTGCAAAGTTTCAAGTCAATCGGATGAAAATTATAGGAGTAGGGTGACTGTACCTAATATCGCCAGGCAAAAGTTAAATCGCTGTCGATTGAATAATAATTGATATTTTTCCATGCAGTTCGTTTCAAAGTAAAGAGAAATTATTCATCTTTCGTGTAGCATATGTTAGAATCGTTGAAACCTACAAATTGTTAATTAGGACTCAAAAAACGTAAGACATGCAAAAATCGGGTCCTGAAAAAAGTGTACCTAATATCGCCTACTCAAGAAATATTGATTAATTCATGTATATATGAGTTTTTAAAGTCGTTTTCACATGTGCTTTTATTATTTCTTGCTCTATAAATGTCTTTTTATCCATCTTTGATGTCATTTTTATTAGAATAATATAGAAATTTGAAAATATAGATTTTTAAAATATTTTATTTTTTACGTTCCGATGTACATATTGGACAAATAAATTTTATTTCGGTTGCTCCGCACATTTCGTGACCTCACCTGTAACAAGCATTACATCGAAACCATTGTTCTCCGGTAGGCGGTATTGAGAACACGCATACTGCTAAAAGAAAAACGCTATGTTCATTACGAAAAATATTTGAATCGATTTCATTTCTTAAGTACATCATTAATTAGGTATTTCTAGTAGATATTCTTGCATTCACAGATTTATTAGACTTACCTTCTCCGAATGTGACGTAAAATTGTGATAGCCCAATAAATTTTTACACTATTAAGATTCTTTAAAATCCTTCCCTTTCTGTAATTGTTGATCACATGATGCTGCAATTATAGTATGTCTTCCTACATATGTTTAGGTACTAATTCAGTGCATAACCGATAAATTTTAGAGCTTACTTTAAGAGATATAGCGAGTGGCGATATTAGGAACACTGGCGATATTAGGTACAGTCACCCTAATCTGACACGCCGATTTGGAAAACATCGTTTCGAGAAAAACGCGTTTAAAGTTTTATATAGATTTATATATCTGTTCCAATCCGGTTTTTACACAAGAAAAAGGTTCTGGTCACCTTTCTAATGAATGAATTTCGATTCTATACACTTGAAAGAGTACTTTGAGAACAAAAAAAATTTTCAATTTTTTTTAAGTGCGAAGGTGGTATCCTGCCTTAAGTCGCCTTTTTGACAGACAGGTAAAAAATTCACCTGTCGATATCTCGAAAACGTATCGATAGAAAAAACTTTAGACCTTATTTCCGGGACCAGCGGACCATTTTACATAAAAACAAAAAGATAGTGGCATCTGCTGCGCCAATTTTTTTTTATTTTGTAAACTAGTGTCACCAATGTTTTTAAATAAAAACCACAATGCCTCCGGCAGTTTTTACATCTAGAAATATTCGTCACACTCCCGCTTTCATTGCTCCCAACATGCTCTAGATTAAATCGCGGCAACGGAACATGGTATTCCATTCACCACGCACGGTATTATTACCAATAATGCTATTACTAATATCCACCACAGTTCCGCAAACTAATATTTTCCGTGATCACGTAAATATTACTGTTATGAGTGGCGCGGCAAGCAAAGTACATATTAATATTAACACAGTTATGAATCTGCACTCCACTGCTTAAATTTAACGGGATTGTGCACGCGAACTAGTCCGGACGCCAAGGCGTACCTCTACGTATTAACGCGTTAATATTGTTTATTGTAAGCCCAAAACAGGCGGTAAAACCGTGACAATGCACGTCAACGTAGTTGCACGTGGTTACGACGTATTGTGGCTGTTGTTGGGGGCGCGCGTACGTTCGCGACGCGAGAAGTTAACTTTAACGCCAGGATATCCGGGAACCTACCGCGACGGAAACTTTGTTGCAAGCAAGTGCGCGCATTCGTGTGTGAGAAATCTACCGATACGAGTTTCATTTCCTTGCGAGTAAGTCTGTAATAATAACGCGCTGCCGCGAAACTCTCCCTGCACTGGTAGTCTCATATTTGAGCGGCGTAGGATTCTTCGAACGTTGTCACGATTTGGATGATGTGAAGGATGACGGGAAGTCCAGTTGTCCAGTGAAATTAGGCGGGAATCTGCCGAACCTGCGGAATAATTCCCACCAAGCTAAATTTTGGTATGGGCCTTTATTTGGTCGTTTTAAACAATATGCCAAAAGTCCTCATCGATCCGAACGCCGCTAAAAATTTTGCAGAGGGTTAAGAAACGGTTTTAAGAGAATATCTCGTTATCTAACAATTCTACGACGAAAATAATTATTATGAAATTTGTAGCTTAGGAAATTCTCTACAAAAAAGGTGATATGAGTTTTTTTGTAGGAGTAATCCTTTTCGTGTATATCGGGTTACCAAGTTTCAACCCTCATATTTTTGACAACTGAAAATCCGTTTTTTTTTTTTTCGATTTTGTGTTATAACTCGCGAACCGTAAGAGCAAGAATTTACTAAATAATTAAAAGTAAAGTAACTTTTTCCTGATCACTGTTTTCTATCTCCTACAGTTCGTGAGTAATAATACAAAATCTAAAAAGAAACGGATTTTCAGGGGTCACTTTCACCCCCTTAGAGTGAATTTGGGCAGCAAACAAAATGGCGTTGTACTCGGGAAGACATCCCCTACGTGTTTACAATGTTTCATAATTTTTTGAATTTCCGGGTTCAGGATCATCCCTTGTCAAAAATATGAGGGTTGAAACTTGGTAACCCGACATACACGAAAATGATACTCCCACAAAAAAACTCATAGCACCTTTTTTGTAGAGAATTTCCTAAGCTATAAATTTCATAATAATAACCAACTCTGGAATTTTATAACTTGAAACGAAGTTTCAATTTGATGATAACACAGATCATTTCAATCTCTTTGGATACCCAAAATTTTCATACTGTCGCATAATTTGTGTAGTATAGAAGTTGCACAGAACACTCTGCATAAAACGATAATAGTATTGTATCTACTTAGTACTTCCGCGAACCATCCCTGTACTTGCAGGAATCCAGTACTTCCGTTGCACCCATGAAGTAAGAGTAAGGAGACTCATCTCTATACCCCAGACAGAAAAAAGTTGGTCACGAAAAATGTTCCGTTTACTGCCAGGTTCGCCAAATGGAATAACTTGACTTTGTCGTCGCCATCTTGAATATTCGTCTCATAATACATGTTACGTGCAGTGCGCTACGCGTTACACGCACACCTTCAGCCAAAACGAACTAATACATGTTTCGTTCGTCAATTGCTATCTTCACTATGCAATCTACTCCAAATTTTGACAGCTTACAGTCAGGTTATAACCTGACGAGTGTCAAATAAGGTAAGTTGTCAAAATTTGAGATGCCACGTTTTTACAAATATCATCAAACTGTTTTTTATTTGTACCTAAACTGAGGATTTTATGTATATGTAGATACACTAAGGGACAGAATCGGCTTCCCTTCGGAAATTTGGCAACGTTGCTTGTCACTAGAACCACTGAGTTATGCCTAGTGACATGCAACGTTGCCAAATTTCCGAAGGGAAGCCGATTCTGTCCCTTAGTGTACATGAAAAAGTCGAGGACGGAAAAGAGTATTATCATTACTTTCCTTTCAATTTTTCATATTCACACGTCCTACTGTAACCACGTAATAGCATGATTTTCAGATATGTGTATTAGGATGGTCCTTATTTTTCAACTTCCGTTTTATTTTGGTCGCACTCCCCTAAATTGTGACACTTGGTGAGAAAATGATGTGTGCAAAATTTTAAAGTGACTGGGCAACGGGACCCCGTGCCACATTTGTGTTAAAGTTTTGAAATTTTAGTGACTTCACGTCAATTTCGCACATCATTGTGTCCCGCTATTATGGAGGAATTAGTGATTCTTTTTTAATAAAAGTACAATTTCTTAGGTGTATAATAGTATCATTTCTGTGTGACTTCAAACAGTATTCTCAGAATCTCTGAATTTTACCATTAAAATTAGCGTACAACAGCGTCGGAGCCATTATGCGCGGCTACGTGAAGTCTTATTTCACGACTTCCGATTTCTTTTGTTGCACCCTCCAAAATTGTAACACTAGACGGAAAAATGATCCCTAAAAAAATTCAAATTGATTGGACGTCGGCAACCCGTGTCGCACTTTAATTGAAGTTTTGAAGTTTTAGAGATTTTATGTCAATTTTTTTAAATAATTTGATACTGCCCTATTATAAAGGATTACTTAATAGTTCCTTAAAAACTATTGTTTTTTCTGATATGTATAATAATGATATATAGACACAACTTTAAATAATTTACTCAAAAACTTGTGTCGTAGATTCCCACGACCACGGAGATCTGGAAGAGAAACTTGACATATAACGCTGCGGTTTAGCTACTGTATGCAACTACGTGAATATTCCAGGCTTTTCCCTATGAAAATGCTTCTAATGAAAGAACCTTCTAATATCATAGAAAAAAAATCGTTACCTGGCAATCGTGAATATTACCGCGTTTTACTTGGTAAAGGCGGATTGTTTGGTTTTTCCAAACCAAATTTTTTAATAGGTACAATATACCTACAGACTTTTTAGGAAAGGACCCTTCATTGTGGAAGAACGACACGTTATATCAGAAAACTTTACAAAGTACAACACATTTATAAGTGACAAATGATAGGTACCACTGAACGTTATGTCAAACTTATATCAGAATATAATAATCTGCTGACAAAAAATGAGGAAGAAAAACAATATATTTTACAAATAATTGATGATTATAGGAGACTTTACCCTAATGTAAACAAATTTACAAACACAGAATATAATATATTGAAAAATACATAGAATTTAATAATATGCTAATTTATTACCTTCAATCTATAATATATAACTTAAATTTCAATAGAGAGTATTTCGTTTACAACTATGTAAAAAAATTTAATTCCTAAGTACTAATACTATAATCATTATTACAAAAACAAACAATACACTTGTGCATCAAAAGAACTATAATTTGACTCGAACTGCGTACAGTTTGCTTATACGCTGCGTTATATACTAATTTTAAGAGATAAAACTCAAAGATTTCGTATATATTTTTGTAAGTAACATGCATATTATTATTATACATCTAATAAATTGTGCTTTTATTAAAAAATATTCACTGATACTTCAAAAATAGCCGAAAACAATTATGTTCGAAACTGACGAGAAATCACTAAAATTTCAAAACTTTAACTCAAATGTGGCACGGGTTGCCATTGTCCGATCACTTTGAAATTTTGCACATATCATTTTCTCATCAAGTGTCACAATTTAGGGGGGTGCGATAAAAAAGAACTCATAAAAAATGTTGACCCCTATAGCTAAGGACCACCCTAATGTGTATATGTACATCTCCTGTAATGTAACCATGTATTTCTAACCTTTTGTCTCATCAACTGTCATTTACAATTTCAAGATGGCGACGACAAAGTTCAAGTTATTCCATTTGGCGAACCTGGCAGTAAACGGAACATTTTTCGTGACCACTTTCAATCTAGGCAGATGAGTCTCCTTACTCTTACTTCATGGTTGCACCATAATCAACTATATACGTATATCGTTCCTTTGATCGAGGAGGCAGCAACAAAGACAGAACAATGGCTTGTGGATACCGTGACTCACCCGAGATGCACGATACATATCCTAACCGCGATCACCGCGATCGATTATGCACTATCCGCTGACTTCACTAAAAATTGTTTCAGTTTGAAACATAATATTATTTAACATCTCTTTCATTAAAAGAAAATAGTTTTATGAATTAAATATGAAGAATTTATTAATAATTACTTAAAATTCGCGAGCGATCCTAGTGTACCTATCACCTCAAAAATCATCCTGTCCTAGGTACATATGAGTAGGGGAGAGTGGGTAGGTTTGGGTCGTGGGAGGTTTGGGTCAGTTAGTGTATTTCTATCCTTGTCGGACATACCTTATTCGCATATGTATTATTCGTTGAAGCAGTAGTAGGGGAATTCCTGAACAAAGCGATAAGTTGTTTAAAGCGCGTATTCATTTTCTATAAGTAGAAGTGCATTTTCGAGGTAAGTTTAACCTAAATTGGTATCCGAAATAAGTCGTTGTTATAAACTTATATAAAATATGTAGTGCTGGAAAAAATTTTAGTAGATGAACTTATATTCAAGCAACAGTTATAGGTTATAAATTGTAACCTAAAACACGTTGTTTGACTAACACAGGTGTTTTATAATGAACGTTCAGATGCGGGATGTATGGGTCAGACATGTGCGGGAGATTTGGGTCGACCCATACATCCCGACTTTCTTTTTAATCTTTAAAAGTTACTATTATTTACAGGTATACAATGCCACGTATTTATAAAAGAAAGACAGAGAGAGAGAGAAAGACTCCCGAACAAATATCCCAAGCTGTGCAACTTATCCTACAATCATTCTGCAGCTTCTTCTGCAGTTGGAGACTATGTGATAGTAAAATTTCCCACAAAACGGACATGTCTTCATTACGTTGGAAACATAAAATTAATAAATGAAGAAGGAGTTTATACCATAAATTTTTTACGTAAAAAACCAAATTCGTACACATTTTATTTTCCCGAAGAAATTGATACATCCGAAGTTGATTTTTGCGATATACATAGTTCTGCGTTTAAGTAGTCCAAACAACGTCGCTGGTACGAGCAGGACATAGAATTTTTTTAAATTTGACGTTGACTTCAATAATTTTGAAAATGTTCATTAAAAATTTAATTAACTACTTTCGATACATTTATGTTTCTTATGTTATTCCTTTAGAGCTTTCATTTTGTTTATTTACTTTATTACATTTATACATATTATATTTTCACGTTGTAGGTAATAAATACATACATACATACATAAAAGTTTCCTACATTTATACCAAAACTTAGACAAAAATTAAGCGACCCATTTATCCCCATTACCTGACCCAAACCTCCTCACACAAGGGAGGTATGGGTCAAATAATTACTTTTAGAACTTTTATAATTTTAAAGATTTGATTAGAATAATAAAATGAAATGATGATGGAACATCGATGGTGAAACATTACTAATTAAAACTATGCACATTTGAAGCGTGTTTCTCCCTCGTTTTGGTCAATATTAGAGATTAATTGAAATCTGACCCTAACCTACCCACTCTCCCTACATATATTTTTTTATTTTAATGTAAAGCAGAATCTCCATTTAATAATAACTATTTTTTGTACATTTCTTTTTATACGTTTTTATTACATATAATAAATGAAGTGGCAGTAATTGGGACACTGGCAGTAATTGGGACATCTACCCTAGGTGGCGTCCATTTATGAGTTCGGAGGACAGGAACCGTAGAGAGTCGGCGAAGCCGTGGTGGCAAACGCGACTGATCAGCACGCGGACGGGCTCGGGTTCGATTCCCGGCGCCCGTGGCTCTGTTTTTTCCGTCTCCTATACTACATAGAGAACTTTTTACTTAATCACTACTAATTTATAGATTTTTAATACATACATGTACATATGTGTAGCAAGTAGAACTTGATTTGGTAAGTTGTTGGTAAAATGAATGCATTCTAATTTTCTATAAAACCTGCAAAATATGAGTAGTGTATAGAACATGAGTCAATTAAGTTTCAGAGACATCCCCAAGGTAACTGATCCGTTCCGGAACCCAAATAGCAACTGTCTATCATAATTCTGTTTTCGGTAATACTTCCTCAAAGCTGTATGATAAACTTATAAT
The DNA here is from genome assembly GCA_963932275.1 of Andrena praecox. Taxonomy (NCBI): domain Eukaryota; kingdom Metazoa; phylum Arthropoda; class Insecta; order Hymenoptera; family Andrenidae; genus Andrena; species Andrena praecox. The sequence continues at coordinate 45,210,184 of OZ010729.1, read as the reverse complement.
GTCTACAGACGTCCCAGCACATTTTGCACCCAGTTATTATTAACTCACAAGGGAACACCGCGAACCCGGACTCGCCGATTGGAACGCAGCTTTGTGGGTTTTTAGAGTGACTCAAAACAAGAACAACAGTGTGTTTCATTTGGCCCTTATCGCCCTTTAAGTGAAAACTAACCTCAAAGTCAAATTGGCACTTCCACTTTTTCGCGTATACCTCTCAAAGTACAACAGACAGAAAAAAATGCTTCAAACAAAAGTTTAATGGTGCAATAAGCGCCGAAAGCTTGCGTTAACAAAATTTTGAAAAGAGTTTAAAAATAAAAATATCTGATGGAAAAAAACTTTTTCAAATATTTTTTTAACGGAAGTTTGTAGCGCTTATTGCACCATTAAACTTTTGTTTGAAGCATTTTTTTCTGCCTGTTGTACTTTGAGAGTTATACGCGAAAAAGTGGAAGTGCCAATTTGACTTTGAGGTTAGTTTTCACTCACTTAAAGGGCGATAGGGCCCAAATGAAACACACCGTTGTTCTTGTTTTGAGTCACTCTATGAACCCACAAAGTTGCGTTCCAATCGGTGAGTCCGGGTTCGCAGTGTTTCCTTGTCAGACTTTCACCCATCACACACGAAAATCCCTTGTAATCATAGAATGTTTTACAGATTTAAAAGTTTTAAGAATTTTAGGCAACTCTCTTCTGAAGGTACATATTCACAATACGATGAAGGCGGTCACTCGCCACTATCCTCGTTTTTCTAAAACAGCCAATAGCAATATTCTGTTTCCATTCCACCAATAAGAATTCAATTTTGCACCGACTCCGCATACTCCTTCGCCTAAAGAAGTTTACTTGAAAGGATTGTACAGATAATTCAGAAGGCCTTGTTCAATTTTTCAATCGTCAAACAATCAACGAAATATCCACTTAGTGAGCATTAATATACTGGGTGTAACATAATAAGTGTATCAAACTTCCAGGGTGGACTCAGCAGTGGAAAATAAATAATAAAAGAAACCCATATAAATATGTCCAATTTGACCTTTTTCCTGGGTCACAGCGAATTTTGTTTTATAGAAACCTGTATTCATATAATAATACAATAAAAATAATAATCAGACGGTGCAATCTCGCGCACGTTCTAATAACTATAATTGATTAATAATATTCATTACAGAATATTTAGTTACTAAACGCAGAAACAAGTTCAAATCGGACATATGTCCATATGATTTGTTTTATTGTTTTTCAGTTCCGTGTCCATTTTTGGAGTCTGACACAAGTCTGACAAAAAATTACTAGTAATAATGCGTCGAGCTTCAATGGCTTTCAATCCACTTTAACAGCAAACTTTGTGTTAGTAGGTATCCGATGAAGGAGATTTACACTTAATATATATTTGCCATGGATTGTTGACGTAGTAAACGAATTATTCGTCGGAATTTGTATGTAAAATAGAAAGGAAGAAATTCACTGGCTTCAAGATAACTAGGGTTTCTCGGTTTTTAAAAACCGGGTTTAAAAACTGGTTTCTTTTATGAATTTGTAAAATTCGAAAACCGGTTTTTAAATTAAAAAACCGGCTTCATATACTAGAATTAACATGTAAAAATGAATGAATTATTTAATTAAAAACATTAACATTTTGACTTGAAATCTAAATCTATCAAAAACTAGTCTTCATGAGTTCATATTTTCGGAAGAAAAGTACTAAATGAAATAATGATTTATAATTTATATTTTGTGCGGATTTTAATTATTTCAGTTTTTTCATTTGGTTTTGTATGCAGTGTATTTTATTGGGTTGTATTTTTGTAGATCCATAAATATTAAATAAACTCAAAAATTGGACGGATTTGTACGGATTTTAGTTATTTTAATTTTTTTTTATTTATTTGGTTTTGTAAAGATAGAGTATACTTTATTTTGTTATATTTTTGTAATTCCATAGATATTAAAAAAAACTGAAAATTTTTAAAATAAGTACATACTATATTTATTTTCTATTTTAATTATATTTTTTTGTGAAAATTCGAAAACCGGTTCAACCGGTTTTTGGGGAATAGTGGAATTCGAAAACCGGCTTTTTCAAAAGTCGGGTTTTGTATAAACCCTAGCGATAACGTCCCTAAAAGAACTTTCGACTAATAAAAATTAAGACTTCTAACCATTGATAGACGTTCATTGGAAACACTTCTACGCTGGTCGTACGTGAAACACGCGAAGTACTTATTTTCACCAAGGATTAATAGATTTCCCTCTCGAGATTAACCAAGCCATAAACCACGATCGACGATCCAATTGGCTGAGCATTTGCCAAGAATTCAATGTCACATGTCGGTTGTCGGTAAGAGGCGCGTCGAACCGACTCGCAGTCGATACCTCGCCTGTGCATTGGAACTCGTAGGGGGCCATTGATCTATTTCACAGTCATGCGGCTTCAAAAGTGCCTTCTTATCGGAGATAATCTCTCCGGTATTATGCTGGGACTACGAACACTTTGTCCTCATCAGTGACGATTGATCATGACGGATCGTCTCGCTCGAGACACACGAGTGTCGGGATTGAAGTCACTTTCCTCGTTAACTTTACGAGAATACTCCCCGTATCGCTGAGCGAATGAGTGTTATGAAACTATCCCAGCTAAATAACTAAGTAAGTGTTCTAACGATGATGAACTACAGTCATAGACACGAAGCTCCCTGTACGACGAACCTCCTACAAAATTCAATAAAGACATTACCAGACCTCACCGTGTGAAATAGGTTCAATTTCAATTAACCACAACGAATGCTCTGCTCTGTTTTTAAGTCGAAACAATTCGAAATAATCTCCACGCAATTCTGCAATCGCGCATGCCTGATATCTAGGCGAGAACGGTCGTGATTTGATTATAACTAAACGTACGTTCTTTGTATGGGAAGAAGTCTAGTCACAAAGTGAACCAAAAAAATCCTCATCGTAATTATATTCTCTATATATAGACACGCGGTCATGAGATCGGATCTTGACCACAGCACAATGTGACCATACTTCCTGCCCAGGGTTGGGCCTACAACGGCCGTTGCACCTGGCTTACACGCAGGCAGGCGCGTACACACGATTGCGATGACACTGTCCGCGGATATTTCATAGTGTATTTTCTTTGTCGTGGTGGCTTTAAGTTTATTAGTTTATTGATACTACTAGTGATTGAACCTTCAGCAGGGGTCTGCAGACACACTGACATTGGTGAGTACCTCGTGTTTGTTATGTATTTAACATATCCGTGATCATGTCACGGATCATTAATCGCCAATCTTGGTTTGTCTTTATGTTGGCCAGTTAATGAATCAGAAAAGTGAAATTATTGATATATATATATATATATATAGGGTAAAGGACCCAATTACTGTCACCCTAAGCTGTTTTACTTGAACTAACGAATAAATCTTGTGAAATGATACATAAAAGAATTTAGTATGCAGTTGAAACTTTTATTTATACGGTACAAAAAACAGCACTTAATAATTTTTTCTTCGTTAATTTGCATAAGACGATTAAAAATTTTAAGCGGATTTTAGAGAGTGAAAACGATGACTTCCTTACTAGCGAAATAGAAAACAAGGCGTTAAAGAAAATAATGTAATTGTAATATTTAAGCTATTAACATAACAAAATATATAATTTTTTAGATAATATAAGCTTCATGGAAAGTAATAACGATCGGAATTCAACGATTCGTTAAGTCTTTTTATTTAATAATTGGGTGACAGTACAATCATTTTGGTATTACTGTCACAGCAGTAGTTGCTCATGTACACTAAGGGACAGAATCGGCTTCCCTTCGGAAATTTGGCAACGTTGCATGTCACTAGGCATAACTCAGTGGTTCTAGTGACAAGCAACGTTGCCAAATTTCCGAAGGGAAGCCGATTCTGTCCCTTAGTGTACACGAGATGACATAACCTTAAAAATGAGATAAACAGTATTAGGTTAGGGTGTCAGTAATAGATCTCGAAATATATTTTCGAAATGGTTGAATTTATACATAAAAATCGAAGTTTCAAGATCCACCGAATTTTTTTCATCAAGTGAACATATTAAACAATAATAAATAACAAGAACAACATATGCTTTTAGTCTATAAGTACAAAACTATAAGGTAATGTCAGAGTCAACGCTTAAAGTGTCAGTAATTGGGTCCTTTACCCTATATAGGAAGTTGTTTCGCAGTTTCTAAAGCTTTCCTATACTTTCTACGAAATTATCCCCTTTTCTGCGCCACTGCATTTTTTTTTTTTTTTTATATAATACTAGCTGACCTATTACCCGGTTTCACCCGGGACTCCTTTATGATGTTTTCCACGTTTTCTCCACATACTATTCCTATATGAATATTATAAAAATCAGTATATTCAACGCTATTTTTATTCATGACAACAATGCTTTATTTATTGTTATAGCAAAAGCAAGTTTAAGCGGAAATTGGAGTCTTTTAAATTGAAACGGTAAATCGGTTGGTATAATCGGTATATTTGGTACAAAAGCCTCCCCCCATCTATTGGGAATTACTGTGAGAGCGCCATCTAGTTCAGTGAGCTCTGTAATCGGGTCAATCGCGTTACAGGACTGTGTCACACAAGGATTGAAATAGTGCAATAATGTTTCTGTCGTTAAATAGTCTGTTAAATTTTACAAAATCGACATCAGACAGTGGAAATTTTATAGAAGGCGAAAAATTAATTATTGCAGGCCATTTAATTTGTTGTGGAATAGCTGCAGAAAGTGATGCACAACATGAATTAACGTTTTGCCTGCAAAGATCCAACTTAATGAAAGGAAGTCCTCGTGAGAGGTCAATAATTATCGAGAGAAATAATGCAGTAAAATTTGCAAAATGCAGCTGTAAAGCTGGGTTTAGTGAAACGTACAAACCTATTGTTGCGTCATTGATATTTTGCACCGGGTAGTCTAGAATAATGATTGATTCGATATAATATTAACTACAGGTATAGGTGTAATTTTTTTATTTATTGTATTATAGAAATGATATATCTAAACTAAATGTTCTCTCATCCACTCACAAAAAGTGCACATGAAGTGCTTCAAGAAATAATTTTTAAACATCTTCCTTTCATGTCTGAATCTGAGATATCAAATGATGAAACTAACAATTAACTTATTACATCAAAAGTTAATATACATTGTAAATTCAAATAGTTATGATTACGTGTGCAACCATATATACATACACTTTCTTGGAAAAAATAATCGGATTTTTTTAAATGTAAAAAAAAACATATATGTATAGTTACAGGGTGATGCTTCCTTTCCAATTTTTAGTATTTGCTTCCACATTTTTAACCTACTAACTCTCTCATTATTTGAAATTGAAATCATTTTTAATAATTATTATTTCATTAATTAGGTTTAGGAAAGTAATGGAAGCGGACAGTAGTGTCGATACACGCTTTGCTATTACAGCCATATACGCAGCAGTACATTTTTGCTTTTAGTTTCCCTAGATGGAAACTTAATTCCCGATCAGCCTTCCTTTGTTTTTGTAAAATATCCAGCGATTATTTTATGTATATGTTTATTGTTTTTTTCTGTTTAAACAGGATGGCGTTTCAAGCTTTTGCTTATATTTTTGCCCAATGAACATCTCTCTCCTTCGGGTCCCAGCAGCGAGCGGTGTACCGGGAGAAAAAGGTGGTCACCCATCTTCCCCCAGTACCCGGCCCGTGATGCTTAACTTCGGTGATCTAACGAGAACCGGCGTGTCCATCACGGCCAGCGTCGCCGGTGCGATTATTTTAAATTTAAGTAATTTAAAACGATACTGACAGTGTCTATAACCCTATTACATGTGACAGCTAACCCGATGTGACTGCTTTTAGTTTTCGCCACCAGGTCACGTAGCGGCAACAAGAAAATCGCAATACGATCCTGCCATAATTTTCGCCTGTATAATGTTGGTATATAGCTGCAAGCATCCCGAATTACGAGCCAAGAAAGTAGGGTTGGAAATCCCTGCAAGGGGTGTTTTTATATTTTTCTCTTCTCCTTACATTTTCATCATTACGCGTATTGTGACTAATCAAAATTCCACAATTTTCAGTTTAATATCTCGATAAAAAAATTTAAGTTTAAATACTCGTTTTTATGACACATGTCATGGCAATCTGTAATTGGAAACAGGATGGAATTCTAAACAAATTGCATGCTATAAATTCCTGCGCTGTACATATGAATTTTTTAATTGTACTTAATATGTAATAAAAAACATATTTCGTTAGCTTCACGGAATTTTGGAAGTTAATTTAAATTTTTTTATCCAGATATTAAACTGAAAATTGTGGAATTACGACAAACAATTGGATTTTCTGGTTAAATTATTGATCCTGTGGCAATAACGCATAAGACTTTCGTATTTCTTTCAAGATCTACTGTTTAAAAGAAGGACGAAATCGATTAAAATAATTAGTCCAACTAAAAATATAAAAACAACTATCATATTAAACTTACCATTCTAACATTCTGATTATTTATATAAAAAATTATATTAATTATAATTGATAAACCCAAAACTCTATCACAAACAGAAAAAATTAAATAATATAAAAAAACCCATTCATTAAAATTATTCAATTCAAAACAAAAGACTAGTCTCAGCCAGGGAGTCGAGACCGAAGCAGAAACCGAAATTCTGACCGGTCTTGACCGGTCTAGCGACCAGTAACCGAAGCGAAAAGGGACCGATATTGCAACCGTAACAGTAAGAGGTTGCGAAAAGAAACCGAAACTCCAGACCGATTGCCTCTCGGTCGGGAATCTCAGACCGAAGGCCTGACCGCTCTGGCGACTGGTCGGAGTGGTCGGTTGACCGGTCGAGTTAATTTATGGAGAGGTTTCTGTTCCTCTCCATAAATTACGAGTCGGAACGGTTCGGAGCGGTTCGGAGCGGTTCGGTTCTGTTCGGATCGGTTCAACCTAGCTGAATAAGCCGGGAAGGTATGGATGCTGTTCCTGTCGCTCACACTGTTTGTCACTCTCGTCACGGGTTTGTTGATAGCACACTTTTGCAGTTATTTGTTACTGTAACACTGTCCATTTCAAACTATGTCGATTTGCCGAGATGTTATTGTATTTCAAACACTAGTTATGCATTATTTTAACAGAAGTAGTTAATATAAATAAATTATTGTTAATATAGAAATAAGAAGAAAATGATTGAATTTATAATTTTTCGTATGGATATTTTAAAAGTATGTCCAAGTGTCGAAAAAAAAACAGAAGACAGGAATGTAATAAAATGTAAATATATATTTAACAATAGCATAAATAACAAATTTTACAGCAAAATTTATTACAATGTTTCAATTTTTATCTCTCGGAATAACATATGAAAACATTATGGAGGAGAAAACACCCTGTATTTGCGTTGAACCATAACATTATATGGAACAGGAACTTTTGGGTATAACCCCTATTGAAATTCAAACAAAAGCAGTTAAAGAAACTCTTTCGCTGGCATAAATGACACCATTAAGGCGGATACGGGACCAGTCGATTTTATGTTTCGTCCTGATTGAAGTAATACGGGGTGCGAGTGGTATTGTAAACTGTCCGCAATAATGCAGCGCGCGGCTCGCTTACCTGAAACGGGGCGCACGGCTGCCTTCGATGGCTAATTACGACGCTAATTTTAAAAACTCCCTCTTTAAAAGGTGCTTATTTTGTAGGTAGAATTTCAAGGCATTTGGTAATACTTCTTTCAAGCTTTAGATTTCCAACCTTCGAGGAGAATTTGTAAAATAAGAATTTGTTTTGTAATTTACCATGTTACAAAAATGATTTTTCAGTTTGAAAAAGTATTAATCAAATAGGTCAAACCTTCTAGATTCCCCAAAATGGTAGAATAACTTTGGTGCTGATTTTAACGAAATTTATGAACTTTGTTAAAAATGTAACATAAGGTTCTTATGATAATGTATGTATAAAGAAGATCAAAAAACATTTTTTTCGGATTTTGTAAACAAAAAATGTCGGCACAATAGCCTTACAGCCGATACATATTTTCTATTTGAATCATTCCACGGTGGAATTTATCACGTCCTCATTTTTGTTTTACGTTAGATGTGCTACTCGCATCCCAGAAGATATCTACTCTGTGTTAAGCAATGATGGTACCTTATATTCTTGGTCACTCTACATGACTGTATTTTCCGATGTACCGCTCTCCTTTCTTATACATATATCTCGTAATAAAAATTGAAGAAGTAACGCTTATACAGCAACTGATTTAAAAAATATAAAATAATATTTTCGCATCTTATCCCACGAGATAAAAATTGAAACATTGTAATAAAGTTTGCTGTGAAAATTTGTTATTTATGCTATTGTTAAATATATATTTACATTTTATTACATTCCTATCTTCTGATTTTTCCACACTTGGAGTAACAAATAATTGCAACAATGTGCTTTAAAAAATCCCGTCACGAGAGAGATAAACAATGTGAGCGCTAGGAATAGCATACATAGCTTCCCGACCTATTCAGCTAGGTGGAACCGAACCGCTCCGAACCACTCCGAACCGCTCCGACTCGTAATTTATGGAGAGGAACAGAAACCTCTCCATAAATTAACCTGACCGTTTGCGACCGGTCAAGACTTTTGGTCGACCGAAAGTCAGAGAAAAATTTTCTCTCAGTTTTGGTCGAGAGAAAACTCCTGACCGCTCGTCGCTCTCCAGTTCGGTCGAGAGAACCGTAAATGCCATATTGGTCGCTCTCACTGACCGCGACCGCGACCGAAACCGAAATTCTATCGGTCTCGACTCCCTGGTCTCAGCACGGTTAAAACCATAAATTCCATCCTAACTAAAACCATTAAAAATCTATCCTTACATGCATAAATCGAAATAAAAATTAATAAAATCAGTATACTCAAATAGTTAAATAAATCTAAATAAATAAAATTACCAATAAGTATCTATATAGTTTAATTCAAAACTTTAATCTGGTAAATTAATAATAGAATTCTATTTCTTATAGGTAAAATTAAAAAAAATCCATACAGATGTTATTAATACCCAAAATTAACGTTTTAACTTACACTTACACCCCAGGGGGTGTGTGAAAAAAATTGCATCCACTTAATTTCAAGCGATAACCACAAATCCGATCGACTTGAAATCCGCCTCTCGCGTTCTTCTGGATAACGGCAAAAAGTCGTTGCGTTGCCTAGCAGGGGTGCATTCCACTTACGCCCAAATCGGCCGCAACGCCCGTGATTTTCATTACATATCCCGACCGCGCTAGCGATTTCGGCTTAAGTGTAATGCGCCCTAGATAGCATCGCGGTTTCCGTAAATACACAATTGATCGAGAAATGATCCGTTACGTATAAGCAGTTCAATCTTTCAAGTTTTTGTTTAATTGCAAAACTCAAACACTAAAAAGTAAATCATACAAAAAATATATAAAAAAACCTTTTAAGTCAAACGATTTTATTTAAAATCTGAAAAATAATTATTTTCTTGTACTACAATTACGATGGTGATATATGTCGCTTTAAATAAAATCGTGGGGCAGGATATTCCATAATAGGATATGAATCACTTTAATACAGAATCACGCGTCGAAATGAACAATGAAATGCGATGAAATATCCTGCCCCACGAGTTTATTTAATGTGACATATCACCATCGTAATTGTAGTACAAGAAAATAATTATTCTTTAGTTGTTCGTGCATTTTTGAGCAAATTAAATAAAATCGTTTAGCTTATAATTCTTTTTATATTATTTTTTATTTCCATCTTATTTCGTTTCTTTTAAGTGCGTCGCCTCCGCTCTATTTTCTTTTCGCTAAAGCCAATTACATTCCAGGGCTTTTTCGACATGGTCCAACTCTTCTCAGGTAAATTGACCACCGTAATTCAGGAAAATAAGTAATTTGTTGCTCCTCTTCGTGAAACTATTTGTCTCCGTCGAATTCACTGATCCCGTCAATTCCAGAATTCGGTATATCGAATTTATAAAATAAGTTAGTAAAGCAAATAAAAACGGTAGAAGCGGATTGAGCACTGCAAACAATCCACATCTTTATTAGTAGCTGGCAAACTTGACATCAGAAGTAAGGAACGCTTATCTCGATGATGGATGGAAATAGATCCGTTGTGTGCATAACCGTTTTGGTTCATAATAACCTGTCAAACTTTCTGGAAAGCTTTATCGGTTATCTCTAAGGTTTACTGAATCTGAATTTTAATTCTGCCGATTTGATGAATAGGTGTTTGCTTTGCGCTAAAATGCTGATCAATATGCACCGAACAAAATTGAAAATTTATTTTAAAATGGCTATGAAATGAATAGAAATGATCAATTAAAATATCTATATACTATCTGTGCAGGGTTATCATAGAATTTATCATAGAATGTTATTTTATGTATAAAGTAAAACAATAGTAAAAGAAAATATGTCACATCAGGTCATTTCTTTACCTGCCAGAAAGGTGGAATTTTAGGTACTTATTGGCCGGTAGACGGTCCGCCGTGTTTATTGCTAAATACCTCGTAAACTATTACTTATGTAGGTGTCTGAGCAAAAGGCCGAACACGTATCAGATATTTTTCAGCTCTCCACGCGGTTGCATAAAAATTGGTGCACAACACCTCACGTGGTTCCCTTGTCAGACCGCATAAGTCAGCGTTTATTGCACTGGTTCCGCGGTATATGTGAGCATAATTAATAAAAAAAGAAATTAGAAATGAAGCAGATGATGGCCTCCCCACAATCTTCAATCTCGCCTTATATAAAAGAGGATATCAACGGATCTGAACGCAGTTCGAATGTTAATCGGTTAGACTTTTGTTCATCAGCTGAGCAACGTTTTAATCAGTTAGAAGAATGAATATTTTAAAGCGTTTGTGCTTAATAATCTCTATGATCTTGATGACAGTGGATACTTCATCGCCGCAAACCGGCACATATTATTGTATATATACTTATACATTAATGCGTGGAAACGCGGGATAATAAACAAATAGTACGAAGTGTTTCGTAATAAGTAATACGACGGAAAGGTGAATGATGCTTCATATGCATATAAAATAATAAGTGAGAAATGTGGAATAAAATTTCTTCATAGAAGTTTTTCTTTCTGTAAAATCGATTTCGAAACTCGCTTGGAAAAAGTGCATCCGACTGAAAGTTAGCAGTATTTTCCAGTAAATATGGTGCAGTTCCGAATGAAATGAAATCTCGTGTATCAGTAACTCGAAAGTGAACAATCAGTTTCTTTGAATGGGGCAATATTTTCGAGAAATTTTATTTGGAAGTGGATCTGGTCTTTAGTCTGGTACATGCGTACTGGACGCATTTTCGGTAGCAATTTCCTTGGTAACAAAACCCCATTTTAAAAGAAAGTAGTAGGTAGTCAAATAACGACGAGGGGGTGCCTGGCTGGCGGGTGAGGGGGGAATCGGGAGTCCGTAGTGTAGTAGGCTCGCGTCGCGGTAGACACGGCGTTGCCAGACAAGCGCTGCAAGGCACAGCGTTACCAGAGAAGTGTTGCTAGGTGGTTAGCCGGGAGAACTGCGCGGCCGAGGCAGTCTGCGTCGAGCCGAGTAGCGAGACACATTATATGTACACCTCTTTTGTAACTAACTAAAAATATATATATATCTATTTCACTTTTACTAGAGCACTAAAGAGGTGAGTATGCGCATCCGCCATATTGGGTCCTCTGGAGAGAGAAGATTATTGAGTACCCGCCTTTTTGAGTATTGTCAGATTCACTTTATAAACAAAATATGCGTTGTTCATATTGATAAATGGTAGCACGACACATTATTAGAGTATTATATTACATTTAAGTTTATATTTGGTTTATAAAGCGAATTTGACAATACTCAAAAACGCGGGTACTCAATGATCTTCTCTCTCCAGAGGACCCAATATGGCGGATGCGCATACTCAACAGTAGGAGAAAGGGGGTATAGTAGGGGAGGGGTCTTAGATGGCGCTACATGTCACTAGCGTGGTGGTGGGGATAATTTCAGACGGCACTGCGAGCGCAAGAGTTGATGATGGAGGGGTAATGCGTGTCAACTGTTGCTGCGCAAATTTCCTAGGATCGATGTGCTACAATCGATGCAAAAATCCCTAATATCAGTATAAAATCCATCTGCGCGTGGAAATAAAAGTTCCTAGAACTGTGAAAAGTCCCTAGGATCGGTGTATTAGCGCCATCTGTCGGATGGGTGAAGTATAGTGCCTATACGAGCTATAGTGACCTAAGTCACCTAAGTATGAAGTCACTCAGCGGGGTCTTTCCCGACACCCTGCTGGGTACTGGCCGCTAAACGTGCCCCCTACTACCTCTTGGAGGACTGTATTTAGAGAAGACCAGGCCTTAAGGCCCCGGTTTTGTCCTGGTCTTAGGGCCTTAGGGCCTTAGGACCCCGGTTTTGTCCTGGTCTTAGGGCCTTAGGGCCCCGGTTTTGCCCTGTTCTTAGGGCCTTAGGGCCCCGGTTTTGTCCTGATCTTAAGGCCTTAGGGCCCCGGTTTTGTCCTGGTCTTAGGGCCTCAGGGCCCCCGTTTTGTCCTGTTCTTAGGGCCTTAGGGCCCCGGTTTTGTCCTGGTCTTAGAGCCTCAGGGCCCCGGTTTTGTCCTGGTTTTAGTGCCTTAGGGCCCCGGTTTTGTCCTGATCTTAAGGCCTTAGGGCCCCGGTTTTGTCCTGGTCTTAGGGCCTCAGGGCCCCGGTTTTGTCCTGGTCTTAGGGCCTCAGGGCCCCGGTTTTGTCCTGGTCTTAGGGCCTCAGGGCCCCGGTTTTGTCCTGGTCTTAGGGCCTCAGGGCCCCGGTTTTGTCCTGGTCTTAGGGCCTCAGGGCCCCGGTTTTGTCCCGATCTTCTCTAAATACAGTCCTGCAAGAGGTAGTAGGGGGGCACGTTTAGCGGCCAGTACCCAGCAGGGTGTCGGGTAAGACCCCGCGAGTGACTTCACACCTAAGTCACTATAGCTCGTATGGCGTATAGGCACTATAGTAACAGCTTTTCAAGCTGCAGGTGAATGGTTACGCCTTTTTTCATTTGCTATTCTACGCAATTTCCTTCGACTCTTTGCAATTCCCTACCGCGAGAGGTCGGCCCACGAGTCACCCCTGTCAAGGAACTCCAACATGTTTGGGACAGCCTGTATACAGAGTGCCGGGGTATTCACTGGTCTTCTTAAACAAAGTGATTAGGCAGGTAAAAATATGGAAGAAAAAAGGCTTTACAAGCATGGTGTCAAATACGAACACTTAATGAGATAAACGTTTTCACAGATTACCACTACTTGCGTCGCGAAGTTATAATAGATGTTCAAAATGACCACCGTTTTCTTCTATGCACAGATCAATACGGCGTAACAGTAACTGACGAATTTGTGGGAATCTAGTTAACGTGATATTTTCACTTGCAGCTAATATTGCATTCCACAGTTTATCACGATTTTCAAACTCATGGGAGGAAACTTTCTTGCTCTCCGAAAATATAAATATAGTGGCGATATATTTGGTCATCTAGGTCAGCGCTGCACAAGGAGCTGTTTTCGGCGCCTAGCGGCGAGCAACCCACCTATCTCGTTGCTAAGGTTAGAATCGGTGAGGAGAACTGCAGTAGTGTATGTGCGTGAACGTAGGCTCGTAGCATCAATAAATATGGCTGGGTTCAAGTCATACCAAATTCACGTACACTACTGCAGTTCTCCTCACCGATTCTAACCTTAGCAACGAAATAGGTGGGTTGCTCGCCGCTAGGCGCCGAAAACAGCTCCTTGTGCAGCGCTGATCTAGGTGATCATTTTGTTGAAGCAACCATTTTCTCTGCTTACTTCTTTGAAGACTTATATCTCAGTAAGTATCCGTCTTGGACACCATGTTTATAAAACATTTTTTTCTTCATTTTAGCTCCCTAATCGCCTGCTTTAAGGGGGCCAGTGAATAACCGGCCACCTTGTACTTACATCTCCATATTTTGCAAATGACAGTCCGCGAACAATGACAACAGAATGGAAGAAAGTAACACTAGGGAGGTAACTACTGTCGGTAAGTAATATCGTTGCGACTGAAGTGTACCCTCCACATGATATACGATACACGGGACCGTATCTCGATCGCGACAAATTCGTGGTATGCTGTGCTGCTGAATTTCCTGCCCGTGAAGCACGCTGAATGGAACAAGGGGCGACGCGTCCAGCAGTGCACGTTCCTAAACCACTGCGCGGCAAATTTCCGAACCACTCCAGGAACGTTCTCAAGTTCCTCGGGACCCTGAGCTATTCCCAGATTGTACCATCGGATCGATCGAGAATCTACGGCACTGTAACCCTTTCGCTCCTAACGCCGGCTGTAACCGGCATTCGTGAAATCGCCTGCGAATACCAACGCCGACTATACTCGTTATCCATGCGACAACCTGTGGATACTAACGTCGGATTCAGTCGCCGCGCGCGGAAACACTAAACTGTAATGATCGCGCAATCACACATTTGATCACATGTCGGATACAAATCACATATGTTTCTCGTGATCAGTCAGTCCTGCGAGTATTACACAAAGGAACTGTTTGAGGTTATTTTTTTTCCGCATTGTTTGAAGAAACTTCTTATTAGAAATTTCTTATTAGTTTGTCACTTGCATAAATGGTTTAGATCTTACCCCCTTTAAGATGTAAGTATATGAGAAACATGGAAAATAGGGAATGGACAAACGGATTTTTAACGTTTTTATTTTTTTTTAAATAATCTATCTGACTCACTCACTCATTACGATTTCTCTGGAACCACTGATCTTACGACCATGAAAGGTAGGTTGATTCCTCTTGGCCCCTAGGTGCACGCTAAGAAATCTTTATAAAAATTCCCTCCCCTTCACCGAAAAAAGATATAAAACCCGGGCAATGCCGGGAACTTTAAGCTAGTCATTGTATAAAATAGGAAAAATTAATTTTTTTTTAATTTATAACCATATGGCATAACAAAATCACTGGTTGCATTGAAATTTTCTGGTGACATCTGTGTGCAACGCTTAGGTACTAAATTTAAATGGAAAATGAATTACGTCTTCCTTAGGAAGCATTTCGAATAGTATCAGAATCTAAAAATTATGTCTGCACTGCAACGCCTGCAAAGCAAGATGCTGATGAAACCCTATTTTTTAGATCGCCTATTTCTCCGTTTACCGAGAAGGGGAGACCGGGGCAAAGTGACGCGAAAAAAGTTTGAAGTTGAATAAAATTTTTCCCTTTCATTATAAATGTGTGGAAATAGATTTATGACTTAATTTAAACATTACTATTCGTAAATGAGGAATAGCAAAATTCAACTTGAAACGACTAAGTCAAAGCGACCACTTTACACCCCATATATGGGGTAAAGTGAACTGCAACAAAATAAGAACTTTAATTAAGAATACAGCTAATTATTAACCCCTTGCGCTGGAATAACGTGTGCAGCACGGCAGCTTCTGTCTTTTTTGCACCGTGGGTGTCAAAAACTATGGAAATTTTTTTGAGGTTAGTTTCTGTTCCACCACGCCGCGTGGCTTTTTAGCCAGCTGACAGGTTAGGCTATTGCGCACATCACTTGCGCATCTGTTCTTTGCAGCCATTTGCCGCTCAGTTTACCCCGGTCACTTTATCCCAAATATGTACTCAATGGAAAATTAATTCTTTATTAATGTTAGGATTAATGTTTTCTCAAACGCGTGTACATGTATGTTTATAAGCTTGTTATAAACACGCAGAAAAAATTTGGAGTTAAAATAACACATTTATGACTCATTTATGCAAAAAGCTAAATTGAAAAGAAAACCAATCGGAAGCCTCTAAAAATTAATTTCTAAGTTTTTAACTGAATTTACATTTTTCGATATCTGAATGTGCATAATTATCAGTGTTACATTACATACATTTATTACGTCACCAAAATTTGTAAATATATTCTACTATAGTGAATCCATCCTAAGAAAAAACGACGCCCATACCGTTTTGCGACCGATATACGCAGCCCCCACCACCGCCTACGGGCCCGACGCAGGCGATTGCTCGTAGCGCTTTACCTGCCGGTTTCCCTGTCCCTCCAAGGGCGGGACGTGACCGATGTCAAGGTCAATACTGCAGGAGTGCCGAACAGATATAACATAAGTTAAGGACATGTTCTAAATAGTCTATTTAGAATGCCATTTATTACGTCTTTTTTAGGATTTATATTCAAAGGAACGATAAGATTTTTTGTTCAAATTTTCATAAAACGCAGGCGGTTGCCATGCGTATTCGGAAATAATTGTGCCACCATGTATACGAAGGCGTCGCGTGCGGAACAGTTGACAGAGAGGCAACACGGAGAGAGACGGTAAGACGGAGACAAACGCAGGTGGTTAAGTGGGGAGTATGACCAATCAGCGCCTCCTCGCAACCATCCGTGCGTGCGCGGACACATTTTTTCTTAGGATGGATTCACTATAGCATGCCCCGTGTCGGCTTCGCCCGACTTATTAGCATGACTGATTCATGTTTATTAAAATTAATACCTTTTAACGTAATTAAGTATTTTGAAAAAAAGCTTAACTTCCTCATAATATTCCGGAAAAAATAACATTCTTGGTAAGATAATTTGATCACACGCGGGACTTAGTAACACCCAAAGAGGGTATGGATAAATCTACAAAAGCAATTTGTACCCCGACGATCATTCTGACACATATATCCGCGGTAATCCAGTTCTCTCGCGAGAAAGAGCTCGAGAAGTTTCGCCACCTGGTGGTAACATCGCGGTACTGCTACGTGCGAGGTATCGCGCGGGCCGAATATGCGCATGCGCGCGCCAAGTAGACTGTCGTATACACGGGTCACGTGGTCTGCAAAACAGCCGTACACATGAAATGTTTACATATAAATTACATGTTAATAACGCGTTTCTGAGACATGCTACATAGCCTATGATCGTCCTAGAGTATGCAGGGATAACGTGTAAAAACTTGAGGATGATCGGTTCAATAGGTCTTGAGTTTTGCGCGAACATAAAAATCGGCTCTCTCTTTATATAATAGTATCATGTATGAAAGAAGCTAATTCCCTTTAATTCACGAAAAAAGTTCACATGCAAAGATTGTGAAATCAACGTTGCTAATTCCAATTGTATTCTCGTTCTGCGCTCGAACACTGGTTTCTCTGTTTCACGAAAAAAATTAAAGAAGTTCACATGCAAAGATTGTGAAATCAACTTTGCTAATTCCAATTGTATTCTCGTTCTCCGCTCGAACACTGATTCCTCTGTCACTTTTTATACTTGACATTCCTTTATTGGCCACAAATCAATTCAGTGCTCAGATGTTCAGCTTCGGTTTTAAGGAATTAGCGGGCGTTGTATAAGAAAAAGCTATGAAGTCGACTGAAAAAAAATGTTTCATATTCTCCGCATCTCTCTTACAGCGTATTCGGACGGTCGCAATGTTGCGCACTGGGTGCGAATTTTCACCAATTGGAAGCGAAAAAGTTCGCATTCAGTGCGCACTAGTGCAGGTTGCCGAATGTGCTATTATTAATCTATTACCGACTTTGATTCGTTTAAATTAGTCTCTACCAAGTTTTTATTATCTTCATACGACATTTTTAACAGAAGATGTCCCTCTTATAAAAGTTTTTGTGTCAACTGCAGGCCTCTCCTACTTCATAGCTTTTTCTTATACAACGCCCGCTAATTCCTGAAAACCGAAGCTGAAAATCTGACACTGTGAGCACTGAATTGATTTGTGGCCAATAAAGGAATGTCAAGTATAAAAAGTGACAGAGGAATCAGTGTTCGAGCGGAGAACGAGAATACAATTGGAATTAGCAAAGTTGATTTCACAATCTTTGCATGTGAACTTCTTTAATTTTTTTCGTGAAACAGAGAAATCAGAGTTCGAGCGCAGAACGAGAATACAATTGGAATTAGCAAAGTTGATTTCACAATCTTTGCATGTGAGCTTCTTTAATTTTTTTCGTGAAACAGAGAAATCAGAGTTCGAGCGCAGAACGAGAATACAATTGGAATTAGCAAAGTTGATTTCACAATCTTTGCATGTGAACTTTTTTCGTAAATTAAAGGGAATTAGCTTCTTTCATACATGAGTCATGTTTATGGGGGGGAGGGGGGAGGATTTCATCACTTTTTTCATATAAATTACTAAGTGCTCATACATACAGCTAAATCTAACGTAGAAGTACAAATAATACTGTTTTTTGTCCTCGACTTTTTCATGTATTTGACGGGGGTTGGGCAGAGGAGTGAAATTATAAGATTTCTGAAAAAGGTTGACGGAAAGAACCCCGTGGAGGTGAAAATTGTACCCAATCAGCAATAATCAATAAAAATATTACCCATTACCACAAATCCAAACGACTTGAAATCAGTCACTCGCGGTTTTACGAAAAAGACAAAACGACGCTGAGTTCGGGTCGCTAGTCGCATCCCGAGTTCCGTAAATCTTCTTTACCATCGTGACATTTCGAAAATGTTAACAACTAACACTTAGCAGGTTATGATTGAATGACAGCCAAACGACATTTATAAATTATGCTTTCGAGGCGACACCTACTGGCGTCAAGTGGAGGAGAACAACGTGACGTCACGAATAACTATTAATTCAGAATAAATCTTATATCTTTTAGACAAATAGCTTGATACATTAAGTAAAACGACATATGGGTTCGAAAAAAATAAATGATTCGCTTAATCATGTAAAAACACCGGGACTATGTCATAAAATAAGATAATAAGGCTAAAATAGCTCCGACGACCTGTCAATTTCGCTATCTTTCGTGTATAGAGACATGGTCGCTCAGTGTGCCTATGGGCAGAGGGGGAAGGGGAATTAGCTTCCAGACGCGACCGCGTCTGTTGATAGATTGTTAAAGAACAAATTAGGGAAGCTCATTATCCCCCGGTGCTCACTTTACCCCGGTCTCCCCTAGGTACTAGGGTTAGTTCGTTGTGGCTCTCAAGGTGTTACAGCCGCGGTTAAACGCGCCGCTTCGTGATGATTTAAATGTGCGTGCGAGAGCGTGTAAACACGGTGACGCACCGTTCGTCAAGAACGGTTACGCGCGTCACACGTTTTTGCTCGGCTCGAGCGTTCGATTTCGGAGAATCGGGCGGTTAGTTCCTCGAACACCTTCGAACAAAGGCAACACGCTCTCGCACGCACACTCTGGAAGATCTCTTGTCGCCCAGCGACCCACCGGTTTTTGAGCCCTGTAAAACGGCCCTTCGAGCCATCGCGCCCAGCGCCCTGTACATAGTTTGTACATATTCGTGTCTCGTGTTGACTGCGTGTTTTGTGAGTAGTGTTTTGTTCGTGATATCTCTGCGTGTTGTATATATATTGTTGCAACGACGCCCAGTTCGGCTAATAAACGTGCCGTCAACGTCACCAAGTCCTTGGAGTGCATCTCTTCTCTGGCCAGTCCCAGCGATCCACACCGCCTCCACTAGGCAAAGTTTAAACACAAGGACTCAATTGGTCTATGGAGTTCGGAAATAATTTAAATTACGTATAATCAAGCATAATCCGACTACGATCGTATTTAGGGTCACCTATACATTGTCAGTAGGTATTCTCATTAAGATCTAATAGAAGATACAGAAATTTAAATTTTCACTAGTGTCGGTATGTTGAAAGCGCAAAGACAAGCTGGATGAAAGGACAATGTTAAGTCCTAGAGGGGATTAGTGAGCCAAGAGCCTACAGCATATGCTATACACCGTTGGAAAGGTCTCGCCAAGACGATTCGATTGATACCATTTGTAACTTCGAAATCAGATGGGATAACCTCGAAAAATGCCCTCAAAGTTCGAGATTTTGCGGTTTTGAACAAAAGAAACCGGTAGTAAAATCCCATCCGGCCCGAGGGACCTCGGGTAGGCACCTGAGGGAAAACCGAGGAATGTATAGTGCCTATACGAGCTATAGTGACTTAGGTGTGAAGTCACTCAGCGGGGTCTTACCCGACACCCTGCTGGGTATTGGCCGCTAAACGTGCCACCTACTACCTCTTACAGGACTGTATTGAGAGAAGACCAGGACAAAACCGGGGCCTCAGGGCCTTAGGGCCCCGATTTTGTCCTGGACTTAGGGTCTTAGGGCCCCGGGTTTGTCCTGGTCTTCTAAATACAGTCCTGCAAGAGGCAGTAGAGGGGCACGTTTAGCGGCCAGTGCCCAGCAGAGTGTCGGGTAAGACCTCGCTGAGTGACTTCACACCTAAGTCACTATAGCTCGTATAGGCACTATAAGCGATATTGTAACAGGCTGGGGCGACAAATGTGTCTCATGACCTTCATTTCAGGGCCGTGTTGGGCCTGCATTTGCCCCATGGGCACTAATCCATTGGCGATTTCGTACTGGGTATTAGGGAAGGGACCTATAGCGCAAGCCCAACACGGCCCTGAAATGAAGGTCATAAGGCACATTTGCCGCCCCAGCCTGCTAGAGTATCGCTTACATCCCTCGGTTTTTCCTCAGGTGCCTACCCAAGGTCCCTCGGGCCGGATGGGATTTTACTACCGGTTTCTTTTGTTCAAAACCGCAAAATCTCGAACTTTGAGGGCATTTTTCGAGGTTGTCCCATCTGATTTCGAAGTTACAAATGGTATCAATCGATTCGTCTTGGCGAGACCTTTCCAACGGTGTATAGCATATGCTGTAGGCTCTTGGGTCACTAATCCCCTCTAGGACTTAACATTGTTCTTTCTCGGCAGAAGCGACTTGGAATAATTTTCGCACAAACCTGGTGGCTCTCGAAGGGCTAGTAATGTGATTACTTATAACAAGCTGGCAGGACAGTAACACAGATTCGCGGCTTATCGGAAATATAAATTGCACCCTTTTCACAGAAGTACGCGTCTCCGTGATCCTATCCCCGCTTCAATGCTTTCGTGAACAGCTGCCATGCCACAGTTCCGTGGCCTTTGCCGTTCATATCTCATATCCATAAAAATATCGCTTATGCATTTGATTTACGATCGTCGATACGCGGCCGCCTCGAGAATGTTCCTCCTGGGACGCGATCAAAGTGCTCGACGCGTTATGCCAATCGTTACGCATCCTATCTAAAGTGGCACGGCACTTTGAGCTCCGCTTCGAGGACATTATCATCCGCTGGGACGCCCTCGCGCAAAAAGGAAAGCAACGAATGGGATGTCACGTTTGCAAATTCTTAGTGGGATCAATACCAGATTTCAGGTACCAGAGTTCTTGTTGTATCCAACTACACGCTGTTTGTTGGCTTAACAAAAACATTAATCGAGCGTATAAAAATGATTTCCTCTTCCTGAAACCATGCTATTAGCTATATAGAATTCTTTTCATTTGTACATAATCTTAAATTTAAGGAGTGAAATAATAGTTCGTAGATTGGAAATTACAGATGATTACTTCCACTTTTTCTATCACTCTCTGATTCTCGTATATTTACACCTCCTTCCTCTCTATCGCTACTTGAATTATTAATACTTATTAGTTTGCTGTATGTTTTGTATTTCTTCAAAAATTTTCTTTGTCTGTGAATGACTTGACGTTTAACCAGCTGAAATTCATCAGGTACAGAATGATAGTTTTTAATATTCTAGGGGCTGTCTCACCCTATAAATTTGAAATTCAGTACGGATAAAAATATACCTATTCGTCAGGTTTTTTATACTATTTAACAACATACGTTAAGAACAACAAGATGGATTCTATTGCTTCAATATATATTTTAAAATCAAATGTGTCTATACGAGCTCCAAAAGCTCCTATCAAAGCATCATCCAAGTACTTATCTCGACAATTAACCGGTTGACTGGCACGGCTTTTTTACTATTCGTGCCCAAACTGGCAGCATCGAAAAATTAAGTCAATCACACAAAATTTGGTATACAGGGGTTTTTTGAGTCGCTGAATCGATTCCGGGGGTTATTTTTTCATCTGACACCCCCAACCCCTAAAAATAGGATTTAGGGGTGAGTTTTTCAATTTCTTACTAAATTTTTTTTTTATTTAAAAATTTTTTATTTGTAAAGTTTTCTTGTCTGTTATTCGATTGCAGCAGTTACTTTTTTCAATGTCACTCCCAATTGAAATTGAATACAGTACGAATAATTTATACAAATCCCAACAATTCGCTAATCATTTTGGTTCGGCCATATTGAGTCTGCCATATTGAAATTTAAAATTCCAATGCCAAATTCAGATTCAGCGACCCCAAGAACCCCTATATACAATTTTTCTAAATCCCGATAATATTTTAATATTTGGCAGCCATTTTGGGTCGGCCATTTTGAGTCTGTCATATTGAATTTTACCATTCCAATGCCAAACTCAGATTCAGCGACCCCAAAAACCATTATATACCAAGTTTCATTCTAATCGTTTGAAAATCAAAAAAGTTATTCCATTTGATCATATACTATGATACTTGAGAATAAAAATAATTATCATTGGAAATCGTGTTGCCTTAGCCTACTACATATTATTTCTCCTACAGCACACTTTGTTGCAGGAACGTTGCACACACGTTGCAGTACATTACAATGTTGCCGTTTGGTTGCAGGTTGCATTGCAATATTCCTGCAACATTGTGGAAACATTGCCATGCTATATTGCAATGGCCACGTTTGTGCAATATTGCCGAAATATTGCACACCCATTGCCGTGCAATATTGCGCTCCCAACGTATGAGCAAGTTTTCGGCAATGAATCCGCAATAAATCCGGAATTACGCGGAACGATACTGAAATGTCGACACAAAGAGTACAGTCTAAGATTCCACAGGCTTTCGCCGAGGGAATATATGCGAACGTGGACAATATCTGACATAAATAATTAATACAATTATTTAATTAACACTATAGAGTTTAAACAAATTCATTAACCATGTACAACAATAAAAGATATTTGTAAAAAAAGTGTTACGCGTGCCAATTACTGCCAGTGTCCCTAAAATATATAAAAAAATTATGTTAAACGATTGTATTAAAAATTCGCTAAAAACTAAAAAAAAACATTATATTCTTGTACTACGCAGGATATTTCATAACAGAATATGCATCAACTTAATACAATATCAAGCGTCGAAATGAATTTGTTGTGAAATATCCGACTCCGCGATTAGGGAGATGTAATGGAGTTTGTCAAAACAAATCTTTGTTTTTTAAATAATTTGAGTTTAAAGTGTTGCACGGTAGGAGTATAAGTTCGAATACGTAAGTAATGTTCTCAATCAACAGTTCTAGCTGCAGCGGTATATCCTCCCCCGGAACCATCCGCCAATATAAGCATCCAGGGCGCAAAATGTTCAATTACGAACAAATAGACAGTAGCTACATCTAAGAAAAACTATTACATCAAGAGACACGGTAGTGTCTCGCGCCAAGTATATATAGGTATATGTGCAGCGCGAGTCCCTCGTGGCTATATAACGCCGAGCGGTTTTTGGAAGAATCCTGAGATTACCGAATCTCAATAACGGCAGATCCGATTAAGTTTTGAATGGTTTTAATGGATAGCTTGGGTTTGATTTAGATAAGAAAAGTGTCTTCGTTTTGTTCCTACGTGCCTTATGAGCTGAGATATTTCGATGCAAAGTTGCAATTTGCCGAATTTTATGTTAAGAGATTTTTCTCCATCGTCAAGTGTGGGCCAGAGGGGAACATGAAAGGGAGAGGAAATGTCTCTGGCACGTCGTTCATTGGATGAAGGTTCCGGCCTGTCGCGTAACAAATTGTTGTCACGTGACAGCCAGACAGCACATCTGTCAAGGAAAACGTAACCTAGGTAGTGTCAAACCATCATAACCTGCCAAATGTCAAATGAGGTAAGTAGTCAACATTTCTCCAATGTCACGAGTTTTCACTCCATATAGGACATTGAATTATTGTCTCAATTAACAAGGTAAGTCGCTAAATTTTTTTAATACATTTTTTTGTTGAGCTTCTAGAAACGAAGGGGGCGCACAGCTTGGACATTGCCCGGATAAGGTTCGATAGAGAAATATCTTCTTACGCACAAGTTTCTATTATACCAGGCATGTACAAAATAATAATAATGCATTTAAATTGCCAGACATTTTTATACCAGTAGGCTATTTTTAATTTAAAGTTTCTATATAAAGCTTATAGAAGTGAAGGGGTCGCATGGGCTTGGTGAGAAATAAAGGGGACGCACTGGCTTGAAGGTTGTCCAAAGAAGGTTAGATAGACAGAGAAGCATCTTGTCTCGCACAAGTTTCTGGAAATTTGTCAATTAAGGTAAATTTTTCTAATTTCTAATTAGCGTAGCATTAAGAATTAAGAAAATGATGGCGTACTTCTTGCACTGTAGAGTACTATTAGTGAAAAAAGTACGCTGTAAACGCATCTCCCTTGATACTTTTCAATCTTTTCTGAAATATATTCGTTTGTGTTTATGTTCTACGTTAAGTTGTAACTAAAATGTGGCTTTAATATATTTACAGATAATCGAAGCAGATGCGAAAGAGAAAGAAACCCTGCTGCACGAGGAAACGAACAAAATTCGCTCTTTTTCATCTATTTTATATTGTAAGGGAGTTAGTGTAAATTAGTTATCCAAAGTCAATTAACATTTTTTCAGTTTCGCAGCGCAAAGTATTTTGAATAAAATATTTATTGTATTTATTGTATTATATTAAATAAACAATTTAATTCATTGTTGATACTCTGTTTGGTTGCAGTGTTCCATTCCAGTTTATAAATATAGAGTAAACTAGAAACATTAAAAAGGTTGTAATTTATTTAATATCATTTAGTAATATATTAAAAATTTAATATTTAAATGCAATTAACAAATATCAAAAATGAAATATTAAACATTAAGTACCATCAAGTAACAAGTATATAATGTATGAGACGTGGCAACATCGATAGCAGGTAGAAAACATTTAAAACAACAAAGTAGATTATACGATCTTCCTCGAACAAAGAATGAAGTTGTTATTAATGATTATATTACAGTTTTCCTTAAAAAATCAATAAAAAAATACCCATAACCTCAAACCCAAACGGCTAGAAAACAGTCTCTCGCGGTTTAACGATAAAGACCAAAAGCCGCTGCTTTCGGGTCGCTGGTCGTATCTGCTCTAAGCACGAATACCGTAAAAACACAATAAAAAACGAGAAATGAGTCAATACGAACGAAAAGAAATAAAAAAACATTACAGGTTTTCTCAAACAGGAAAGGATAACTTTAGGCAACATTATTTAAAGAATGGGAAAAAAAATGTATAATTGGGTGGAGAAAGGAAAAAAATATTTTTTTTGGTTAAGAAATTAATAAATTAATAAATAAATAAACAAGAAAGAATTAAACACTAAACAAATTTTATTTCATTAAAAAAAACGGCCACCACGGCCCCCACGGCCCCGAATATACGTCAGTTACGTCGTGGAATATATCATAAAATGAATATAACTGATACACGAATACGTTACACAGCTGCGGAGTATTTAGAGGCTATGTCGAAAGAAGCGTTGGAGTCCAACTTAAATTCAATTTTTTCTTCGCTTCGAAATACGGAACAATATTGGCGTAGACCGAGAAGTGATTTATCTTGTATGGCACAACATTACGGACCAGCGACATGGTTTCTAACGTTAAGTCCTAGTGAATGGTTATGGGACGATTTAGGTGAATATATTCGTGACGCAAATGGTTGGCAAGACTCTTCGTTAACCACTAGTTTACTTGTAGCAAAAGATCCTGTATCAACATCGAGATTTCTGGATAATAAATTTCGAGCAATGCTTGCTTTTATTAGTTCAGAAGATTCTCCGATTGGTAAAGTAACACACTATTTCCGGCGACGAGAATATCCAGGTAGAGGTATACAACATTTTCATTTATTAATCTGGATTGGAGGTGCACCAATTTTCGGCGAATCTTCTATTGAAGAAGTCTCTAAGTTTATTTTACAATATATAAGCTGCAAAATGCCACATGAAAATATTTCGCCAATATTGTATTCCGTCCCGATATCGCGGCTCCACCTTACGAGGTTGTAAATCCCGTCTCGTCGATTACCGGAAACGAATGTTCTATAGGAATTACTCTAATAAAACTTGTTCATGGGATGAATAATTGAGTCGTCTGGATACACTTAAAAACTATACAATATTTTAATCCAAATACAGACTAAACACTAAAAAACTAGGATTAAGAAAGGTAGGAGATGTTGTTCTTATCGCGGTTCTAACATGACTGCCTGCTACGTCGATTTCCCAAAAACCTTCGGTTCGCAAGGAAGGGATGACTCTTGGGAAGAAACAAGGATGCACGTTGATTGCCTCCTGAGTGAGGGCGTAAGAGTCCGAGTCAAGGACAGCTACATTAAGGGTCGGTACTCGAAACGCAGAACCCGAGCGACCGGCAACCGGCCGGATGACATCAATTACCCCAAACGGCGCAACGCAGCTACGTGCTTACGAATATTTCTCCCTAATTATGAGAACGCCTCGGTATGTAATAAAACTCTTCGAGAGAGAGATCGGGTTGACATACAACAGACAACCGAGACCGAACATATTGTACAGACGTGTAAATACGCACCAGCGACACAAACATAATGATTATTGTCTTCGTGCTAAAAAAAAAAAGGATCTAAAGTTATTCGTAGGTGTCGTTTTGGGTTTCCACGTCCAGTTACTGACACACTAAATATAAGACACGTGGCAACTTCGATAGCAGGTAGAAAACACTTAAAACATAAAAGTAGATTGTACGATCTTCCACGAACAAAGAATGAAGCTGATATTAATGATTATAATCCTGTCATACTCGCTGCGTGGGTAGGTAATATGGATATACAGTTTATTGGAGAAAAATCGACACTGCTCACTTGGTACGTTACTAAATATTTGAACAAAGCAGGGAAAAGTGAACTGTCTGATTGTGATTTTGCAAATAGTATAAATAATAAAAATAAGTCATTGGCAAGTGTTCTTTGGAATTTTGCTTTACGATCCATAAGCAATAGGGAATGTGGAGCTCTGGAGGCTGCTGATACATTGCTAGGTATGCCTTTATATGGAACTGATCGAAATACAACTATTAAATGGTTAGATGTTAATTCTATACGGCAGAGGAAATTGAAAAGTCGTCAAGAAATTAAAGCTCTTGATGGTGAATCTATAGATATATTTTGTCCATCGCTAATAGATAATTATTATCCAAATAGATCTGGAATTAAATCAGTGGCTATTTATACAAAGAAAAAATATATTAAACAATATTAAGCAGATAAATTTAAAAACAAAAAAATATTTTAATACGAAAAAAATATTTACTCAAAATACTTGGCGCTGCGACCCGAATTGGTGTTACTAAACTGAATAAATATGTATATAAATTGCATTAATCTTTTTCTTTATTTCTTGTGCGTGCGTTCGTGTGTATGTGTATGTATATGTTTTCGTATTTTGGTTTTTACGGGTGTTTTTTTTTTAAATTAATTAAATTAATACTTAGACAATTACCTTTTTTTCGATTTCGCAGCGCCAAGTACTTTGAGTAAATATTTTTTTCGTATTAAAATATTTTTTGTTTTTAAATTTATCTGCTTAATATTGTTGAATATATTTTTTCTTTGTATAAATAGCCAATGTTTTAATTGGCGCATTTTGTGTATATCATTAGTTTTGTAAAGCAATTTTTTTTTGTCAATGTTTTTAAATGCGTTTGTTTTTTGGGGGATTATATACTTGGCGCTTTTTTGTACCTTTTTTTAAAAAAAGGTAATTTTGTGGGGATAAGATTAACTCTAAGCCCAATAGCGAGCAAATCAACTCACACTCGAAAGTGCCCAACGGCCATACGAGCTCGTAACCATCAAAGTAATGTACGCTTTTATTATCATTTTATAACATGTAAAAATTATTATGGCATTAAATAAAATAATTCATGGAAAAAAATAAAAAAAGCTGCAGCGGTATAGTGTCCGTCTATGGTGCTACGGGTCGCGGGTTCGAATCTCCCTGGGGTAAAATAATTTTCTATTTAATAAAGATACACGGACGTTATACTACTATTATTCTGCACACATTCATGTCATCTCCCCCCTCGGAGACACGTCCGATATATATAATTAATAAAATACCGTTATTTTTATTTTTGGCCCTACTGCCCGAAACGTTGCTTAACCATTGCTGTAAAATCTCAGAAATGTTGCGCGAATATTGCTGTAAAATCTCAGAAATGTTGCGCGACCATTGCTGTAAAATCTCAGAAATGTTGCACGAACATTGCTGTAAATCTCAGAAATGTTGCGCGAACATTGCTGTAAATCTCAGAAATGTTGCGCGAACATTGCTGTAAAAACTCAGAAATGTTGCAGAAATATATCCTGCAATGTTGCACAGGGGCGGACATAGCAATTTACTTGCAACTTTTCGGCAATATTCTGTGCAATGTTTCAGATATTAAACCACAACGTAACTGAGACATTTCGGCAACAAATGTGCTGTAGGGGTTAGTGTGCAAAGTGTGCAACCTCTAAGTATTACTCAATCTTCCTAAAATTTGTCAGATATATTCCTTTTATATTAATAGGAATCAGGGCATGAGCAACGTAAAAAAAATTGTAATATTTTAATTTTAACCCTATAATATGAAACACCCTAACGTAGGCTTTAGAATTATATTACGTAATCTGACCTCTTCTCGCTGAAGTAAGGGCATCGCTGCAGGTGACTAGAATGGTTAATTATTCAAATCTCAAGTATCCCTGTAGAATATAGTCGGCAGAATAGATAAGTCGGCACACAATCAAAGCTCGGCCGCTGCCGCCTCCCGCGCAATGTTCCGTTGTAGGTTCAATTAGTCGCGAACACGAAGAACGGGAGCCGCGAAAATTGTAGGACTTTCTCGATTGCTTGCCTCCGGTCTGCTACGCGTAGTATCGATTCGCAATCTCGCGGCCAAAGCGGGAAGTCGTATGTAAAATTGGGGGTGGCTTCGGCGACGCCGAAGATTTAATGGTCGGACAGGCAAAAGTGAGAATTAAAATCGACGACGAGTCCTGGATTCATTTCGGTAACGTATTCGAGCATTAATTCTCCTCGGATCCACGCCCGATTGAGCTTTTGTGTGATAAACAGCGCTACTGTTGCCGTTCGAAAATAGAACTGAAAATGCGGCGTTTAGCAATTAAACGACGAATCAATATTCAAGTGTACTCGAAGCTTCGTCCAATCAGCGCGGGCGCCTGGTGGCTGCTAGAATTCCCGCATTCTCGATGCTAAGCCATCAGGAATTCCTATCCTTTCGGAACTCGAAAACCGTGCAAATGGACATCTACAAGTTTGCCGATCTTTGTTTCTTGACAATGGTGTTGTTGCGTGGATTAAAGATAAAAGAGGCATGAAAGTACCTCGCTAATTGGTTTAGTACTGGGAAAGTTATAAATTAAAATACATAGGTAGCTACAAACTTCTCCATGCGTGGTGGCTGGGACGGTCCGCTCAGATACAACCGGGGAAGAGGAACTAGTTAGCACCACATTATTTCACGCTTGGCTAGTTCTCGTTCGAAGCGTTTGACAAGGACAGCAGATGCGATACACCAAGAATGAGAGAAATAGCGCAGCAGTGCGAGTGATCCACTATTGAAAATTAAAATTTTCATACCTTTCATTACGCCCCAACGAGACTATTGCCGAGGGATTGGCCGGATTGTATCGATGAAAATGAGTCCAAACACGACGTAATTCGGACTTTACAGGCGCACAATCCAATTTGTAAATTACGTACAACTGTAGCCTTCGTGGATTGAATTCAAGGATAATTGCTGGACACACAAGGCTTATTGGGATTAGGTGGGAATAGGTGCATGGTTTGGTTCAGAGTTGGGCATTATCTAGATAAAAAATTATTTAAATAACGATCGAATAAATGATACTTTATCTTTATTCGTTATTCGAGGCTCGAATAATCGAAGTTATCTTTATTCGAAGAGCAACGAATAAATAATTTTATTGGATGAGAATTTATTCGACGAATAAAGATAATTTTTTATTGGATGAGAATTTATTCGAAGAATGAAAATAATTTTTTTATTCGATGAAAATTTACTCGACGAATAACGATAGTTATTTATTCGAAGGTTTTATTTGAACAAATGCGTCGAATAAATTTTTCATCCGTAGCATTTATCTTTTCGAAGCCTTCGAATAAAGCCACGAATAACTTTCGTCAGCGTCGAGCGTGTTTATTCGAGCCGCCGAGTTAAGTCGTTAATAATAAAATATTGATAAATATAAAGTACAGCATCACAAAAGACATTCCTGTATTTTCTGAAGCATTGTAAATTCACGTAATGTATGTAGACTTTTGTAATTGTCTGTAAATCGGATTAGTTTATTCAGGATAATATATTGAAATTGTGTCATGTTTTGGCTTATTTTCGTTGGAAAAACCTCACCAGCCCATTGGTATTATTTTCAAAAAGATAGGATGAAAATTATGTAAATTGAGATTTTCGTCAT
Source organism: Andrena praecox (assembly GCA_963932275.1). Classification (NCBI taxonomy): domain Eukaryota; kingdom Metazoa; phylum Arthropoda; class Insecta; order Hymenoptera; family Andrenidae; genus Andrena; species Andrena praecox. The sequence continues at coordinate 45,179,646 of OZ010729.1, read as the reverse complement.
TGCACGATACTACATTGTAAGACAGGGCTCTCCAGCGTAGGGGCCCCTCACGCGCCTGCTTCCCCTTCCAATCTTCCTCTGGCGCAGCATACCTTCCGTTGTCAAGGAGACCGCGCGACGCTGCGAAGGCTGCCATGACCAGGGATTGTAACCGCCGCCTAACCCTAACCCGAACCCGGTTAACCGAGCGAAGGTTACTGTAACCCGTAGTAACCCCGAAGGAACGGCTCCTAAAGAGTACAGAGAGCCGGTTAACCCGCTCGGAGCGGGTTACAAGTGACATACGACATTCGACGTCCAAAATCCGACTATGCATATTGGTTGATCCGCGCGCGTCCACCGCTGCTATGCAACTGCAATTTTAACAAGAACCGGGTTGCATGCAATGACGTCAATTACTTGCAGGGTTTTGATTCTCCATGTAATTTTTAATCTCTCGAGGAAAAATGTTACGAATTTTCTTGAATTATACCTACGACATTACATGCAAATCGTTTCTTGGTCAAATTGCATCACCGTGTTGGATGAATGGCCTATAACAAATGTAACAATTCTGTAGAAGTTCGAAAGGTAATTTATTTATTTATAATAAAAATAATATTTTGTAACACAACTATTATATATAAAATTTACTGATTTGTAAGAAAATAGTATGCAAGTGTTAAAATGAAAACACAATGTTTATACTATACGGTCATGGAATATATTAAGTACATTTTTCAACTTTAGAAACATGTCACCCTCGAGGAGAAATTTGCAAAATAAAAATTTGTTTATAATTTGACGTTACATAAATAATTTTACAATTTCAAAAAAATATTATTCAAATAGACAAAATCTTCTGCATTAAAATAAAAAAAGGATGAACCTAATGCGATAGATAGTTTTTAAAATAAAAATTCATAAGTACAGGTCGATTTCACAAAAATAGGGAAACACTACACCCTCTACCGGATTAGGGTAACCCGCTCCGAGAGCGGGTTAACCGGGTAACTCTGTGCCTAGATGCCTCGGGTTACCCGGTTATGTAAATTAGTCTACGGTACTGAGAACCGAACCGGCCTAGGGTTACGGTTACAATCCCTGGCCATGACGGGCTAGCCGGGCTAGCGTCTTCGCGGCTAGCGTCGCGCGGTATCCCTGACAACGCGGACGAGAGTGGGAGAACCCCAAGCGCACGCGTGCGGGACCTTGGAGAGCCCTGTTGTAAGATAACGCGTGCGTCAGTCACCATTAGGGATGAATCGATACCACCAAAGTATCGATACTTTTACTCATTACTTGTATCGAATGAAAGTATCGGTACTTACTCGGTATCGACACAAAAGTATCGATACCTACTTGTATCGAATCATAATGAGTATATATATATATATACATATATGTGGGGATCAGGAACCTCCATAACATAAGAGGCGGATACGGAACACCCAAGAGAGGGAAGTCGGCGGTAGCCGAGTAGGCTAAGGCGGCTGATCAGAGCGCGTAGAATCTAAAGATCGCGGGTTCGAGTCCCGCGTCGAGGCTTCCTTTATTCCGAATCCTACATATATCAACAAAGGCTAACATGACCCGAGGCGTTAGCGCGCGGAATGCGGATAACCTAAAAAAAAAAATTGTAAGCAGTTATAAATATATGTATATAACATAATGTGTGACAATAACTATAGATTACAATGACATAATGTAAAACATCAGATGTAAGGTAAATCCTTACATCATGCTCTGTATCGTGCATCTGGAGTAATTCGAACAATATTTTTGGGCCAAGTGTATCTATTTTTGCTTTCATCTTTCATGTAGAATGTCGATACTCGCCCCATTCGATACGAGTACTTTTAATCGATACCTACTTGGTATCGCAACCTTAGGTATCGATGCTAAAATTACTTGGTATCGAAGCGAAAGTATCGATACTTTACTTGTATTTACTTGTATCGATTCATCCCTAGTCACCATACAAGCCCCAAGTCGCCGCCGCCGATCCTTTGTGTTCGCTGCTCGGCCGTGCTCGACCCTCGGCGGCTCGAATAAACACGCTCGACGCTGACGAAAGTTATTCGTGGCTTTATTCGAAGGCTTCGAAAAGATAAATGCTACGGATGAAAAATTTATTCGACGCATTTATTCAAATAAAACCTTCGAATAAAAAACTATCGTTATTCGTCGGATAAATTTTCATCGAATAAAAAAATTATCTCTATTCGTCGAATAAATTCTCTGCCAATAAAAAAATTATCTCTATTCGTCGAATAAATTCTCATCCAATAAAAAATTATCTTTATTCGTCGAATAAATTCTCATCGAATAAAATTATTTATTCGTTGCTCTTCGAATAAAGATAACTTCGATTATTCGAGCCTCGAATAACGAATAAAAATTATTTATATTTTGTTCGTTATTTGAGATTTTTATTTAGATAAACTTTTGCCCAACTCTGGTTTGGTTGATGAGGCAGGGCTACAATTTCAAGAATTAGACGTTGCGTCCCGCTGCGTTTATACAATCTACGGGACTCTGATGTGCATGCTCACGGCCGTCTCTAATACAGGCCTCCACCTTGCCTAAATGGCAACGCTGTTCGTGAGTCCTATTTGAAGTTGTCTCAAGCCTTTCACGCGTTATGTCACTGCCAGTCACTGCCGTCGTGGTTATATATTACCGTATTATGTTATTTAGATTTAATGTTGATGTAGTCAGGGGGAACTTAAAAGTCCCCTCAGAATTTCGTGTTTTAATAGGTCACCACATATTTTGTGTAATGCAAAAATTAATTTCAGATAAGTTTGAAAAATTATTTATATCAATCACAAACCAAAGAAACTTATTAATAAGTTTAGGATATAGTAGCATTTTGCAACATTGTGATGTAACATATGTGATTAAAGAATATTGTGGCTGTGGAATGCTAACTGAGAAAACACTAAAACGTATTTTGCTGCATTTCTCTAATATATTACTGAATAGTTATGTAAAATTAAGAAATAATATAAATTATAGTTCCTCGTTGAAGCAAAGAAAACTTCAGACGTTACAAAACTAATTAGATTGTTTAAATATATACCTCTGTGTATGTCAAATTTATGAAACTGTTATATTTTAAACTATCAAATACAATACATAATTACAAAATATGTCTACTCAATGAATGTTGAATAGGTAACATTTGTATGCAGTATGTCTCATGCAGTAGTTTGATCGGACCACGGCACGGCCACGGCAGTCTGTGTACGGCCGTCTGGTACCGGTCTGAACATAGTCATCGGCCTCACATGCGGTGTTGCAACATCGTAGGTAGAGGCCTGTATTAGAGACGGCCGTGGCATGCTGCACTCGATTTTATTCTAATGAGGCGTCCAGGGGTTACTCTGTACTCTCCCGTCCGATTGGCGTCCAGGTATTGTCGCCGGACTCTCCCGTACTCTCCTCTCTCAAAGATCGGGTATCTAAGAAAATGCTCCGCACTCTCACGCACACGAGACAGTTGACAAACTATTTTAATACATTAGGAAAATCAGTAGCTTATGTCTCTACTTATCCTGAAGAAGTACTTACTGTGCTTTGCTGAGAAGATGTCTAGCGGAACGGCACAGTGGCAAGAGGGGTGCTCTTCGTTACGCAGCGCTATCTGATCCGATTCGTCGATGTTATCGCGTCGGTCAATAACAGATAATGCTATAGGGACTTTGAGGACATAACGAAATTCGTCTCGTAGTCCTTTCGCCTGTCATTTTCTCAGAAAAGGCCCCCATACACCAGCGGGCAGCGAGCATGCTCGCCAAGCACACCACTGACTGCAGGCTCGGCGAGCATACTCGCTAGTGTGTGGGATCAACGAGCGGTTCAAGTGCTTGGCTCGTGAGTTTTAATAGTATCACGGGTTGCAGTGAATAGTAGAATTATGAGGTAATAATTAAGTTTATTCTTTAGAATCTTACAAGCACGCTTCTACTTACAATTAGCTCTACATACAGTCTTCTTACGCATTTTTGGCGGATATGGTAAGATGGAAGGAAGGAAAAGGAAGTTGCGTTTCGTCCCGGGTCTGCTAGTGGACGGCTTGGTAAGGCTTGCCTAGCAGACCCTCCCTTGGACGCTGGGATGTTAGGAGTAGTAGGATATTAACAACGCTGTGAACCAATCCCTCGCTAAGCAGAGCGATGCACTATCTAAGAGACAGCTTGCGACTGGTTATGTCACCCCACAAACTTTCATCTACTGCGACCAACGTGGCCTAGTGCAAAATGAGTATAACATCCCAGTATTATATCACTGGAAGCGTAACAAAGCGAATAAAAAAATGGTGACGTCAAACCAATCAACGCCAAGAAACGAAACTTGACGGTGGCGCCGTTTCGTTTCCCATCTTGGCGTTGATTGGTTTGACGTCACCGCGTCATCGCGCTTGGATTGGTTTGACGTCACCGCGTCATCGCGCGCATGCGTGGAGTTCCCCTATTCCGCTATTCCTGATACGGGCGCACGGGCTTTCCGCCAAGCCCTGGAAGTAGGAATTATATTTTCTGCATTCTAAGCAGGTTCAGTGAGCATGCCAGCTGGTGTATGGAGGCCTTAACGCACAGTAAATAAAGCAGCTAAAGACACAACCAACTCACCTAATGTTCCTTACAAGGATAAAATTCCTCCAAACAACATGTGTTCTTCTTAAAGCAAACAATCAAATATAATATAATTGGAATATAGACTGTAAAGGCACTACTAGCCTTCGCCTGTTGTCCATTAAAAATGACTCCTATGACATTAATATTCTACGCCACCTCTAATAACACGACCAAATTGTAACTTCACGAGTAAGGATTGGCGACTCGAAAATTACACGTCATCACCTCCTCAGTAAATAAGACCCCCCTATTCGTGTGTTACGAATTTTAACAGTTAGATATATGGTTATATAAATGTTTATGAATAAAATAGTGTCCCTTCTTATGTCAGGACATTTAAGTCATTTACAACTGGGATTGGGACTTCGGTAGCACGAATTATATTAAGGTGAAATCAGACAACTTCAGAAATCTTTGCGCGTGAATCGCCGATCCACGCGCCGCCTGATCAGTCATGGGATCGCCGAATCGAGCTCGCCAAGCTGACTTCCCGAGCTAGACGAGCCGAGCCAGCTCGCCAAGCCACGCGCCGTCTGATTTTACCTTTACATGAGTGACTTGCTAGCTTCAGATCAAACTGTGAACTCACGCTCCGCGCCGAAAAACTCTTATTTTAAATGCTGGGTAGAGAGGTTTCACCCTCTGCCCTCGAATGGCCAAGATGGAGGACAGGCCCAAACATTCCCACGATCCAACGTACAACGCTGACGAAATCCAGACATTGGCATCGGCGGAAAAGCATTGCAACGTAGGCCTTGAAAATCCCTGGGCTTCACGATTTCGAGGACCGCTCTTGTGCCCAAGGGTTACTGCCCTGTCCCTCACCGGATGAGCGCGCCGAGGTCGAGGGAGGTCTCCGCCTTAATTGTCTTCCTAAAATGCCCGGCCAACACTCGGGACTGCATCCGGATTTTGTCACCAAAACTTTCCCTGACCTGGCCATTCGTTACGCACGTAACACGTGACATATGTAGTACCAAACTAATTGTAAACCACATATTTCCCGAATGCAGAAAATATTGCTCGTGTAACGTACCGCTACCAACCGCCGTAGATTTTTCTTTTATTCTTTATACCAATTACTATTTTCATTCTATATATCTAAATTGTAATATTAGTATTAAGGACATTCGCAACGCATGCGCATAACCGCCTGCGAACTCAGTGCCGTGAACGACTCAAGCGCGCGTGCGCAGCCCGCGCGATAAACCGGACGCCGAATAAACCGAGTGCAGTGCGCGAACCGGCGGGAACCGGATGCTAATTCTAATTGGTGCGCGAGATCGACAGCTAGTGATTGGCGAGAGCGAGGTATCGCCAAACTGTATAAATACGAGCCTGCCAGCAGCGGAGATTCAGACTGGGTTCTGCTACCGAACCATAAGCACGCCGCTTATAGAAGTCTCTCAACAAGTCTATATATATTCAACGTCCTGACTACCAACATTCAATTTCCAACATTCAACCATTCCGAGGTCGCTTTAACTAGCCCCTCAACATCTTTCCGAGGTCGCTTTAACTAGCCCCTCAACACCTATCCGAGGTCGCTTTAGCTAGCCCCTCAACTTCCATACGAGGTCGCTTTAGCTAGCCCCTCAACTTCCATCGAGGTCGCTTTCACTAGCCCCTCAACATCTAACCGAGGTCGCTTTAACTAGCCCCTCAACTTCCTACATTCAACACCTTTCCGAGGTCGCTTTAACTAGCCCCTCAACATCTTTCCGAGGTCGCTTTAACTAGCCCCTCAACACCTATCCGAGGTCGCTTTCGCTAGCCCCTCAACTTCCATACGAGGTCGCTTTAGCTAGCCCCTCAACTTCCTTCGAGGTCGCTTTCACTAGCCCCTCAACATCAATCCGAGGTCGCTTTAACTAGCCCCTCAACTTCCATCCAGAGGTCGCTTTAACTAGCCCCTCAACTTCCATCCAGAGGTCGCTTTCACTAGCCCCTCAACCTCCCTCCTTAAAAGCGTGGGCCAGCTTATAGGCACCAGAAGCAACTACTAGTCCAGGAGAGGGAATCATCATCCAATTCTACTTCCATCTGGGGACGCCATAACCGGCTACCTGGCTACCATCCGAGGTCGCTTAAACTAGCCCCTCGGCTTCCATCCTAGAAAGCGTGGGCCAGCTGATAGGCAACTGGAAGCTACAACAAATCCGAGAGAAGGAACCCTCTCCAAGTATCAACTTAACATTCCAAATCGACCAAGCGTCATCATTGTATCAAACCGTTATATCGACTTAGCGTCGAGACCTTATGTTCAGTTTACGATTTAGTATCGTACTATTATACTATATCATTAATATTAATTAACGCGTCAGTTATACTATATTTAATTACCGGTTTAGCGTAGAGACCGAAATCAAACGTTATTCTTTAATTCCGATCTAGCGTCGAAACCAAAGTCAAAGGAATATCCTTTATTAACGACTTATACGTCGTTACGTAAATATCATATCGTCAAAGTTCACACGACTCCGTGTCGTATTATATGTTCTATTTCGACCTAGCGTCAAAAGCCTTTTCTTGAATAAACTATTTGTTAATTATTGTTAAAAGAAGGACTCTAGTATCTTGAAATTAATTTCTTAATCGCACGCCACCCGAACCAATCCCATAATTTCACAGGTAAACCGCTCTACTTGTGGAATCGTCTGTAACAAACGGCACAGTCTCGTTTGAGAACGTTACACTCGGAAAAACAGTTATTTAACATCAAACCTACCTTAAAGGCAAACCCATAATTTCACGCTGCTCACAAGGTACTCAAAGATCAAACGACCATCGAGTTGTACGTTAGGAAATTTACGACGCTCGATAAGGAGCTACCGGCCGTTACATCCGATCGTCCTCTAGTCAGGGTCAACGAGAGCTGCCATAGTTCTCGAGCACGGGAGCAGAATCACGAGAAACGAAATAAAAGCAAGAACGATATCCTTTGATTGGAACGGGAGCCTTTCAGTTCGGACGATGAACAGGAAGCGAAATCGGTTAGTATTCAGAGCGGGGATATTAATTTCCGTGAGAAGCGGGAGGAAAAGAAATGCAGACTGAGACGCGATTACAAGAATTTTTATTCATACTGCTTCAGCTGCGAAACGTCGTTCCTGCTTTCCATCTTCGCGAGCTTTTTAAGAGGGAAACGCGAAAGTAGCTTATTCCGCGCAGATGAGTCAGGTACAGCCTGCGTGAAAGGTGGGTCAGAGACGAGAATTACTTTCCGCTTTGTTTACTTCTCGCTCGGGTCTATTGTGAGGAAACGGAGATGGAATATACGAGGACCGATCGAAGAGCTTTAATGTTCAATAAATGTCATTAAGTTGAATCTTCCTTTGCGCTGCAGCCATTCCTGCTAGGGTAAAAGATCCCTTCTAATAAGATACACTATCGAGGTGTCCGGCGCTGATTTTTTTCTCCTTCAAATATGTTGTTGAGCACAAAAATCTAGGAGACACATATTTTCTATTGTTTCCCAATTTTAATTCCGGGGGTTGAAACATCCCCTCAAAATTCGAAAATCAGAATTTCCCCGAATGAAATCTTCTGCCACTATAAACGCCAAATACAACAAAAAGTGACGTGTATTTTAGAAGAAATACATATTATAAAGTGATCTATGTGTTAACAATTGCAAAAATCTCAACCGGAACAGTGGGGGACTAGAGAAACCTGAATAGGGGAAGATAGTGGACGCGGCATAGCACTTCGTCGCGGTACAGTTTTCCATCTTCTTGTGAATGAAATGCAGCAGGTAAACAATGTATAGCGTTATCTAATTACAGTACCATTCTATTATGCAAGTTTTATTTGCTAAATTGTCAATTATACAAGCTCTTATATAACAATGTACTGCGACTTGCGATAAGACACCCCTATTACGCTTTCAGGTTTATTTCTATAGTGGCGGAAAACTTTATCAGGAAATTGCCGATTTTTTAACCTTGAGGGGATGTTTCACTCCTTAAAGTTGACGTTCGGCAAAAATAGAAAATATTTGTCTCTTATATTTTTGTGCTTCACCCTCTAACGACCAGACCCTTTAATCGTTATTTTTCAAAATTGTGACTGATACAAATGTTGTATCTTGGTATTTTGAAATGAAAATAGTGATTTTTTATTTTTTTTTATTTTTTTTTTTATAATAATCCACAATCATTTTTTGCAGAGAACGTTTGATTTTCTAAACCGAGAACATTGAAATCTACTTTACTATCGTGAAAACTACGGATGGTTGCTAACAGAGGTTAAATATAAAAATATAAAAACTTTTAAAATAAGTGTTGCACCGGTGTAACTCTGGGAGTTAGAGAGTTAACAACATATTTCAAGGAGGAAAAAATCGGCACCGGACACCTCGATAGTGTCCGTTGTAAGCAGATGTTCTTAGATTTTCCTTACAGTACTCTAAACCTTTCTCACTGCATCTACCCAGGCATCTTGCCAATCATTACGTTATCTCTACTAAATTTCGTATCATACAAAAGCCATTTACCACCGCATTAGGCACCACGTTATCGCAGTCCTGCACATTTCCAGTCTTCCGAACCGTACCCCAACTCTCTATCCTCCTCTCCTATTCGAAAATCCCTTATGCAACCACATCTCAGCCGGTCTCTAGCTCAATGCCAAATCAAAATCGTATACGACATTGAAACTGTGTCTGTCAGTTCTAAATACGTTTCGTTTACCAAAATAAAGACTTTATAAAATATCTTCGGTTGTAACTGTTGTGTAATATCCATTGTACCTTGAAACTGTCTACGCCAATACCGCTCTGCGAGGCCGTTACTCGGCGGTGCACTCACAAGGGAACACCGCGAAGCCGGACTCACCGATTGGAACGCCACGTTGTGGGTTTTTAGAGTGACTCAAAACAAGAGCAACGGTGTGTTTCATTTGTTAACCATCACATGAGATCAATTATTCAGGAATATATTAATAATTAGTAGCATAATATACGAGAATTTTGAGGTCTAGAAAGATGTATTAAACAGGTCTTATTTGAGGATGTCATTCAAAGAAACGGTAAACATCGGTAGAAATGTACAAAACTTTGAATAACGGGGGACATTGGAACATACTCAAACTGTTTTTCGAAATCAAATTTCTCGAGAACAGAAGGTGATGGCGACAAACGGTTTACGGATTCCTTTTCAGCGCGCAAAAATCTATAAGAAATGGCTATTAAATGTTACAGGTCAAAATGGCTCTTGAATCGATGAAATATGTTCCGCTTTCACTACAACCGCGTTACGTCAAAAATAGAAACACATACATAGATACTCCGCTTCGCGACAATATATAAAACACTATTTCACGTGTTTATGTGCTTAAATAATATTTTCTGATGCTCGACAGTGAAATATGCAAATTTTATTAAAATATACAGAAGTCGCCAAACTTTGTAAAAAATTAAAAACTTTGACTCCGTTTGGGTCCGGTCAAATATTGATCGATTTAAAAAAAATTTTTGCCTTCATTTGTCTTCCCCAGACGCAACTTTTCCGCACTAGGCTGTTTCCAGTTTCGAAAATTTTGAGTTTTTCGGCCCACACTGATGCACATACGCCCAGAAACAAGGACAGAAGGGAGTTTTACAAACTATGGTTTGACTAACCAAAGTACCAGATCTCACCTTTCATCAATTTCATATGCGATTAATTAAATAAAACTCGAAACTAGTGTCTAAAGTCAGCAAAGGCATTTATGGGAGTTATTGCAAAATAGTTGGGAAAACATCTACCATGTACCTATAGTCGAATTAACGAAAGAAGGCGCCTTGCGCACGGGGCCAGAATTTGCGACGTTGCCGCTACTCCAGGCTCGCGATTGGTGCTTCCCCTACGCGGCTCCCTACACCTTGGCCAATGACTTTCGACTACTTAGCTGTGGGCCTAGAGTAATCGTTGTCCTTGTCGGGTGTATATTGCTATCCTCTTCCAGAGGGCGAACACAACGTCCTTCCCATTAGTCCAGTGAAATTAGGATATGTCTTCGGAATAAATCCCAGCAAGCTAAATTTTGGTATGGGCCTTTATTTCGTCGTTTTAAACAATATGTCAAAACTCCCCATCGATCCGACTTCCGTCAAAAATGTTACAGAGGGTTGAAGGTAAAAAAATGCTGTTTTTCGCGAATATCTCGTTATCTAGCAGTTCTGCGACAAAAATAATTATTATACAATTTATAGCCTACGAAATTCTGTACAAAAAAGGTTGTATGGGTTTTTTTCGTGGGAGTAACCATTTTCATGTATGTCGAGTTACCAAGTTTCAACCCCCATACTTTTGACAAGGGAAGATCCCGAACCCGGAAATTCAAAAAATTATGAAAGTCTGTAAATATGTAGGGGAAGTCCTCCTGAGTACAACGCAATTTCGTTTGCTGCCCAAATTCACTCCAAGAGGGTGCACTTGACCCCTGAAAATTTTTTCATTTTGTATTATTACTCGCGAACTGTGGAAGAAAGAAAAAAAGTGTTCAGAAAAAAGTTACTTCTTTTAATTAGGACTATCATTGGGTAAATTATAGATCTTACAGTTAATACGGTTCGCGAGTTATAACACAAAATCGAAAAAAAAAAACGGATTTTCAGGGGCCAATTTCACCCCCTTAGAGTGAATTTGAGCAGAAAACGAAATTACGTTGTACTCAGAAGTACTTCCCCTACATATTTACAGTTTCATAATTTTTAGAATCTCCGGGTTCGGGATCTTCCCTTGTCAAAAGTATGGGGGTTGAAAGTTGGTAACCCGACATACATGAAAATGGTTCCTCCTACGAAAAAAACTCATGACACCTTTTTTGTAGAGAATTTCCTAAGCTAAAAATGGTATAATAGCTATTTTTGTTGCAAAACTGCTAGATAACGAGATATTCGCGAAAAACTGTTGTTTTTTTACCTTCAACCCCCGGTAAAATTTTTAGCGGCAGTCGGATCGATGGAGACTTTTGACATATTGTTTGAAACGACCAAATAAAGGCCCATACCATAATTTAGCTTGCTGGGAATTATTCCGTAGATTGGGCATATTTCCGTCTAATTTCACTGGACTACATAAAGATTTGACAGAGTGCCGAATCTTATTGGCTATTGCGGCACGTGCCGTGCAGAATGAATGGCGGACAAGTCGAGAAATACAGGCTCATAGGATTCTTATTCTATTTAGCGTCATTCCACGGCAAATCGATCACTTTTTGCACTCGATGTCAGGGATTTTGTTCAAACTGAAATATTATATAGGAAGGGATTTCAGTCATCACTTTGCTGGTTTTGAATTTGTTCAATTTTTGCCTATTTTCATGAAACCGTGCTGTACTTGCGAATTTTTATCTCGGAAACTCTTTATCGTATCGAATTCATTCTTTTTTCATTTTAATCTAGAAAGTGCGTGCTATTCTAATACTTTTTTTTTATATTGAAAAATTAATTTTGTAATTATGAAAATTATAACCAAAGTTTTATTCTGCAAATTTCACGTTAATTTTAATGGTGTTATCCTAGAGTAATACTTTTAAGCCATCTTTAAAGGAACGAATTACTTTTAAGCCATGTTTAAAGGATCGAATTCCTGCCGGAAATGAAATGAAAAATAGTTTTACAATTTCGAAACTTTATTCTGAAAGATTAATCCTTCTCGATTAAAATGAAAGAAAATTAACGCAATGCTGTTGATAGTTTTCGAGATAGAAATTCGTAAGTACAGCATCTTTTCACGAACCAAGTCAGAAATTGCACAATTCAAAGTCCTATATTTTGTAACCAAGTTCAAACCCTGTTAAACAATGACTCAAACCTTTCCATAATTTCACACGATTCACAAAATATATATTGCATTCTGATCAAAGTCTCTAAAAATGTGATCGATTTGGCGCGCAGTCACTTGTAAATGAAGGAATCTGTTTTATCGAGCGAGTGAGAGAGACACAGTTGCGCTTGAAGAAAGAAAGAGACGTCCGATCGGCTACACAACGTGGCAACGTCGCACGAAGTACGGAGCAGGCATTGGGTCTCTCCCGAGCCACGCGCGCCGGCCTACGGGCCGCCCAGGCGCCTTCTTTCGTCAATTCGACTATAGACAAGTTACATAAATGAATAAGAAGAGTGTCGAGCTTGTATGAAATAGTAAAACGAAATGATGAATATTCTCACGAAAAGGACATTTTATAATAATAACAGCACCTGTAAATAAACTTTATCTACTGTATTCTTTTCATTAATGCACGTATTCGAACTTTTGCAATCTGATATCTTCCGGCATGCCATAATACATTTATATCTTGCTTTGCTATACATTTATTTATAAGTCGGACATTGTCGACGAATTTTGGATATCGTCAATGTGAGGGTAATCGGTGTCATCGCGAGAAAAAAAATATTTGTACTGTGGGATCAGGAACCCCCATAACATAAGAGGAGGACACGGAATACCCAAGAACGGGAAGTCGGCGGTAGCCGAGTTGGACATCATGCCGAGTATCTGGGCTTTTTTCTTAAGTTTATTGAGCTCTGCTTTAATCCTTAATTGTACATTTGTTATTCAATAAACTTCATGATAAAAAAAAAAAGCTAAGGCGGCCGATCAGTGCGCTACGAATCCAGAGATCGCGGGTTCGAGTCCCGCGTCCGAGGCTTCCTTTTTCCGTTTCCTACAGTACGTTCACGTCTGTCCCAGCCATGGACCTGAAGGACAGTGCATAAGCTACGCTTATGGACGCGGGGGTTGAAGCGAATGACGGAAGGGGAATCGACATTTTCCAGCCGCTTTTTGCGGGACGACTAGTGGTGCCATCTGTGCCATACCATGGAAAATTTCTTCTGGCAAAACCAATATATAGGGTAGATGTCCCAATTACTGCCACCTTAAGATTATAACCCAACTTCATTTAATCATTTCGCGTGTTGTGTAACCTAAAAATTGTTTCAGTTTGAAACATAATATTATTTAACATCTCTTTTATTAAAAAAAAATAGTTTTATGAATTAAATATGAAGAATTTATTAATAATTAATTAAAATTCGCGAGCGATCCTAGTGTACCTATAACTGTCACCTCGAAAATCATCTTGTCCTAGGTACATATGAGTACATATATATTTTTATTTTAATGTACATCAGAATCTCCATTTAATAATAACTATTGGTTGTACCTTTCTTTTTATACGTTACGTCTTTATTACATATAATAAATCAAGTGGCAGTAATTGGGACACTGGCAGTAATTGGGACATCTACCCTACCAATTTTTAACCTTCAAATACAATACTTTTACTATTTTACTAGAAAATTTAATATTACTTACGTAATTTCGAAAGTATCCCAAATAATAAGACAATTATATAAAATATAAATACACTACACGCATACAAGTTACTTTGCAATGCTTTTACACTGTTTTGCACCGTTTTCCACCGTTTTGCACAATGGCGTCACAAGGCTATACCAATAAAGGACGCTATTTCTAAAACTTATATTCGGCTGTAGAGGACACCACCAGTCGTCCCTCGCATCGCAGCCCCTTCCGTCTTTCGCTGTAACCCCCCGGAACTAGGCACTGTCCTTCAGGTCCATGGTCCCAGCGGACACTCCCGCACGCAAATCGATTCCCTGGCCTCCGGTTCTGAGTCGTAACTGAGAAGAATCGAAGGTGATGGGCGAAATAACGTGCTGCTCATTAAGAATCCTAGAAAAGGACTGCGTCTTTATTAAAACGTGGTTGCAGTTTCCCATGCACCTGCCTTGAGGCGGTGCTGGGGCACCGTGCCGTGTGCAAAGGGATTCCGGGATTCTGCTGAGTTTGGTGTTTCTAGAGATAATATATGTCGGAAGATGGATTCGTTAGATATACCTAGATAATTGTTAGTGGCATCTTCAGTTTCAGATGCACGGATAACATTCGTAGCGGCTATTAATCTTCGATACGTTTCATCTTTATTTGGCTGCAAACACAACAGCACGCGTATCATATTGGATATCTGCCGTTCGATGGTCAATTTTATCGTATTTTTATCTTCGCTTTCAGCGCGACGTTTCCGCGACCGCTCGATATTCATCCGGAACATCCTATTTGGAACGCAATATTATTTAACTACACAAGCATTCTGGCTTCAAACGAGGAATTTTGTAGTTATATTTGGTAACAACGGCTCGAACTGTTAACCGAGTTTGCAGCAACGGGCCATTAGGAGCGTGTTCCGAACGCGAGCGTGCTAAAAGTTCGGATTGAAATAAAATCGTGCCGGACGATTCGCGTGCTGAATGCACGCTTGATTTTCCGCTTTAATTTCCGCCATCTCCTCGCTAGAAGCGCGCAATTCTCGTTTACTTTTTAGCAGGTGGCGGTTTGTGACAGTTATTATGCGGTGCACGATACCATATAGCAGTGGAACAGAGGAGTAAAAGCATCGTTATACTGAACACTTTTAATGGTGTCTCGTGAGTGAAAGATCCACAATGAAAATGTATATTTTTAATCACAAGTGAAATTGTTAAGCTGTTAATGCGTTTACCACCTCGTCACATTTTGATACCTTGAGTTATAAGTTTCTGAATACAACTACTTAAAACCGGAACATTTTAAATTACTTATAAATAACAAGTGACTACTGTCATTCAAGTAGGATTTGAAAAAAGTGTTATACTTAATGAAAAAAAAAATTCGGTACATCGGGGCTTGAGCACCCCTAGATTAAACTTATACGCCCAAAGAAGAAAGAGCTGGATACTTATGTAGTACATATAATAGGGTGGAGCTTAGGGTGGAGCTTATTTTTCAACTATGAAAATATGATCTTCTCACCATCTCAATTTGTTCCTTTCTATAAAAAAATAAAATCGAGCAGAATATGAGCGCAATTGATCTATATTTAGGGGTAGCTCAATGATGGTGACATTTCCAATGTACATGATAATTATATAGAAGGGCATGGAACACTGTAAGTGTTTTCAAATGCATTCATTTGTTCATTAAGAAAAATAGAAATTGAGAAAAGGTATTATTGGAAAAGGATTTCCCCTGATTTGTAATCACCTATGCTATTTGTCACAGGAACTTGTTGCATTAGCTTTCTTGGACAGTCGCGTTAGTGCGTCAACCAAGAGACTTATGGTGAGTGCCTTGCAGAATGAAGAAAATAAAAATCAAAAATATCAAATGCATTCCAAGCGAATCACTGTTGCTCTTCATTCGTTCAAGAACAAACACTTGGAAGATTTTGTTACTGCTAAGTCAATGACACTCTTCAGAATGTTGGAACTTCCAGATGGATTTCTCACGGTTGATCCAGACTTGTGGGAGGTTAGAAATGATTACAAAAAGGCTATGGAAACAATCAGGTCTCTAAAAGTTGTTAACGACCATACTGAACGTGGAGTGGCACTTATACAGGAATACAGTGGATTAATAACCCATGATGAAATGCAGCTACAATTCCTAATGCAAGTTGTTGAGGACCATCGTAGATTGTACCCTGACAGCAGGAAACAGACACTGTCTGATGTCTGAGCCTTTGTGAACAATAAATTTAACAAATTATCAAATACAAATGTCAATGTAATGTAACGTAAATGTATAAATTAAAATATGGCCATTATATGTTGAATTTTCATAATTTCTATAATCTTTGACTCACTTGAGCTACTCCTAAACATAAGAATGTATTGTCTAAAGTTTTTATATAGTGTTTGTGTATCTAAAGGAACAAATCAGTAGTAACTTACTAGTTCCACTTAGTGTTTCAAGCCCTTCCATATAATTATCATGTACATTGGAAATTTTACCATCATTGAGCTACCCCTAAATATAGATCAATTATGCTCATGTTCTGCTGGATTTCGTTTTTTATAGAAAGGAACAAATTGAGATGGTGAGAAGATCATAGTTTCATAGTTGAAAAATAAGCTCCACCCTAACATATAAGAGTACTTTTTTGTGTAGATGATTTACGTTCAATGTCCTAATAAGTAGAGCACAGCTTTAATTGTTAACATCTAGTAAATTATTAACCTTTTAGGACCAAAAGAGGGCGTAAGTATACTCGGCCTGACGAGTGCTAAGAAACTGGCAGTCTTATTAAAAAGTAGGAGTTACACTTTGTGAATTCTCCTCGTCTAAAGTCTTAGGGTGAAGTTCGAAGTAATAGCTTAGATATAAGTTTCCTCACAATCGATTTTTTCAAGCTTGTCTCTGGGTTTACTCGCAAACTATTATTTACATGATCGATTTAAAATTTTAACTCTATATTCCCAATAATATTCTCTACTAGGTTCGTCTGCACGTACTAATTTTTGTTCTATCTCTATTGTTTTTTACGAAAAGCTTCAAAAGCTGCCTACATTTTTGTGACGTTTTCACTTTTTTTCTTTAAAAGCTTGCCATATTTCAGCAAAGTATACCTGTAATCATATGTATAGCTTCGGAGGAAGAAATTTTTCTTTCTAGAAAACTGTTGTTAAGAATGTCGTTGTCGTCGGAAAATGGTTCTAGCAAACAACCATTCGTCGGATTGTTAATATCCCCTGCTATAATATAGGCTAATTACACTGTCTTAGCCTATAATATAGGCTAATTACACTGTCCCAAAAGAAATTGTTAATTAAAGTTGATGCATTTTGTCAGAATGTACGTTTTTGCAATACGCGCAATCCATGTACTATATATATATATATATATATATATATATACATGTCTCCTTAGCGGATCATCGACGAGGTTCATTCGATAATCGATCCTGGATCGATAGTGTTTCATAACCTATAAGGGTAATCGCTCGTGGTATGAGACCCACAGTCTTTTTGTATCAATACATTGTCAAGTAAACTATATTACATTGCAATCCGAATCCTTGAGTATAAAGATCCTGTCTCTCTCCATCAAAGCCTCGCTCATCATCAACACATTTTAACACAGTAGTTTCAGTTTTTCTTCTGAAACAGGAAAACCATATTCAAGAAATGTACGAAAATTGGCACAAAAGTACATCGAAATGTCAGGAAATGAATTTATCAAGTTCTGCAAAACTGACCACATAGTTTCTTCGTAAATGTCCATAAAAAAATAGGTTTATCTGCAAATTTTTCAGAAACTTACGTAGAGCAATCAACGTGGCAACGTCGCACAATCGATGTGTTTAGACATTTAAATAGCGAACGACGATTCGAATTCATATGAACATTTTTCTGACATTTTGGTTATAAAAGACGCTCCGAATGAATGCGACGTTGTCAGATCTGCTGCTCCAATTCACTACGCTGACCAATTTAATATTCTATTTTCGTATTACAATTATTTATATTAACATTGAACTGTTTAAAATATATATACATGATGTTAAAAATTATTATTATTATTTCTATAGTATCATACTACTTTACATTTATCGTTTATTACCCAACTCTAATTTGACTAACTTAATTGGTTAGGAACTACCTTAAAGCCGCTGTTACATATGCGCGCTTTTATTCTTTTGATGGCTATATCACGGTTCATTTAAATCGCCTCGCGTTTGTTTGGGTGTAGACATTTAGGCACATCCCTTACGTAGAACTGCAGGCACTATGAGTTATTTTAGACGAGTGCTTGAATTCGTTTAGTACCTTTTTTCAGGAACACTTTGTAAGCGATTCAGACGTAATGCAACTTTAATGTAATTTTATATTCAAATGAATTTATAATTAATCCTGTTAAGTCCGCTATTAATTTATACTTATTTTATTATCATTTATGTCCTTTTCTTTTTTTTTCTCTTTTTTGTCGAGGTCCACATTCTGACTTATAATTACTTTAAGTGTAATGTCTGTGTCTGTAGTTTGTATACAAATAATAGGACTAATTTATTTACTTACAGCGTTATCGAATACAAATATACTTCATATTGCCCCGCAATCCACATAACGTATAGTGTATGTACCCACATATAGATTTTAATGCAAAAGGTTTTAAACCGAACTACTACTTGTTTCCGTTAAATAAGTAAATAAATATCGCACCCCAAGAGCAATTTTCAATTTGAAATGTCGCACCTTTACGTCTTCCAAAGGGAATTTATCAAAAAAAAATAAAATAAAAAACATTTAAAAAAAATCGGTTTTTCCCACAAGCGTGGAAAATCGCTCATTTTCAACTACAAATTTTAGCAATATCAAAATTTACATTTCTAAGAAAAGGCTATTAGACCATGACTGTATAAGTATTACGAATGTACAATTATCACTGAAAAGTTAAAATATTCAAAAATAGGGAAATGGTAACTCAAAAAATGACGCTGGGGTACAGTGAACCCCGTGTGAACAATTTGTGGTTATAAGAAGGTGTGACCACGAAGGGTTAAATATCTTGACGATTGGCAAAATAGTTGCTCTGCCACTTGCATGTAATTTTGTGAGCAGCTATCTAAGGGTTAATAAAATACTTTTATTACGCCCAATTAAAAACTCTACCGTAATATAAATAATTTCTGAGTACCTTATATGTTCACTAAACGTATGGAAAATAAAATGCGCGATGAACGTGGTACCCGAATATTTCAGTGATGGTTCTAATTTTTATGAAGACCCCTCGTACATAGTTGGCAGCCTTTCGAACTCGCCTATTTTGTTCATCCATTTGATCGTATCAAGAGGATGTTACGAACGCCAGAACGAAGTCGTTCTGAAACGAAAAATAATGACGGGTTCCCAGCGTGTTTCATGGTGAAGAGGCGTTCGTTTTTAAAATGTGAAACACAATTGATTTACTTTTCCACGACTGCCAGCAATTACGCGATAAAGTAACGAAAAGTGTAGTAGTGCTTAAAACTAACGGCTGTTATTTCGATTGTAGTTTATAAACGAGTCGTGAAGTTAAGGATCAATAATGTTTATTTCCGGGTGGAAACGAAAGAAAATGCAGTGTTCTGGGACACAAAAATTATCCCTGGGCGGAGCAAAGTGAAAGGGAACACTGGACTGTGAAACCCTTTTGACGAAATAAATTTGATGCCAGCATAAAGCAATTATTCGAGGGTCAACCAACAAAAAACGTGAGAAGAATTAGCATTTTTAAATGTCAACATTTGCAAGGGTGATTAGAAAAATCAGAAATGATAAGAGGGGATGGAATGAGGGGATTGACATCAAATTTCAAAGGAACGGGAATGTAAAAGAACACGTGTAGCAAAGAATTAGGGAGGCGAATACAGGGAAGGCTGTTTAAGGGTGAGTTCAGAAACAGAATATTTATGTCTGCTCATCCAGCGGTGGACAGTTTGTTGTGCGGGGTGGAGATTAGGGTTTATACAAAAACTGACTTTTGAAAAAACCGGTTTTCGCTTACCACTATTCCCCAAAAACCGGTTAAACCGGTTTTCGAATTTTCACAAAAAAATATATTTAAAATGGAAAATAAATATTTATACTTATTTTAAAAATGTTCAGTTCTTTTAATATATATTGAATTACAAACGTATAACAAAATAAAATATAATCTATCTATATAAAACCAAATAAATAACAAAAAAAACACCTAAAATCCGTACAATTTTTTACTTCATTTAACATTTATGAGTCCACAAAAATATAACACAATAAAATACACTGCATTCAAAACCAAATGAAAAAACTAAAATAACTAAAATCCGTACAAAATATAATTTATATATCTTAATTTCGTTTAGTATTTTTCTTCCGAAAATACGAACTCATGAAGATTAGTTTTACAGTAAACTGTTACTTACTACAATATGCTTGTGTGCAAAGCGATTTCAAGTCAAAATGTTAACGTTTTTAATTAAATGATTAATTCATTGTTACATATTAATTCTAGTACATAAAACCGGTTTTTGGAAATTTAAAAACCGGTTGTCGAATTTTACAAATTTACAAAAAAACACCGGTTTTTAAACCCGTTTTTTAAAAACCGACAAACCCTAGTCAGCAGTGAGCTCAACTTATTTTTCTTCACAAGAAGGAAAGGTTTTAGTCAGGAAGGATCAATTTTGCTAGAGCAGGAAGGTAGAGAGGTGTACAGAATTCTAGAGGTTAGAGACAAAGAAAACCAGGAACAGGTACAATACAATAAGATAAGAGAATCGAAGTACAATAAGATACGTTATTCTGTTTTCAATTTCTTTCATTTTTATTTGAATTAATTACTTAATAACAAATATGCCAAAATATACTTTGGTCCTTCCTCTTTAATATATAGTAAGCGAAAACTTGAGAAAATATATACAAAATGAATGAAAAAATGTTATTTGCCCTAAGACGAAATGTATCAACTTATACCCCACTGCGGGGCTAGTTGCTACGTTATTCTGTTTTCAATTTTTTTCATTTTTATTTGAATTAATTACTTAATAACAAATTTGCCAAAATATACTTTGGTCCTTCCTCTTTAATATATAGTAAGCGAAAACTTGAGAAAATACGTACGAAATGAATGAAAAAATGTTATTTGCACGAATACGAAATCTATCAATCTACCCCACTGCGGAGCTAGTTGCTACGTTATTCTGTTTTCAATTTTTTTGATTTTTATTTGAATTAATTATTTAATAACAAAAATGTCAAAATATACTTTGGTCCTTCCTCTTTAATATATAGTAAGCGAAAACTTGAGAAAATACATACCAAATGAATGAAAAAATGTTATTTGCACGAAGACGAAATGTATCAATTTACCCCACTTCGGAGCTAGTTGCTACGTTATTCTGTTTTCAATTTCTTTCATTCTTATTTGAATTAATTACTTAATAACAAATATGCCAAAATATACTTTGGTCCTTCCTCTTTAATATATAGTAAGCGAAAACTTGAGAAAATACATACAAAATGAATGAAAAAAATGTTATTTGCACGAAGACGAAATGTATCAATTTACACCACTGCGGAGCTAGTTGCTACGTTATTCTGTTTTCAATTTCTTTCATTCTTATTTGATTTAATTACTTAATAACAAATATGCCAAAATATACTTCGGTCCTTCCTCTTTAATATATCGTAAGCGAAAACTTGAGAAAATACATACAAAATGAATGAAAAAATGTTCTTTGGACGATCAATTTGGATCTTACGAAACATTTTAAGATCGTCGCTGGATAATAGAAAATTGCAGTGTTTAAATACCAATGTAATATTATTAATGAATAGCTTAAATAAAAGAAGGCCGACATGAAAACCCTTGTTATAAGAGACATATTTCAATATCCAGCCATATCAAGTGAAATTGGTTCTGAAACGAGCTTTGGGTACCCGTCATTTCTGCTTTTCGCTCATCCCTAAACATTTATCTTTGATAATGCCAGATAAGCTATCTCGTATAATTCTCATGCATTCAGCGCCATTCTGAAATCACAAGTGACTTCAATCAGCTCCGAAATTAAATTCTTGTGTCCACTTAATTCAATAAAATTGCATCGATCAGTTT
This sequence comes from Andrena praecox, assembly GCA_963932275.1. Taxonomy (NCBI): domain Eukaryota; kingdom Metazoa; phylum Arthropoda; class Insecta; order Hymenoptera; family Andrenidae; genus Andrena; species Andrena praecox. Next base: position 45,157,619 of record OZ010729.1, on the reverse strand, counting down.
TCTAGCAAAATGTGTACCATTCTGTGAAATTGGGAACCAAAACGACCCTGTCAATGAAGATAAGCATCCAACAGACTTGCCATCTGTAATAACAAAGTAGCCGGCAGTTGTTAAATCCCTGCGAATACGCTATGATGTTTACCCGGTCCCCTGGCCTTGATAATCTAGTTATACCGATCTAATCTCTATTAAAAGTAAACAGAAAATCGATCGAACCTGTTGTTGGACCAAGCTGCTACGTTCCATCGTTAACGCGAACGAAAAATGAGGAAAAACTGAATCCTCGTTTACCGTGTTGTATTATGTATCCGCCGTGTCGTTATACGGCCTTGTTATTTTGCGGAATAAATCCTGAGCGAAACGATAGCCTGCATATTCGAGGCTATATTTAGTCGAGATTAAAGAACATCTAGATAGGTAACATAATATTACGCTCTTTGCAACTGTTTATATATAATTCTCAGTATACTCGCGGATAAACTGAAATTTACTTTAATTTATTAGTGATGGTAAAGCTTTATTATTAGCAATTATAAAACTGGAGTATATTCTGCCTTAATTAAAAAGTGTATTCCGGGAAACGGATACATGGAACATCCCTACTAAATACCAATTTTATGCGAGACTATTTGTATTAAGATCGCTCCTTTTCAATTTCATGACGCACAAAGAATGATATTTAACAGAAGGCAATTTTCAATAATTACGCAATAAATATAATTCGTTGGGAAACCATGAATGCTGCATCGGAGGCTCGAACCATACAAATAATTCAACGACCAGGTACTCTTGAAGCTTATTTTTGTTGCGGTGGATTAAAATGTTTCTCTCCATAACGAGTGATGAGCTAGATGAAGCGATGATAAAATGTTTGCCAACGTAAAGCGTGATGAGGATTAAAGATTGAGCTTCTTTACTCTGGAAATCGGGAAGTTCGAGTAAAGCGAGTGAAAAATACTTTTCGCATGGATGAGCACCGTTGAACATACAATTAGCGAAATGTTGTCACGGATTTGTCGAATACTACATATTTGCGAACTATGTGTACACTCCGCGGCAAAAAGATAGCACACTATGTAAATATAAGTTTCTTTAACATTTGGAACAATATATGGCATTGCTTTTGACGTTTACAGTGTTTAAGAAGAATAACAAATTACTTCAGCGTAGTTGAATACATTTATTACAAAAGAATAATTTTATTTTACAACTTATTGAAAAATATCGAAAAATCGGCGCGTCAAAAGATAGCACATTTCTCTTAAAATACTTAATATGTACAGAAAAATATTATTTCAATATTTTGTAGTTCCACCTTTTGTTTGTATAAGTGATATTAAACGCTTTGGTACAGATTTAAATAATTTTTTAACAAATTTTCGGCTTAATGATATCCAGTTTCGTTCGATGCAATTTTTTAATTCCTCAACGGTCTGAAATTGTTTTCCCTTGGCATATACTGATCTCGATAATTGTGCCCAACAATTTTCAATAATGTTCAAGTCCGGCGACCTGGCTGGCCATTCTAAAATTTTGATATTTTGCTGTCGAAAGTATTCTTTGACAGCCTTTGCTGTATGAACACTTGCATTGTCCTGTTGGAAAATATAGTTAGGACCCCCACTCTTTACTGCGTGTTTCTTCAACTGTTCGTCTATTAAAGTAATATAATTTGGACTCTTCATTGTTCCACTTATAAACTTAAACCACCGCTAACGAAGCGACATAAAGAAGCTCGGTTACAATTTGCTGAAAAATATATTCATTGGAGGAAAAAATGGCGGAGAGTTATTTTTAGTGACGAAAAGAGATTTACGTTAGATGGACCGGATGGATATCGTTGTTATTTCCATGATTTGCGTAAAGAAACACACATTTTAAGTCGTCGACATTCAGGTGGTGGAGGAGTAATGGTGTGGGCTGGAATTGGGTACTATGGGAACACTGAAATTAAGTTTATAAGTGGAACAATGAAGAGTCCAAATTATATTACTTTAATAGACGAACAGTTGAAGAAACACGCAGTAAAGAGTGGGGGTCCTAACTATATTTTCCAACAGGACAATGCAAGTGTTCATACAGCAAAGGCTGTCAAAGAATACTTTCGACAGCAAAATATCAAAATTTTAGAATGGCCAGCCAGGTCGCCGGACTTGAACATTATTGAAAATTGTTGGGCACAATTATCGAGATCAGTATATGCCAAGGGAAAACAATTTCAGACCGTTGAGGAATTAAAAAATTGCATCGAACGAAACTGGATATCATTAAGCCGAAAATTTGTTAAAAAATTATTTAAATCTGTACCAAAGCGTTTAATATCACTTATACAAACAAAAGGTGGAACTACAAAATATTGAAATAATATTTTTCTGTACATATTAAGTATTTTAAGAGAAATGTGCTATCTTTTGACGCGCCGATTTTTCGATATTTTTCAATAAGTTGTAAAATAAAATTATTCTTTTGTAATAAATGTATTCAACTACGCTGAAGTAATTTGTTATTCTTCTTAAACACTGTAAACGTCAAAAGCAATGCCATATATTGTTCCAAATGTTAAAGAAACTTATATTTACATAGTGTGCTATCTTTTTGCCGCGGAGTGTATTTAGTCTTGCCCAGGATGGAGGATTGTCACTTTTCAAACCCATGAAACTTAGGCCTTGCTATCCCTTTGAATCGTGGGACTGCTGATAAACAGGCGGACCCCTACGACCATCGGCCGGCAGGAACTCCAGAGAAATAGAATGCGTGACAAGCAGGGTTTGGCGGAAATCCCGTGCGCCCGTATCAGGAATAGCGGTGGGGGGACTCCACGCATGCGCGCGATGACGCGGTGACGTCAAACCAATCCAAGCGCGATGACTCGGTGACGTCAAACCAATCAACGCCAAGAAACGAAACCTGACGGTGGCGCCGTTTCATTTCCCATCTTGACGGTGGCGCCATTTCGTTTCCCATCTTGGCGTTGATCACTGACAAGCACGTGGAAGTTTTTATATTTTTCTTTTTAACTTAATGGGAATATTTCCAACGTATTTGCGAGATTTTTTAACAAAAAAAAAAAATATGGAAATGAAACCAAACACGACATAATTCTGAAAATTCTGAGATCCAGTCACAATACTCACCTAATTGTTCTACAATATCAATACTTTTCTATACTATAAGTCGGTAACACATTTCCTTAAGGAAATAAATAATTAGGTAGAAAAATTCTTGTTCGGAAATGATGTAGTAAAAGTTTAATTAATCATCTATTCCAAAGACATAATGAGTATCGAACGTTTGACAGAATTAAAAAATCGAGAATTCATAAAACATAATGTGTTCACTTCAAGTGTATAAATTTTGGACGAATTAAGAAAACACTGTTTACTTCCCGCACATTTCTATACATTATTGCGTGGGCCTTCGAGGGCCTTTATTTTAATTGTGAAAATTTATATTTATATGTATTTGTTATTAATGATTATTTACTAATTTAAGTAGCTTAATTAAGAGCATAATATTGAAAATATTAAGGTAACAGTTTATTCTTAGATAGGATTTATAAATTTATAAATTAATTTTATATTGAAAATATAATGTTTTTTTTAAACTATATAAATTAAAGAAATATAAATGATTAAACATTTTGGTTAGAATTAGAAGTTCTATAAATTATTTCAATTCAATTGGATTTAATAATCATTTAAATTATTAAGGCTGCCGTCTCATTGTTGTTATGGTCCGAATCGATCGAAGCGTCCCCAGTAAACAAACGGACCCTAATGAAACTACTGCGGTCGATAAAAAGAACTTGTACAGAGATGACATCTCCAGGTACTCTGGGTAGACGAACTTTTGACGCATAGTTGCCACATCGTCTGTTCTCTTTGTCTCTGCCGCGCTGTTGCCACAGAGTTCTCTCTTTCTATCGAGAAGTCTTGAAGCAATACGGCACGAGAGCTACGTCCAGCGTCAGAACCTCGCTGAACGTAGCAATACTGAAAGATAGAGAGGTCCGGGAGTGTAAGAAGGAAAGATGGAAATATACCAAACTTGACACAATTTGAACTATCAGATTACACATAAAATTTATTTGCAGAATTGAAAGCCCGTTTCGTTCAAAGTAGTCCGATTTAAATTATTTTCTGTCAATTTAATCGGCAGAATCACTTTCATATTGATACGATGAAAAATAAAGAAATTCTGTTTCTGCATAATCGATGATACATCGCCGAGCAACTCCAGGCGACAGGTTAGACGGGTGAGCGATACAATGTCGCTCGGCTCGAGCTTCGGGGGACCTCAAGGATGAAGGCCTTCGATTAAAAAAATTATTTGTGGCCGACGGATGAATTCCCGTCGAATAAACTGATTCATCCGTGGCGTTTCAAATAAAACTAACTCTGCGTTATTTTTACTCGACGACAAATAAAGATAATGTCTCTTTAATTTGATAGTTTATTTCAATAATTTATGAAACAATACTAATTTGCGTATCAATATCCCTTCTGAACTTCGCATTTCTGTAAGGACACTGGGCATCGCTTGCCTTCTTGGAAGGCGAGGTCCAGTAGGATGCGTAAGGGATACATTGTAAATTCCTGGCGTTCTCCCGATTAAAATCGTGTCAAATGTCATGTAAATCGGACTATTTTTAACGATGTTAGCTTGGGGCCACTTTCATCGGGACGACGGAATCGGTTGAAGCCATTTTCGCAAAAATCTGATGCGAAATGTAGAACGTGAAATTCGTCACTTCCACGAAACTCAGCGAGGCGCGGCATATTCGCGGCATTGTCTTTAGGACTCTAGCGAGAGAATCACGCTGTACAAACAGCGTATTGGTCAAAAACATTTTTTTAATAAAAAGCTTATTATTTGTGACTGAAAATAAAAGTGTCAACTATTGGTACACTGTCAACAAAGAGTACAGTTACCGTATATTTAATTACCAAGTACAGTTCTATAAATAATCCGATTTATACCGTGCTTGAACTCATTTTAATCTGGACAATCTCAGCAGTATGTTAATAAATAGTGAAAACGTCACGTTTTACAATTTATTAATACATAATCCACCGCAAGCAACGCTGTATGCCTCTCGAACCGAAATCAGAAGCTGCCGCCGAACAGCCCAAGTCTTCAGGCTCAAAGAGAGATCGCGCCGGTTCGGGTAAACACGCTGCCGACAGTTGTTTGAAGCCTTCAAATAAAAGTCGAATAAACTACGGTTAAAGATCGAATAAACAAATTATTCTTCTTCGAATAAAAAAATTATCTTTCGTCGTCGAATGTATTCACTTTGGTTCATAACGGATAAACATAAAGTATCTTTTATTTGAGTTTATCCAGATATTATCTTTGCCCATCTCTGTTCTCCAGCCGCTTCGCCGTGATTCATTCAAGCCTTCTTGACGACAAAATAGTAATAGGGGAAATGCGGCAACAACGCGATACGACTCTCAATACGTATCGGCAACTATGTCTTTCCTACATTTATCGGCTAGCTTGGACTTCCACCGGTTCTGATGGTACATGGCGCGAATATACAATCAACGCTGGTGACGGAGAATCCTTGAAGCATAATTCTGTCATTTCTCGAGTCTGTCTCAGTACACGAGTCATAAATTCATTATTATTTCAACGTACGGTGCTTATTAGCGTTCAAACGCACCAGACCCGCCTGCACGGATGTCTACTGGAGGCAACTATACCCGCAAAAGCTTCCTTCTTGCCGATTCCACGACGTAAGTTGGTTGAAACGGTTTGTTTACTACATCGCGTATACGTATAACGCTGATGCTACGTGGCTTGAATATACCACTAGCGCCGGTGACGGAGAAGCCTTGAAGCTTCATTCTGTCAGTTTTCGAGTCATAAATTCATTATTATTTCAACGTACGGTGCTTATTAGCGTTCAAACGCACCAGACCCGTCTGCACGGATGTCTACTGGAGGCAACTATACCTGCAAAAGCTTCCTTCTTGCCGATTCCGCGACGTAAGTTGGTTGAAACGGTTTGTTTACTACATCGCGTATACGTACACGTTTTTCCTAGCTTGTGTGAGCGTACGCACACATTCAACGCCCGATGAGACGGCAGCCTTAATAATAATTTACCTCTGATCCTGGCGATGGTCCTAGGGGTTGGGTGTGTGCCTGTGGAGCGGCGAACAGCTCTGCTCGGTGATGCGCCAACGTTTAAATGTAAATTCAACTTCAATTGTACAAAGAGACTGCGTTATTTATAGTTTAACTAGTTTTATTATTTAGGTAATTATTTAGAAGTTTTCCATCCTCACCGATTTCAATGATTTTTGGATATGTTGTCGGGGACACGGTTCTGAACAACTTTTTCCTGTACATGTTACCGCCGCTCGACCTTCGTTTCCGAGATATTCGCGAAAAACTGTAGCTACTGCTACAATGTACGAGGGTTGTATGATAAGTACCTGGCCTCGGCAAGAGATGGCGTTATTAATATTAAATAAATGCCATTTTTCGTAAATGCCATCTTTAAAATGACGACTTTAAATTTTCAGCCAGTTGCGTCATTCAGTGTGTGTTTGACAGTCATTGAACGTGAACAAGTTTTGTATTTTTACAAAAATGGATAAAATTCGGTATCGAGCAGTGATAAAATTCTTGCTTTTGAAACAGAAAACGAATGATGAAATAAGAGCGGAATTAAGGGAAGTATATGGGGACTCTGCACCTTCGTTTGCAACAATAAAATATTGGACAGCTGAATTTAAACGCGGCCGTACAAGCATTTGCGATGAAGGACGTCTAGGTCGTCCAATCGAGGTCACCACACCAGAAATGATTGAGAAAATCCACGATATGGTAATGAATGATCGGAGATTGAAAGTGCGCGAGATTGGTGAGGCTGTGGGCATCTCAATCGAACGGGTGCAGAAAAATTTGAATGATCACATTTGGATATGAGAAAGCTTTGCGTAAGATGGGTGCCGCGATTGCTCACAATTGACCATAAACACACACGTGTGACAACTTCAAAGGAATGTTTGGCGATGTTAAACCGCAATCCAAAGGACTTTTGGCGTCGATTTATAACTGTGGACGAAACGTGAATCCATCACTGTACACCAGAGACCAAGGAACAATCGAAACAGTGGACTTCTCGTAGGTCATCATTGAAACAAACGCCTATTTTGAAGAGTTGGAGCAATCGTATTATTCAGAAGGGATCGAAAAATTGGGAAACCGTTGGACGAAGTGTATCGCGCTAAAAGGAGATTACGTTGAAAAATAAAATGAATTTTGCCCCAAAAAAAATTTTTTTCTGGTCGAGGCCAGGTACTTATCATACGACCCTCGTATTCTGCCGTATACCTACCTACAGTGCGCGTCCGTGGCAGCGTATGCGCCAGCATGAGACAAAACGAATGACGAAGCTGACCTTTGTTTCCAAGATATTTGCGAAAAACTTCTTTTGACTTACTCCGACGCAACGAATTTCACTTACCAACTTGTCCCGGGTATTAGTATTGGTTGGGGCTAGATTAGGGCACGGGGCGCGCGCCCGCTCGCGGGCGCGTAAAGCATGGTAGCGAACCGGTGTGAGTCGGGGTGTTGACGGGCATCCGCAAGTTTCTGGTTCAAATCTCTAAACTCACATTTTTTTTTTTATTTCATTTTTCCAATCTTCAAGCTTTTGGGAATACGTGTTTAAAAGGATTTGTTGAAATTCGTAAAATTACCGAAGTTATAGACATTTCAGTAGCGGCAAATGCATAGGTCACAACCGCGATTAGACGCGTTTTCCCCGAAACAGTGTTCTCAAAATCGGTGGGACCTGTATTTCCAAAAATTATTATCCGATTCGACTGAAACTTTTTTGTATTTTGAAGAATATACTTCTGGCTAGGGGGAAAACCATAAAAATTACAAAAAATTGAAAATTTATATTTTTTAAAGGCGTCGAAAGGATGAAAAATATATGGAAAAAGTGATTTCAAATTTCAAGTGTCGTTATTTTCTAAAAAACTGTAATTTTTGTAATTTTTCTGGTTTTCCCTCTAGCCAGAAGTATAGTCTTTAAAATAAAAAAAGTTTCAATCGAATCGGATAATAACTTTTGGAGATACAGGTCCCACCGATTTGGATCAATTTTTTGACGCCTTGACTTTAACGACTCGCCACTGCCGTCTGCAATGATTAATTATAAAACAAAAAATAAATTTCTACAATTTAAGACATTCGTAATAGAATGCAAAAAGTTCCATTATATTATATATATTAATTTTCCTTTAATTAATTCCTAAAGATCACCTATCGTTTTGGACTCTAGACCGAAAGGTCCCCTTAACATAAAGGCCCAATTAAAGGTTTCTTTCCATAGGCCCAACTGAAGGTTTCTTTCCAAAAGACGTCTTAAAGACGTCCAGAAGGCGTCTTAAAGAACTTAAAAAAATGTCGTAAAGACGTCTTCTTCAGGTCTGGTTTAGGAAAAAAGAATTTCGTGGTGAGGAGAATCGAACCCAAACTTTCCGCTAACGAAGCAACCGCTGTTCACAACCATCTTTTTTTTAGATGTTTTATTTTTAGTTCCGTTACATTCGAGGGCAGCACAAGTTTTGAAAAAAAAACCAACTAATCAATCTTGGGCTTTCCGTGGACCATTTGCTCGCTCGCGTGCGAGACTCGTGGTCCTACTATCGCCGTTACTATCGTAAATCGTAACGCGTTTGGCTGATACATTTATCGGTGATAAAAAGATAGTTATATCTACCAAGGCTTGCGAGCATCTAAACTAATGCGCGGCATTTGTTGCACGGGGAAAAGGGGGTGTTCGCAACCACCCAACGCACTTCCTTGTAAACACTTCTAATTTCTAGTTACATAACTAGTATTAATTGTTTATAAAAACTGCGCAGTGACGCGAAATATTCTACAAAACATTATCATTCGACCTTTAGACTCATCCCTTAAAATTTCACATTCGTCTTAAGACAGACGTCTTCGTTGCGCATTTATAAATAAGAAAAGAAAAATCAAAACTTGGAATATAATAACAGCTTTTTGGATGTAGCAAATTCTCTGGCGTTTGTACGACGACATTGAATCATCGTTGTAAATTTTTTGTTAATTATCTAACCATAATAATTGTAGGCCCAACATTGAATATTCGTTGGCAAACTGTCGTAACTTTTTTGCCGTAGGCCCTGTGTTGGGAATTTGTCGGCAATAACACTAAGTGTATCCCAACTAATTCCCAACTATTGGCTACTGTTGGCCAACCAAAAATGCTACTAGCGTAGGCATCCGAATTGAGTGAGGGGCAATCGAGCGAACATTTAAAAATACCTAAATTCTAATTAGAGTTATATAGTCTAAACCCATACAGCACACTTCGTTGCAGCTGTATTGTAGGAACGTTGCTGCAATATTGCGTTGTTGCAGGTTGCGTTGCAATATTGTAGAAACGTTCCTGCAATATTGTCGTGCATTATTGGAGTGGCAATGATCCTACAATATTGCAGCAATATTGCAAGAACGATGCCGAGCAATGTCTCTGCAACGATGCGGTGCAATCGAGTCGCAGGATCATTGCCACAATTTTGCCGTTTCGTTGCAGGACTACATATTTGTAATGTTCCCAGAACTTTGCAAAAATACACTCCTGCAATATTGCTAAGAAGGACATAGAAGTGAACCTGCAACTTCTCTGCAATGATGCGGTGCAACATTGCAATCTCGCACCGCAATATTGCCGAAGAGTTGCAGGATCATTGCCACAATTTTGCCGTTTCGTTGCAGAATCATTGCCGGAACGTTGCAGGACTGCATATTTGTAATGCTGTCGCAACTTTGCAAAAATACACTCCTGCAATATTGCTAAGGCGGACGTAGGAGTGAACCTGCAACGTCTCTGCAATGTCATGGTGCTATGTGGGAATAGGTGTGAGTAAAGAACTACTTAAAAGTCACTCCTTTTAAGTTACATTTTTGTTTCACTTAAAACCCAGCCCTTGCATTAATTTCGTTTCATAATAAATATTACTTTCGTCATACAATAATAATTTTCCACAAATAACTGCAATGAAACAATAAAGTAAAGTCGTTGAAGAAACTAGTATTTGTTGCTTTGAACTGCCCGGATACTAATGAACATGTTTTTATATGTACACATTTATTTATTCATCTCTAATTGCGTGCAATATAATATCAGAAACCAGCGGCGCTGGCCGTGATGGACACACCGGTTCTCGTTAGATCACCGAAGTTAAGCATCACGGGGCGGGTACTGGAAAAGGATGGGTGACCACCACCTTTTTCTCCCGGTACGACGCTCGCTGCTGGGACCCGAGGGAGAGGAGAGGAAAAAGATACCGACTAAAGTTCGTTGGGCTATATAAGCGACATGCTTGAAATGCCATCCTGCTAATCACAGGAAAACACAAACACAAACAAACATAATATCAGAATGAAGAATTCGAAACAATCAGTAGATTAAAAATATATTCTGTACATATGTATAACGTGTCCTGGGCGTGCTCTACCTATTTAGTTGAAAGTACTTTCATTACCAAATCATTAAAGATACTCGTTTAATCTCCCATCGTGAACAAGTAACTCTTTTAAGCAAATAACAGATACATATATGTATGACCTACTCAAGTATCATTCAATGTTACTCAACGTAACTGCCCTTAGCTCACTAATAGCTTCACATAGTGCAGATTATACTTAAATACTGCGTAAGAAATTTACTCGGTTTTTCTACTATACTTTAAGATCATGATACCAAGTGGCAGCGTGTCGGCGTCGGTGCATTGGATCTCGAAACTTAGATTCTCCTGCTCGAATGTTAGTACATGGGGATGTGGAAAGCGATGCGTGGAATTGCCTCGATAGGAAAATCCATTACAACTTCTATCGGAACTTCCACATCGATGAAATACCGGGAACTGATCGTGGCATCTTATTTGGATCACTGACATGTTAAAAACAAATTACCAAATCGTATTTCCAGATCTTAACCCTTCGGTGGGCGCGCCCGCGGCAGTTAGCCGCAAATTTTACATTTCGTATTGCACCATATGTAGTGTTCAAACTGGATCCATGTCCAATTCAGGATTCTTCCAGTGGACATTTTTGCATCATGCTACGTACTTGTCCGGTTCAAATTCAGTTTGGAAGTGTCTCTAATTTAATGAAAACGAAAGTGTACCGCGTATCCTGCCGGCGAGCGCCCGTGTACTCACAAGTTTTCCGTGTGTCCACCTCCGATTGCTTTGATTTTTGGATATGTGTTAGAGGACAGAAAAATCAGATATAGGTGTTTTTTTATTTTGGCCTGTTTGCATGTTTAGGGGGTGAAACTACCCCTCAAAGGTTTTCAGGTGTTCGTCTCCGATTGTTCTGGTTTTTGGATATGTTTTAGAGGACAGAAAAATCAGATATAGGTGTTTTTTTATTTTGGCCTGTTTGCATGTTTAGGGGGTGAAACTACCCCTCAAAGGTTTTCAGGTGTTCGGCTCCGATTGTTCTGGTTTTTGGATATGTTTTAGAGGACAGAAAAATAAGATATAGGTGTTTTTTTATTTTGGCCTGTTTGCATGTTTAGGGGGTGAAACTACCCCTCAAAGGTTTTCAGGTGTTCGGCTCCGATTGTTCTGGTTTTTGGATATGTTTTAGAGGACAGAAAAATAAGATATAGTTGTTTTTTTATTTTGGCCTGTTTGCATGTTTAGGGGGTGAAACTACCCCTCAAAGGTTTTCAGGTGTTCGGCTCCGATTGTTCTGGTTTTTGGATATGTTTTAGAGGACAGAAAAATAAGGTATAGGTGTTTATTAAGCAACTAATGTAATTTCGATTTTCTTCTGTGAGACCTAAAATTGTCTAAATTTAGAAGTAAAACAACGAGAACTCCGATTGGGGTGTAAATGCCGCAACACGCCCACTTATGCAAGTCTGAAGAGCGCGCCCACCGAAGGGTTAAGATATAGGTGCACTGAAATCGAAAACTTCCCTGCTTGTATATGTTCTGATATTTTCAAGTCGATTTGTACATACTAGGGTGGCTCTTATTTTCGACTTCTGAATTTTCTTCGCGGCACCCCCCAGAATAGTTCCAAATAATATAAAAAAATCTGTGTAATGTTTGAGACCGATCGGGTAACGGGAAAAGGTGCCCCTGGGCCCTTGAACATTTAAATAATTATTTAACAGCTCACAAAGTCGATTTTAAATAATATCCTCCAAGTTATCGATTACATAAAAAAATATGTCAAACAGAAGTTCTAGATCCAGACAAGGAGCATTTTTCTGTTCTATTGTTTTTTCCCAAAACATTTTTTTTTTCAAATTTTGAATGTTTAAATCCTTCTCGAACATTTTATTTATGAAAGCGGAAAAAATTGTAATTTTTATTTTCGAGGACTATTTTTTAAACATTTAAGGGTGCATATATGGATATCGTACGCAGATCTATCTTTGACTTTTTAACCCTTTCGGGTGTCCAGAATGCACGTGACCCGGCAGAATCACCGTTTCCTGCAGTGGTGTGATGCAACCGAGTTTTCCCCGAAAACCTAATATTCAATGAAGGCACTCATATCCCCACTACTTTCTAGCCGAATTTCACTGTATAAAAAGAGCCACGAATCCACACTCGGGGGCTCATTTCAAGTTTAGTACGTTTAGACGAAACAGTCTTACGGGATCGAGTAACATTCTCCTTCAAGCATTATTTCAACTTTAACCATACAGTACGTAGAGTTGCTGATAGGTGTTGTAATCATTAAACTCTTTGAGACCCCCGCATTTCTCAGTGCGTTAAAACCGAGAGGTGGACTTAGGTACCGCGACAAACAAACACTGAAACAATTGTAAAAGACTGAACTTATAGAATATAATTAGTTATTTCTAATTCAGAGTTCTTTTATTTGAATCAATCATCATCTGAATTTCCTCTTCGAGACCAACCCACATAGATACTCCTTTACCGCTCAAGGTGTATCATATTATAAAGTTACGAGGCTAAACTAACATTCCTAGTGGCTCCCGGGGATACCAGACCCCGGTTCGTCCACGATATCCTACCTCTTAGTGGCTCCCGGGGACACCAGACCCCGGTTCGTCCACGATATCCACCTTCCTAGCGGCTCCCGGGGATACCAGACCCCGGTTCGTCCGTGAAAGCTTACCTTCCTAGTGGCTCCCGGGAATAGCAGACCCCGGTTCGTCCACAACATCCAACCTCCTTATAGCGGCTCCCGGGGATACCAGACCCCGGTTCGTCCGCTACTAACAAACTCTAAACAAATTCAATCCTCGGCCTCGCAGCCGCCATTCTCATTGCCCTCAGCCCCGGCTCGTAACAGTAATATGCCACGACTTTTTTCTGAATATTTGGGACCGAAATTCGTTAAAACATCAAAGGTATTTAAGTACATTTCTCTCGAAATCATGATTTTCAAACATGTTACCCACGATTACTAAAAAAATATTCAACCGATTTACCTCAAATACCTATATAATACACTATTACCTACTCAGTTTTTTGACAGCGCGGATTTTTTATTTGATTCATAGTTTCTTTTTTATTGTCTAAAAAGTGCAAGATTTCATGTCAGATTTTTTTTTAAATCTTGAAAATTTAAATGTATCTCGTATATTTCTTATTTATGAAGACTAAACGAAATGTTTATTTTTTATTTTCAACCCTAAAGGTTAACCGGTTAACTGGCACGGTCTTTTTCATTATTCGGGCCCAAACTGGTACCATCGAATAATTAAGTGAATCACACAAAATTTGGTATACAGGGGTTTTTTGAGTCCCCCATCATCTGACACCCCCAACCCCTAAATAATATATTATATTATATAATAGTATCTTAATATTTAATAGTATTTTAATATTTGGCGGCCATTTTGGTTCGCCATTTTGAGTCTGCCATATTGAATTTTTCAATTCCAATACCAAATTCAGATTCAGCGATCCCAAAAACCATTACATACCAAGTTTCATTCAAAAACAAAAAAGTTATTCCATTTGATCATATATGATACATTGACAGAATTGGCCAGATTTTTGTTTGATCATGTATCTAGAGACGCGGTAGCGTCTCGACGCCAAGTACAGGAACGACACCCTGTATATGTCGACTGTCGCTACCGCTATCATTTACTCGTCGCCGGGCTATTCCAACCTAACCTGAAACTTATTTCATTAATATCTCATGACGCCTGCAATATTTTCTAAATTTAAAGGCATTTTTCTTATGTAAACCGCATATAAGCTTTCGAATAAGACCAAATTTCAATAAAATCTGTCCACGCATAACAGAGATCTCATAATATCGTCTCATGGATCTGTCAGAAACGGTAAGATTTTCTTCTCCAGGCCAAAATTTCGTCAACATAATACGTATATGCGTTACACGCACACCTTCAACCAAAAGAAACTAGTGTATGTTTCGTTTATATGCGTTTTATTATGCGTTACACGCACACCTTCAGCTATTCAGCCAAAAGAAACTAGTGTATTGTTTTTCTTCTCCAAGCCAAAATTTCGTCAATAATACGTATACGCGTTACGCGCACACCTTCAGCCAACAGAAACTAACACATGTTTCGTTCGTCAAACGCTATCTTCACTGTGCAATCTACTCCAAATTTTGACAGCTTACAGTCAGGTTATAAACCTGGCGAGTGTCAAATAAGGAAAGTTGTCAAAATTTTCTGAAATGTCACGAGTTTTTACACCACAATCCACACAAGACACTGAATTATTGTCTCAATTAACAAGGTAAGTCGCCAAAATTTTTTAATAGAATTTTTATGGGGATTTTTGTTTTTATACCAGCAAATTATTTTTAATTTAGGGTTTTTATGTAAACCTTATCCCCATAAAAACTTCAAAAAAGTAAAAAAAATTACGCCAAGTACATGAAATCAAATAAATCACAAAAAATATAATATAATATAATATATATTAAAAATGATCTGAAGTCATTCCCTATGCAAAATTATTTTTGTAAAAAGAAGTGATATCCCCATAAAAAACTTCAAAAAAAGTAAAAAAATTACGCCAAGTACACGAAATCAAATAAATCACAAAAAATAGATGATAATTACAAAATAAAAAAAGTTGTGAAATCAAAATGCGCTGCAAGTACATAAAGGTGCTTTCCCGCAGCGTGCAAAGGTGACACGGTGTAACGTAAGATTCGGTGCTTTCCAACTGCGCTTAATAATATTAAGCAGATATATTTTTATAGAAATAAATATTTCAATACCAATAAATATTTTATTCAAAATACTTGGCGCTGCGAAACCGAAAAAATGTTAATTGTCTTATTAATAGTAAATTAATAATTTACAATAACTCACGATTTATTCTACATATATTTAATTCTAATATCATACGTAGCATATGCACAAGCACACATACACACATTCACGAATGCACGCACAAGAAAGAAAGAAAAAGATTAATGCAGTTTATACATATGTATTCAGTTTAACAACACCAATTCGGTGAGCAGCGCCAAGTATTTTGAATAAAATATTTATTGGTATTGAAATATTTATTTCTATAAAAATATATCTGCTTAATATTATTAAGCGCAGTTGGAAAGCACCGAATCTTACGTTACACCGTGTCACCTTTGCACGCTGCGGGAAAGCACCTTTATGTACTTGCAGCGCATTTTGATTTCACAACTTTTTTTATTTTGTAATTATCATCTATTTTTTGTGATTTATTTGATTTCGTGTACTTGGCGTAATTTTTTTACTTTTTTTGAAGTTTTTTATGGGGATATCACTTCTTTTTACAAAAATAATTTTGCATAGGGAATGACTTCAGATAATTTTTAATATATATTATATTATATTATATTTTTTGTGATTTATTTGATTTCATGTACTTGGCGTAATTTTTTTTACTTTTTTGAAGTTGTTATGGGGATATGATACATTGACAGTTAACCGGTTAATGTTGTTACGTCTCTGTCACCAATGGGCATACTTCCCTTCTAATGTCTATATCATCGATATTTTTCCGAATTTCGGTCCCTAATTTCCAGGAAACATTCGTGACATATCAAACACTGAAAGTAAGGAAATTTTTTTTTTATCTTTTTGGCATATCTCCGTATATGCGCCGCTTTAAATGTTTAAAAAATAGTCCCCGAAAATAAAAATTACAATTTTTTTCTTCGCCTTCATAAATAAAAAGTGTTCGAGAAGGACTTTCAAAATCTAAAAAAAGAAAAAACTTTTTCCAGTTTTGCGGACTTGTTTCGAAAACCGTTTGTCGCACGAGAAAATGTAATACGACATAAAAGATGCTCCTTGTCTGGATCTCCAACTTTTGTTTGACATATATTTTTATGCAATATAAAATTAAGCTTGGAGAATATTATAAAAAACTTTAAAGAAACAAAGTTTCATCCGATTAACCCCTCGCAACATGCTGTTTAGGGGACCCACCCGCAATGGCCTTGACCTTGACACATGTTGTCAAGGTCACCCTCCTGAGTGACCTTCGTTGTTCGTTAAAAAGTTATAGGTTAGCTTCCTCGTGTTTCCTATTTTATCTCTGCCCGGTACCCAGTTAGTTGGGGCTAAATTTGTCCTCGATTCCTTCGCCACATTCAATTGCTTGCGAATGTAACAAATTCCACGAATTATGGCCCGCATGAAAGGCCACTTAAACAAAGAGCCCGCTTCGTCCCGCGAGACGGATGCAATTTCATCTTGCCGAAGAGTCGCAGATGTAATCCCGTTCGCTCGCCAATCGCACGCGTACTCCAGCGCGACGCCGGCCAATGTCTTCTCCAGTAAAAATTGCAAATCTCCTGTCCCATCGCGCCTCCGACCCACAAGCAGGCCAGAACGAGAGACCAGGGAAAGAGAAGGGAAAAAAGGAGCAGCAAAGGGCTGTGGTTCCAACAGCCTTCCTGGCGTCAGTGTAGGGGAACCACTCACCCGAACGAGATTCTTACGCGCGCGTCGTCTCTTATTTGCGGCATTTGGCCCGCTGAAAATCCGACGCGCCGGCTCTGAGGACTTTGGCGTTAAATGCTCGCTGAAAAATGTGGCCCAGAAGCCGCGAAGGCATCCCGCGGAAAGGGAACCGTCACCGGGGAATTTGAATCCTGGCTCCATTCCGGCTGGGAGCAAATTAACGACACCTCTTTCGCGGAGCCGATGCAGACAGTGGTAATTGAATAAGGGGCAGACGTGAAAAAAGAGAGACTCGCAGAGAAACTTTCGTAACCCGACAGTTACGGTGTTTTGGGAACTGCAAGTTTCTAGGGAACCCCAATTGAAGTATCAGGCTATTTTTTTTTTCTATACCACTTTTTGGTCCTTCGGCGTGAGAACACCTCTTGAAGATTGATCCTTGCTTCCCTATTACCCACACAGCACCATAACATTGCAGCAACGTCTCTGCAATGATGCGGTGCAAGATGGCAATATTGCAACATAACATTGCAGAGACGTTGCAGGTTCAGTCCTATGTCCGCCTTAGCAATATTGCAGGTGTGTATTTTTGCAAAGTTGCGGCAACATTACGAATATGTAGTCCTGCAACGTTCCGGCAATGATTCTGCAACGAAACTGCAAAATTGTGGCAATGATCCTGCAACTCTTCGGCAATATTGCGGTGCGAGATTGCAATGTTGCACCGCATCATTGCAGAGACGTTGCAGGTTCACTCCTATGTCCGCCTTAGCAATATTGCAGGAGTGTTTTTTGCAAAGTTTTCGGAACATTACAAATATGTAGTCCTGCAACGAAACGGCAAAATAGTGGCTATGATCCTGCAACTCCATTGCACCGCATCATTGCAGAGACGTTGCAGGTTCACTCCTATGTCCGCCTTAACAATATTGCAGGAGTGTAATTTCCGCCGCAACGTTTCGGGCAGTGAGGGACGCGACGACGTGAATGTGTGTAGAATCGTAGTAGTATAACGCCCGTGTGTCTTTTTCTCATAGAAAATTCTTTTACCCCAGGGGGATTCGAACCGAGGGGACCTGTAGCATCGTAGACGAACACTTTACCGCCGCAGCTACAACCGCTGATTGATAAGATTGCTTACGTATTCGAACTTATACTCCTACCGTGCAATACTTTAAACTCAAATTATTAAAAAACGAAGGCTCATTTGACAAACCCCATTAGGGTTTTGTAACACTATAGGTGCATACTACAAATTTCACCCGGTGTCGTTTTAGGTTAGGTTGGAAAACAGTCTTTAGACTAAACCTTTACATTTGTCTTCTCTTCTCTCTTTTCTCTTGCTAAATTGTATATACGTATTTGTGCAATAAAGACGTTTAATAATAATAATAATAATTTCAGACATTAAAAAATATAGTACCTACTTTATCTAAAATAATTAAATTGATCTTCGAATCTCCTCTATAAGTTCATGTACCTACATACAACTCCCGCGATAACACTTTTTTCATATCTTCAACGGCCAACGAGATATTCTAGCGTATCCAGTTAAATGAAACACGCCGTAGAAACCACTCGACGTCATGTACATTAGGATGGTCCTTATTTTTCAACTTCCGTTTTATTTTGGTCGCACTCCCCTAAATTGTGACACTTGGTGAGAAAATGATGTGTGCAAAATTTTAAAGTGACCGGGCAACGGGACCCCGTGCCACATTTGTGTTAAAGTTTTGAAATTTTAGTGACTTCACGTCAATTTCGCACATCATTGTGTCCCGCTATTATGGAGGAATTAGTGATTCTTTTTTAATAAAAGTACAATTTCTTAGGTGTATAATAGTATCATTTCTGTGTGACTTCAAACAGTATTCTCAGAATCTCTGAATTTTACCATTAAAATTAGCGTACAACAGCGTCGGAGCCATTATGCGCGGCTACGTGAAGTCTTATTTCACGACTTCCGATTTCTTTTGTTGCACCCTCCAAAATTGTAACACTAGACGGAAAAATGATCCCTGAAAAAATTCAAATTGATTGGACGTCGGCAACCCGTGTCGCACTTTAATTGAAGTTTTGAAGTTTTAGAGATTTTATGTCAATTTTTTTAAATAATTTGATACTGCCCTATTATAAAGGATTACTTAATAGTTCCTTAAAAACTATTGTTTTTTCTGATATGTATAATAATGATATATAGACACAACTTTAAATAATTTACTCAAAAACTTGTGTCGTAGATTCCCACGACCACGGAGATCTGGAAGAGAAACTTGACATATAACGCTGCGGTTTAGCTACTGTATGCAACTACGTGAATATTCCAGGCTTTTCCCTATGAAAATGCTTCTCATGAAAGAACCTTCTAATATCATAGAAAAAAAATCGTTACCTGGCAATCGTGAATATTACCGCGTTTTACTTGGTAAAGACGGATTGTTTGGTTTTTCCAAACCAAATTTTTTAATAGGTACAATATACCTACAGACTTTTTAGGAAAGGACCCTTCATTGTGGAAGAACGACACGTTATATCAGAAAACTTTACAAAGTACAACACATTTATAAGTGACAAATGATAGGTACCACTGAACGTTATGTCAAACTTATATCAGAATATAATAATCTGCTGACAAAAAATGAGGAAGAAAAACAATATATTTTACAAATAATTGAAGATTATAGGAGACTTTACCCTAATGTAAACAAATTTACAAACACAGAATATAATATATTGAAAAATACATAGAATTTAATAATATGCTAATTTATTACCTTCAATCTATAATATATAACTTAAATTTCAATAGAGAGTATTTCGTTTACAACTATGTAAAAAAATTTAATTCCTAAGTACTAATACTATAATCATTATTACAAAAACAAACAATACACTTGTGCATCAAAAGAACTATAATTTGACTCGAACTGCGTACAGTTTGCTTATACGCTGCGTTATATACTAATTTTAAGAGATAAAACTCAAAGATTTCGTATATATTTTTGTAAGTAACATGCATATTATTATTATACATCTAATAAATTGTGCTTTTATTAAAAAATATTCACTGATACTTCAAAAATAGCCGAAAACAATTATGTTCGAAACTGACGAGAAATCACTAAAATTTCAAAACTTTAACTCAAATGTGGCACGGGTTGCCATTGTCCGATCACTTTGAAATTTTGCACATATCATTTTCTCATCAAGTGTCACAATTTAGGGGGGTGCGATAAAAAAGAACTCATAAAAAATGTTGACCCCTATAGCTAAGGACCACCCTAATGTACATACATATTTCGAAAAATTTTGACAAAGTCATAGTTGCTTCAGAATATTGTTGTAATGTTTCCACAAGTTTTCACTACAGTATTGCACGACGATGTGCGCGCAATATTGCAGAAATATTATAGGACTGTTGCCACCGGAACATTGCACGTCGATGTGCGCGCAATATTGCAGAAATATTGTAGGATCGTTGCCAATGGAACATTGCACGGCAACGTTCTTGCAATATTGTAGGATCGTTGCCACTGGAACATTGCACGACGATGTGCGCGCAATATTGCAGAAATATTGTAGGACCGTTGCCACTGGAACATTGCACGTCGATGTGCGCGCAATATTGCAGAAATATTGTAGGATCGTTGCCAATGGAACATTGCACGGCAACGTTCTTGCAATATTGTAGGATCGTTGCCACTGGAACATTGCATGACGATGTGCGCGCAATATTGCAGAAATATTGTAGGACTGTTGCCACTGGAACATTGCACGACGATGTGGGCGCAATATTGCAGCAATATTGCAGGATCGTTGCCAACGGAACATTGCACGGCAACGAAATGGCAATATTGCTGCAATATTGTAGGATCATTGCCACTCCAATAATGCACGACAATATTGCAGGAACGTTCCTACAATATTGCAAGGCAAGCTGCAACAACGTAATATTACAGCAACGTCCCTGCAATACTGCTGCAACCAGGTGTGCTGTATGGGTACCCGCATATCTTGATTAGTAGATGTAAAAGAATGGAAATTTAATGGTTTTTATGGTCTATAAAACTGTGCAATAAATTGTTTAATTTGTTTGAGGTGGGTAAAATTTTTAAACAATTAAAAATTGCAGTTTTATAGAGCATTAATTTTTTAGATTAAATTTTCATTTTAACAATTTTTTTATATGTTCTAAAGTTTGCAAATTTAAACCTAAGTGTGTTTAATTCACGGCTCTATTTGACTTATTTCTCACGTCTATCTCTTATCACTCGTTCCATACTCTATCACGACTATCACCTTTGCTAAACGTTCGCAAACGGCACTACCTTTACGGTTACAGGAAGAAATGATGACGTGTGAGGAACTAGTGTCCGTTAATATTAAAAAATTCTCAATTTATTAATTTTCTCTTCTTGCACATTTAGAAATTCCACCTGCAAATTCAGGGAGCGACTCTAAAGTCGTCTTTATAGACACATGTGACTTTTATGGCCACATAAATTGCATTCGAAATACACCGCCAAGGCATTAGACGTGGAGACGCGCGCCTTTAAACGTTTTAAGTGTGTTTTCACACTTAGAATATTATGTTTGAACGCAATAAGAAACCACTTCGAATATGCTTCTCTGATATGGAAAATTTACATCCACAAACAATCGTGTAAGTATATTAAAAAAAAATCCAGCACAGATTTCTGCGGTTCATAGTAGTCAAATAGGGTTTTAAAAACCGTTTTTTTATAAATTTGTAAAGTTCGAAAACCGGTTTTTAAATTTAAAAAACCGGTTTTATGTACTAGAATTAATATGTAAAAATGAATTAATTATTTAATTAAAAACGTTAACATTTTGACTTGAAATCGCTTCGCACACAAGCATAGTGTAGTAAGTAACAATTTACTGTAAAACTAATCTTTATGAGTTCATATTTTCGGAAGAAAAATACTAAATGAAATTAAGATTTTGTACGGATTTTAGTTCTTTTTTTTTTCATTTGGTTTTGAATTCGGTGTATTTTCTTGTGTTATATTTTTCTGGATCCATAAATAATAAATGAACTCAAAAATTGTACGGATTTTAGTTTTTTTTTATTTGCTTTTGTATAGATAGATTATATTTTATTTTATTATACGCTTGTGATTCAATAAATATTAAAAGAACTGAAATTTTTTAAAATAAGTATAAATATTTATTTTCTATTTAAAATATATTTTTTGTGAAAATTCGAAAACCGGTTTAACCGGTTTTTTGGGGAATAGTGGTATTCGAAAACCGGTTTTTTCAAAAGTCGGTTTTTGTATAAACCCTAAGTCTAACTAACTTCGTTCTTCTATGGACAACTGGTGTCACGATTATGTTGTATTACATTACCTTCATATGTACAGCATTTACAGTACCTACAGTCGCGTCGAAATATAAGTTGACACTCTTTAAAATCGCATAACTTTTTTAAAATTGTTCCAAACGACTTGAGTTTTTTTTTAGAAGCTAGCGGAATTAGTTTTCTAGGTGACGTGTTTCGTCGTTTTGAAAAAAATTGCAGCTGGTCGGAACAGCGATGAAAATAGCGAAGGTAATTTTTTTTCAATTTTTTTTCTGAGCCTGTAATTAAAATTAAAAAAAAAACCCGTTTGTAGATTCAAGTGAGTTGTACACATGCTGAAAATTTCATGTAAATCGGTTAACGTTGCTCTGAGCTACACGCGTTTAAAGATCGCAGAATAAGTGCGAAAATCGCGGAAATTCTCGAAATCGAAAAAAAATTTGAAAAAAACCAACTTCACTATTTTCATCGCAATTCCGACCAGTTGCAATTTTTTTCAACCCGACGAAACACTTCACCTAGAAAACTAATCCCGCTAGCTTCTAAAAAAAACTCAAGTCGTTTGGACCAATTTTAAAAAAGTTACGCGATTTTAAAGAGTGTCAATTTACTTTCCGACGCGACTGTACGCAGAAAATTTTCATCGCCAAACATTCGCAGTTGCTCGAGAAAATTAATATTTATGTATGGGGACGGTCTCCGATACATCCTTCAATCTTTATGGCGAACTTTCGGGTAATAAATCCGAAATTAATCGACTCGGCAATTTACATGACATTCATCAACGCGTTACAGAACCTTCAGACCTGTTATTCGTACTGCCCAATTACTAAAAGCGAGCAAACACACAATGCTCGGCGTTTTTATCAATGAAAACGTTTAAGCGCCACAGGAATTTCATTACCTCCATATTGCGTGTTGCTTCATCAGACACCTGGCCGTGAATCAATGTCGCACGCGAGAAACGGGCCGCTCCCCGGTATCATGCGGAAATAAAATTCGATTAAGGCACATGGTACGGTTTAATCGGGACCCGCTTTACAGACAAAGTCGGATTAGCGCAACAAAAATTAATTATCCCGCATTTGCGCGGATCGTTATTCATCGCAGGGGCCCACGTTCCGCTGCCTGTTGTCGTTCAGAAATCTGTTTCAGCGCGCGTTAAACATTGTTGAATGCAGTATGATTTAGGGGGATCAATGTCCTGCGGGATTGCCGCGTACAAAGCGTTCCGTGCTCAGAGGGAAGCCCCAGTGCCTCGCCATAAATCCTCGTCCCCCTTCGCCTCTCTATCTCTCCGTCACCCGGAATCCCACTGTCTGGGTTTTCTCATGTCATCGTCGGTCCTTTAGATCCGATCGCGTTGGCAAAACTGAAGTTCCGCCTCCGGTTCATCGGGTCCATGATTCCTCCGAGCTCGAATCCTGCGGTTCAACCACCACCGCTCCTTCTCATAATCTCAACTGGACACGGGACAAGTTGATGCCGCGGGATGTCTGGACATTTCTGTGTTCTGACGATTGGCCAGTTGTGTTCACTGACCAGTACTTAAGGGGTAAAACCACTCTAGAGGCAGAAATAAAGACCTAAATTTGACAATTTATTTTTGGAGTATGACAAACGGAATAGAATTTCTTTTCAGAGGGTTTATTTAACACATATTGAAGTACGAAAAACAATTTTTTTTATTGTCATTTTCATACAAAATGGCGGCGACAGAGCCCGTCGAGGGGGTCGAAAACAGCTTTTTTGAAAACACAGCCACGGGGGGAGGGATTTCTCGGCATGTATGAGTCCGGGAACAAAAAATAAAAAAAATTTATAATCTATATACAATTGGCTTTGGAAGTACGTAGGGGTATTTTTTTTAATCAATTTTTGTGGAAGTGGTGCACTTTTTAAGAAATGAATTGATTTTTTGCCCTAAACATGAGCATTAAATTGTTTATAAAAAAAAGAGTTTACATTCAATCAAAAAATGGCTACGTACTTCCAAAGAGAATATTGTTGTGAAGCTACTGTAAAAATTTCAAATCGATCCATGCAATAGTCTCCGAGAAATCCGTCCTCCCAGTTTGAAAGAAGTGGTTTCGACGACGGGCTCTGTCGCCGCCATTTTGTATGAAAATGACAATAAAAAAATTGTTTTTCGTACTTCAATATGTGTTAAATAAACCCTCTGAAAAGAAATTCTATTCCGTTTGTCATACTCCCAAAATAAATTGTCAAATTTAGGTCTTTTTTTCTGCCTCTAGAGTGGTGTTACCCCTTAAGGCAGGTTCTCACTAGCGCGACGGCGCGGGTTTTTTCGACGCGCAAGGCCGATTTGTTGCGGAAAGACGTCCCCCACTGGTGCAACTGCGCGCCGCACACCGGCCAGGTTTATGAGTTTCTCGGATTTTCGAGCAGTTTGGAGCACTTGAACGGGTCGACTCTTACGACGACCCGCGCGTCGAAAGCGATCGTGTGCGCGCTATGCCGGGATTTCCCTGTCGCGCACGGTGGGGAAATTTTGCGATTTTATGGAAAAAACGCCAAAAATAAATTTTTGAATTCGACAAAATAAATGCAAATGTCAATTGAAAAACTAATTTGGGCATCAAATGCCTCCAATTTTACTGCTAAATGTTTTAGTAAAAAGCTCGTATAGACTCGCAAATGTTTATGTTCATGTGAGGTTAGTCTGATCGCGACGAATTATTCCAGATTGTCAAGTTGCTTCAAACACTTATATTGTGTTATCTAAAGTTCAGAAAATAATTTTAAGGCATGGATTCAATTCCTGGTGGTGCGTAAGATGTAGTTTTGTCCCCAAAATAATTATGTTTCGGTTCTTAATACGTAATTTATACAATTTTTAAAGTAGTGTTTTAGAAATAACCTTTTCATATAAGAATCAATTTTCAATACATAAAATAGTTATAAATCCCATAATATCCCGCAATGATTTATCATTCCTATTTTACGTTGAACTTTTTTGATTCTATAAATGCAATTATTAATTGCTAATAGTTGCTAATCTTGTAATTATATGCATTTTTTTTTAAACACGATCCAGTGTGTCTTGTACAACATACGACATAACTGTGACCGAGACTGTTTCACATGTTATACATTACAAACCTTTTTATTCTTTTTTAAACGATTTTATTCAGCTTCGATCCTCTGTCTGATTGTTTGTATTATGTATGTTTGTTTGTTTCACTTTAGCATCTTGTCCAAATGAAATAATACTGACGAAAAAAGAATTATTTACAACAGTACACATTTATTTGAAACAGAATATTCGCGAGCAAGTGCGATAGTTAGAAAAAAAAATTAAAGGCAAATAATTAATCGCGAAGTTTCCATTCACTCCGACGCATTTTCGAACTTATCAAAATTATTTTATAAATTCAGAACCACGTGGCAAGCATGTTCGCGCAACAATGAATTTTTCTTTAAGAAACGTGAAAAGTGGTTATCTGGCCTTTATTATCGTCAGATCCAGTAATTAGTAATTTAAGAAAACTTCCCGATAAAAAATTAAAAGGTTTGTCGTCAGAATCGATAACCCTTCTTCGATGCCCTGATGTACCATAGGTTTAAGTGTATAAATGTAAATAATAAAAAAATCTTTATCGTTCGTAATGTTTGTAAGTATTGTTTTTCGGATAATTTAGTTTCTCATATATCAGAACGTAAAAGTGCCAAATTTTATATATTAAAAATAAGTTTCGAGGTTTTGACCACGAAAATGGATATAGTTCTTCAATTGACATTTGCATTTATTTTGTCGAATTCAAAAATTTCATTTGTGCGGTTTTGGCCATAAAATCGCAAAATTTCCCCACTGTGCCACGCGAGCACGCGAATGCACGCCGCGCATCGTCGAAGAGACTGAAAAAAAATGTGTGTTTTCCAACGCAAATGTACTTTTTACTTTTTTGGTTTATATATTAAAGCAAGCAATAACACGATAATTATTGCTGTAAATAGCAACAATTATTATACTGCTACGATAGGTATAATTGTTTCTAGATATTGCATAATTGTAATACACTGTACAGGGTGTCCGCGGGAACAGTAAGCAGCTGGATATTTCCTAAGGTATTTGAGATGGAAAAAAATTTTATATGGAATTGCATGGTTCGAGGAAGCAAAGTTAGTAACACGGACGATTTTTTACCCGACTGCGGCACGCAAAGGAGGGTATTGTGTTTATCAGGCTATGTATGTATGTCCATGTTACGCTCTAGAGCCTGTACGGATACACCGATTTGGACAAATGAGGTGTCTTTAGAATGGTCTTGACCTTCCGAATGTCATAGGTTATATAATTTTCAAAATTGTGAGATAAAAATGCGGCAAATATATTAGGTGGAAATAGAGGAGAAGAAGGGAACTGTTAGATATAGCTTATCCCAGGCCTTCCCAAGTAGGGGAAATCTGCTCCCAAAACAGATGTTTCGGTTCTCCCTCCAACGCTGCGCCTTAGCTGCTAAGGCCGCTAAGGTGGGACGAGTTCTGCTACCCTCTCTCCGAGGGCACAGTAACGTCGCTGGGAAGCATGTTGGGCGCTTTAGGGCGAAAGTACCAAATGTGTCTAATTTTTATAGGAAATTTCATAATGACTTAAAAATAGTAGGAAAAATTAAAATTTTAACTAACTTTCAAAATGACGTAAAAAGAATTTTAAAAAATGTATTACATACAACGATACAGTAATACAATAATCGTAGTGATGTCTTTTCATTAGAAAAATATATTCATTTTTATAAAAATACAAGTAGTAGTTATTTTCTAAATTTTCGTACAATACATAAATACCTACATTTTAATTTTTATATTTTAAACAACTTTCGTACAATGCAAATGTGTTATACATTTTATTCAGTTTTATGAAAATGCAATCCCTACTTATTTTATAAATTTTTGTACAATATATACATATTATATACATGTTATAGAAATATGCATTTTATACACATTTTGTGTATAATATAATTTTATTCCATAATAGTTTTGAATTAAATATCAACGCTTACAATATGAAATTTAACAAAATTAATATAAAATTCACATAGTATTATACCGTTTTACTTTTTACATATATGTACATACAATAATATTTTTAGGCTTTACGTTTCCGCGAGAAACGTAAAGCCATTTTTCCTCTGTCAGATTATAAATATTGACGTCCATGTCAGTTAAAATTTAACTTTAAATGTATAACACATTTGCATTGTACGAAAGTTGTTTAAAATATAAAATGTAGGTATTTATGTATTGTACGAAAATTTAGAAAATAGCTACTACTTGTATTTTTATAAAAATGAATATATTTTTCTAATGAAGAGACATCACTACGATTATTGTATTACTGTATCGTTGTATGTAATACATTTTTTTTAATTCTTTTTACGTCATTTTGAAATACTAGTTTAAATTTTAATTTTTCCTACTATTTTTAAGTCATTATGAAATTTCCTATAAAAATTTGACACATTTGGTACTTTCGCCCTAAAGCGCCCAACATGCTTCCCAGCGACGTTACTGTGCCCTCGGAGAGAGGGTAGCAGAACTCGTCCCACCTTAGCGGGCCTTAGCAGCTAAGGCGCAGCGTTGGAGGGAGAACCGAAACATCTGTTTTGGGAGCAGATTTCCCCTACTTGGGAAGGCCTGCCTTATCCTTATTCGAACTTTTTATTTTTAACATAATTATCGAACTTTTCTCCTATTTGCTAACTATACATAAATCGCTTATTAAACGCCTGCATTGTCTCGCTTGTTTGGCGAGCAAAGAAGAGAAAAGTTCGATAATTATATTAAAAATAAAAAGTTCGAATAAGGATAAGCTATATCTAACAGTTCCCTTCTTCTCCTCTATTTCCACCTAATATATTTGCCGCATGTGTAATTAAAGACAAAAGTATATAAATTATCTTACCTTCTTACTACGCGTCGCGTATTATTTCCTAATAAATATTAGAAAAACATTCCTCATCGTGCAGCTTAAGGCACGTTACAATGGGATCCAAAAGTTCTTCGATTGTCGCGGAACACAGTTCCGCGTCTTTTGTTTATAACTTTTTTCTAATTGTTTAAACAATTGATAAAACCTTTACGATTTGGTAGATCTAATTGAAAGAAGTAACTTTTGTCTCGAAACTTTGTTTCTATCTCTTACAGTTCGCGAGTTATAACAGAAATTCGAAGAATAGCCGAATCTTCAGGGGTTAATTTCACCCCCTTGGAGTGATTTTGGGCAGCAAAAAAAAATGCGTTGTAATCAGAAGGAAATTCCCTACATACCAACAAAGTTTCAGAATTTTTTGAATTTTCGGGTTCGGGATGTTCCCTTGTGAGCGATGTTGAAAGTGATGGGCGGAACTCTCGGATTCCACGCCAACTCGATCACTTTTTTCCCTCGATGTCTCGGATTTTGTTCAAACTTGAATATGTTGTAGTCCTCGTGATATTAGGGGGGGTTTAATTCACCATTTCGTCGATTTCGAGTTTGTTTAAAAAATACAGGGCCTTGAATTCTGCGATTTTCCGCAGCAACCAAATCACCCGCGTTGATATTTATATTTTATAGTTTCCTACTAAATAGATCGGACATTGTGTCGACATTTATGTGGAGCAATCTAGCTCCACCACGCGTGAAAATCATTTTCGTCCCCAAGTTTTCCCCTACAGCAGTTTTACGAGCAAAAAATCGAACGAAGTGGCGTTCGTTCTCGCGAAACCCGGAGATAACACAGTCACAGTTTCTGTGCTCCGGTGCGGGGTATCCACGGTTTCGCGGTCGTGGTCAGACGTCTCTCCGTAGCCAGTCGTGTTGACAAACGAAAGAGGCGGGCCGTTACGCCAGCACGTCGTGATATCTCAGTGCCTTTGATGGCCAACCGCCGTCGCAAGGACTCGGTGTGTGTGCTTCTCGACTCGAGTGGAGTACCGTGACCTCTCGACCTTCTTTAAGGAGGGCTTCGATGAGTGGGCACTTCGTACCGAGAGCCGATCCGGAAGTATATATCGAGCTAGTAAGTCCTTTGGTGGTCTACCGGTAAGGATCACTATTTCTCGGCAATTTCTCAAGTATTCTGTTATCTTTGAATCGCGAGTTTTTAAATTCTCTATAATTCTCTAAGAGCATAGCAATATACAAGCTGTGGTTCTTAACGTAACTACCTCAAATTAATGATTTCGCTGTACCTACCTAATGATACCGAGAAGCGCGACAAAAAACATATTCTCTTTAAAGGAATAAATATTGCGATTGAGGCAGAATGTTTTTCATGGCACATAGAAATTTTTAAAATTCACCTTAGGACCTCGCCATAGAAAAAAAAACATATTTTTGCTTAGAAACAGTGCTAAATGCTGTTTTAACATGTTTATTTTAAGCGGGTAAAATACTTTGAACATACGGCTAAAAATATTTTGTTGACACAGTTTTTATTACTTTTGCAAAAGTTAGTCGAATTAAGGAAAGAAGGCGCCTTGGGACCAGGGCCAGAATTTGCGACGATGCCGCTACTCCAGAGTCGCGATTGGTGCTTCCCCTAAGCGGGTCGAATCTTATTGGCTATTGGAAAACATAGAATTTCGATACGCCAACTAGTGGCAGAAAATTGAACTACTGAGAGTAGGCCGAAATCCGTCGAAGTCCATATGATTGACAGTGTTTATATAGACATGTTGTGAAAAACGAGTGTTTTTAAATTTATTTGACCACTAAATTTTTACTCATTCGATTAATAAATACTTATTCGGAATGTTTGGTGGGATCCGGACCTACTTTCAATAGTTTGCCAACTTACCACCACAGCGCTGAAATCTAAGCCACGCCTCCACTAAGTTTCCCAATTGCGGCACGCGCCATGTAGAATGAATGGCAAACAAGTCGAGGAATACAGGCTCATAGGATTCTTATTTTATTTAGCGTAATTCCACGGCAAACCGATCACTTTTTGCACTCGATGTCAGGGAATTTGTTCAAACTGAAATATTATATAGGAAGGGGTTTCAGTCATCACTTTGCTGGTTTTGAATTTGTTCAATTTTTGCCTATTTTCATGAAACCGTGCTGTACTTGTGAATTTTTATCACGGAAACTCTTTCTTGTAATGAATTCATTCTTTTTTCATTTTAATCTAGAAAGTGCAAGCTATTCTAATACTCTTTTTTTATATTGAAAAATTAATTTTGTAATTTTGAAAATTATAACCAAAGTTTTATTCTGCATATTTCACGGTAATTTTAATGGTGTTATCCTAGAGTAATACTTTTAAGCCATCTTTAAAGCAACGAATTACTTTTAAGCCATGTTTGAAGGATCGAATTCCTGTCGGAAATGAAATGAAAAATAGTTTTACAATTTCGAAACTTTATTCTGAAAGATTAATCCTTCTCGATTAAAATAAAAGAAAATTAACGCAATGCTGTTGATAGTTTTCGAGATAGAAATTCGTAAGTACAGCATCTTTTCACGAACATAGGCAGAAATTGCACAACTCAAAGTCCTATATTTTGAAACCAAGTTCAAAACCTGTTAAACAATAACTCAAACCTTTCCATAATTTCACTCGATTCACAAAATACATATTGCATTCGGATCAATGTCTCTAAAAATGTGTTCGATTTGGCGTGGAGTGACTTGTAGATGAAGTAATCAAGAGACACAGTTGCGCTTGAAGATAGAAAGAGACGTCCGATCTGCTACACAACGTGGCAACGTCGCACGAAGTACGGAGAAGGCATTGCAGTCCAGTGAAATTAGACGGAAATCTGCCCAATCTACGGAATAAATCCTAGCAAGCTAAATTTTGGTATGGGCCTTTATTTCGTCGTTTTAAACAATACGTCAAAAGTCCCCATCGATCCGACCCCCGCTAAAAATTTTACACAGAGTTGAAAAAAACAACAGTTTTTCGCGAATATCTCGTTATCTAGCAGTTTTGCGCCAAAAATAGTTATTATACAATGTATAGCCTAGGAAATTCTCTATAAAAAAGGGCCTATGAGTTTTTTTCGTAGGAGTAACCATTTTCATGTATGTGGGGTTACCAAGTTTCAACCCCCATACTTTTGACAAGGGAAGATCCCGAACCCGGAAATTATAAAAATTATGAAACTGTAAATATAAGTAGGGGAAACTGTAAGTAGGGGATGTCCGCCTGAGTACAACGCAATTTCGTTTGCTGCTCAAATTCACTCTAAGGGGGTGAAATTGACCCCTGAAAATCCGTATTTTTTTCAATTTTGTGTTATATACTTGCGAACCGTATGAACTGTAAGATCTATAATTTACCAAATGATAGTCCTAATTAAAAGAAGTAACTTTTTCCTGAACACTTTCTTTCTATCTCCTGGAGTTCGCGAGTAATAATAAAAAATAAAAAAAAAATCAGGAGTCAATTGCACCCTCTTGGAGTGAATTTGGGCAGCAAACGAAATTGCGTTGTACTCAGGAGGACTTCCCTTACATATTTCCAGACTTTCATAATTTTTTGAATTTCCGGGTTCGGGATCTTCCCTTGTCAAAAGTATGGGGGTTGACACTTGGTAACCCGACACACATGAAAATGGTTACTCCTACGAAAAAAACTCATACAACCTTTTTTGTAGAGAATTTCCTAGACTATAAATTGTATAATAACTATTTTTGTCGCAAAGTTGCTAGATAACGAGATATTCGCGAAAAACAGCATTTTTTTACCTTCAACCCTCTGTAAAATTTTTAGCAGGGGTGGGATCGATGGTGACTTTAGACACATTGTTTAAAACGACGAAATAAAGGCCCATACCAAAATTTAGCTTGCTGGGATTTATTCCGAAGACATATACTAATTTCACTGGACTATTGGGTCTCTCCCGAGTCACGCGCGCCGGCCTACGGGCCGCCCAGGCGCCTTCTTTCGTTAATTCGACTATAGTTGTAAGCATTTTTTACTCGATTTGCTGAATGCTATCTACGCTGTACGTTCTAAAACCTTTTTCAACACCCTGTACATGTTAAGAAGAATACTTTCTTCCAAGACGTATTTCTACGTCACCTTTCCCGCGTAATTTCGAAATGCCATGAACTATATTCACTGTTTTTTCACCAGTGAAACTCCTGCAAAATAAAATAGAGTTAGTTCCCCAGTTTATTTCAAGCTATTGCATAATTAACCTGGCACCTCTCATTAGCAATTTAATAATTTCAAACACCCCTATGCAACACCCATTGCCAGTAAAAAAAGTGTTAAAAGGCAAAATATTAAAACAAAATCGCCAGATTTCTTGGGAAATAGTATTCACACTCATCATAACTTGAAATTATTACTTATGCACACGTATTATGTATTGCGAAAGTCTAACTACTTAATCTCTCAAGAAACCAAATTCTTGAGTATTTCAAAATCGACGTTAATATTAAGTCACAAGTCGGTGAGAAACTGACATAGCAACGGTTCAATGAATCGAAACGTTTCCCTCTGCTTTAATGTCGGATTGTATCTGCATAGCGATTCAAAAGCAAGGAGAATCGATAGGAACGGCTAAACGCGTATGATAAAAGTTCCGATCCGACAGGATGGTAAGCCCATTCAAACTCATAACCCTCGCGTCTGCATAAAAGTCCGAGTGGTACGGTCAGTCCTCGTGCGCTGCGATGAAAGCGGAAACGCCACAGAATTGGTATCAAGCAAGTAAAAGGGGCCACTTGTGCCTTTGTAGGTTCCCGACGGGCTTTGAAGCTCGTCCACCTTTCACGACAATTAATTAGTACGCCTGCGGTTGTAGCACCTGTCCTAAAGTACTATAATTCATCAGGAAACACGAAGATGAAGAAGAAAGAAACAATGGTAGCGGCACGGGACTAATTCTTTGTGAGCGCAGTGGAAAACGTAGTTGGCCCCGATTGTGTGCGTGTCGCCCGCGTCCGTCCATCACCGTATAACGCAGGAAAGGTAGGGCTTTCATCCCAGGAATTGGCGCAAATAATTTTACATTTGATTTTTAGGCGTCCGACACTTGGGGACGGCCTATGGTGCGATTGGCACATTGGCGGCGCCCCGTTAGTTTCGGTATTTGTAAAGATCAGGAAAGAGTCTTCTGGGACAGTCGCGGATGGGGAAATTGATAACGCGGCTGGCCAGTAACGCAGAGGACCCCGCAGATCTTGGGTTCGAGTCCCATCGCCCGAGGATCTCTTTTTCTCCTACAGATTCGACTCCCTTAAGAGATTAGCAATAAGAGTCTAATATTTTTAGGTACTCTACCTGGATGCTGAGCTTCGTCAAAATCGGCGTATAACAGTTGGATGATACTCCTTCCCACACAGCACCATGATATTGCAGCAACGTCTCTGCAAGGATGCGGTGCAAGATTGCAATATTGCACCGCAACATTCCAGAGACGTTGCAGGTTCACTCCTATGTCCGCCTTAACAATATTGCAGGAGTGTATTTTTGCAGAGTTGCGACCAGCATTACAAAGATGTAGTCTTGCAACGTTCCGGCAATGATTCTGCAACATACCGGCAATGATTCTGCAACATACCGGCAATATTGCGGTGCGAGATTGCAATGTTGCACCGTTTCATTGCAGAGAAGTTGCAGGTTCACTCCTATGTCCGCCTTAACAATATTGCAGGAGTGTATTTTTACAGAGTTGCGACCAGCATTACAAAGATGTAGTCTTGCAACGTTCCGGCAATGATTCTGCAACATACCGGCAATGATTCTGCAACATACCGGCAATATTGCGGTGCGAGATTGCAATGTTGCACCGTTTCATTGCAGAGAAGTTGCAGGTTCACTCCTATGTCCGCCTTAACAATATTGCAGGAGTGTATTTTTACAGAGTTGCGACCAGCATTACAAAGATGTAGTCTTGCAACGTTCCGGCAATGATTCTGCAACATACCGGCAATGATTCTGCAACATACCGGCAATATTGCGGTGCGAGATTGCAATGTTGCACCGTTTCATTGCAGAGAAGTTGCAGGTTCACTCCTATGTCCGCCTTAACAATATTGCAGGAGTGTATTTTTACAGAGTTTTGGGAACATTACCAATATGTAGTCCTACAACTAAACGGCAAAATTGTGGCAATGATCCCGCAACTCGATTGCACCGCATCGTTGCAGAGACATTGCACGGCAACGTTCTTGCAATATTGCTGCAATATTGTAGGATCATTGCCACTCCGATAATGCACGACAATATTGCAGGAACGTTCCTACAATATTGCAATGCAACCTGCAGCAACGTTCCTGCAATACAGCTGCAACGAAGTGTGCTGTATGGGTTGTGAATGACACATCGACTGCGCTCGACTGCCGCGCGAGCTAGGGATCGCTGAGGTGACGAAGTACACCAACCAAACTCCGAGCTGGGTTTGCTCTCCAAGTAAACATTCGAGGATTCTTGGACAATACATTCTCGATGCTTTCCAGAAAATGCTGTTGTGCCCAAGCACACGTACAAGGCCGGCTTTAGCATACTTGGCACCCCGGGCAAGATTATCATGGCGCCCCTCCAAGGGCGCGAAAATCAATTAGCAGAACGGATATGAATGAATGACCCTCGACCGGATAACACGACAAAAACCTACTTGCGGACCTCAGTCTAGTTTAGTTGTTTCTGAATGAAGACTTAGTCTTTGAGTTTAATCAAACATTGGGTAGTTCACCCGGTGGATTTTCATCCTTTAATCACTCCCGAATCCATGATAACGCCTGATCCCGTACCAGCCTCGCGAGCCATCACGCAGGGCACAATAATACCGACATAAAAGCACGCCAAATTCGTGCACAGGATGGAGAACCCTTGGTATGAAAACACGCCAACGCCATCTCAAAGTGTTCAGTTGTTCCCTCTTGTTGCACTTTGAAGCAACCAACGGGTCGACGCATGGTTTTATTAAAATTTAATGAAATTCATTTGGAAGTTGTCCGACAGACTAAAATTTAATATTCAAAAATTGAAATTGAAATTCAACGAATGTTAAACAATAAAATTGATATAAATAGACATATTTTCGCTTCAATTTCACAGATCAAGTATTTGGATACTCTAAAGGTACGTGGCTGAATAAAATTTATATTCTCTGCTTATAATATTAGATAAGGTTTAATAAATCTATTAAATATGTTCCCTCTTTAAAATAGGAGCATGCATAGCCAATTTGATGCAAAAATGAAGAGGAAAATTTAGAGACCGAGATTGGTAATTTGACATACAAATTATTTTATCAAACATCATCGATTTTGGCAGTAAATGTGTTAAAGATGTGTTTTGGAGAAATTTTATTCGAATTCTTATAGATACTTATCAGCCAAGCAAATGCTTGAATGAAATCGTGAAATGATTAAAATGAGTTGATGAAAGAATTCCCGCAGATACGGGAACACAAGTTGAACAAAAAAAAAGGAGAATCCAAAATAGAACAAAATTGAACTTTTCTTGGGGAAAGTTTTAACAATTCCCTCGCGAGTTTGCAATACTAATCGTCATAAGAAACACAATTTCCTCTCCTCCGTTTGTTGTCTGCTAACATTCTTGGAACACTAACTGTCAAAATAAATTATTGAAAATTTTATTTTCCTTCCTAATGCCCTTTC
This sequence comes from Andrena praecox, assembly GCA_963932275.1. NCBI lineage: Eukaryota > Metazoa > Arthropoda > Insecta > Hymenoptera > Andrenidae > Andrena > Andrena praecox. Next base: position 45,121,760 of record OZ010729.1, on the reverse strand, counting down.
CTAATGCCCAGTACGAAATCGCCAATGGATTAGTGGCCCATGGGGCAAATGTAGGCCCAACACGGCCCTGAAATGAAGGTCATGAGGCACATTTGCCGCCTCAGCCTGCTAGAGTATCGCTTATAGTGCCTATACGAGCTATAGTGACTTGGGTGTGAAGTCACTCAGCGGGGTCTTATCCGACACCCTGCTGGGTACTAGCCGCTAAACGTGCCCCGTACTACCTCTTGCAGGACTGTATTTAGAGAAGACCAGGACAAAACCGGGGCCTTAGGGCCTTAGAGCCCCGGTTTTGTCCTGGTCTTAGGGCCTTAGGGTCCCGATTTTGTCCTGGTCTTAGGGCCTTAGGGCCCCGGTTCTGTCCAGGTCTTAGGGCATTAGGGCTGTAATATTATGCTCTCAATTAAGCTACTTAAATTAATAAATAATCATTAATAACAAATACATATAAATATAAATTTTCACAATTAAAATAAAACTAAATCGTTTAATATCTAAAGAATCAACTAACTATATTATCTTATAGATACTCAACCCTCTAAGAGACTCATATCACACCTTTTCAAATCAACTCTCATAACTATAGACCTTTAGAATAAAATTCTTAAAAGTAAACTTAAAAAAAATATTCAAAAAATATAATGAAGTAAAAAAATAAAAATACTCTAGATAATTAAATATATTATTTAAATAGAAAATTCATCCCAAAAATACCCCATATAGATACCATCTTTAAAATCAATATCTTATCAAAATCTCCGTAAATAGCGTGGTTTCCGTCAGCACCCTACACGCAAAGAAGCTTTAAATGTCGAGTCGGAAGATCGAGCTACTCAATGTCTCAGAATTCAGTTAAGTATGCTTCAAGTTATTGTTTGTTTATTGTTTTTTCCTGTTTAAACAGGATGGCGTTTCAAAGCTTTTTTGTGCTTATATTGGCCTAATGAACTATAACTCTCTCTCCTTCGGGTCCCAGCAGCGAGCGGTGTACCGGGAGAAAAAGGTGGTCACCCATCCTTCCCCAGTACCCGCCCCGTGATGCTTAACTTCGGTGATCTAACGAGAACCGCTGTGTCCATCACGGCCAGCGCCGCTGGTTGCTTCCAGTTAAAAAGCTTTGATTGTAAATGCTTCCTTTAACTTTTCCTTCCATAATCATTGTAAAATTGTAGACAATTGTGTGGTTCGTGCTGACCTGCGCCGTTTCCTGCAATAATCTTCGCTCAGGTCAATATTCCTGTACGTGCGAAAATATCTATAAGTCTCACGTATCCACTATTTCCGAGGCAAGAAAGCTACGCGTGTTCGCCGGCATACGTCGTGTCCGTCCAGACGGAAAGAAAGATGTCGCCTTGCCTCTCGAATGCAACGCGCGAGACTGCGGCAATAAATCAAAGCAAAATCCCGTTGCTTTCGATCTCGGAGCGGATTCGGAAGGAAAGGGGTGCTTCCCAGGTCCATGGCCCCTGGGAGATGTCGCGTTGCGAAAAAGCCATTCGTCATCGTTGCCCACCACCCTCTTCCTCCCGCTCGCCCCTTTTTCGCCAAGGTGAATGCATCCACGCCCAACGCTTCCACGTCTTCGAAACCATCCACCCGTCCCGACTGTTTGCTGTCCACCGCCTCCATTTCTTTCTTCGCCACGCATCGTCCGACCACTGTACGCGGACAAATCCCTCGGGATCTGTGGATCCGATGTCGGTTTATCCCGGCATCGAGATAGAACAGACCTTCTAAGGGGTATTTGTGGGTTTGAGGATTCAAAAAATCATGGTTCTTTTTTACGTATAAGTCGACAGTCTTAAGTGACATCTTAAGAATGTTCAGTTCAAATTTCTTAAAGAAATTCGAAATATTTTCGAAGTTATATCGTTGAGAAGCAAAGCATGCCATGCCATTTACACTCGGTATTCAGGGGAAATACGATACTTTAAAAGTGTTATTCCCGAAATACCGTTACTCAAATTGGCGGACACGATTAAAGGAAAACTAGACATCATTTTGTCGAATTTATTTTTTGCGTTATCTTTATTTGACTTCAATCAATTGGGCGCTCCACAAGTACTTAAGGCAGGATACCACCTTCGCACTTAAAAAAAATTGAAAATTTTTTTGTTCTCAAAGTACTCTTTCAAGTGTATAGAATCGAAATTCATTCATTAGAAAGGTGACCGGAACCTTTTTCTTGTGTAAAAACCGGATTGGAACAGATATATAAATCTATATAAAACTTTAAACGCGTTTTTCTCGAAACGATGTTTTCCAAATCGGCGTGTCAGATTACTCCTATAATTTTCATCCGATTGACTTGAAACTTTGCACAATTCTTCCCCGTGGTGTAATCTAACGATGTACGTAGGACTTTTGCTGTAGCGTTGTTATTTTTCTTTTGGTGCGCAATTTTATAAACTTCTTTAAACTTTTTTACCCTAAAAAAATTGACCTTTTTGTTCAAATGGCCGCCATTTTCTTAAAAATCGAAATTTCGTAAAATCCCTACGTACAGCATTAAGAAATATTGTTGCCAATAGGAACATTCTTTGGTTTTTTTTCTAAGAGCCACGTACAAAGCGGAATTTGACACGCCGTCTAACGATGTTCCTCCAAAGGAGTGTATTTTGGCGCCACCTACAAGAGATTATTTTTCACTTTTTCAGTTTCAAAAAATGTGTAATTACAGATTAAAGTTACATTAATGAATGACTGAAACCGATTTGGTTTCTGCGCATTCTTTGTATGCAAAAAAAATTCATGAAAAACGCCTCCAAAATCGCAGTCAAAGGTGGTATCCTGCCTTAATACTTGTCGATGGTAATTGTTTTTAATTGAAGAAAATAGGTGTTAAAAATCGGAACTTTTTATTGAAACACCCGTCACTTTGGGTTTTTTTCATATATTTCTTAATATTTTTTGGGGGGCACCACTAGTTTTAGACCTAAACTTTAAAAAATCACCTATCTTTTAAGGAGGCTACTCCTTCGCCCTCTATAAAAACTACATAATTTATTTTTAGGACAATATAAAAATGGGAAATTATTGTGTAAACATAGATTAATAAAATGACAAACGTGTCAACAAGATATCTTCTACGGTTATTTAGAAAAAAATTCCTAAAGATTGTATCAATTTTAGGCGCCAAACCCGCAAATATCCCTTAATAGACGAATAGTTTTGGAGGACCAAAAACCATTGCACGAATTATTCGATGAAAAGAAGGAAAATTGTGGACTACTATTCGCTTTTTAAAAGCAGAAATGGTACTGTCACTTCTTCGCCAATTTGGAACCGCGGCGGAATAATTATTTATTTATAATTATTAATATGAAAGTAGTAAAGATTCATACAGTATATGTAGAATAGAATGGAGATACAGTGGTGCCCGGTTTTTTAATGAAGTCTACACGGTTTTTAATTCTATTTTTTTTATAGAGTGTAAGAATATTTTTAAATAAAAGTTCTTACCTAAAATAATGGAAACTGGTTTCCTAGATTGGACCATTGACACTAGTTCTAAAATATTTTTTTGTAACCAGCCACATAGCGTTTCTGTCTGTTTGATTAGATTTATGTATCAATTACAAACCTGAAATTGCTCTCGATTTTTTCTGCTCAAAACTATCAACCCGCTTCCGATTTATGGAGGTAATTTCTTAAGTGGCCCAAAATAGGCAACTTTACCGTATCTTCATGAAAATAGTCGGAATTGATTGGCAAGGTTCTTCCGATGAAAATGAGTCCAAACACGCCATAAATAGGGCTATTTTTAGGATTATTAATAGTTAAATAGGAATATACACTACTGCTATACACAAACCTAAAAATAATCCGATTTATGCCATGTTTGGACTTATTTTCATCGAGAGAACCTCACGAATCAATTCATACTATTCTCACAAAGACATACCTACAGGGTGAAAATTATGGAAAATGAAAATTTTTGTCATTGCACGAAGCATTGTAGCGGGCGAGGCAATCGTCTGAAATACCGGGCATCTCCCTTACTCTCGATATTTTCTTCACTTTTCTTATCAATTTCCAGGAGACCAACTCTTAAGGTGCGGATCGAATATATTAAATTTTGCTTGAAATACTTTATTAACAATGTATAACATGTTTAAAACTCCATTTATTTCTCCATTTATACTTTAAGTAGAAATAGTCTCTTCGCTCGTTAGTAAGAACGAAACTTCTGTCTGATAGGCATTCTGGCGTTCCCTAAATATGGAAAATTGGAGCGAAAGTGACGCAATCGATGTCGAAGGAGGAAGTTAACCTTCGCTTGGCTGCTTGAACTCGCGACTAATAAATCTATCTCGAGCTTCGTTAAAGTTTCAGTAAGGTCAATGGCGGAGGTATTTTTCGTTTAATATGTCAAAGGAACACAGGGCTGTAATCATACTTGCACAAACGTAACTTCATATTTAATGTTCCTAAGATTTAATTACACGTGACATAAATGTTTTACGTCCACTGACAAAAATGTACCTCTAGCTTTTAGGACACAGCTTAAATCTGAATGGTAGAAAGAAGTGTAATATCAAAATGGAATGTTTAAAAGTACTAAAATACGTCATAGGGGGGAAGTATGAAAAACAATCTTCTGCCTGAACTCTGAAGGGTATTATCACGAATCAAATGGATTATTTGCTGTATCACTACATTCTCGTTGGGCAAGATTCCCAAGAAGACACACAAGTACCATTTTAAGTGTCACACTACTTAAGGTATTCGTCTTACCATTTAACAAAAATTGACTAGAACTGAAGTGTATAATTCTACGATCGCAGAAATGTTACTTTAACTTTACGCAAACTCCTCTACTCTGAAAACTAGTTCATAACTTTCACATTTGAATTTTTCTTTCTTTTTTCAAAGTTAGGTGATCGCAAAACTGTTCCAGTCAGTCAAACACTGTATGCAGGATTGGGTAGGAAATGGAAACTCATTGTCGACAGGCTTTCATTCCCAGGCCGTCATACACTGTGCAAATTAATTTCGAAAGGCATTCGTTCAAAAAAAGCTTCCTGCTTGAAAAAAGTATTCATTGCTTCACAGGCTCCAATATACTACCGCAATAACCTCTGACTGAGGAATTCCACATATTGGTCCACAGTTACAATGGTATGCGAGGTGGACTTCCCGACCCGCAGAATAATATGGCCGGGAACGCCATCTGGCGAGATATTCTCGAAGCCCCGGATGGCCAATTTCTGAGCTTCATTACATTTTTCCTAATTAAATTTCCCACGTCCATTGCACTTTGAATGGGCAGTGCCCTCCACCGGTGAGCTACCTAAGGAAAATTGCTCTTCTCCTTGAGCCATATCAACCAATCAGGTTTCGTAAAACTTTTGAAAATTAATTCTTCACATTAGCGACATAGCTGTCACAGGGAACCATAACAGGTCGATTAGTGTCTATAACGGGGTGAAATAATATCATGCTAATCTTGGGAACATTTCCAACTACCGTGGTTAAAAGCAATCGTTTAGTCGAAGTGCAACAACAACTGAACACGTGGCACGTTTTTATTCAACAATAGACTTTCTGGGTTCAATATTAATTTGGTGGGTGCGGGTTGCAGCTGACGCGTGCCACGGCGTTTAATCTTCAGCTTTACAACCCCGTGAGGATTGAAGGAACAATTTGCGTGGTTTAACTCACGACATTATTCAAAAATTCAAAAACCTTTTGAGTCCGAAATAAGCTGAACTAAAATTAAATGAAAGTATTTGCTTTAGTTTTTTAATATCGCTCATATATTTGGAAGAAAAATACTAAATGAAATAAAGATTTATAATTTATATTTTCTACGGATTTTAGTTTTTTTCATTTGGTTTTGAAGGCAGTGTATTTTATTGTGTTATATTTTTGTGGATCCATAAATATTAAATGAACTCAAAAATTGTACGGATTCGTACGGATTTTATTTTTTTTTTATTTATTTGGTTTTGTATAGATAGATTATATTTGATTTGGTTATACGTTTGTAATTCAATAAATATTAAAAGAACTGAAAATTTTTAAAATAAGTATAAATATTTATTTTCTATTTTAAATATATTTTTTGTGAAAAATCGAAAACCAGTTTTTTGGGAATAGTGGTATTCGAAAACCGGTTTTTGTATAAACCCTGTAATAGCTTCCATCAATAAAGCAATATTTACTGAAAAATTCGAACTCCTCAATTTTCAAGTCAAATATATTTTTTACTTATACATATTGTATTTAATAAGACGATAAAAGGTTCAAAAGGATGCCAGTAGGGCGAAAGAACTATTCTTTCATTAAAGTCGTTAATACATTAACCAATAAGATCGAGCAGAGTTATTCTGGGAACGGGACATTTCACCCAATTAATCTGCTATTATAGTACGTGAAGAGAAAAACAGTCGCATAAGAGGGCAGCTCTGATAATTGGCCAAAACGGTAACAATTTTCAAAAGAACGATACATTCACCACATCTAATTGCGGTTTAACATCTTATGCTTTTCGAGTAGAACACCCAGAAATAAAAAAGTATTTCACCCCAAACTTCATGATCAAAATAAAGTCTGCAGTAGTTTTTTTAAAGGAATCTCCAAAAACGCATCCAAGTGGGTACGTTCATCTGTAAAACTCGTGGTTATTACTTTTCTTAATCTTTGTACCGTGGCCTTTTTAACCGACTTCAAAAAGGAGGAGGTTATAGATTCGACCCGTACGTTTTTTTTTTTTTATTTTTTATTTTTTTTTTTTTTATGTTTGTTCCCTTATAACTCCTCAGCATATGGCTCGATTTTGATGATTGTTCTTTCATTCGAAAGTGGGCGATGCCCCGGTGGTCCCATCCTACACTGCATCAACATTAGCCCAATATTTTGCCAGTTATGGTTAATAATAAAGACTATTGCCACCTAATTATTATTATTTTATGTACGTACGCGCATATCTCCTCATCATGTTGTGTCAATATATATATATATATATATATATATATATATATGTATATAAAACTAAAAAGTTAAAAATAAAAAATTTAAAAAAAATGAATAGGGTAAACGATACAGTAGTTGACCACCTAAGAGCTTCAATTTAGGTAAACGCTATGGAATAAGTAACTTGAATTTTATAAATGAAGTTTCGTTATACCAGGCGAAAAGAGAAGTTTCGAAGATGATTATAACAGCAAAGAAACTTTGAAGAAATCAGTAGTTTCGATGTTATGCTATTATAAAGAAACATAATTCAAAATTATAGTTATTGACCGGTCGTGGCATAGTTGTTAACCGGTCCAGGTACAGTTGTTGACCACTTACTGAATATAAAAGAAAATGCCATATTTTTTACTTTAAAATCATTTTTATTAAAACCATCTGTCAATATAGCAAAATCAAAGACATATTGTCTTGGGGCAGGGTGAGTTTTATGTGCACCCTTCACGACGTGTGCCGAGCACTTCGCCGCGATCTCATTGGCTCCTCATTCACTTTTTCTGGCTTCTTAGACTTGGAATCTCTCATCTGCACTTTCTTTTCTTCTCTTTGCCTTTTTCTTTCTTTCTTCGCTTCTTCTTCCTCCTTCTTTCTCGTTTTCTTTGCCTCTAAATAAGGAAATAAAAGAGACGACTCTCTCACTCGTCCTCATTTTTGTTTCCCTACATTTGAGACAACAAGAGTACAGCAAAGGACCGTAGTCAACCACGTATTTGACAAAAGATAAACAAAGTTTTATTATGTGCATTACGAGTACGCAAATTAATTTTCATCGCGGTCTTTCAGCACGAAAAATACGAGTGGTCAATAACTGTATTACTGTGCATTCGCCGAACCAGTTATTGAACACCCCCCAAAACACAACATAATCACGTTCCACAGGACTGGACGTATGCCGAATGATAATATTGGGCCCTTGTCACCTATTATGATCAATGGCATTCACGGCAAACAAAATTGAACATTGATTATACAGCCATTAAAGAAGTCGCCGCTATAAAGATGCCCGCTAAGCCCTTACCTTCTTTGAGAGTTGAAATTGCGAGTTTTCCTTTCCGACGATCTCACGACGGAACGCGTGTACTGAAATCATCGGTTGTTGGTTGAAACGAAAGCTAGAACTGTCTTTTCTGATCAAAGTGCATCATTAATGCGGAAACGCGCAGGTTCATTAGACTATGGCGGCAGAAATTTGAAGTGGTCAACTTCTGTACCCTGGTCAATAACTGTGTCGTTTATCCTACCGACTTCAAAAAAATAAATTTGCACTATAAAGTAAAAAATAATTTTTTCCCTTATTTAATCTACGACTCTCGTATTTTTTAAGTCGTAGATTAAATAAGGGACAAAATTATTTTTTACTTTATAGTGCAATTTTATTTTTCTGAAGTCGGTATTCATTTTTTTAAATGCTTTTTTAAACTGCTTTCGTATTTTGTGCTTTAAATCTATCACTCGAACTGCTAGCATTCAATCATGAATTTTCTTATATATTTTAGTAGGTATATCGCGTTACAAGGTGCCCTACGTTAATTTCCACATCAATGCATCAAATATTTTGGATTAACTAATTCCACACTGTGCGTAATACACCCTTCAGCATTGCATGCCGCTATACAATGAAACTCGTCATTATCCATTTTATAAAATAAAGTGACAATTCCTCATTGTTGATCGCGGGCTTCTTCGCTGCGAAACTGGAGCGTTCCGATACACGCGGAAACAGTAAACAGGCCCATTGAATGGCATGTCTATTGAGATAAATCGTGAGCAACATGCTTATCCCGGGTTTCATACATTCGCTCTTGCCTACGCAAACACACGATGCCCGCAAATACGCGGAGATGCGATTATCTCTCCGCTCGATATTACTTCTTGTCTTCCGTCCAATGGCTTTTCTCCGTGCCGGCATATTCAAAGCGAATCGTTGTTTCCGAACAACGTATCACTTTCACTTCGACAGAAATGTGTTGTACCCCAATGATTACCTATATCTGTGCATTCTAATAGTTATAAAAAAAAAATTTAACCTGTCAACTGGGGAAGACGAAGGAACTCGTCATTTGAAAACCCATCCGCGTCAGGCAAGGTTGACTCGTTGCGAAAATTAAAAACATTTCGCTCGAAGAAAAGGAATACCTAAATAATTCGTTAAGGGGTTACACCACCTTGGCGCTCGGAAAAATAGGTATAAAAATAAACTTTTTTTTTACGCTGCCATTAAGTATATAAAATGATCTTTATTTTACACATATATATAGTAGTTTTATGAACAATTTACAATATTAACGATTAAAAAATAAATAAAAAATGGCGGAGATATAAGCCGATAAGTAGGACCCTCTTTTGAAAATCCTTGTTGATGGTGTACTTGATTTCTCTGTTAGGCATCGTCTCAAACATAAAAAATAATTTTTTTTCTTATTTAAAAGGGTAATAGCTAAAATGTGACGTAGGGAAAAATGTTTAAAAAAAATTTTGCAGACATGACAGCTGTGTGAAAAAAAAATCGAATTTGCATCGAAATTTTGAGTTTAAAAAATTTATAACTTTCGAACATGGCACCCAATCACAAAAATCTTACGTCACATTTTAGCTATTATCCTTTTAACCGGTTAACTGGCACGGTCCTTTTCATTATTCGGGCCCAAACTGGTACCATCGAATAATTAAGTGAATCACACAAAATTTGGTATACAAGGGTTTTTTGAGTCGCTGAACCGATTCCGGGGGTAATTTTTTTCATCTGACACCCCCAACCCCTAAAAAATAGAATTTAGGGGTGAGTTTGTCAATTATAAAACGATGTGCTTTATGCTATAAAAATAAGAAAACAAAGTGGGTTACTACAATGTGTGACATTTGCAACAACATCCCATTGTCTGTAATACCTTGTTTTAAAAATTATCATACTCACCAGAATCAAAATGAATGAAGAAAATTTAAAAAGATGACAAAAATACTATAAGTATTGAAAAAAGTAAAAAAAGCACCAAAAAAAATAATAAAAAGTTAAAAATTTAAAAAAAGTGGAGTGTAAAATCTTTCCGTAACCTCCTCGTCGGTAGATTCTGGGGTCGTGAAAGTTTCACCAGCTAACTACGGGAGTAAGAGTTTACTTATGAAATAGAATACAGTCCGAATAATTTATACAAATCCCAACAATTCGCTAGTCATTTTGGTTCGGCCATATTGAGTCTGCTATATTGAATTTTACAATTCCAATGCCAAATTCAGATTCAGCGATCCCTAAAATCCCTATATACAATTTTTCTATATCCTGATAGTATTTCAATATTTGGCGGCCATTTTGGTTCGCCATTTTGAGTCTGCCATATTTAATTTTACAATTCCAATGCTAAATTCAGATTCAGCGACCCCAAAAACCATTACATACCAAGTTTCATTTAAATCGGTTGAAAAACAAAAAAGTTATTCCATTTGATCATATATGATACATTGACAGAATTGGCCAGATTTTTGTTTCATCATATATGATACATTGACAGTTAACCGGTTTAATAAGAAAAAATTTATTTTTTATGTTTTAGACGATGCCTAACAGAGAAATCAAGTACACCATCAACAAGGTACTTATCCTACTTCCCACACAGCACCATGACATTCCAGCAACGTCTCTGCAATGATGCGGTGCAAGATGGCAATATTGCAACATAGCATTGCAGAGACGTTGCAGGTTCAGTCCTATGTCCGCCTTAGCAATATTGCAGGTGTGTATTTTTGCAAAGTTGCGGCAACATTACGAATATGTAGTCCTGCAACGTTCCGGCAATGATTCTGCAACGAAACTGCAAAATTGTGGCAATGATCCTGCAACTCTTCGGCAATATTGCGGTGCGAGATTGCAATGTTGCACCGCATCATTGCAGAGAAGTTGCAGGTTCACTCCTATGTCCGCCTTAGCAATATTGCAGGAGTGTTTTTTGCAAAGTTTTCGGAACATTACAAATATGTAGTCCTGCAACGAAACGGCAAAATAGTGGCAATGATCCTGCAACTCCATTGCACCGCATCATTGCAGAGACGTTGCAGATTCACTCCTATGTCCGCCTTAACAATATTGCAGGAGTGTAATTTCCGCCGCAACATTTCGGGCAGTGAGGGACGCGACGACGTGAATGTGTGCAGAATCGTAGTAGTATAACGCCCGTGTGTCTTTTTCTCATAGAAAATTCTTTTACCCCAGGGGGATTCGAACCGAGGGGACCTGTAGCATCGTAGACGAACACTTTACCGCCGCAGCTACAACCGCTGATTGATAAGATTGCTTACGTATTCGAACTTATACTCCTACCGTGCAATACTTTAAACTCAAATTATTAAATAACGAAGGCTCATTTGACAAACCCCATTAGGGTTTTGTAACACTATAGGTGCGTACTACAAATTTCACCCGGTCTCGTTTTAGGTTAGGTTGGAAAACAGTCTTTAGACTGAACCTTTACATTTGTCTTCTCTTCTCTCTTTTCTCTTGCTAGATTGTATATACGTATTTGTGCAATAAAGACGTTTAATAATAATTATAATAATTTCAGACATTAAAAAATATAGTACCTACTTTATCTAGAAAAATTAAATTGATCTTCGAATCTCCTCTATAAGTTCATGTACCTACATACAACTCCCGCGATGACACTTTTTTCATATCTTCAACGGCCAACGAGATATTCTAGCGTATCCAGTTAAATGAAACACGCCGTAGAATCCACTCGACGTCATGTACATATTTCGAAAAATTTTAACAAAGTCATAGTTGCTTCAGAATATTGTTGTAATGTTTCCACAAGCTTTCACTACACCTAATATTGTAGGACTGTTGCCACTGGAACATTGCACGTCGATGTGCGCGCAATATTGCAGAAATATTGTAGGACCGTTGCCACTGGAACATTGCACGTCGACGTGCGCGCAATATTGCAGAAATATTGTAGGATCGTTGCCAATGGAACATTGCACGGCAACGTTCTTGCAATATTGTAGGATCGTTGCCACTGGAACATTGCACGACGATGTGCGCGCAATATTGCAGAAATATTGTAGGACTGTTGCCACTGGAACATTGCACGACGATGTGGGCGCAATATTGCAGGATCGTTGCCAATGGAACATTGCACGGCAACGATCGTACAATATTGCAGCAATATTGTACCATCGTTGCCAACGGAACATTGCACGGCAACGAAATTGCAATATTTCTGCAATATTGTAGGATCATTGCCACTCCAATAATGCACGACAATATTGCAGGAACGTTCCTAAAATATTGCAATGCAACCTGCAATGTGCTGTATGGTCTATCGACTTATATCTCCGCCATTTTTTATTTTTTTTTAATCGTTAATATTGTAAATTGTTCATAAAACTACTATATATATGTGTAAAATAAAGATCATTTTATATACTTAATGACAGCGTAAAAAAAAAGTTTATTTTTATACCTATTTTTCCGGGCGCCAAGGTGGTGTAACCCCTTAAATAATTCTGTCTGTTACCATTTTTAAATGTAAAATTTCCAATACACATGGGACGTTTCTGGTCAAGGAAAAACTTAGCTAACAAATTAAAAAGTAATTTAAACAACTTAATATCGTATGCAAGAGTAAGAACATTTAAGAAGTGGGAAATTCGTTATTGAATTTTTGTAAAAAAATGGTAGACGCTAGTCGAAACTCTTCTGTAGGTATAGCATGCTGTAGCGTCAAGAGTGCAAAGCGTGTAAATTAAAGTGTACATCTCTTACCATAAAGGACGCATTTCGGGATGGAATGATTCCAACCGTCGGCGGTACAAGTCAGTATTTTATGGCCCTTCAATCTGCGGCCTGGTTCACACGAGTACACAGTCTGCAGAGTGCCATCTTTAAGGACCCTCTCTCTCACCGCGCCCCACTGGGGCGGCTGGACTAACGGACAATTCCCGACCACTCCTGAAATTCGAACAAGAGATCTTTAATCATGGGGAAGCTTTAAAATGGTAAAAGGATTGCATGATTTTACAAACAGTAAAAATGCCACCTTTACTATCGAGTTAAATCTCTCTCTCTTTTTCTCTGTGCAAAGAGATGAAGAATATACAGAGTGTTCCACGCGACTAGGTTAAAAAAAGAAAAGAAAAAAAGGTAGACTATGCTGGTATAGTGCAGCTTTTGTCGATTTGCGAAGAGATTGGATAAAAATGTCTTTCCTAAATTTACGAATTTTTTTCTTTTTACTAAAATGACGTTGAACTAACAAAAAAAAAAATGGAACAATTGTTCAAAAGCCGCGAGAACAAAAAATAAGGGTTTTGAAGAGAAACAGGTGATCCTTCAATTTTTCGGACCATATGGCATTTTTGACCATTTAGGACACACGGAAAAAAAATCCGATCCGTCCGGCCTTTTGCGCAGTGTTTAATGGTAGTTTTAACTCGCAAAAAACGTAGACATTTGAACGATTCCATGATTTCCCTTGAAGTGGCATCATGTTTAGTAAAAAATGGTAAATATGCAATTTTGGGATCATTTTGAAATGGATTTTATACGATGAAAAAATTTTCATTATATTGGCAATTGAAAACACTGCAAGGCAAATTTCTTAGCTTTCCACACCACTCGTGAAACTTTTTCTACGATCATGTAGCTCACAAGTTATGGATGTTCAAAGTGGCAAGTGTCTAATTTGTTTTAATCGCGAATAACTTGGTCAATAAAAATCATAGATCAAAACCAAAAAAAGGAAATTAAAGGGAAATGTGTGCTCTATAAGAGCCCTCGTTTGGATTCACCTGAAAAAAAATTTTTTGCCTGTGCATACGTTCAAAATTGGCAAAAAATTCTGAAACTTCGTTTCCTGCGCTTCATCTTGACAAAACAGTATCATAATAGATGAAAACAAAATTTGAATCCTTGATTAAAAACTAGAAACTCCAAGCGCTAAAATGCTATTATTAAATATTTTTTGCGACCATTTTTCGCGGAGATACAGCCATTTGAAAATGACCAAAATTTTCGGGTATTTATAGAGTTCCTTCAGTGTATTTTTCGTTTTAACAATTTTTTATATCTACTATAATTTTCAAGATACAAATCTTAATTGGACCTTACAGAATCCAAAAATGAGAGTCCTTCTTTGAGGACGAGACTTTGAGAGTTTTTGAAATAACTATTTCGGGTACCTATTAAAAAAGCGTAAAATATAATATAAATACAAAACCTTCATTACTATTATTTCAGAAGTCATAAAGAAAGTTATTTTTACAAATATATACTTGCAATAAAATTACTTTAATTTATCTAGTAACCAAAAGTCACAAATAAACGTCTCGTCGCAACACAACACTGGAACTCTACAACTCGAAGTTTTTAAATTTTTCTGGAAGGAACTCTACGACGATTTTTGATCTGCGATTCAGTGTTCGAAAAACAATGATAGATAGACCGACCCGCGTACCCGGTTATACCCCACTTTCCCCTACAATTTATAATAAATCTTGTTAGTAACATTAGAATCCATATAAATTACAATAGAAAATGTCAGTAGAGAAGATTCGACATTATTAACTGCTGAAGGTGCTCTTAAATTCTTATTTAAAAATTTAGAAAAAATGTATACTGAATTAAATAATGAGTTTCTTGTTGCTATTAAGGAATAAATATCGAGAAGAAGAGATAAGATTATTGCATCCCTTATATAGAATTTTAACAAAATCCAGAATCTCCCCAAAAAGATTCAAAACACGCATTTTTTAATTTAACACCCAAGTCAGATACGTATAAAACGGTAAAACAAATTTTAAGTAGCTAAAGAATTTAGTATCAACCAAGAAGAAGATAAAATCCGTACTTCAACAAAGGAATTTCATATTTTTCAGTCCACTGGAAAAAGAACACCCAAAGTATAACAACTTTTCCATGTTCTACAAACGATTAAGCCAACATCTACTCGAACCGAAAGAAATTTTTCTACAACTACAGCTTTTGTCACAAAAGAAGAGATTGGCTGACGCCACATTAGACGTATTTTGCTTTTTAAAAAAATATTTTAAAATAGAAATATAATGTTTCTGCTTTGCATAAATTTTCCATAAAATAAATAAATGTGTCAATTATATTTAATATCTGTTTTCTCATTCACACCAGTTTCGTGTACATTTAACAGGAATAAACATTTACATAAAGTGTCCTTGTGTTTCTGATAAATATTATCAACATTATTGCAAAAATATAAATTTTGCAATAGTTTTTTTTTTCAATTTCTCGAGAATTCTGATTTCTAGACAGCTAGAAAAATAACGAACTCGCTTACAAAATGTACACTGTTGGCAATATTTTATGGAAGCTTCGAAGAGCTACAACTTCAAAAACCTGAAATTGTGTAAGCCTTGAGGATGTACATATATTCTATACTTTATAGTGTCAATACAACGCGCGGCATTCCCCCATCGACCATCAAATCTCTGGAGTCCAAGAGGCGCGTCACTTATTGTTAGAGATATTCAACAATGTCGCACTAAAACGAAAACGAAGGGAACAAAAAATCTTGAACAATCTCAGGGCAACATGTTATACGATTGCTGGCACCCTCCGCCAGCGAAATGTCGGAAGCTCCTGATCGGCTCGCCACAAGAATCCCAGAGAGTTACGAGCTACCAGAGCCGCGGAGGTCATCTTGCCCGCCACCAACGACGAACGCATGGTCAGGCCGAAACGAGTCTCCGAGTCGTAAGTCGCGAGGCGAAATGACTTTCGGTTTGCGCGCGCAGATGATTTTTCTGCGACGGGCGGTGAGCCATCGGGTTTACCACCTACTGCGTTGTTGTGTTGTTAAAAAGACTCGTTCCGTCTTGTTTATGTACTGCTTCAAATTGTAAGTTACCCTTATTCGGTATTTTTACTATCGAAGTGTGCAGTGACTGAATTTTTAAGGGAGTTTCACATGGGAATATCTACTTATTTAGCGAGTAATTAGCCGGGTTAGCATAGTTCTGTACCGGAAAAATTTAGTACAAAAAATAAGGAGGCTTCTTCCTGAGAGGACTTTTTTGGTCGCGACTGATGTCACGCATTTTTTGATTGTTTATACTTTATAATATATTTTGCTTTTCTTAAATCGTAACTATGTAATTTGAAGACGACAAGTTGTTGTGTTTCTTGGGAAGAGTAGAAGGAAGAAGTGTAAATAGGGTTTGTCGGTTTTTAAAATCCGTTTTTTTTTTATAAATTAGTAAAATTCGAAAACCGGTTTTTTAAATTTAAATTCATTTTAATTCATTTGTACATATTAATTCTAGTATAGAAATACGGTTTTTAAAATTAAAAAACCGGTTATATATACTAGAATATGTAAAAAAGAATTAATTATTTAATTAAGAACGTTAGCATTTTGACTTGAAATCGCTTCGGACACAAACATATTGTAGTAGGTAATAGTTTACTGTGAAAACTAATCTTCATGAGTTCATATATTCGGAAGAAAAATACTAAATGAAATCAAAATTTATAATTTATATTTTGTACGGATTTTAGTTATTTTATTTTTTTTCAGTTGGTTTTATTATTAGATCCATAAATATTAAATGAACTCAAAAATTGTACGGATTTGTACGAATTTTAGTTATTTTAATTTTTTTCATTTATTTGGTTTTGTGTAGATAGAGTATATTTTATTTTGTTATATTTTTGTAATTCAATAAATAAAAAAAATGAAAATTTTTAAAATAAGTACAAATATTTATTTTCTATTTTAAAGATATTTTTTGTGACAATTCGAAAACCGGTTTTTTGGGAATAGTGAAATTCCAAAACCGGTTTTTTCAAAAGTCGATTTTGCTATAAACCCTAAGTGCAAATGTAATACGTAATATCTATGAAATTAGTCTTTTTATATATTTTCAAACGTCATGAAGTATACCTATATATGTACATGCGACTTTTAAATGAATTTCATTATTTTTATCAGGTTTTTATAAAAAATAAAAGAAACCCTTCACCTGCCTTGCGAGACAGTATTGCACCCCCACGGTGAAATTTGAAACATTATGTGTTCACAATAGTGTTCGAACTACATAATCGGGTGATGAATGAATGAAACACTTTTTTAATTGTAAGATCCGTTGTTGTTACAGCACACGCAGTAATGATACGCTCTCGCATATCTTCCACGGTTTTGGGGGCGCTCGCGACCGACTTTATTCTTCAGCATCCCCCAAAGAAAATAGTCAAGTGGCGCGAGATCTGGCGACCGAGTTGGCCATGAAATGTTACCGCCATTCACTGGCGAAGGTACATTTTGAATTTAAGAAATAATGTAATGCTGGTCAATCGAAAATCCTCATAGACTTGATGAAATTGATAAACAACGTCGGCAGAGTTAGCTGGGCAAGCCAGGTCGAATACTATTTAAAATAAAACCTATTTTGCTGATATCCCAGAACCTGCTCACTTGAGACCCTATATGATATAATACTTTTTTACGCAATGTTTGATACTTTATCAAAGTTCAGGGAAAAATGGGCAGTCCCCTAGTAGCATTTATTGTTGGCATTTTGATGGCCAACTAATTCCCAACTTGGGGATACCGTGGGCCAGGGGTGCACAGGGAGCCTTTTTCAGCGCCTAGCGGCAGGCGACCAGCCGTACGCCGTTACTAAGGGTAGAATCGGTGAGGCGAACTGCAGTAGTGTAGGTGCGGGCTCGTAGCCGCGTAGCGTAAGTATATATGCTTGGGTTCCTTACGGGGCCCCAGTGCAGAGCAGGTCCCGTAATATAATTCGGTGGGGTCATGAAATTTCCAAAACATTTGCTACTGCCGGCATTTCGTATGACTTGACGGTTCGATTCTACTCATAATAAAACATTTATTACTAATAATACTTATCTTATCAGCGACACATAAAATAATTAGAAGGTTAATAATATAGAAATAAATAACTCGGACACAAGGAAAACAAGTAGTTTTCAAGTAACGATATATATCATTTATAAAAGCTAGAGCATGATATATGAATAAATATATATACATATGTACAGTACGCATCTGGTGCTTATCATTGCACATAGTAATAGTCTTATAGGTGTAATATTATATACATAATAGTATGTATATATACTGAACAATACACGCAGTATTCATAAAGAATACGAGATGGAGTATGTAAGTCAAATCACACTGACAACATATAATTATAAATAAATTATAATAAAAAAATAATTTTAAAGACAAGCTTTTATTCAAATGTACTAAGAAAGAAAAAATATTTTTGACACTTGTTTTCCACTCTATTGCAAGCAGTCTAATTCCTCAATTCAAAGTCTGCCCTGAGATCTAACCAGATTAAAAGTCAATACAAAATTATGTTGTTTAGCAATTAGTTTTTGTATAACCTTTAATATTAAATTTTACGCCCCACGCTGTTTTTGGTTATATGAGAGAATTCTTCTGAGGCAGTCATTTAGGCCGGCATCAAATTTTTTTTTCTTTTTTAGTACATTTTACTAGAAGCTTGTCTTTAAAATTTTTTTTATTATAATTTATTTTATGCATTGTAGATTTCTTAATACCTCGTCACGGGGTAAGATTGCAAAAATGATCTATTTGTTTAAATTACTTAAAAGTTTCTCCCTTGCTAAATATTACTAAAAAAAGAAAAAAATTTTGATGCCGGCCTAAATGACTGCCTCAGAAGAATTCTCTCATATAACCAAAAACAGCGTGGGGCGTAAAATTTAATATTAAAGGTTATACAAAAACTAATTGCTAAACAACATAATTTTGTATTGACTTTTAATCTGGTTAGATCTCAGGGCAGACTTTGAATTGAGGAATTAGACTGCTTGCAATAGAGTGGAAAACAAGTGTCAAAAATATTTTTTCTTTCTTAGTACATTTGAATAAAAGCTTGTCTTTAAAATTATTTTTTTATTATAATTTATTTATAATTATATGTTGTCAGTGTGATTTGACTTACATACTCCATCTCGTATTCTTCATGAATACTGCGTGTATTGTTCAGTATATATACATACTATTATGTATATAATATTACACCTATAAGACTATTACTATGTGCAATGATAAGCACCAGATGCGTACTGTACATATGTATATATATATTTATTCATATATCATGCTCTAGCTTTTATAAATGATATATATCGTTACTTGAAAACTACTTGTTTTCCTTGTGTCCGAGTTATTTATTTCTATATTATTAACCTTCTAATTATTTTATGTGTCGCTGATAAGATAAGTATTATTAGTAATAAATGTTTTATTATGAGTAGAATCGAACCGTCAAGTCATACGAAATGCCGGCAGTAGCAAATGTTTTGGAAATTTCATGACCCCACCGAATTATATTACGGGACCTGCTCTGCACTGGGGTCCCATAAGGAACCCAAGCATATATACTTACGCTACGCGGCTACGAGCCCGCACCTACACTACTGCAGTTCGCCTCACCGATTCTACCCTTAGTAACGGCGTACGGCTGGTCGCCTGCCGCTAGGCGCTGAAAAAGGCTCCCTGTGCACCCCTGCCGTGGGCCAACCAGAAATGCTACTAGGGTCTGTTGTGATCCAACCGACACCCGGGCGTAGCGTCCCAGCACACATTCCGATTCCGGTACTTACAACCGCGTAATTGATTTCGGAAACACAGCGAGAACCGTCAACATATGGCGAAGCACCCAAAACCGGCCGAAGACGGAGACCCCGATGGTCCGCGCTTCACCTCCGATTAGGATATAAGAACGATGTATGAGCGTTGACCACCAGCCTCTACACGAGACTCACACGCGACAGGCATAGTGTAATTGTAACCCAGATCGGGACAGAATAAGCCGTGTTCAATCCTACGGTGAGTCCTAACTCTTTTCCAACCGAGTATACCCGTCCCGGCATCCTCACCCGATGCATCAGAGCCCGCCGGACGACAACAGCGAAGGACGACCAAGCAGCATCGCGAGATGCTCAGCGAGAATCTCGAACCCAGGCACCTTCCACAACAATTCCATTGGAAAAACTGATGGTGACCGTTATAACTTGATAAAAATGTAACATGGTGAAAAACATATTATCGCGCTATATGTACGGCTCCCTTGATACCGTGCAACTTTTGTTTAAAATATTTTTTAATACAGCCAATAATTTACGAGTAAATTGAGGTCCTTAGGTTCGGTGAACCACCCTGTATATTAGGGTGGCTCTTATTTTCGATTTTTGAATTTTTTTCGGGGCACCCTCCAGAATAGTTCCAAATAATTAAAAAAAAATCTGTGTAAAGTTTCAGCTCGATCGGATAACGGGAAAGGGTGCCCCCGGGCCGTTAAACATTTAAATCATTATTTAACAGCATGGCGAAGTCGATTTTATATAACATCTTCCAAGTTATTGATTAAATCAAAAACTTTGTCAAACAAAAGTTGTAGATCCGGACAAGGAGCATCTTTTTGTTTTATTACTATTTTTCGTGCGACAAACGGTTTTCGAAAAAAATCCGAAAAACTAAAAAAAAAAACTTTTTATTTTCAAATTTTGAAAGTTTAAATGCTTCTTGAACGCTTTTTATTTATGAAGGTGAACAAAAAAATGGAATTTTTATTTTCGAGGACTATTTTTTAAACATTTAAGGGGGGGGGCATATACTGAAATATGCAAAAAAGATAAAAAAAATCTTCTTATTTTCAGTGTTTGATATGTGATGAATGTTTCCTGAAAAGTTGGGGTCGAAATTCGCAAAAATATCGGAGATATAGACGTCAGAAGTGAGGTATTCAAATGCATTTTTCTCGATATCATGATTTTCTAGCA
The DNA here is from genome assembly GCA_963932275.1 of Andrena praecox. Taxonomy (NCBI): domain Eukaryota; kingdom Metazoa; phylum Arthropoda; class Insecta; order Hymenoptera; family Andrenidae; genus Andrena; species Andrena praecox. The sequence goes on along the minus strand of OZ010729.1, from coordinate 45,100,975 downwards.
TGTTACCCACGATTACTCGAATACTATTCAACCGATTTACTTCAAACTTTGCATGGCTATATGATACACTATTAGGGTAAACCAACCAGTAATTGACCGCATACCAGTGAATGACCATTAGGCAAAGAAATGTGAATTATAAATTTATATGTTTATTAATGGAGTGTAGTTACACTTTTAATATCCCATGTTTTTAGTTACGCGTATTAAGCAAACATTAATAAGTACAATTCTTATTAAAAGTATTTCATGAATGTATCAAAATGCGGTCACTTACTGGGCTTCTACACATTTTGCATTTTATAATTGATTTTTTCAAAATTACGACAAGAATAAGTAATTATTTTTATAGAAATTTCAAGAAAAATAAATTTAAATGCAATTTCAACAGTTGTTTTGTTGTTATACATAAATATATTCAAGTATTAATCCCAAAGGTCCATAAATTCAACAATTCGGTCATTCACTGGTTTGTTTACCCTACTCAGTTTTTGACACCGCAGATTTTTTATTTCATTCATAATTTTTTTTTATTAAATAAAAAGGACAAGATTTTGGGACCGATTTTTTTACATTTTCAAAGTTCAAGTGCGTCATGAGCATTCATTTATGTTCTACTCCTCATAAATGAATGTTCATGACGCACTTGAACTTTGAAAATGTAAAAAAAACGGTCCCAAAATCTTGTCCTTTTTATTTAATAAAAAAAAAAATTATGAATGAAATAAAAAACTGCGGTGTCAAAAACTGAGTAATAGTGTATCATATAGCTATGCAACGTTTGGAGTAAATCGGTTGAATAGTATTCGAGTAATCGTGGGTAACATGCTAGAAAATCATGATATCGAGAAAAATGCATTTGAATACTTCACTTCTGACGTCTATATCTCCGATATTTTTGCGAATTTCGACCCCAACTTTTCAGGAAACATTCATCACATATCAAACACTGAAAATAAGAAGAAAACATTTTTTACCTTTCTTGCATATTTCGGTATCCCCCCCTTAAATGTTTAAAAAATAGTCCTCGAAAATAAAAATTCCATTTTTTTTGGTCACCTTCATAAATAAAAAGCGTTCTAGAAGCATTTAAACTTTCAAAATTTGAAAAAAAAGTTTGTTTTTTAGTTTTCGGATTTTTTTCGAAAACCGTTTGTTGCTTGAAAAATAGTAATAGAACAAAAAAGATGCTCTTTTCCCGGATCTATAACTTTTGTTTGACATATTTTTTTATTTAATCAATAACTTGGAAGACGTTATATAAAATCCACTTCGCGAGCTGTTAAATAATGATTTAAATGTTTAACGGCCCAGGGGCACCCTTTCCCGTTATCCGATCGAGCTGAAACTTTACACAGATTTTTTTTTAATTATTTGGAACTATTCTGGTGGGTGCCCCGAAGAAAATTCAAAAATCGAAAATAAGAGCCACCCTAGTGACCACCTTTCTCCCGGTAGGACACTCGCTGCTGGGACCCGAGGGGCAGAGGAGAGGAAAAAAGATATGACTACTTATAGTTCGTTGGGCTATATAATAAGCGATATGCTTGAAATTGCCATCCTGCTAACCACAGGAAAACCAGAAACAGAAACATTACAATAAATAGGAATTAAGGCTCGTATAGACTGGGCGATAATCGCCGGCAACTTTGTTGGCAGCGACTCCAGCGGGTCGCCTGGCGACTCGCTGGGATGCATCGGCTTGTCTCCAGCGATTATTACCGAGCGGCTGGTATCCAGCGACTTGTGTCCGGCGACTCGGCAACTTGTGTCCCCCACCTTATGACCAAGACCAGTGATGCCAGATTCGGGGCGGGTTCCCTCGAGAATTTCCCCTACCTCGCGCACACTACGCCGGAGCTGCGTGTCCGTGAGTTGGACTCCGAAGCGCCGAGCTCACGGATACGCTGCTCCGCCGTAGTAAACGCGAGGTGGGGGAAATTCTCGAGTGAACCCGTCTCGAATCTGGCATCACTGACCAAGACCCTTCTTCGGCGTCCATTCCAAACCTTATTTTTAGTAGCCATGGATCCGTCAATAGCTATGGGTGTTGGCGCCGCGTTCATTGTAATAGCATCGACCAAAAGAAAAAGAAAAAGGCGTTGGTGGAAAAAGGCGTTTTTGAGAAATGGAGAACATTACGGTGATGATTTAATGTCACAGTTTCTATTAAGCGAGTTTTTACTCGAGAGATAAGGGATCCGTCTCGAATTTGCAGGGAAGACGGCGCAGGCGGGACCACGCGCAGTCAGCGGACTACCATTCTTTCTTCTTGTGTCTCTCTCTCTCCGCAACCCACACAGCACCATAACATTGCAGCAACGTCTCTGCAATGATGCGGTGCAAGATGGCAATGTTGCAACATAACATTGCAGAGACGTTGCAGGTTCAGTCCTATGTCCGCCTTCGCAATATTGCTGGTGTGTATTTTTGCAAAGTTGCGGCAACATTACGAATATGTAGTCCTGCAACGTTCCGGCAATGATTCTGCAACGAAACGGCAAAATTGTGGCAATGATCCTGCAACTCTTCGGCAATATTGCGGTGCGTATCCAGTTAAATGAAACACGCCGTAGAATCCACTCGACGTCATGTACATATTTCGAAAAATTTTGACAAAGTCATAGTTGCTTCAGAATATTGTTGTAATATTTCCACAAGTTTTCACTACAGTATTGCACGACGATGTGCGCGCAATATTGCAGCAATATTGCAGGATCATTGCCAATGGAACATTGCACGGCAACGATCGTACAATATTGCAGCAATATTGTACCATCGTTGCCAACGGAACATTGCACGGCAACAAAATTGCAATATTGCTGCAATATTGTAGGATCATTGCCACTCTAATAATGCACGACAATATTGCAGGAACGTTCCTACAATATTGCAATGCAACCTGCAACAACGTAATATTGCAGCAACGTCCCTGCAATACTGCTGCAACGAGGTGTGCTATATGGGAAGGCGTATTGATGTTGGATAATACTTTTTAACTGCTATACCTGGCACATTTAGATAAAAACTGAAGGGGATGACTTGTATACCACACCTGGTTCTCAAAAATTAATCAAGCTGATCGGCCAGAGTGTTTCGACAGGGTCCCGGTTTATGACCGTATTGTCCCGTGAGTCAGCGGTTGACAACGCTACCTGCGCGTCCAAATTCAGTTATCTTTTACAGCTGGCAATTTAGTATTTTTGAAGCGAAATTTCTTCATTTCTTTACGACTAGGCAATAGCTTGTTCTCGAAGTGTTCGTTGGGAAACATTTGTCTACCAGATGTCGATAATGGGTGGTATACACGGTGACATCGGACGCGCAGGTACCGTTGTCAACCGCTACTCATGGGACAATACGGTCATAAACCGCACCTTGGCGGAACACACTGGCCGATCAGCCTGATTAATTTTTGGGAACCAGACGTGGCACACAAGCCAATCCCTTCAGTTTTTACCTAAATGTGCCAGATATAGGCCTGCGCCGTCTTCCCAGCAAATTCGAGACGGATCCCTTATCTCTCGAGTAAAAACACGCGCTTCAATTGCAAAACAAGAGCACGCGTTGACCTGTTCCGTGCGAAAGAAGGTGGACCTCGGAGAGGAGATATGTATTGCTGTGAAGAGAGCCTCGTCAAGGGAGTGTCCGCATATATACTATATATAATAAATTCGTTTAATATATATATATAAAATAAATTAATGTTTTAATAAATATGTATATGTGTGGTGTTTTTCCACGCAGTAGATCATATAGTAGATATTTACGTTAAAAATTTATTATATATATTATATATATATACATATATTTATATATATATACATATATTTATAGATATATACACATATTTATAGATATACTAGCTTAAAGTACCCGGCGTTGCCCGGGTAAAACTTTGATTATCACGGAGTGTCAAGGGGGTGAAATAAGGGGGAAAGGGTGGTATGTCCAGATTTCATGGTAGCCTATATTTTCCGCAGGGTTCTAGAGAGTAATTATGCAAAATTTGGTTCAGATAGGGTAAAAAAATCGGGATAAAAAGTATCCCGTATGTTATTCCTGTTCCTAGATTACGTATATTCAAAATTTCAGAAAGATCCGTTTCGTAATTCCGACGTGATTGAGTAACAAACATCCAAACACACTTTCACATTTATTATATTATATTATATTATATATTATATATTATATATTATATATTATATATTATATATTATATATTATATATTATATATTATATATTATATATTATATATTATATTATATATGAAATCGGGACAGGTCTATACGCGCATAGTGTTCTGCGCTCTGCGCGAAAGAGATGCGCGTGACGGTTGCCCGTACAGTGGTGGGGATGCGAGTCCCATCGTTAGCTGTTCTGTGAGCGCTGCGATTCACGAAAACCTTGCTTCACTAAAATCGTCATTACTCGGCTTCTATTTGTCATAGCTTAATGTCGCATACACATAAACCTTCCTCGAGAAATGCTTTAGACAACGGTGCAACGCGCATCACAATCCGTCCAGTGGTTTCGGAGGTTTAAGATTTTGAACAAACGAACAGTTACATTTTTATTTATATAGATTAATTAAATTTTTAACGTATACATTTACTATAGGATGTACTTCAATATATATAGTGCGTGGTGTGTTGCCAAAGAGTCGGCGATGTTTCCCATTCGGAACGGGAAACAGAAATACAGGCACTAGACACTCGGGCGATGTTGCTCACCGTCCACTTGAATACAGTTTTTCGGGAACATGTGGCCAACAGTCATTTCTAGAAGGCCGTTTGAGGCAAGGGTCGAGTTGCTGTATCCCACAGCGATTGTTGCAAGTCGCCGGATACAGGTTCCGGCGACTTTCCCAGGTATATTCGTATCTCTTTACCCTTAAAGGACGAGTCGCCAGACACAGTTGCCGGACACAAGTCGCCGGATAAAAGTCGCCAGATACAAGTCAGTTATCCCACCGACTCGCCAGCGACTCCGGCAACAAAGTTGCCGGCGATTATCGCCCAGTCTATACGAGCCTTTAGCGACAAATGCGAAACAAAACTCCGCGTATCGCCAAGTCCCACCGTACCCTAACAATAAGTTGCGACCGGTGGTGGTTAAACGCAGTGCAATTCATAACCGCTGCTCGCGGCAATATCTTGCGCAATATTGATCATAAGCTCGCGTTAGAACTTTGCAACGCAATAAATCAGGCATTTCACGTGCATTCGGCGTACGGTCGCATTCCGGACTATAACATTTCCGCGTCACAGAGACGGGACAAGCTTCTCGTCCGAAAGCTGAAGCACATCATCATCACTCGCCGAAACTCCGCCGTTTAATGAATACCCGAACGTTTGCATTGCTTAATTAATATGAAGATGCCATGAAGGTAGAGGTCGACGCGGTCAATTCTCTATTCAGGTGGCTTGATGTTGCTCAAAGGGCGGGCAACCGTAGCCAGCCGGCAGCCAGACTAATTAAATGGATCGAACGCGATACGGTGTAAAAGAGATATCCGGGAAATTGACGACCAGGCGGCACGCACTCCCTGACTTGCTTGATGCCCCTTAATTGCTGCTACAAAGCGTCCGAATCGTTTCGACAGATAAATTCGATAATAGGTGCGCCGAGGCGATTTTCGTGGCGTCGTTCGTGGACACGGATAATCGAGCTCCAAGTAATTAACCGATCGTACACTGCCATTGTATCAAATAAGTGGTCGAACCGGACCGAAGCCATTCAGAGAAACGCTGACCACGAAATTTATACGTATCGATAACGACCGGTTGGAGTTTTATCTGTATTGGCAGGGCTCGCCAAGTGTTATGGGGTAGTTTGAACAGCAATCTAATGTTTATTTGTATTAATGGAATTTACATACCCGGTTCGCTATAGGGTAGATGTACCATTTGTGGCCACTGCACCATTTGTGGCCACTGTCTTATTTATTCCGATATATTAAGTATTCTTAGCTTACTTTCGTTACAACGAATGAAGCTGTCTAAGGGTGGGTTATGTTGGCACCATTTCTACTACTTTCTACTGTCTTGTTGTCCCGTTTTATTTAATAATCATACGTGAATGTGAAAATCTTTGATAACTTTCCACATCCTTGCACATGGTGCTTAACATACGACTGGTAAGAAAACAATTAGTTACTGTGTTTAACAAGAGTATGGATGAAGTTTTATACATATTTATATTAAAAAACAAATATTTTTGAGATTTAAAAAAGAATTTCAACGATATAACCTAAACTCCTAGTGGAATTAGGCACTGACCAAAAATGGTACATCGAAAATGGAATTGTACCATTCGTGGCCACGTAATGGCCATAAACAGTCCACGGTACAACCATTTTTGGTCAGTAGGCATTCTCATTAGCAACTTATCGTACAATACCTAATTATTGTAAAATTATTATACAATAGTTAGCGAAAAAATTCTTCTAAAGTCGAAGATTTTTACGATTCGTGAAAAGTCATTCGATGATGTCTTCAACGAAATTCTTTTATGGCCCGAAAAGCAAATCATAAAGCGAAAGCGGAAAGCAGTTGAACATTTACCTGCTGTAATTACATCAGACAAATGGATGGAGATCATGTTGGCCAAAAAAAAAGAAAAGGAGAACAAAGAAGAGGAGAGAAAGATTAATAAAGAAAAAAGACTAGCAAAAATAGAAGAAAATAAAAAGATTAAAGCCATAAAGTTCGAAGAAAGGAATAAGAAAAAATAACAGAAAAAGCAAAACCTGTCGCTACCAAAAGAAAAAGTAAAAAGGATATTGGCAGTTAATATTATTTTTGTACAGCAAGTATTGTATTATTTGTTCAGTAGTGAACATTTGTAATAAATTAAAAACTACAATTCTTACTGTGGGTCTTTCGTATTACCAATTCTATAAGTGGCCACAAATGGAAAGCCGGCTGGCCAAAAATGGTACTCTAGTGGCCACAAATGGTGCAAAACAGTCTGGCACGATAATATAATGATTTTTTAAATAATTATGTTTAAAACATTGTTCAACGTAGAATATTTTAATTATCTGTATATTTTGGATTACACTTATATATTCTTTACTTTTGTGTACGTATTCTTTTGTAAGTTATGTATCTGTGAGTGGTACGGAAATCCTTCAAGTGCCCACAAATGGTACATCTACCCTACTATTTTGTTTTACTTTAAAATATATTCTAATTAGAAGAGATGATATCGGCGCATTGGTTCGGTCTATTAAATAATTAAATGAAAGCTATTTTGCAATTTTGAGAATTTTTATCAAATTCCAACGTTTCGGTCAATGATTATGACCATTTATGTATTTAAAATATATTCCTTTACAGAACAGTATGCGAACAGCGAAAAATAATAAGGCATAGTGTAAATAGTAAAACCAATTTTTATTATATTTTTATTATATTTTAAGTGTTATTAAATAAATACTTGGGGAAATCACGGCCTTTCCGTGGCAGAAATTTTTTCGTCTCGCATAGCGGTGAAACGTTAAACTTGGCGAACTGTTCATAAATTACGTAGGGTAACTGTACTCGTAGTTGACAGTGTACCAATAGTTGACACATTTATTTTCAGTCACGAATAATAAGCTTTCTATTACAAAAATATTTTTGACTAATACTTTTTCAAACAGCGTATTAGTCAAAAAGATTTTTTCAATAGAATGCTTATTATTCGTGACTGAAAATAAAAGTGTCAACTATTGGTACACTGTCAACTACGAGTACCTACAGTTACCCTACCTACTCCAGACGTTAGAGATATTTTTCTAGGGAAGTGTTTTGTACAATTGCACTTATGCAAAAATAATTGCACGTAGGGTAAACGCACCAATAAATGAACACTTAAGGCTAATGAATGAACACTTTGATAAAATTATGTTTGCAGCGCGATTGATTCCACGCGCTGCAAAAATTGTTTGGATATGAAGCAAGAAATTAAACGAAGTCTTTAATTAATTAGTTGCTTATTTTAATAACTTATTTTACTCGTTTTAATAAAAAATGTCCATTCACTGGTACGTGTTCATTTACTGCTACAACTACCCTATTAATACCTAACATTCCTTGTTTCATTTATTAAATTCCAAACGAAATTCAATAGAAATTAAAAAAGATCGAATGAAACTGCTAAAACTTACAATTAGTTGTGGAATAACAGTAATTTTTTACTATTACCTTTTTTGTTCTTTAGGGTACGACTGATCTAATATCGGGAGGGTTAGAAGCTAGGACGGAAGGAGAAATGGAAGTGTGCGTGCGTGGATGTTAGGAGCTATAGGACGAAAAGATATACAGGGTGTCCCAAAATAGTGGGGCAACCCGAAACATGCAAGAAGGCATCGAAAAGTCCTTTATGTTAGCGCGGTCGGCTTTCGATTCCTTAAATGATGCTAATTAAAAAAATAATTCTGACTTTTATATTTTACTTTAAAATATATATAAAAAAAATCCTTCAGAACTTTTATTTATCGAAAACAAAATAACTGTTGAACCTTAACTTCTGCAACAGAGTTAAAGTGTTAATGTACAAAGCTATCCTAAAACAGAAAAGAAATGGTTTAAAAGTTGAAAGTTCAGTGAATAACTTTTATTTATAAAAGTTAACAGCTTCATTCGATCCCTGGGAGATTAAACAATTAGAACAATATTTATTTTCTTAGATAACGTAAACTAAATCATTCCACAAATTTTTAAAATTTCTTTTGCAAATAGTGACTCATATTTGCAAGTATTTGCTCTTTTTATGAAATATAAATTAATGTGGAGAGATATAGTATAGTTGTCAATTTTTTTAGTAAATATTTATTTTCTATCGAGGTGTTTAATTCAAACGTAATATTTTCACGAATACAAACTCAGTCGGCTTACCGAAATGAACGTTAAAAATGTAACCCGAAACAGGTCGCCGTTTCCACGAAACCGCGCAAAAATTCGAAAATCAACATCACCGGGCAGAGGAGAAATTAACAGAGCTAAACAGAGGCTAGGTAGGTACCACAGTGCCCTGCGTTTAACGTAATTTGTTCATTCCCGCAAATTTTCGCGGCCAAGCATCGTAAGCAAACTTCCAGGAGAAACAAACGATCACGAGTCTTTTATGGAAGCAATCTGCGCGAACCTGAGCCCATTTACTTAATGCAGCTTGGCCGTAGTGACTCCTTAATTAATGTCACCGCGATCCCTCTTCCGAAAGGCGGGTTGCCTCCTTCTGTATCAGATCCCACAAAACGTTCCCTTATCTCCTTTTTCCCCGCGTAATGCAGATGGCCAGCGTTAGGTGTGCCGTAAAATTAATTGTACTTATCAAAATTGCCCCTACCTGAATTGTCTACTGAATTTACCAAAATAAATTCTACTATTGTGTAGTAAATTTATTGCGATAAATTGTAATACAAATCAGTTTTTTTTTTTTTTTGTAAGAAAAGGAGAGCCGATTTTGTATTTTCAGAGTTTCATAATTTGTTAACACATTTTGGGCACGACAGATTGGTCTTAGGAACTGGTAATGGCTATAACCTTATAGGTACATATATCAGTTTTGGAAACTCTATTTTACAAAGCGTTTAGTTGAACGTTGAATTTTTTTAAAAAAAAGCAGAGGCATACAATTACACTCCAGTCGTTAATGGTCAACAAGAAGTTAGTGAAAAGCAAACAAGATGATGTTGAGATATGGAATTATTTAAGTGTACATCATTCGTACTGGGACATTCCACGCGAAACCGGGCACTTTTTGGAGTAACATTTCGGATGTGGGTCAAATTTGAATATGTTGTAGTCTTTAGGGATGTATAAACATATCTCGAAGGATTTTTGAAAATTTTGAGAAATGTAGATTTTACAGCTGTTTGAAGGTAAGTGCTAACTTTTTTTCAATAAATTATAACTATGGAAGTAGTAAACGGATGGAGATGAGGTTTACGGTGATTTGTAGAGAAGACATTGAAGTTTTAAGAAAAAATCTCCATCCGTTTACTACTTCCATAGTTATAACTTATTGAAAAAAAGTTAGCACTTACCTTCAAACAGCTGTAAAATCTACATTTCTCAAAATTTTCAAAAATCCTTCGAGATATGTTTATACACCCCTAAAGACTACAACATATTCAAATTTGAGCCACATCCGAAATGTTACTCCAAAAAGTGTCCGATTTCGCGTGGAATGTCCCACTACTATTTGAAAGAGATCATCAATTTTAATAAAATGCTTGGCAAAGCAAAATTAAATAGAGGTGAAGTTACGCGCAATAATAATTTGTGGAGTAACGATGCTTCGATTTACAAATTTTTAGGAATAATAGAAGGGAGTAGTTATGCTGCCTATATGTATAAGGATATTTAAAAATTCAAGAAAAATGTGTTTAAAAGCATAATTATAGAACCACTTGAGAGCTACGATATGTACCTAATATTTTACTGATAATAAATAAATAGCGGTGTAAATTGAGAATTAAGCAGATTCTAGAAATGTGTTGACTATTATAAAACAAGAGGAACAATTAACTTTCCTGCAAAATGAATAAAGTGAAATAAAAGACAGAGGAAGATGTTTTTCTCTAAGTGGCTTTCATTACTGTTTTCATGATCTACCGAAACAGAAACTTGTAGGTACCGTAAAGGAGGAAGGTGGCTGGAGAGGACATTATTGTATAATGAAACTGCGTAGGTTATCATGAGATAGGTGATATTAGATTGTAACTAATGAATTAATAGCAACATATACGTTAAAATAATTGTTGAAATTGCTACAAAGGATTTTGTTAAAAACTTAAATAAAACTATCTACTACTATTTTATAGTCAACTAAACAAGGTAATTTTTACGTAAGTTAGTTTCATTTATATTTTACAAAAATTGTTCCCTGCTTTACAGATTATTATATTTCTATCTTTTAAACCAAAGGTTCCAATGTTTATGCGATTGGCACGTGAACACATACAAAGGATATTTAATTACGTTGTTCAATTTTTAAAAAGCATAGTCTTCCTAATCGAATGCTTAGAAAAATGGGTCATGTTTGAATATTATTTTTGGTAACACTAAAAATCGTACCGTTCTTAAAATTTATGTATATTTTATTAATTGTGTAAGAAGGTTTTAGTGTTTGTTGCAGCCTGTTTGTAGAATTATGTTTTACACGAGAAACGAAGGCAGGTAATTGTTTGTTTTCACTGTTTCTTAGGCTTATACCGATATACATACTTCACAAGAATTTCCGATTAGTAAACCAACATAAGTATCGATTTTTTTCAATCAGTTTTAGAGGCATGGTATCAGTGAATGAAGGTTCTTTTCAGAGATTGATAAACATTTAAATCTTAAGATTTAGCGTTTGGAAGAAATAATAGTAATAAGTGAAAGGTAACATACAAATATGAAAGTATAGGTCATGACGGTGTACGCATACTTGTACTGTATTTGGTATGCAAAAGTCAGAACTCGGGTATACCAGATACCCAAAGGGTTAAGGTTTGTCGGTTTTTAAAAACCGGGTTTAAAAATCGGTTTTTATTTATAAATTTGTGAAATTCGAAAACCGGTTTTTAAATTAAAAAAAAAGCAGTTTTATGTACTAGAATTAATATGCAGAAATGAATTAATTAAAAACGTTAACCTTTGGACTTGAAATCGCCTCGAACACAAGCATATTGTAGTAGGTAACAGTTTACTGTAAAAACTAGTCTTCATGAATTCATATTTTCGGAAGAAAAGTACTAAATGAAATAATGATTTATAATTTATATTTTATACGGATTTTAATTATTTCAGTTTTTTTCATTTGGCATTGTATGTAGTGTATTTTATTGCGTTATATTTTTGTAGATCCATCAATATTAAATGAATTAAAAAAATATACGGGTTTGTACGGATTTTAGTTAATTTAATTTTTATTTATTAATTTGGTTTTGTATAGATACAGTATATTTTATTTTGTTATATTTTTTAACTCCATAAATATTAAGTAAACTGAACATTTTTAAAATATGTGCGAATATTTATTTGTACAATATATTTTTTTTTGAAAATTCGAAAACCGGTTCAACCGGTTTTTTTGGAGAATATTGGAATTCGAAAACCGGTTTTTTCAAAAGTCGGTTTTTGTGCAAACCCTACAAAGGGTTAAAATTCTGAATTTATTTTCCAAAAAAAGCGAACGAAAACTGACAAAATTGCTCCATCTGGCAATGAGAGAAAAAATTCCAGTTTCAATCGAGTTTTTTTTACATTTTTGGAGTTAAAAATCCCCAAATGTATCCCAATTTTTTAAAATCCAGATTAGGTTCGGTATCCCGCAAAAAGTGTTTTGTATGTAATCTTTTTTTAATCATCCTGCACGCCAGCACGAAAAATATATTTAAAGTTTCATATTAATTTTTCCAGTAGGTACCTACATTGATCGTATGGATAAATATAATCAATTATTCCGGAGTCAGATAATATATCTTCTGCTGTCTCCAAAACGTCCTCATACTTCAGCTGCTGTTGTCTTCTAGCTGGTCTCTGGTTCGATCAATAGACAAAAATTTGCCCTTTTTAAGGACTGTCAGTTTGCTCGACTGATATAATTCTCTGGCCTGAATATTTTACGATCGAAGGAAAGAACTGGCAAGCCAAACTTTTTCACAGTTCCAAGACATATGCATTGTAGGTATACATGTATAGAACCTACAGTCAGTTTACACCCTGCACTGCTCCTCTGCATAAAGGCAACGTCGAATCAAGATTTGCAGTGAAACGAGTGCAGATTTTAGGACGTGACCAATAAAGTCTGCTGAGTTTTAGGACCAGTCTTCGTTAAATGTTACTGCCGCGACTATTTTCTGATTGAAGGTGTTTTACGGTCGACCGGCATTCGAGAGAGTTCTTTTCAAATTGTCGCCTTGAGAAATAGTTCACAGTTTGACTACAATTTGTAAAATTTATGTTAGAGGAGAGAACATACAGGGTGATCAAGTGTGATCTTTAAATGAATGTATCTTGGAATGAGGGTTCAGAAAAAAGTGTAAAAGTAATAAAAAGATATTCCGTACAATTCAAGATTTGTATATCAATTTGTATACAATTCAAGAATTGTACAATCTAAAACATTATTTAATTTAGGGCTTCTTAATTCAAAAACGACATTGAAAATCCGTTGAGTACGTACGCATATACAATTAGCTAAGAATCGCTTGCATTTTCAAAATCGTTTGTCTCGAAAACAAAGCTGCATTTGGAAAAAAGTTACTCTAAAATTTCACCTCGTTTTGGCACAAGGATTCATTTTGTCCGCAATTATACCATATTTGCTGTCGTTTTCTTCGCAATTCTCGATCACCCACACAGCACCATGGCATTGCAGATACGTTGCAGGTTCACTTCTATGTCCGCCTTAACAATATTGCAGGATTGTATTTTTGCAAAGTTGCGACAGCATTACAAATATGTAGTCCTGCAACGTTCCGGCACTGATTCTGCAACGAAACGGCAAAATTGTCGCAATGATCCTGCAACTCTTCGGCAATATTGCGGTGCGAGATTGCAATGTTGCACCGCATCATTGCAGAGAAGTTGCAGGTTCACTTCTATGTCCTTCTTAGCAATATTGCAGGAGTGTATTTTTGCAAAGTTTTGGGAACATTACAAATATGTAGTCCTGCAACGAAACGGCAAAATTGTGGCAATGATCCTGCAACTCTATAGCGTCGGATCATTGCAGAGACGTTGCAGGTTCACTCCTATGTCCGCCCTGGGTAATATTGCGGGAGTGTAGTCCCGCAATGTTTCGGAGATTTTACAGCAATGGTCCCGCCGCAACGTTTCGGGCAGTGAGGGACGCGACGACCTGAATGTGTGCAAAATCGAAGTAGTAAGTTGCCGAAATATTGTAGGATCGTTGCCACTGGAACATTGCACGGCGATGTGCGCGCAATATTGCAGAAATATTGTAGAAGCGTTGCCACTGGAACATTGCAGTGGCAACGTGTGCGCAATATTGCTGCAATATTACAAGAACGTTGCCACTCAAATATTGCACGGCAATATTGCAGCATCGTTCCTGCAATATTGCAATGCAACCTGCAGCAACGCAATATTGCAGCAACGTTCCTGCAATACTCCTGCAACAACGCAATATTGCAGCAATGTTCCTGCAATACTCCTGCAACGAAGTGTGCTGTATGGGCAATGTCATTTCTTTCAAAGACGAAATGCCAAATCAGAAAATATTATTCCACAGTTTCGACATTTTTATCTAAAAATACTACATTTGAGTCTATATCGCCGCTGTAAGTCAGGCTGAAAAACAAAAAGAAAACAAGAACGGATTACGTATACCTACCTATATAGTCAATTGCATTTTCTATCTAAATTGAAAGTTACATATTTTCTCGACTTTTTACATATTAGCTGTTTGGAAAACTATTTTCAATAAATTTAAACAAAATAGTGAAGATTTTAACAAGAATTCCATTTAATATCTGTATTTGACACGCTTCAATAGGCTTTTTAGGGGTGGTCCTTAAATTACGTAACGCTTTGTGGGGGAGGGGATCCTGAATTTGTTACGTTTTCTTAAGAACAATGTTTCATCGTACGCGCGAAACCGAGTTAAATGAATCAGGTATGCAAACTATTAAAAGAATTTTACTAACTGAAAAAATACAATGTAAAAAATATTACGATAGGGAGGGGGAGGTGGAATATAAAATCTTACGAATTTTTATACTGGGGGAGGGAGGGGGTAAGAAATCGCCAAAATTACCCTTAAGTAATTTAAGGGTGGCCCCTTACAAGATTAGGTTGGAAGTGCATAGTTTCAAACTTTCCTTTCGCAGTAGTACGTACAGTCAGAGTTAGGCAAAATGTAATCTCATTACAAATTACGATTAAAATGTAATTGTGTAATTGATTACACATTATTTTCTGTAATCGTTAATTTGGGTAGCTGACCACAATTTTGTCAAAATCATCTGAATTGCACAATTACATTTTAATCGTAATTTGCAATCTGTAATTAGATTACATTTTGCCCAACGCTGCGTACAGTGGAAGGCAAGAGTAGATATTTGAACAAGAAGAAAGTGAAAGTAATAAAAGTTATCATTTCTGTATTTAAGATTTTGTTTCAACGAGTTACTTTAGTAACCGACTACGGTAGAAAATGCCTAATTTTGGAACACTTTGGGAAAGTAAAATTACTACAGGATATACATATACGTAGATTATTAAAAATGAAAAATTGTCTGTCCAAGTCCGATATGAGGTGGAAATATCAAGAGACACGGTAGTGTCTCGCGCCAAGTATATATAGGTATATGCGCAGCGCGAGACACTCCCGTGGCTATATAACGCCGAGCGGTTTTTGGAGGAACCCTGAGATTACCGAATCTCAATAACGGCTGATCCGATTAAGTTTTGAATGGTCTCAATGGATAGCTTGGGTTTGATTTACATAAGAAAAGTGTCTTCGTTTTGTTCCTACGTGCCTTATGAGCTGAGATATTTCGATGCAAAGTTGCAATTTGCCGAATTTTATGTTAAGAGATTTTCTCCATCGTCAAGTGTGGGCAAGAGGGGAACATGAAAGGGAGAGGAAATGTCTCCAATATGCACGTTGTTTATTCGATGAAGGTTTCGGCACTTTCGGCCAATCGCGTAACAAACACGATTTGTTGTCGCGTGACAGCCAGACAGAGAGCACATCTGTCAAGGTAAACGTAACCTAGCTAGTGTCAAACCATCATAACCTGCCAAGTGTCAAAGTAAGTAGTCAACATTTTTCAAATGTCACGGGTTTTTACACCATATAGGACACTGAATTATTGTCCCAATTAACAAGGTAAGTCGCCCAAATTTTTTAATACATTTTTTATGTAGAGCTTCTAGAAACAAAGGGGACGCAAGGACTTGGAAGTTGTCCGGAGAAGGTTCGACAGAGAAATATCTTCTTTCGCACAAGTTTCTAGAAATTTATACCAGGCATGTACAAAATAATAATATATTGTAACAAATTGCATTTAAATTGCCAGATATTTTTATACCAGTAAGCCATTTTTAATTTAGAGTTTCTTCAGGATGATTCTGGAGCTCCGCCCGACAATGGATGCGTCCTGGTACCCCGTGGCGAGGTCAAGCCCCCGCAGTGCCCCACCGAATTTTAGAGCTTTCGACCCTCGAAGGGGTTGGAGTGCCTATTAAGAAGTGAGAAATCTTCAACTTCCGCATTTCTCATCAGATCTTTGCGAAAACGACGCCAATTGATTCCTTATGTTTCGCCGATGAAACTGACACCAAGAACGACGTAATTCGGAAAATAATGAAGGAAATTCCATGAAAAATGAATTTCCATAACATCAAGCTAACTTCGTTAATAATAGTCCGATTTACAAGAAATTTGGTATGATTTTCATCGGAAAAACATATGGAATCCATCGGCATCACTTCCATATCGATACGAGAAAGAATAAAGAATTTTTTTTCTGAACCAGGTATGAAATCCTCGGTCGACTCCGGCAAATCGTGGTCTTCCCCCCGCAGTTGAAGGTGAGAACGTGAAATATTCATTTCAGCGTATTAAAAAATTCTTTATTCTTTATTGTATCGAAATGGAAGTTACACCAATAGATTCCTTATGTTTTTCTGATGAAAATCATACCAAATGTCATGTAAATCGGACTACTTTTACACTAGGAATACAAATTGCTTGTGTAAAAGTAGTGCGATTTACATGATATTTGGTATGATTTTCATCACATTGGCATGAATCAGATAACGGATCATGTGAACAGTGTACAGGAAATTATATTATGTTTAAGAATGAATTAATATTGACGAAAGATATAGTTATTAATCGTTTACTATTATTTTCATTGCAAGGTGATAAAATAGTCAAAGCAATACGTAAATTTAATATATGTACTATTCCCACAACCAAAGTATTGATAGCTAGACAATCATATAAAGTTATGAATGCTATATTTCATAGTGGTTCATGTATTGAGGATGGCCATTACACCAGCATATGTAAAGAAGAAGGAATGACTAGTAGTTGGATTGAAGCTGATGACGTGCAAATTAAAAAAAGGCAATGGCCCAGAGGCGCTAAAGATCTTTATATTTTGTTCTTACAAAAAAATGATAGTAAATAAATAAGCCAATTGCACCAATTAGATAATTGGTCATCAATAAAACTACAAAATGTGTGAAATCCCCACAAAATTACCTTTTTTAAAAAAAGGTACAAAAAAGAGCGCCAAGTATATTCAAAAAGAATTGCATTTAAAAACATTGTCGTAAATTAATATAAATTTATTAATGTGCTATATTTTTTAACTTTACAAAAGTAATGATATACTATAATTGCGCCAATTATCACAATGACTATTTATACAAAGACAAAATGTATTAAATAATATTAAGCAGATATATTTTTATACAAATAAATATTTTAACACGAATAAATATTTTATTCAAAATACTTGGCGCTGATCTCCGAAAAAAATGTTAATTGTCTTGGTTAATAAACATAAAACAAGACAAGACACTACTGAGACAAGAAAGAAAGAAAAAGATTTTAATGCAATTTATACATATTTATTCAGTTTAGCAACATCAATTCGGAGAGCAGCGCCAAGTATTTTGAATAAAATATTTATTCGTATTAAAATATTTATTTGTATAAAAATATATCTGCTTAATATTATTTAATACATTTTGTCTTTGTATAAATAGTCATTGTGATAATTGGCGGAATTATAGTATATCATTACTTTTGTAAAGTTAAAAAATATAGCACATTAATAAATTTATATTAATTTACGACAATACTTTTAAATGCGATTCTGTTTGAATATACTTGGCGCTCTTTTTTGTACCTTTTTTTAAAAAAGGTAATTTTGTGGGTTATAAAAAACACGAACGAATATGAGCATAGGTACAAGTGTATTTATGATTTACCCAGCTTCTAGTTTCATCCTGATCTTTCGCAAATGATTAGCCATCTGCGAAATAATAATTCCGGATACCTGCAGGATTTTTGTAGAATTTTGGTCTCAAGTAAAACTAAAACATCCATAAAATTTGGCCCACGCGCCAATGATAACCAACAAACAATATAAGTTAAATAGGGGAGCGAGTATTAATCTTAGAGTAATATTCATAATATTCATAATATTCTTCATAGATGCATGAATACTTGCACAGATTTCTAGCCCAAATTCGTCGAGTCTAACAGGAGCTCCTTCATCTGACACGTATTATACTTTATCTAACAATAACTAACATGTATGAAAAGAGCAATTGAAGTTAATGTTAAATAAGTGGAACGATATACTAATTAATTTTGCAGAAAGTTTTACACAACAATAGCGTGCAAATAATGAGTTGTTTGCTGGAAAGATTTCCCACTGAATCTGAATAACGAACATTACAGATACAGGAATATTATTATTCAAGCCGAATATTATTCCAATGTAAGCTTTTATTAAATCTGATAATTATCATGTTAAGGATCTTTTTTTATATTATAATTATTATTATTATTAACTTCTAATTTTTGTGATTTATTTGATAATACTCTTTTTCGTCCTCGACTTTTTCATGTACTTGGCGTAACTTTTTTACTTTTTTTTTTAGTTTTTTATGTTGCATTTACTCGTGTTTGTTACCATTTCCCCATCGCTTCTGGAGTAAATAATTATTAATTTCTAATAGATTTGAACATACAGAATCATGCAGTGAAAAACATTTGGGTTATTGTTAGCAATCAAATGAAATCAAATTTCGTAGATAATTTGAAGTCAGGGAAGTTTTTTTCTCCCTCCTGAAAATTTTGATTTTTTGCACTTGCAGTGTTATCTGCACGGAATCTTCAATTAGTACGACTCCTCTTCAATGGGACTAGTTCTTTGTTAGTCCTTTTCGTGGGATTATTCATTTGCGAAAGCAAACACTAAGCCACATTTTCATCTTATGAAAACACATTTTTTGCCGAACTGATTTAATGTGCTTCTGAAATAATGTGCTTCTCTGGTCCCACCGTTAATGTCCCTGCTGAAAGGCGACTTTGTTGTTCATGTACACGCTTTCACTACTACGGCTATCGTTTATCCGCCGCGCCACAAATTTGATTCGCTACTCCGCACTTCTCAACAGTCCCCACTATTTCGCCGCGTCGTGTGCGGTTTCAAAGAGCTGTGCACTTAGCGCTGGCTTTTCCTCCTTCAGAAAATGCATTTTCTTCTATGAATGGTGAAAATAGTACTTGAACATTGCTAAAGTCACACTGAACATTGAAAAAATCAGGATTTCAACTATACATAGCCGCCATTTTGTTTTAAATTAATATTTCGGAAATTCTCTCCGTTAATCAGAGGATACATTAATATACTAACGAAATCTTGTTTGTTTTTTTATTTCAGATAATCTGGTTCCGAGTGGCAGAGCTCACCGCAAAACCAAATTTTTAAAAAAGCTTCATGGATATCGTTTGTTACTTTATTGTAAACGTAAATATTTTTCGACGAAAAAATTACCAAATGTTCTCTAAATGTTGCTCTTTTAAGTGCAAAAAGTTCTGTAAAAATGTATGCTTCCGCTTTTTCAAAAAAATTCACAAACATTCGCCTCTTTTCGGTCGCCTGACTATAGTCGAATTAACGAAAGAGGGCGCCTTGGGACCGGGGCCAGAATTTGCGACGTTGCCGCTATTCCAGGCTGGCGATTGGTGCTTCCCCTACGCAGCTCCCTACGCCTTGGCCAATGACTTTCGACTACTTATGTAGGTACAACTTTTTAAAATGAAAAAGTAGCACCAACCGAATGCGGTAAACTTCTTAGATTGGCTCAACAAAAAATCGAGCAGAGTTGCATCAAAATCGGCCGGTGTCACTCACCGATATTCCCTTGTCAGCGGTTTAAAGAGATAAGTATTCGTAAACCTTTCTCGCATCCCTTTACGGGGGTAGGTAACCCCTTAAAATTTTTGAAAATTCGATTTTGGGATTTTTGCATATTCCGATAGTTACAGCTTTCCTACGTATTTTAAGCGCAACTGGGACCCAAAAATCAAAAAATTTAAGGAATTACAGCAAAGAATGTACGAGCCTGCACACGAGATCACATAACGACAAAATTGCATATCCAACTTTAAACGCGATTTCCCAGAAACTACGTTTTCCAAAACGGTGAACATAAAATCTCGAAAACCGCTCCAACGATTCGAATGAAAATTTACAGGGAGGTCCAGAAAACTATTCCCCACAATGTGACGGGAGCACATTTTCAATATAAATTCTTAAAAAAAGATAATAAATATTTTTCCCACGAAAAAATGATAAAATCATACACATCAACATAAAAATTGTATTAATTTATTTATCAAAATTTTGCTTAAGACACAAGATGGGGACTGTCTAACAGATTATAAAGATGCCTTTACTTTGTGATTTATGTAATTCACCTGTTAAGGACACGTGTTGGGAATGCGCTGCGATCGCAGTGAACAATGCCGCTTTCGAGGAGAGTCATTAAATAACTTTTAGGATTGTATATTTACGAGAAGACTCTGGCCTGGCTGGAATTTGATACCCGAATTAAGTGGTGACATTTTCCAGTCATGCCATTCTCAGCGGCAATTGACGCATCGTATACCCTCACGATAGCGTTGGCTAAACATCCGCTGGTCGGCTTGCTAAGACAAGGGACCCGTTGCACGATATTATTGCCGAGCCTACGTGTGGAATTTGGGTAGGCTCGGGGCGTTGCGGGGTTCGGTAAGCCGACCGGCGGATAGGATTGGTCGGTCCTATGCCCAGGGAGAGGGCAGGATTCCCTGACTCGAGTGGGAGGAATACTGCCCGAGGACTAGTCTTGTAAAAACCGGGTCAACGGGACGACCCAAACCCTTGTATTACAATCACTTAACAAGTTATTATGTAATTTCAATAAAGCTGTAAATAAGACTAAATAATTTTTGTAAGCAAATGGACTTTGCCATATAACCCAACGCCACGAACTTTGTTGCCGTTAACATCACCTGTCCGGAATCGTGAATCGTTTTTCCTGTAAATATATTTAAAAAAATTTTTTTTGTGTTAAAGTCAACGAAATGACGATTAAAAATTAAAACAAAAATGAACTCTATACTCATTTATTACTTCAGATGCGTTTGAAAAAGGGCCTGATTTTGGGCTGTTGAGGGTTACCTACCCCCTTAATAGAAATATTTTAGTCTAGCGGAGGATAAATACATAACACTGAAATCACGATTAGAGCTTTTCATTAATACCAATTTTTCCATTTTTTTAGCTAGTCTGACACCTTCAAAATATATGCAACTTTCTACAATACTAATAAGACATTAATATGTGTCAAAGCTGGCGGCCCACGAACGCGATAGTATTGGTATCTGTGCGTGAACTATGTATGTTATTGACTGGGGGCAAGTGAATCAACTGCCCAAAGATACATATAAGTTCAGAGATCTGTTAAGTAATGATTACGGTGACTCCCTCGAGTGCACTAGGACGATCGTAATTTACGTGACCAACCTTAAAATTCTGGCGCCTCGCGTAACCATCGCCATGAAGATTCCACCATAGTTCCGCAAATTGTCGTTCGTATATATAGTGCCTATACGAGCTATACTGACTTAGGTGTGAAGTCACTCAGCAGGGACTTACCCGACACTCTGCTGGGTACTGACCCCTACTACCTCTTGCAGGACTATATTTAGAGAAGACCAGGACAAAACCGGGGCCCTACGGCCCTAAGACCAGGGCAAAACCGGGGCCCTAAGGCCCTAAGACCAGGACAAAACCGGGGCCCTAAGGCCCTAAGACCAGGACAATACAGGGACCCTAAGGCCCTAAGACCAGGACAAAACCGGGAGCCTAAGGCCCTAAGACCAGGGCAAAACCGGGTCCCTAAGGCCCTAAGACCAGGGCAAAACCGGGTCCCTAAGGCCCTAAGACCAGGACGAAACCGGGGCCCTAAGGCCCTAAGACCAGGACTAAACCGGGGCCCTAAGACCTGGACAAAACCGGGGCCCTAAGGCCCTAAGACCAGGACAAAACCGGGGCCCTAAGGCCCTAAGACCACGACAAAACCGGGGCCTTAAGGCCCTAAGACCAGGACGAAACCGGGGACCTAAGGCCCTAAGACCAGGACAATACCGGGACCCTAAGGCCCTAAGACCAGGACAATACCGGGACCCTAAGGCCCTAAGACCAGGACTAAACCGGGGCCCTAAGGCCCTAAGACCAAGACAAAACCCACTAATCCATTGGCGATTTCGTTACTGGGCATTAGGAAAGGGGCCCATAGGACAAACACAGGCCCAACACGGCCCTGAAATGAAGGTCATGAGGCATATTTGCCGCCCCAGCTCGCTAGACTATCGCTTACATCCCTCGGTTTTTCCTCAGGTGCCTACCCGAGGTCCCTCGGGCCGGATGGGATTTTACTGCCGGTTTCTTTTGTTCAAAACCGCAAAATCTCGAACTTTGAGGGCATTTTTCGAGGCGATCCCATCTGATTTCGATGTTAAAAATGGTATCAATCGATTCGTCTTGGCGAGATCTTTCCAACTGTGTATAGCATACGCTCTAGGCTCGTGGCTCACTAATCCCCTCTGCGGCTTAACATTGTCCTTTTGGAATGTCGATAACACTAACCGTAATGCAAAATACATACCTACATAACTGTTTAAAGGCGAGCGGGTTATAGCCGAACATACTCTGCGGGACATTTTCAATTAGTGAAAAAAATTAATACGTGATAGTCTCGACTTTTACGAAGCATAACGCAAGTAAAAGTTACCCACTAGAAATCGTATTTCTCGCCTAAACCTTCTAGCTTCCCCGGCAGTCCATTTTTCTCAAACCTACGTTGGTAGGTACATCTTCCTGAAAGATGTTGAAGCGATCTTTGGCAATTTAGTCGCACTCAAGGAAATGGAACGGCGGGGGTAGAAAAGGGTATAAAACGCTTCTCCGGTTTCACTTTAACAAATCGTTGTATCTGCCAGAAGAATGGATCGTGCGGTACGCGAAAGAGAAATGTGTCGAACAACAATGCGTATTCCTCGCGTATGCGTACACTCCTCATTCGGAGATATAAATCATGCCACATGGACTACACCAGTTTTATGAAACATGATCGCAAACAATAATGAATAATGATACTACACACACAGACGCTCGAAAGGGTATTGTACTAAATCTGGGTACTTTTCAAGTGACACTGCTTGAAATATTATCCTAAACAACGTGTTGCATCGCGCCACGAATATTGCGCGGTTCAAATATAATTATGTTACTTGTTCCACGGAAATAACGTTAAAATAATAATTGCACGTCTGTGATAATGAAATAATCGATTAATAATTCGAAATAAATAGTTCAATAAACTATTCTCAAATTCCGAATCTGTGAGTGAAGTGTTCATATTTAATTCTTAGTTTTTAATAACTACATATATAGGTGCATAGGAAGCTCTACTTCTAACAAATTGTTGGTTTATACAGGGTGACTCAGAAATATCTGGCCAAAATGCGGGATCTCGTACTCACTGTGAGGGTAAAAAAACGGCATCTGATCATACATTGTATATTCAGAAACGCTTTCTATCTAAATTTAAATTTCTCTTGTATGCGATAGCCGATAGTGTTACCTATAGTACATATAGCTATAGTTCGTAAATAAGAGATAGGAATCGCGAGGGAGAGACATACCATACACACAGGCGTCTTTAATGTATTTGCATACTAAATTCTAATAAATAAATACTGAATAAAATTTATTTTGAATAAGTTTTGATGCGAAATGAAATAAAAATTTATTTGTTATTGCCGAATAAGTCTGTAAGTTGTATTTGCTATTCGAAATAAAATTTGCATAAAATTTGCAATAACATCGTCCATGTGGGAGAATATTTGGACATTGTTTGAATTTGATAGAGTTTATGTTTGAATAATTTTCATTAGGTATAGGTACATATAAGTACCTATCTAAAATAATTATCCGATATTATTCAAATAATTTACACAAATAATAATTATTCGTTATTCGTAATGAATATCGGGAATGGCAATTATTTTCAATAGTCAATGCACCGTTTATACAGTTTATGTTTAATGAAACAATGAAATTTTTCTTTATGTAACTGTTTTCGTATTTTCGCCTAAAAATATACATGGGTATCTGTATTGAATATATTTCCATTTAACTTTCCTATTTCAGTGTTGCAATTTCCTTCTTATTCACTCCCAGGATCTGATTTCAATTAATTACATTTCTCTAATTCAAGTTAGTATAAATCTTGATTAATATACTTTTAGTTACTACTAGATAAATGCGAGTTTCACAAAAAATATTCATTCTAGATTAAATCGATGCATAATAGATTGAAACTTGTAAAATATTAATTTATCCATAATTAAATTAATACAAAATATATATTGAATCTTGTCGGATACTTTTATGCGCGTTCTTTGCTAGTTCTACAAATAACGATACGCCTTTAAATAAACTGTGTATAATTTTTCGGTTGAATAGTCTAATTTGGCTACGGATCATTGATGATGTGGGGTGCATTTCTTGGCACGGGTTTGGTACGTCAGCACAAATTGACGGAATCGCGAATGCAGATAAGTATTTTGATATACTACATGAATACTTAGAAGGGGCAGTATTAAAAATGGGTCTCGACGAAGGATTTGGTTCCCAACAGGAAAATGATTCCAAACACACTGCTACGAAAAGTGAGAAATTATTGAGGATTCCAATATTAAATTGCTTGAATGGCCTACAGAGAACTTATGGAGTTTACTGCACGCGAAAGTTCCATTGGATAAGCGAAATAATAAGATCGATTTTTTCAAAAGTTTATAGTCAGCAATCCAAAATATTAGTAAAGATTATATTGAAAATTTAATAAACAGTACTCCACGACGTTTGGAAGCAGTAATTCAAGCAAAAAGCGACAATACCAAGTATTAATTTTATTATGTATTTTATGTGTCCACTTACTTTTGTCCCCGACTGTATATTGTTATTCCTTATCCGTATGCGGTGAACAGATATTTTTGTGAGTAAGTGTATATAATCAAGATAAGATAGATAATGAATTTTATAAATACGTTGTAAGTAAAGATATTCTGATTTATTTTTACTAATTATTAGAAATGTACTATTTTGACTATTGTGGTGGGGAATTACGTGCTATAAAGTATTTACGTAATTGTATTTTGTGTGTAGTCTGTGATAATTCACTGCCAGTTTTACATATTCTAAGAGATTTGTTTTTCGTGATCTGAAACTTTTATTGGTATAAAACAGAGCGTGGA
Organism: Andrena praecox; assembly: GCA_963932275.1. Classification (NCBI taxonomy): domain Eukaryota; kingdom Metazoa; phylum Arthropoda; class Insecta; order Hymenoptera; family Andrenidae; genus Andrena; species Andrena praecox. The sequence goes on along the minus strand of OZ010729.1, from coordinate 45,075,630 downwards.
GTGGAGCTCGGAGATGGCGCGCGGAGCAGGAGCGGAGCCGGAGTTCGGAAAATTTTTACTGCTCTGCTGCTCCAATTTTTTTGTTATTATCTGAATTTTCTTTCATTTTATAAGAGCAGATGAATGAAATGTTTTTAATAAATACCAATTCTCAATTTCTCATTATTGAAAAAATATTATATCGTAGAGCCGCGCAGCACGGAGTTAAAGAAAAATGCAAAGATAGAAAGATGGGGTTTGTTGCAAATGAAAGTTCAGTGTTTAAAAGTATTAAAAGAAGTTTTATTGAAAAAAAAGCAGCTGGAGCCGAGCAGGAGCGAAGCAAATAAAAAAGTGGTCTGCTCCAATCCCCTAGTATAAAAGATCATTCGAATAAATTTCTATTCAGTCAAACTTAATTTAAATAAACTTTCCCACGTTAATACCAAATAAAATGTTATACAGGGTGTCCCAAAAATGTCGGAGTTCCTTGGAAGGGGTGACTCGGGGGGTGATTTGAAACAACTTTTTCCTTAGCGAAAAAATTGTCCGAAGCTTCGTTAAGGAGATATTAACAAAAAACCCCGACCAATCAGAGCGCGCGCCTTCCGCCCGAGCTCCCGCGGTAGCGTTGGCCACGCGGAAATAAGTGGAAATTATTTCGATGATTGAGTTGTTTTCATATTTTCTAAATCGAACTGTTATTGTACCCTAAATTCGGAAAGAATTTATTCATACACCTAATATTATTTTTTAATTTTAGTTGTGTTGGCCGTTATTAAACTACGGATTTTTACCTCAATAACGAATTACGATCACTTGTACATTTTCTGTTACATTACCTTTTCGTTTATGCCTTATTTAAAAACGAAATTTACGTACTTCTTGTCCTCTCACTTCAAATAATTCTTATTTAAGATTCTGCTTTAAAAAAAAACTGTGTAACGCGGTTTCCTTCGATGCATGCCGACTTGCTTGTTCGTACGTTCGTAGTACAAGCGCAGTCGCCTACCGCGTAGCCAACGCTACCGCGGGAGCTCGGGCGGAAGGCGCGCGCTCTGATTGGTCGGGGTTTTTTGTTAATATCTCCTTAACGAAGCTTTGGACAATATTTTCGCTAAGGAAAAAGTTGTTTCAAATCACTCCCTGCGTCACCCCTTCCAAGGAACTCCGACATTTTTGGGACACCCTGTATATCCAGGATTCATTATCCGAATGAAATGGTGGCCAACATAGTTTCAAACATTAGAGTGATTTAAGGAATATCGCAAGGTAGCTGTGCAATACCGCGAAATATGTCATTGCTCCTTCGGCGAGAGCAGCTCATTTTTCCCGCTTCTACATAAACGTTAAGCCGTCTATGCGGCATCGTTACTGAAAGTACATACAAGAGCGAAATGTGTCTACCAGTAACCTGCTTACAACAGATGTTTCAAATGACGGCCATCAGCAACGATGCAAGCATTGCAAGCTCGCAAGCGACCGTGAAGTGAGCAACGCGTTTCACTGTATTTAGACCAGAGATGGGCAAAGATAATATATGTAGATAAAAGGTACTTTACGTTTATCCGTTATTCGAAGATCGAATAAGATGATTTATCATTATTCGAAGCGCCAAAGATGAAGTAGGTTGTTCGACGGGAATTCCTGCGACGACGAAAGATACTTAGTTTATTCGAAGGCCTTTCTTCTTGGGTTTCAAATAAGTGTTTCAGCTTTCATTGTATCTTTATACTAGAAGGTCGAATAACCGGCGAGAGCCTTTTTGTTCGACCCGCGCGCGGTCGCCGTTGCTCGGCGATGCGTCATCGATTCTACAGAATCTGAATTCGTTTATTTTTCATCGTATCAATATGAAAGTGACACCAATGGATTCCTGGCATTCTCCCGATTAATTGGGCAGAAAATAATTTAAATCGGACTATTTTTAACGAAACGGCCTTTCAATTCTGCAAACAAATTTTTCACGTAATTTTCTTAATTATGGTCCGAATTATATCATTTTTGGGGCCATTTTCATCGGGAAGACATACGGAATCGATTGGTTATACTTTTATCAACACTTATCGAAAACATGAACATTTTATCTGGCCAGTCGGTTTCATTGCTCTCGGCTTTCAACGGGCGGTCTACTACTTAGGGCCCGAGAAGCACTTTATACTAAAAAACAGTCCATCTGTAAAGTTTGGGAATTTTTTAAATTAAAATATCTATAGTTACTTCTTTTTTAAAAATTTTGGCCCTTTACACATACAGACTAACTCATTGCGTTGCATTTTTCGAGAAATGAAGGGTCAGGAGAACCGAACTGACATGAAAGAACAGAAACTGATGTTTCATCACAATCAAGGGAAATGTCAATGTGGAATCACTAAGGGTGTGCGGGTACCCGAAAGCCGAAAACTTTTAAGTTGTGATTTTGCAGTCTGATCAAATGTAAGAATTTTTAAGCAAGAAAATCAGCTCCCGAATCGCAAGTCGGTTACCGTAATTTCGGATACTCGCACACACCTAGAAATCACCAAATTCAGAAATACATAAAAGTCGCAATAGAATAAACCATACTCTTGAAAGATTCCAGACTAGAATCATATCTCAAAGTGGAAAAAAGAATGTGCAGCAGTTACTATGAAACGTACATTAAGGTACATTTACATTATTAAACTAAATTAACAACCCAGATAGCACAGGACGTTTTAAAAACGTCCATTAGGTCTGAACGTCCATGGCTTGATTTGTGAAAATTAACATTTTTAAAACGTCTTCTGGACGTTTTTAAAACGTCCAGGAAACGTTTTAAAAGCATATTTTACAGACGTTTTCAAAACGTCCCAAACAGGCGTTCAAAAGAGGCTGTGTGCCATCTGAGAAATGTCGTTAGATTAGGATACATTAGTTGAAGGAAACCAGGGATTGTAACCACTGCCTAACCCAAACCATCCACGAAATATGGATAGCTCGCACAGGTAAAGCCTAATTAAATCTGCATACATTATAGGGTAGACCGCCCTGCTGGAACTGCCAGTTAGAACCGCATTGAATTTTGAACTGGATCTATCTGGTTCAATGCGGTACTACCTGGATTTCCAAGCAGTGATTTTTGGCAGTTCAAAAAATAATCCGGTTCAATACGGATATCCAGATCGATGGATGAAACAGGATTTGCAGGTCCAAAATTCATCAGTTTCTATCAGCAATTGCCATTTGTATAAAACCGGAAGGTTCGTATCTGAAATTGCGGATCAAAAATCTTACAGATTCAATCTGCAAATCCGCAGGCTCTTTCGAGTCCGTTGTGATCCGGATTGGCAGAGCAAATAATTCACGGAAGGCTTATGGGGTTCGAAGACAAAAAATTTAGCCCGGTTTCCAATGGATTGGCGGATAGAAAATTAATGCGGTTCCTTCCGGTTTTACGAAACTCATATTTCGAAATAATTGATTTGGTTCGAACACCGCTAGGTGGCCACGGTACTGGTAACTCCTCTCGCGGCAGCGATGTGCGCCGCGAGACATAAAATCGGCGCCGCGAGTTAACGAGGCAGCTTGCTCCGTGATCAAGACTAGAGCTGTTCAAGTACCCGGAAAAAAGCAAGCCGAGCCGAGTACCCGAATGAACCGAGCGGCTTGAAAAAACCGAGCGGCTCGGATAGAACCAAGTAACTTGAATTTTTCAAGCGGCCCGAATGAAGCGGGCGGCTCGAACAGAACCAAGCGGATTGAATTATTTCAAGCGGGCCGAAAGAACCGAGGCGGCCCGAAGGAACTGAGGCGGCCCGAATGTATGTCTGTACATTGTACGTCGAGCAGATAGGTTAGGAGATAGGTTATGTATACCTAACCCAATTATAATATAGACTGCGGAAGTTTATGTAAATGCATGTTTTTATTGGAATGACTTAAACAAGCGGGACTTTGACAGAACTATGTTTCATCATTACGAGGATGTTAAAAATATACTTTCGATTTTATACATTTTGCATATTTTGGATATACGTTGCAAATAAGTTTATTTAATTTCTTGTGATTTCATACGCTCTTTCAGAAATATTTCCCATCCTCATTCAAACGGTTTACTACCGTGTTCTTACATTAATTAAATAAAAAAATTAAATTGTGTGTCTATTTATATTGCTTGTTCAAAAATTATTCGTCTATTTATTTATTTATACCTAGCCTGCGGAAGTTTATGCAAGTATGATATGTCGCGAATATGCAAATATGCTGAAAAAGGTAACGGGGGGCGGGGGGATATATTTAACCTCTTTTATCAAACTGTAGTATACTAATAATTGTACTGTAATAATTATATATTATACGTATCAAGCCGTTGTACCTACTATTGAATTATTAAACATTTGAATATATATGTAACTATTACACTATTAAACTTTTTAACATATGAAACTATTAAATTTTAATGGCGTGGTTCACCAAGCTAATTTGTAAACAAATTCCGTATCTGCAAAAAATATGAAAAATATGCAGAATGTGCAACGTATATCCAAAATATGCAAAATGTATAAAATCGAAAGTATATTTTTAACATCCTCGTGATGATGAAACATAGTTCTGTCAAAGTCCCGCTTGTTTAAGACATTCCAATAAAAACATGCATTTACATAAACTTCCGCAGTCTATATTATAATTGGGTTAGGTATACATAACCTATCTCCTAACCTATCTGCTCGACGTACAATGTACAGACATACATTCGGGCCGCCTCAGTTCCTTCGGGCCGCCTCGGTTCTTTCGGGCCGCTCGGTTCTTTCGGCCCGCTTGAAATAATTCAATCCGCTTGGTTCTGTTCGAGCCGCCCGCTTCATTCGGGCCGCTTGAAAAATTCAAGTTACTTGGTTCTATCCGAGACGCTCGGTTTTTTCAAGCCGCTCGGTTCATTCGGGTACTCGGCTCGGCTCGGAAACCGGGTTTCAGCTTGGTTCGGATTTCAAGCTACCCGAATATTCAAGTACTTGAACAGCCCTAATCAAGACTTCGATGCAAGATTGATATGGCAGAATCTCTTGATATAGTAACGTTAAGGAACTAGTTTCTGATCAGTTTAGCAGGTTTTCCGCTTTAATATTTATTTTTAACCTAATGAAACATTAAACCATAGACTTTTTTTATACTAAAAGTTGAATTAATGTTTAAACTTCAAGGAAAAATTGTAAAAAGTTGAAAATAAATATATAATTTAAATACTTATAAGGTATGGAATAATAAGGTGACTAGGAACTAGTTTTTAATCATCTAAATCTAACGATACTAACTGCTTTCACAGACAACACATATATTTTTGAATTATCAATTTTTAAGTTAGTAATTATTTCAAACAATTATTTATTGACATAAACTCAAAAGAACGATTTATTTCATGAACTGATAAAAAATTAGTGCCTGATCAAGAACTAGTTCCTTAACGGTAGGTTTAAGAATAAAATTATATCAAACCTCAACTCACGGTGTAAGTGGTAACGGTTATTCGATGACTCCTTGGTAACATGAATAAATCGATCGAGGGACCATAAATGTGTCGCGAATACAAATAAAACCAGGTAGTAAATTGGCTTGGAAAAACTGATGAGTATCATCGGAATTTTGATCTACACTTCTAGATTCTACTTAGAAACAACTAAATGTGATGAAGCAGCAGTTCGACAGGCATCATGGAGCACGTCGTCGAAAGCTGGAAGAGGGCGATCGGGTTGTTGTTCTCGTCAGCAAGGACAAACGAGAGTTGGGAACTGTCTCTAGACAGTTGTCGGAGAGCAGTTATTCTATCCAGATGGATAGCGGCAAAAATCTCATCCGACACATCAACCATGTGTGGAGGGGCGGTAGTCCCGAGATTTCAAATTTTACAGGGGAGGATGAGGATCCGGACTGGACATTCCACGAGCCCACCACCCCGGAGGCGGCAGTCACGCTACCCATTCCGGAGGCAGCGGTCACTCTACCCATTCTGGAGGCAGCGGTCGCCACGCTTAGCCCGATTGTTGTTTCGGACGAAACGTGCAGTCCAGCAGATCGAGTCTTGGAGACGCAGTTAGATGAGCGGACTCCTGCAAGGCCTGTACGGAACCGAATCGCTCCACGCAGACTGGTATTGGACCCTAGCGCCAAAACATACGCTCAGTGGTGAGCTCTAAAGAGGGAAGATGTTGGGGACTGCGCATGCTCCCAGGAGCGCTGACGAGAGCGCTCCCACACGGGCATCTGGGGTCACTAGTTCTGGCTTGGGACGTGACACGGAACGGCCGTGCACGTTTGTATCGCGTTATAAATAAAGCTAAGAGTTATAGTTATTCAGCATCACTTCCTTCCTTGTACTTTAACCCGATCCTAGAGTCATTAGGGACTCAACAACATCCATGCCCTAAGACTACAGATACGCAATAGACATGGATAGTGAAGAAAATAACTTTTCGATACCCTAAAGTAACTTTTCCTTACTGACTTAAAATTGATATATAAACACTCCCTTTGCAAGTATGTGCTTGTTCGATTTTTTAATCTGTAATTCGACCTTTTTTAAACAAATTTTGATCGTTACTTGGCACTTTTAAGCGTCTCGTTAATCAAAATTTATAATTTAAGTTCAAAAGCATGGTCGGGGGCGATTGTAACATCGGCAGTCGGGGTCGGTTTTACCGCAACAGAACCGAATAGGGACAAAGAAGGCGAATAATATTGTCTTATTTGCATGAAATCATATAGCATAGCACAAGCAAACCAAATGAAAAATGGGTGCAATATACTGAATGTAAGGATTGAGAAGATGAAGAATGCACCAGCCAACACGTCTTCTATTTCTGCCACAATTGCGATACCACATAATTTGTTATAGTTTGTTATACTTTTTTCATTTGTTGTTATAATTTAAATCAATAAATATTTTAATTTTGTAAAATTATATTTGTGCTACTATCGACTCCATGCAGTGTTACAACCGACCCGGGGTCAGGGACGGTTGTAACACTTTCTCCGCTTCTCATTTTTTATTAATAACCGGAATATTACTTGACATACAGCGAAACTGTTGTGGCTCAAATAATCTCAGATAAATAAGTAACATTTTCGTAATGAAAACTTTTGTTGTAACTGTAATAGTTTTTGCGTAATCGTATTCCAAAGTCAAAGTGTTACTACCGCCCCCAGTCTACCCTACATAAGTATACATACTGGTACATATAAATGTTTATGAACATTTGCTGAAAGAAACAATGGAACACCAAAAACACAGAGGCATTTGTTTAAATGTTTCTGACCGAATGTTTGCAAACCGGTTTTATACAGTTTTTATATTGTTTTCATACAGTTTTTGTACAGCTTTCATAACGTTTTTGTACAGTTTTTGTATATTGGTTTCAGTATTTGCGGTCAAAGGTAAGTAGTTCTAGGTTAGGTTTTGAATAATTTTTAAATTTTAGGTTAACGTCGTTGATGCCCAATGGATGTTGTATTGCTATTTAGTTGGCCTCGGCAGAAAAGGGAAAGAAGATTTCCATAAATTAAACGTAGCAACGGTTTTAATATGTAACTATCACCCTTATTTTACTGTTCCCAATATTGATTACTGTAAAGTTCAATGTATTTTCTGCATATTCGACCTCCTACTAACATGTTCTTGTATCTATTGTAACTATTGTAAGTGCATATACAGTAATTCGTCGTTATTGTCCCGTTTTTACCATGCGTAATAGTCCCGCTCACTATCCCCACCATTTCTTGGAATCCTTCAGTCGAGAGTGAGAGAATCCGAGAACGTGCGAGAGAACAAAAGAGTCGACACGAAGTTGTCGTCGGCTACGAATGGTGTCCGCATCGCGTTGTTGTCCCGCCGCCAGCCCCGTTCGCCGGGACTATTACGACGAATTACTGTATTCTGCATTATTTCTGAATTAAATAAATGGAATAAATTGTTATCGAGTTTGATCTCATTTTGAAAACCATTTACTTGCTTAAATTTTTATTAAATCGAACCAGCACCGTCGAACGTCCTGAAAACGTTCTAAAAACGTCCAGAAAACGTCCTGAAAACGTTTTAAAAACGTACTGGTTTGTGAAAATGGACGTTTCTAGGACCTTTTCTGGACCTTTTCTGGACGTTTTTAAGACGTCCTGAACGTCTGACCTGGACGTTTTTAAAACGTTTTTCTGCTATCTGGGAATAGACTTGATGGAGTAGAGAATGATAGTGGAAATTAATAGTAAAATAGTATTTTTGGTAATGAGCGTTCGAGATTCTCAAATAAGTAAAGGTGAACAACTTCAAGGTTAATTATTTATTCGTAAAGGTACCTCAATTATAGGTATGTAACATATTTTATTTAGATCAATGCACAAGGTGGAGTAGTGGGCAAATTTCTTTGCTATCGATTGAAGGTAATGTATCGAGGCTAAAATTACGAACATTCCGGAACATGGAATGGTAGTATTCACCGACGACGTATTCACAACGTACATGATTTGCATATATTATCTATGATATTCACTGGCGTCCAATCAGAAACTGATTGGCTCGTTCAATTTGTCCGTTGGCGTATTCGGAAACTCGATCTTCTTTCATCTCTTTCACGATTTTGCCGCATTACGTGATTATGCGGCTGCTGAGCACCATGAAATCGACAAAGGGACACAGTCAGCGACAAATCATAGATGCTAGCACATCTGACATCACCGTTTATTTTATAAAAGTAATGAGAGATACAGATTAGGGTGGAGTGAAAAACACTTTTTTTCAATTATCAAATTCTAATAGTGCGGAAAAGTGTTCTACTTGGCCCAATAAAAAGTGTAAAAAATTTCAGCTCGATCGGATAATTTCTTCTGTGTGCACCAAAGGCCTTAACTTTCAAAATTTTAGTACAAAACTTAAGAAAGTGCAACTTTCTTCAGCTGGTGGATTCTACCTTTTTTTTTTACCCAGGACTATATTTGTTGCGTAAATGAAGCAAAGAGACACCCGTGGCTGGTTTCGGAACGATAGGGCCGGCCTGTCGGCACTGTAAACTATAAAAAAATGCAGCTCTTCGCTGACTTTCCTAACGGAACAAGTGGCCCAGAACCCACCACGCGGAGGTAGCTGTACTTCGGGCTCCTTGTTTTTTGTATTTTATATTTTTTTAAATAATTTTATTGTTTTTTTTATGTATTTTGTATTTTATATTTTTTTTTTCTTTTTTAATTTTAAGTTTTGTACTAAAAGTTTGAAAGTTAAGGCCTTTGGTGCTCACAGAAGAAATTATCCGATCGAGCTGAAATTTTTTACACGTTTCATTGGGCCAAGTAGACAATTTTTCCGCACTATTAGAATTTGATCATCGAAAAAAAGTTTTTTTCACTCCACCCTAATACACATATAAACCACAGTAAGTCAATAGGGTAAGTCGGGGAGAGATGGCCCACTTTTTTTAAAACAATCAGTACACCGTAAATTTAGTGGTTTTATAAAGGACAAATATATATTTGCAAAAGGAAATACATTTAGATGAATAATATAAAATTGAATTAAAAGATTAATCATACATTTAAGAAAAATAAAATAAAATTGCAGTCTATGCGAAAGGCCATCTCACCCGGACAATGCGGGTGGGATGACCCATATGAAAAATACATGTTATAAGGTTAATATGACGAAAAATTATTTCTTTTTCCTGCACAGAACTTTTCCACACTCGTTACATAAATTCAAAAGTTTTGAGCATCCTTCGTGAAACCATTTTTTACAGGTCATACAGCGAACCCAGTCATCGGGTACTGCTCCCCACAACCCACCCATTTTGCCACTTTTGGGCTGCTTCTACGGCTTTCAACAATGCCTCGTTTGTCCATAACTTCCTGCGCTGATTATATCTTCGTTTATATTCCGTTGGCATGTTCTACAAAAACGTTTACTAGCTATTATGCATGATTTTATGATGGGCCAAGTATCCCCGAAAAAATCGGGCCAACTAACCCGAGAGTCAAGGAGCGCTGACTCGCTAGTTTTTTCAATAATGCTACGGCGATATCTCATCACAAGAACGGAAATATAACCTCTAAACATTATATTAACGCACTGCATTCAGAAAAAGTCATTACTTTTTCGTAAAATGTCAGTGAATTATAATTTAAAGAACACGTAGAAATTTTTCGAGAATACTCCATTTTTACATTACAAATAACTTGCCTGATTTCACAGTTGAAAGCAAACAGAAAACACGATTAATGCGGCGTGCGAGCGACCCGCAACATACCACTAAAAACAACTGAAAATCGCAACGTTCTAGAACACAAACATGATCGAGCCATCTCACCCGCGAGGCCCTCTCACCCGGAATTACCCTATGTATGGTTTTTCAGAAACTAAATTTTAAGTATTTTAAGTTTTAATTATGTATGTATTTTACATGAGATGGATCTAAAATAAACGGCTTAATTTATTGCAAAAATCCTTTATTTCCTATGTTATGGCTTAGCGTGTATTATCAGTATTGTATAAACGGGTATTTGTAATGTTTTTCCACCGTAAAGTAAAATGACATTTTTTTACTCACGAGGAGAGAACCAGAACTGCTTAATTTCCGTTATTAATCCTTCTTTTAATTCCCATGTTAATTTCTCGATTCATATTTCCCTTCTGGTCTCTACCCATCTCCTAATTTAATGTCCTCGTATGTCTCATTTTACATTAATTCGCACCGACGCACAGTGTTACGCGTAATGGACAAAAGTCAAGAATCCGAAGTAACAAATTCTTGTATCTTATAATGTTAATAAAGGAACGTAGGTTTCAATGTTACCCATAACTTCTGCTGAATTTACTAACTTGTTGTCAAAAGTGATACTAGAAATTCATTACAAATTTCGGTGCATTTTTTCAAACACGTGCCATTGGCAGAATGTTTATGCTTTTCATTTGCTTTTTATAAGTTGTGTTTAATACTGTCATACCTTCAAAACTGCCGAGTCAGTTTTTTGCAATACTAACAATTTGCACTAATTCTTTATGTTAAATGTTTATCAACTTCGATGGGCCTTAAAAAAAAAAACACCAAAAAATACCTCCCTGATTTTTTGTATATTAAATTTAGGGATCATTAAACTTTATATTAACGTCAATTTCAACTGCACGAATTTGCACGAAACAGAAAAAATAGCCAAAATCATTATTAAGACGTTCACCGCTCCGGCCCTTAGCGTAGTCTCTAGGTCTCCTCGTGCATAAGACCCTTATGTGAATCTACACATCCGATATGCTTTTTCCAATTGTTTATACGATATCTACCATGACTTTTCCATCCTGGATGCTGTCTTCAGTTTTAAAATAGCAGTCAAACGCGATACACGTGTTAAAAATAATTTGATAAAAAAATGTTTCAAACAAAAGTTAGTCAGTATTCAGTTGACAACAAATTGCAAAAGTAAATATTAATAAAAAACTTTTTATTCACTCAAAAATCAAGATCGGCTTAATTTTTTTAATAGAACTGTATATTTTTTTATACACCAATCGATGCCTTTTTATATTCTCTTTAAAAAAGTATTAGGGTACTTAGGACGAAAACTGCTTAGTTCAGAAGTTATGAGTTTTGTCCCGAACGCCCATACACGCTAGGGTGGTCCTTAATTTTCATCTTCCGATTTTTTTTGGTCTTACCCTCTTAAAATATGATAGTTGGTGAAAAAATGATATGTGCAAAATTTCAGCGAGATCGGACCACGGGAACCCTTGCCGCATTTAAGACGAAGTTGTAAAATAACAGTAATTTTAAATCAATATCAGATATGTTTGTATTTCATTATTTTAAAAATGTGTGTCTATTTTTTTAAATAAAAATACAGTTTCTTAGATATATACCAGGAGTATTTGTATATTGCTTCCTATAATATATTTCATACTAGCTGACCCGTTACCCGGTTTCACCCGGGAATTATTTATGAGGTTTGAAAAATAAAAAAGCCTAAACCAAAAAAATAAATAGCCCATAATCTAATCTAGGACGTGTGTAATGTATATTCAGAATTTCAATGAAATCCGTTCAGCCGTTTAGGCGTGAAAGAAGGACAAACAAACAGACAACGTTTCACTTTTATATATTAGTAATGATGATTCTTAAATTTTGCCTAGCATTAAGCTTCCTATGTATCGCAGTATCTGAACCATACTGTTACCTGTGTCGGCTACCTGAGGCACGAAACGCATTCTTGTGATATAAAGAGGCGTATGATCCAAAATTTGGATTCTAATCAAACAGAGATTTCGAGTTGTTTTAAAAGATGTCAAAAACTATATTAATATTAGCATAGAAAATTTCATCACGTCACAAAGTCGCAATTTTTTTCTAGATTTCATATAAGTACCGAATTTTTACAAAAAGACCCTTCAGTTTGGGAAATCGATGAAACATATAAAAATGCGTTAGAAATAATAAAGAATTTAAAAGTAGTTAACGACAGTGCAGAACGAGGCGTAAAGCTAATCACCGAATATAATAGCTTACTAACGAAAGATGAAAATAATAAGCAGTTCATTTTACAAGTATTAGAAGATTATCGGCGATGTTATCCAGATGCGAGTAAATCAACCTTAATGAAAGGCGTGTATTGACAAATATGTAATATTTTATAAGATATTACAATTAATTTTATTATATGTAGTTAGAAGTTAACTTTGGATAATATTATGTACATCTAAGACATTATATTTTCATTAAAAAATATTCAGTACTACCTCTAAAACGGCGGAACACATTTATATTGAAATTAACGAAAATAATAGAAATTTTAAAACTTCCTCTTAAATGCGGCACGGGTTCCCGTTGTCCGATCTCGCTGAAATTTTGCACATATCATTTTCTTACCAACTATCATATTTTAAGAGGGTAAGACCAAAAAAAAAAAAAAAAAAATTTGACCCCTATAGCTAAGTACCACCCTGTAACACTGTGCGACGACGTACGCTACTGCTTGTACTGCGCAAATCAGTAGCTCCAGTAATCTGCCGACATTCATTATTCCTTGTTGTCGATTGATCCAGCCGATCCAACCTGACATATCGGGGGCAGAGTTGGGCAAAATGTAATCTAATTACAAATTACAAATTACGATTGAAATGTAATTGTGTAATTCAATTACAGATTACTTTCCGTAATCGTTAATTTTGTTGACCACAATTACAATTGTAATTGCCACATGTAATTGTCTTGATCAATTACAATTATATAGTTCGTAATTGTAATTGTGCAAGACAATTACATTGTAATTGTAATTGTAATTGTGCAGGACAATTACATTGTAATTGTAATTGCATTTGTAATTGTGGAGGACAATTACATCGTAATTGTAATTGTGCGGGACAATTACATTGTAATTGTAATTGCATTTGTAATTGTGGAGGACAATTACATCGTAATTGTAATTGTAATTGTGCGGGACAAATACACTGTAATTAAAATTGTAATTATAAATGTCAGGACAATTACATTGTAATTGTGCAGGATAACTACATTGGAGAGTAATTACATTGCAATTGTAATCGAAATTTTGCAGCGCAATTACATTGCAATTGCAATTGTGCAAAACAATTCCATAGTTATTAAATTGTAACTATTTGATCGTAGTTACAATTGAACAAACCGACAATCTTAAAAAGACATTACTTACATAATACATATCTTTTATTCAATGTGTCTAGGAGATTGGACCACTTCCTTTATATAGTTTATAAGTAGGTGTTCACTTGAGAGTAAAACTCGCGCGAGCAGTTCTTGATAGTATTTCTCACAAGTGGACACTACGTCCGAGAGTGACTGTCGGAGAACGACTTTTAAAGGCAACACCCAAACCTATGCGGAAATGTTTCGCGTTGATGTGAACAAACTCAGAAGCCGCCGCGTTTAGTAAAGTGCTGCGAATCCATCGCGGCGAAATATTCGCGGCGGCAGCGGATCCAACGCGGATCAGACGCGGCTGCCCATAAGCCGCCACGTATAAAAAACTGCTGAACCGCGTTGGATCCGCTGCCGCCGCGAATATTCGCGTTGGTCTGTGGGAGCCTTTAACTCTCAGACACTGGACGCGTTGTAGATTGCTGTCGAGTGAATACATAGTAATATTACTATCCGACAGTTGCTTCCGAAATACGAACCAGCATCGTAGTCAGAAAGTGCTATCGCGAGACAGACCGAAAGGGACGGTCGAAGGACGAGACCTTCACCTTAATTAATTTTTACGAAGAGGGTTCAATACTGTGGAACACGAAAGATAGTGACAAGGAGAGGTTTTTAGGTGTCCGCCTCCGATTACTTTGGTTTTTGGATATGTTTTAGAGGACTGAAAAATAACAAGTATGCTTTTTATTTTACTTCGTTTGCATATTTAGGGAGTGAAACCACCCCTCAAAGTTCATAAGAAAAGGTACAAATGTAACTGACGACAAAAACATCATGCGTACAGCAAGTTATAGCGCAAATTAAATTTATATCAAGTTTTATTCAACACTGTGTTACAATATTCTTGAAACTAACAATAGGAACTTTTGTGTCTCTTCTTATGAATTTGGAGGAGTGGTTTATCCCCTAAATATGCAAACGGGTAAAAAAAAATGTATTTGTTAGTATTTCGGCCTCTAAAACATGTTCAAAAATCGAAGCAATCGGTGGCGGACACCTAGAAACCTCTGCTTGTAAGTTTTTGCACGCCCATGAATCATGATTACGATCTCACCTCACTCTTATACCGATATCTCGGAAACGATCAACACAGATGTACCTGATTCCGAATAAATATCAAAATATTTTTATGAATATCTCAAAAACTAAAGCCGACCACCGATTACGCCAGTTTACAAAATTAATAAAAAAAAATTGCGCAGCAGATGTCACTATCTTTTTCTTATGTAAAATGGTCCCCTGATTCCGAAAATACACGTACCATCAAAATAGTATTTCTAGGGACCGGTTGACCGTATCCGGTCGTGCGTTCATTCAGTATGAAGTTTGAATGGAATGAAAGAAAATTCCTCGAATGATATAAAGTAGGTATATTATTATTTTTAAGAGCAAGATATAAACAAATACAAAATTTAATATTTCTTTCTAAAGAAATTGTTCTGTTTCTCATTTTTTGTTATTACTTTATTATTATAGGCGGTATCATAAATGCTTTTAATTTGTTTACAATTTATGATCCTTTACTGAAATTACTATTTTTACACCAGTTTCACGAAGTCATGACTGACTAAGATGTCGGCATCTACATATAACAAACCTTTAAAAAATGCTATTGTCTTCGCAGCAACAAGTATTCGCTAATTGTAATCGTAATTGTAATTGTAATTGTAATTGTTTTGCACAATTACAATTGTAATTGTAATTGCCCCACAGTTACATCTGACAATTACGATGTAATTGCTGTGCACAATTACAATTGTAATTGTGATTACAATGTAATTTCTCTGCACAATTACAATTGTAATTGGGATTACACTGTAATTGCTCTACAAAATTACAATTGTAATTGTAATTGTGCAGATCAATTACATTGTAATTAAAATTACATGTAATTGCAAATTATAATGTAATTGCTAAATGCATTACATGTAATTGCAATTACTTTTTAATCGGAATTACTCTGTAATTGCAATGAAAGTAATTGATTACATAATCAATTACAAATGTAATTGATTATGCCCAACTCTGATCGGGGGTAACCGTAGTTATTAAGGTAGTTCCTGAATAATCTTTTAAATTCAAGAATTCTTTCAAATTTCGTTCAAAACTAATTTGGAATACACGAAACCCTTGTACAAAGTTTAAAATCGATTTACCACATAGTTATCGAGAAATTGTTAATTAAAGTTGATGCATTTTAACACAGTCGACAAAAAGAGGGTTATAGTTTCAGTTTCTCTCCCGAAGCAGGAAAACTATATTCAAGAAGTGTACCAAAATTGGCACAAAAGTACATCGAAATTGTCACGAAATGAATTTATTAATTTCTGCAAAATTGACCACATGGTTTTTTCGTAAATGCCCATAAAAAATAGGTTTACGTGCAATTTTTTTAGAAACTACGTAGAGCAGTCAACTTGGCAACGTCGCACAATCAATATGTTTAGACATTTAAATATCGAACGACGATTCAAATTCATATGAACATTTTTTCTGACATTTTGGTTATAACAGGCGCTCCGAATGAATGCGACGTTGTCAGATCTACTGCCACAATTCACTACGCTAACCAATTTAATATTCTATTTCTGTATTACAATTATTTATATTAACATTGAACTTTTTAAAATATATATATACATGATGCTAAAAATTATTATTATTATTTCTATAGTATCATACTACTTTATATTTACCATTCATAACCCAACTCTAATTTGACTAACATAGTTGATTAGGAACTACCTTAAGGTTTAAAAGCTTCGTCTTGTTCGTTACGTTTCTACGCTTGGGTGGTTGTCGTTGGTAAACCTGCGTGTATACATATATGCATATTATACATATGTGCATACCTCATCGGCCCGAAACGCGGGCTCGAGTGTTTGTGCATGGGTACGTTTGCATGAGGCGACGAACGACGTGAAGCAATGTCCACGCGAGACCCTCTGTCGAGCTCCTTCTTTCTATCTCCCTTCCGGTGTCTCTGCGCCGCATTCCCCGTTTTATGAGATTTTACACGATTCGTTCGTTTTATATCCATTTTATCAGACGTACTTAGTTTCCTGCTTATTTCTAAACTGTTTTATTTTTCCCTACTCGTCTAACGCGAATACCCACATTATCGGCATCGCATTCTTTATCGACGAAACCTTTTTATTTTTCGATTGAGAGTAACAATATTTAAACATATATATCGAGCAAAAGGTTGAACTGTTAAAAAAGAAGGTACGTGTCGAACTTATGAAAATTGATTCGTCATTGTTCTGTTATAACATTCATTAATGAGTATAATTAATAATTATTATACATATAATATAGTAACATGGAGTCACTCCTTAACACAGGAGCAGACATACCTATTTTTTTATGTCATCACGTTTAATAATGGTCTCAAGGCTGTAAATCTTTCATTGCGGTTTAAACCTTCCATACCCCTAAAGGTGAAATTCCACGGCACGGGACTCTGCGAGTTGGCTCGCCTCGCCCAGGTCCCGCGCCGTGGAACTTCACCTTAAGGGGTTAGGCCACCTTGGACGGAGCAAATTTTCAGCATGTTTTTTAGGAAGATAACGGAATAAGCAGAAAATTTAATATGAAGCCTGTTATTATACAACTCTCGCCGAAAAAAAACGTATTTTTTTTTTCTTACAAAATGGCGGCGGTAGAGCCGTGGTACGTAAGATCTTGAGGAGCGGCGTTTTCCGCGTTGTTCAATCTCACGGCTGTACCGTTTGACTTAGAACAAAAAACCAAAAAGATTTATTGTCTGCATGCCTAAAACTAGAGAAGTACGTATCGGTTTTGCGATATCTTGAACATATTCTTTGCAATTGACACTTTTATAAAAATAAAATGTACTTTTCCTCCCCATGTTCACCATTGCGAGACAAATTAATGTGTCTGGAATTCCCTACGTAAGGTAAATGGCCCAATGGTGAAACAGTTAAGGAAGCAGTTGAGATAGTTGCAATTTCTTTTATATTTAAACAGTATAAAATTATAACTAAATATGATTATTCGAAAGCGTAAAATTTCTACTTTCAGATAAAGTAACAAGAATCTACATTTGTTAAAGGAAAAGTTTTAAATTAATTAAAACATGAAACTGTTCATATGGACCAGTAATTAAATGAACTTCATAGCGTGTCCCAGGCATTAATTATCAGTGTCCCAATTACTAAATATATATTTAATTTAACTATTTCTATCAGGTAATAAAAATAAATCAATGTGGTCATATTTTGGGTGATAAAAACATTTTATTTATAATAAATTTTGACTTTATATGTTGGAAAAAAATTTAGAATAAGTTAAAAAATGATTAAAAGTATATTATAAAATTTTAGGTTATGTTAATATTACGACGAGTTTAAGATTAATTATTCTAATAATTCTTAAACAGTATTATATTTTATAGTTATTATTAACGTAAATATATAGGATACAAAAAATACTTACTTTAGTACTTAAAATAAATGTTCAAACCAGTTCAAACGCCATTAAACACGCGTTTAATAACTGGTCCGTGTCATGTTTTCGTGTACTAGTGGATAAACGCACCAATTTCAATATTAAAAACAAAAAAATAACAAGAGATCCAATTAATTTTCAATTCTTCAGTATTAATTAAATCCAAAACAACTGTACTATTTAAAAAATTATAAAATAATAATTAATTACAACCTTAACAAAAATATTCTCTCGCTTGCTTGAGCCCATTAGGTAAGAAACGAAATTGAGACTGTTGAAGCATTACTGTACAATAATATTTTTCATGATATAACTATTCAGTTTTATAAGCTTATAATTGTATCTATATAAAGCTAATACATTTTGCAATTATATTTCGAGCAGTTTAAACGTTGCAAATTAGTAAAACTGTTATTATTAACAAAATTTCTTCTCAATTTTTAATTATTCGGCCTTGTTTAAGCACTGGGCCATTTACCTTACTTCTCTAGTTTTAGGCATGCAGAAAATAAATCTTTTTGGTTTTTTGTTCTAAGTCAAACGGTATAGCCGTGAGATTGAACACCGTGGAAAACGTCGCTCCTCAAGATCTTACGTATCACGGCTCTACCGCCGCCATTTTGTAAGAAAAAAAAAATACGAATAAAACTACTACTTAGGTATACCTACATGTACGTGTTTATTATAAAGTACTACAGTAATTCGTCGTAATAGTCCCGACGAACGGGGCTGGCGGCGGGACAACAACGTGATGCGAGCACCATTCGTAGCCGACGACAACTTCGTGTCGACTCTTTTGTTCTCTCGCACGTTCTCGGATTCTCTCACTCTCGACTGAAGGATTCCAAGAAATGGTGGGGATAGTGAGCGGGACTATTACGCACGGTAAAAACGGGACAATAACGACGAATTACTGTAATTGGAAACATAAACTTTTACGACCACACGTATTGAAGGATTCAACTTCGCCCAGAATACGAATAAATTTCGAATACAATAATTTTTATTACAATGTAGAAACTCAAAATTCCAAAATACCCGTATTTCAGGGTTTATAGTTTGCTCACAGAAAATTACATGAAAACGAATTAAACTCTTACAAGTAAAATTAACATCGATGTACTTACTTTTAATATATTATTTAAACAAGTTCATTATTCTAAATAACGCTCATGTAGCTGAATTTGTCGTTCAAAAGCACACATCGTTTTCAGGATATTGTCTAAATACGATTTCCGTCCCGAACTTCAGGGGTTACTTTCATTCTCAATATAGGTAGTAGGGTGGAGTGAAAAAGTTGCACTTTCTTAAGTTTTGTACTAAAATTTTGAAAGTTAAGGCCTTTGATGCACACAGAAGAAATTATCCGATCGAGCTGAAATTTTTTACACGTTTTATTGGGCCAAGTAGACAACTTTTCCGCACTGTTAGAATTTGATCATTGGAAAAAAGTTTTTTTTCACTCCACCCTAATAGGGTGGCTCTTATTTTCGATTTTTGAATTATCTCCGGGGCACCCTCCAGAATAGTTCCAAATAATTTAAAAAAAATCTGTGTAAAGTTTCAGCTCGATCGGATAACGGGAAAGGGTGCCCCTGGGCCGTTAAACATTTAAATCATTATTTAACAGCTCGCGAAGTCGATTTTATATGAGGTCTTCCAAGTTATTGATTAAATAAAAAAATATGTCAAACAAAAGTTGTAGATCCGGACAAGGAGCATCTTTTTTGGTGTATTACTATTTTTCGTGCGATAAACGGTTTTCAAAAAAAAATCCGAAAAACTAAAAAAAAACTTTTTTTTTCAAATTTTGAAAGTTTAAATGCTTCTAGAACGCTGTTTATTTATGAAGGTGAACAAAAAAATTGAATTTTTATTTTCGAGGACTATTGTTTAAACATTTAAGGGGGGGGGGGCATATACCGAAATATGCAAAAAAGATAAAAAAATATTTCTTCTTATTTTCAGTGTTTGATATGTGATGAATGTTTCCTGAAAAGTTGGGGTCGAAATTCGCAAAAATATCGGAGATATAGACGTCAGAAATGAGGTATTCAAATGCATTTTTCTCCATATCATGATTTTCTAGCATGTTACCCACGATTACTCGAATACTATTCTACCGATTTACCTCAAACTTTGCATGGCTAACACCGCAGATTTTTTATTTCATTCATAATTTTTTTTTATTAAATAAAATGGACAAGATTTTGGGACCGATTTTTTTACATTTTCAAAGTTCAAGTGCGTCATTAACAAGGACTCCTCATAAATGAATGCAAAATGAAGCACTTCCAAAATTTGAAAAAAAAAGTTTTTTGTTTAGTTTTTCGGATTTTTTTCGAAAACCGTTTGTCGCACGAAAAATAGTAATACACCAAAAAAGATGCTCCTTGTCCGGATCTACAACTTTTGTTTGACATATTTTTTTATTTAATCAATAACTTGGAAGACGTTACATAAAATCGACTTCGCGAGCTGTTAAATATTGATTTAAATGTTTAACGGCCCATGGGCACCCTTTCCCGTTATCCAATCGAGCTGAAACATTACACAGATTTTTTTTTAATTATTTGGAACTATTCTGGAGGGTGCCCCGAAGAAAAATCTTGAAAAAAAATTTTACCAAGAGTAAATAAGAGCCACCCTAGTACATACGTATTGAATATTTTTGTTAAAACTAGTTTATACAAAAGTTTCATAGAAACCGACGATTGTCACGTAAGGACTGTCCCTTATTAGACTTTAACAAGAAGTCCTCCAGCTTCTTCTGTCCCCTAATAACCTTTTGAACGGCCATTTTACATTCTTTCGTCCAGTATTTATTCAATCCTTATGTATTCCTCTTTGAAACTACGTGGCTGTCCTTTTCGCGCAAAATCAACCCACTTCTCTGGAATATTCACCTCATTTTCTTTCACTTTTCATTCAACCTTCGCACACGCTAGGCGGCTGTCATTTCTTTATATATTTCTTCGATCTAAAATCCATCGTCCTTTTTTACTTCTCTCCTCTCCCCGGTTTTCTGCACGGCTCATCCATCCTGTTACATGTATACATGCTTGCTCCAGCGCTCAATCATTTACCGAGTAGATCGCCGATATAATCGTGGTCCTCGAGTTGCACGACGCAGAGAATCACGAAATTATACTGATATCGGACGTTTACCATAATGCTCCGGTTGCTCAGTTCACCGCGCGATATCTACGATAAGCCCATGGCGGTACATAGATCAACGAGTGAAACCCCTCTAATAACGGTCTTTGATACTTCGAAACCATTTCCGCATAGGCACTTGATCTCAGCCACTTTTAAGTAGAAAAAATGTTCCATTCGTCATTTGCACTTCATGCATAAACGCGGCCGTGCTTAGCAATTATTTCTATAAGGTAAATGTCCCTATTTCTGCTCATGTCCCCATTTCTGCTCATTTCGTATTTTTCTTATTATTATAAGCGTTACGCTTGTACTATAGTTGCAACAAAATAATTCTAAATTATTTGAACATTTACACGAGTGTTGCACGAGGTTGGGGCTAATCAAAGTGCAGCATAAGCAACGAAAAACTTTTAAAACGAGAGACTCATGATTTTTCGATCGTGTTCTAGTTGGTTGTGCTAAGGAACAGGGTCACTATTGGTATTCGATAATTGGGCAGAAAATAGTTTTTGCAGTAAAAGTTCTTATTTAATAACAAAAACAAATACCGTATTGTGCTCTGGATTTAGATTTTTTACTATTTTTAATTTTTTTAAGTAGAAAACAGGTGAGTAGGTTTAGGGTCAAGTGAATCACCGTCATGTCTACTCACCAAAATTTTAGTAACATAACCTCACAATTCAATGTATGCTGTAACCTCTATTTCTATTCGAGGGCATTTTACTTTTTGTCTATCATTATATTATGCTTTACTGTTGTGTCATAAAACCTCTCCATAGAAGATGTAACTTACTTTAACCTGAAAAGGCAACATATTATGTGAGCAGAAATTGGTACAAATGGTGAGTAGAAATACGTACATCGCTATTTTTCGTGAGCAGAATCACGGACATTTATTGCATTGTATTTAATTACAGATTACTAATAGTTAAACATCTTGAAATATCTTTCTTAAATAGTTTTCGAATTGGTTGATTTATGATTAAAGAATTAATCAATTACTCTAAAACTATTGATCACAAACAAATTTTTTACATCTTCCTTATGACGAGTAACCTCTTAAATGAGCAGAAATTGGGACAGTCACCTTATAGAGTATTTTGTAAATTTTTTCACCCTTTGACATAGGAATGGTGGAAGAAGATTCGTCTAAATGAATATTACATAATGGCAACAGTGTAACAGAAATATTTTTATTATTAAACGATTTTATTTAACTTCGCTCCTCTGTCTCTTTTTTTTGTCCGTTTGTTTGGTTCGAATGTTGTAACTCAATTTTACCTCACTTCCACGAATCCATTCGACTTGAACTTTGCAGGCATACATATAAGAGTGAGAAAAATAGCAACCCTTACAAATTTAACCCATTTCCACAAATCCAATCGACGTTTAACTTGACGTTAAAAATGAAAATTAATTGCAAGTTGTTAAAAATAAAAATTAATTAAGGCTAAAAGCTTAAAATACTACCATAATAAATATGTATACATATACTTAAAAATAAGAACAAAACAATAGGAACTTTTGTACCTCATCTTATGAACATTGAAGGGTGGTTTTGCCCCTAAACGTGCAATGGGCAAAAATGAAAAGACATTGCTTATTTCTCGATCCTCGAAAACATAAAAAACCAAAGCAATCGGAGGGGGATACCTAAAAAATCTTATAACTTTAAGGGGTGGATTAACCCCCTAAATATGAAAATGGGATAATACAAAAAAACATATATCTTATTTTTCGGCCTCTAAAACATATCCAAAAACCAAAGCCATTGGAGACGGATAGCTAAAAACGTCTCCTTGTTAGTCGGACTTACAACAGCATATTTCGAAATATTTCACACCCCAGAATAGTTGCAAATAATAAAAAATAATCTATGTAAAGTTTGAGCCCGATCGGATAACGGGAAAAGGTGCCCCTGGGCCCTTAAACATTTAAATAATTATTTAACAGCTCACAAAGTCGATTTTATATAATATTCTCCAAGTTATTGATTACATAAAAAAATGTGTTAAACAAAAGTTATAGAACCAGACAAGGAGCATCTTTTATGTTGTATTACTTTTTCTCGCGTGACAAGCGGTTTTCGGAAGAAGTACGAAAAACTAAAAAAAAAAATTATTTTTCAAATTTTGAAAGTTTAAAGAAAGTTTTCATTATTAGGTACTGAGAGTTTAAAATATAAAAGTTTATTAGTTTCCATATTATATCATGCAGTTTTATTTGTTCCCTGCCGTAATTTTTTACTCATCTTAAACAAACTGGTATTCAAACTAGCCGGCACTTCCCCTACATTAATCAAGAAGTGAAGAGTAGGAAAACACAATACAGGCAATTGAAGTATGGAGTATGAAGGCATGAATCATAGAGCCGGACGCAGAAGTCCGTAAAGACTTTCCCACGTAGGTAAGTCCAAAAGCACGGTACAACGAATCGTGGCGAATACGAGGAAGTTACGAATGAAAGAGCTTCCCTTAAGTGACCTACATACACCGCGGTGAGCTGCGGTGTGCGTTTCCAATTTCCAATTTCTAAACTTTAAATCGTTTCGCCGGGGACCGCCTGAAATTCCGCGATTTTCTTTCGAATTTTCCAGCGTATGCAAATACTTCCGGGGGCGTCTTCGATTTGCTGTTATTTTCGCGGGAAAGATCGTCACGCATCCCAATACGTGTGCATATACAGATTTATACTTATCAGTACGAATAAATATAAATCTTGCAAGGATAATATAATAATAAATACAACATGCAACGTAGAGGCTACTGGTCTATTTGAATTGTACCTTAAAATAATATCCGTGTAAGAATTTTAAGATATCAAATTAATTTGTGTAAGGAAGGAAAATATTTGTCAATTAATGTTTGGATTTGTGACTGGATATAAATTATTACAACCAACTGTAATTGCATAAGCAATTTGTTCAACAATCTTGGAATAATTTCATAAAGTAATTTAACTGTGAGAATTCAATTTACACCTAGAGTACTGCCCTCCTTAGTTAAACTGGCCTATCTAGCATTTTTTCATTTTTGAGATATGTTGAAATATTTGAAGTAGCACACGTCTTTTACCTTTTAAGTAATGCTAGAAAACTCTAAGTGCTTCGTAAATATTTATAAACAGTCTAATGTATTTAACCTAACTTATTTCCAAATGGTTAAAATATCCTATCTAAAACAATTAATTAATTGGTACGTTAATAATACATTACCTACCGGTACACCTATTACAAAAAAATATATTAGGCTGTTACGAAATAATGACAACATGTTTTAATTTGAATAAAGGAAAATAAGGACGGTACAAAGTAAATGAGAAAACTTCTGTTTTCTCGGTTGTTTCAAAATGCTAGATAGGACATTTTAACTAAAGAGGGCAGAGTAGATAATTACATATTTGTATTTCTCCAAAGTAGAACATCATACGTATTAGATCTACCGGTGGGTAATCGCTTTTTAGTTTTTTAAGAAAATTTTTTATGTACAACATTATTAAAATTTAGGGAAATTTTGTTCCCTTAAAAAGGGAACACCTCGAACCCGGACTCGCCGATCGGAACGCAACTTTGTGGGTTTTTAGAGTGACTCAAAACAAGAACAAAGGTGTGTTTCATTTGCGCTCTGTCGCTCTTTAAGGCGGTGAAAATTAACCTCAAAGTCAGATTGGCACTTCCACTTTGTCGCGCATAACTCTCAAAGTACAACAGACAGAAAAAAATGCATCAGTAGAATACGATCAGAGCCTCAATGAAGGAAACCAACTGTGATCTGTATCCAGATTATGAGACAGTTCGGGAAGCCAAAATTCGTTGTTATCCACCACGTTCACAAATAATAATAACCGAACATAGGGTAAGTGTGGGTATTACTGCGGACTTTTAAGGTAGGTTAACTTTAGAACCCTCGATACGGCGTTCAAATGAATGAAAGTTCCTCCTTCTTTTTTTAAAAGAAAGGTGGGACCTTAATAATTCCATAAAAAAATATAAGGGCAGGGTAATAAGCACAGTTAATTAAAAACAAAGAGATTTGCCGATCAATGTCATTGCATGAGTTACTGCGGACATGCATGTATTACTGCGTGTCAGTTACTAACGAAACACCAGTTACTGCGCATGTATTACTGCGGTCTGATGTCAGGCCAAACATAACCTTAGTACAAATATCACTTGTAGGGTAAACCAACCAGTAACTGGGATTCTACATGCTTTGCATTTTGTAATCGTATTTTAAAAAATTATGACAACAATAAGTAATTACATTTATAGAAATTGCAAGAAAAATAAATTTAAATGCAGTAGTAGGTCCGCAGTAATACATGCACATGGTGTCAAGTAGTGCACCTAATACTGCGGTGAGAAATAAAAATTAAAACTAAAATGTAGACGACTGATTTACTGTTTTTATGAAAAAATAACTCTTATTCTATCGAGCAATACCGCTACAGTACATGTATTACTGTTAATAACAAAAATATAAATGTTTTTCAAGTAGGTGTTCATGACCGCCATATCGGAAATCGACCGAAGTTTCGCCTTGACGAATTTCAAACTACGATAAAAGAATTAATAATAACTTTGCTGTACATACTTATTAACAATTATCTGTAATAGAGTTTAAAATAATTTTATCAAAATTTTCAAGAGTTTATGTACTTTCCAACACTAAATATGATCTGTTTTAGAATATTCGCAGTAATCGGGACATCCGCAGTAATACCCACACCTACCCTAGTGCTGAAGTTTTGGCTTTTATTATCGTCAGATCCAGTAATTAGTAATTTAAGAAAACTTCCCGATAAAAAATTAAAAGGTTTGTCGTCAGAAGCGATAACCCTTCTTCGATGCCCTGATGTACCATAGGTTTAAGTGTATAAATGTAAATAATAAAAAAATCTTTATCGTTCGTAATGTTTGTAAGTGTTTATTTTCGGATAATTTAGTTCCTCATATATCAGAACGTAAAAGTGCCATATTTTATATATTAAAAATAAGTTTCGAGGTTTTGACCACGAAAATGGATATAGTTCTTCAATTGGCATTTGCATTTATTTTGTCGAATTCAAAAATTTCATTTTTGGGGTTTTGGCCATAAAATCGCAAAATTTCCCCACTGTGGGCCGGTACCAGTGTTCACCGGAAACTCCCACCGGATTTCGGCCTCGGATTAGGTCGTCCTATGGATAGAAGTGATCGTGACTATCACCCTCTACTGGCATCCTTTAATATCGTCACTCTTGCGTACCGAAGGCATATTACGGACATGATTTTCCTACACAAGATAATTAGCGGTCATATAAACAGTCCTGATCTGTTTGCATAAATAATTTTTAGCGCTCCGCAGAGGCACGTGCGGTCCCAGGCCTCTTTTCGTTCAGAGGCTTCCTCAATATCATTCCTATGCGATTGAGTGTCGCTAATCGGAACTTTACCGGCCTGGACCCGTTTTATGCTCTCTCAACTCGTTCCGGGCGATGCTACAAAGACAGGTTAACCATCCACATGGCGACATTTTGTTTATTTGTTATGTTTATTTATTTACTTTATTTGTTTAAGTCAGCCTCTGTAAATTCCACTGTTATACATTTTTGTATACCCTGGGGATTCCCGTTTATAACAATAATAATAATTAAAGCACTCCTGTAGAATCATACTTTTTTGTTTTCCTGTACCTTTCTCTCGGAAACTACTGCAGCGATTTTGATAACTCTTTTAATCTGAGCAGAAGTGAATCGAGGTTTCACAAAAGAAACACGATTTACTAAACACAGTGTTAAAACTCACACAATGCTTGGGCATTGAAAATAGATTGAACGATTACAATATAATCGATCGAATGAGAAAAATATGAAAAAAAAAAAATCAGAATATATTCAGTCAGTACTGACAAAAAGAAACCGAAAGATATCGTACCTATAGTCGAATTAACGAAAGAAGGTCCCTGGGCGGCCCGTAGGCCGGCGCGCGTGGCTCGGGAGAGACCCAATGCCTGCTCCGTACTTCGTGCGACGTTGCCACGTTGTGTAGCAGATCGGACGTCTCTTTCTATCTTCAAGCGTAACTGTGTCTCTCTCACTCGCTCGATAAAACAGATTCCTTCATCTACAAATCACTCCACGCCAAATCGATCACATTTTTAGAGACTTTGATCAGAATGCAATATGTATTTTGTGAATCACGTGAAATTATGTAAAGGTTTGGGTCATTGTTTAACAGGTTTTGAACTTGGTTACAAAATATAGGACTTTGAATTGTGCAATTTCTGCCTATTTTCGTGAAAAGATGCTGTACTTACGAATTTCTATCTCGAAAACTATCAACAGCATTGCGTTAATTTTCTTTTATTTTAATCGAGAAGAATTACTCTTTCAGAATAAAGTTTCGAAATTGTCAAACTATTTTTCATTTCATTTCCGACAGGAATTCGATCCTTCAAACATGGCTTAAAAGTAATTCGTTCCTTTAAAGATGGCTTAAAAGTATTACTCTAGGATAACACCATTAAAATTAACGTGAAATTTGCAGAATAAAACTTTGGTTATAATTTTCAAAATTACAAAATTAATTTTTCAATATAAAAAAAGAGTATTAAAATAGCCCGCACATTCTAGATTAAAATGAAAAAAGAATGAATTCAATACGATAAAGAGTTTCCGAGATAAAAATTCCCAAGTACAGCACGGTTTCATGAAAATAGGCAAAAATTGAACAAATTCAAAACCAGCGAAGTGACGACTGAAATCCCTTCCTATATAATATTTCAGTTTGAACAAGTTCCCCGACATCGATTACTCCAGGCCCACAACAAAGTAGTCGAAAGTCATTGGCCAAGGCGTAGGTTGCCTGCGTAGGGGAAGCACCGATCGCGAGCCTGGAGTAGCGGCAACGTCGCAAATTCTGGCCCCGGTCCCAAGGCGCCTTCTTTCGTTAATTCGACTATAAACAGGTAGTTTTAAGACTCTTGTTGTGCCAACTTTATCCTCTCCCTTAACCACCCATACAGCACACCTCGTTGCAGCAGTATTGCAGGGACGTTGCTGCAATATTACGTTGTTGCAGGTTGCATTGCAATATTGTAGGAACGTTCCTGCAATATTGTCGTGCATTATTGGAGTGGCAATGATCCTACAATATTGCAGCAATATTGCAATTTCGTTGCCGTGCAATGTTCCGTTCGCGACGATGGTACAATATTGCTGCAATATTGTACGATCGTTGCCGTGCAATGTTCCATTCGCAACGATCCTGCAATATTGCTGCAATATTGAGCCCAAATCGTCGTGCAATGTTCCAGTGGCAACAGTCCTACAATATTTCTGCAATATTGGGCGCACATCGTCGTGCAATATTCCAGTGGCAACGATCCTACAATATTGCAAGAACGTTGCCGTGCAATGTTCCATTGGCAACGATCATACAATATTTCTGCAATATTGCGCGCACATCGACGTGCAATGTTCCAGTGGCAACGGTCCTACAATATTTCTGCAATATTGGGCGCACATCGTCGTGCAATGTTCCAGTGGCAACGGTCCTACAATATTTCTGCAATTTTGCGCGCACATCGTCGTGCAATACGGTAGTGAAAACTTGTGGAAACATTACAACAATATTCTGAAGCAACTATGACTTTGTCAAAATTTTTCGAAATATGTACATGACGTCGAGTGGATTCTATGGCGTGTTTCATTTAACTGGATACGCACCGCTATATTGCCGAAGAACTGCAGGATCATTGCCACAATTTTGCCGTTTCGTTGCAGAATCATTGCCGGAACGTTGCAGGACTACATATTCGTAATGTTGCCGCAACTTTGCAAAAATACACACCTGCAATATTGCGAAGGCCGACATAGGACTGAACCTGCAACGTATCTGCAATGTTATGTTGCAACATTGCCATCTTGCACCGCATCATTGCAGAGACGTTGCTGCAATGTTATGGTGCTGTGTGGGCAAAAGCACCGGCGAAAGAAAAACCTCGAGTGCCATTTGGTGGCCATTAAACGTCACCGCGCTTCGATGCATCAAAATCGCCGCCCAGCCGTAAATTACCAGATCATCGGCGTACGCTCGAATGCGCGCGATCTCTATGTGCGCCTTTGCTGCATCAACATGAGAAGCCGTTCCTCGTCTACCAGCGGCGAATTACCGTGGCAGCCGCATCGCACAGCGCTTTTCCGGTTCATTATCATGGAGATCTATTATTATGAAGCAACGAGCGACGGGGGTCTGGCGACCGTTATACCCGCTGCCTCCACTCGCGCCACGCGACCGTTAACAATCGATTCGCGAGAAATATTAGAATTGATTCGGACGTCGATTTACCTGGCAACAATGACCAGAACGTGCGGCACCAATGGCACGGCTCGTTAGCCCACCTCTTTGCGCGCGGATGCCAATGCGCCAGCTGCCCGCCAACGTCCAGCATTGTTGCATCCCCTTTATAACGAACCCGCCTCCGCGAGACTGTTTCTTTCCCCTTTCCCCGGCTACGTTTCCGCGGGTAGTTTATCAACGAGCCTCCTAGCCGTGGCGCCTGCAACGTCGGACCTGGCGCGCCTTTGTACGCGGTCTATGGTCATTCTAATTACAGTTGCCAGTGAAAGTATTCAAATGCGAGCACTTGAAACTGCTAACAAGCGTAGATCACGATTGTTGCTCCATTTACTTCTGCGAAGCCTTTGCCATGAAACAAGCTTTAGACACTATTAAATCATTATATAATTCTACATTTATCAGCTTCGCTGACACTTGGTGTGTCGTAGAAAATCTAAGCTTTAAATCTTATAAAATACAAGAGCCAATTATCGAATCCATAATTAACCTGAATTCCCAAATCAGCGCTGAAACGTTAGTTAATTGCACTATCGATGGAGAAGTAAATAAATAATATAGTCCTGAGCAACGTATTCCGACGACGTTCTTTCTTCCTCAGTATTACTAGAGTTTTAAGACGCTTAACGCTTACGCTGGTTTCCCGTACGACAGAAGTTATTTTTCATAGCTGATTTCTTATCTGTCAGGTGATTAAATCATTGTGTTTAGACTATTAGGTATACATAAATGCCCCGGTTTTGCAATTTGCTCAGGGGCGTCCGTAGACTTTTTTCCAGGGGTGGGGGCAACTTTGGGGTGTCGGTAAAGAACTTTGGGGTGTCGATAAAGAAGAATATGTAATGAAAAAACAAAATTAAACTCTTTATTATGACAAACTTTATGGCTGGCATCTAGCACTAGTGAAAATATAAAGATTCGTTTTCGAGTGTATATACTTAGGTCTATGTGACGTAATGTCGATCACTTTGTAAAAATAAGCGATTTTTACTCAAAAGCCAGGGGGGGGGCAACTGCCCCCTTTTGCCCCCCCCCCCCCTCCGGACGGCCCTGAATTTGCTTTGTGTATATTGCATCAAACCTAAAACTTGTTTCACGTGCTTGTCGTGCAGTACCGGTCAAATTTTTTTAAATTTTTTCCTATAATTAAAGTGTTTAGGTTTTTCTTATTTGTTTTTCTGCACAAAAATGTTCGAAATTGAACAGAAAAAGAGGAAAATGGACGCAGCACGGTGTAAATGCGTCTTTGAAAATGCTACTATAAAACAAAATTACACTAAAGTAAACTTAAACTAGGTTTTGATGAACAAGTCACTGAGTGCATCATTTATAAAGAATCATTCAACGAAGATTTGGTGCAGTGCATCAAATGCAAGGGTTGGGCTCAGGAACACTGTACAGATCAAGAAAATATCGATCACTTTACCTGTGACATTTGTAGACGTGCCTAATTAAATGTTCTATTGTATTTTTAAATGCTTTTACTAACATTATTAATTACTTAGATCTTAAAATCTACTAACTAAGTAGTTAGCCGGTACTGGACGACAATTTTTCGTTCACTGCGAATTACAACTTTTTTATTCCAGCGAATTATTAATCTTCATGATAAAATTTAAGAAAAACAATTTATCCCCATTTATTAAGCACAATTTGTACTACAAACTCCTTTTTGAAATTTGATTTTCACCAACAATAGCCTAAGTTATAGTAGAAAAACTTGGAGTGGCCGGTACTGTAGGACTCTCCCCTAAATGGAAAGCGAGACACGTAGAATTGAGTAGTATTCAGAAATGTCACAATACCTGGACATTTAAGGTACGGCGTACACACATTTGAGAATTTTTCAGTCATACAAATCGATTTATATAAAAACGATTTTGCAATTACATGGGGCATCGTGTGTACTTTATCATTAAAAAAAAAAACACATATTGTAGGAGTGAATAATTTGGTGAAATATTGAAAATTCATAGACCTTACAATGGCCCAATACTTGGACAGCTTAACTAGTATGTCCCGGCGTCCCGATTTTACTGTCCCATTACATGGACACATAATGAAACATCAGCAATTTGGATGTTTTCTAGAGAAATTAAATAAAAAAAACAACATAATAGTTTTTTCTTTTTGCATATTTCTTCTGTATAAGTAATTTATTCAAATCAGTAAACAAACTTGAGTAAAAAGAATCTATTATTGAATGACTAATTTTAAGGTTATGTGTATTCGTGTGTAACATCGACTGCTTAGCAAATCAGATAAATCCAATATTAAAATGGTGTAAAGCGGACAGTTCAAGAGAATAAATTGTTTTTTACGAAAGTGTTACAAATATACCAAATATATATATATATGAATATATTTTACTAAATATTTGAATAATTGAATAAAATAGTTATTTTTTGGATAAAGCGAATATTAAATGTACTAATCAGTATTATTTGCACCAGTGTCCAGCTACTGGGACGTGTCCACGTATTGGGTCTTTTACCTTATGTAGCTATGCAACAAAATTCCCCTCATGTGACCCAAATGTGGTCGCTAATAACCTATGACGTAGAAGCGAGCTTTTACATAAATAAACAATAAAAAAGAATAATATAGAGAGAATCAGAGGAAAACAACAGGTTTGACGGGTAAAATTGGAAGATAATCCAATCACGTGCGCAATATTTATGTAACCTGTTCAAAACATACGTTGTGTGGGAGTCGTGAACGTATTTGAACAAGTAAAAACAAACTTTTAATGAAGAATTTAGAGAAAGAGGGAAATTCTTACAAAAAAAAAACAGCAGAAATTCGCAAAAGTTTTGGGAGTCTGTGGGAAAATTTTGTGGTCCCACGGTTAGCCAAGTTCTTTTCACTCAGGTGGTGCGGCACCTATCTCGTGTAAGGTGAATGTCCCAATTTCTACTCATTTAAGGGGTTAGGTTACTCTAGAATTTTGAAAAAATCAATTTTTCTTTTTTGGGCTTAAATAATAGTTTAAAGTCTTAAAAAATTATGTAGAAGGTCCCAGTGTTCACAAATTTTCTTTCTGGAGATACAGAGCCCAAAGCGACATCGCAAATTACGTTTTCAAACTTTAAACACGTTTTTCTCAGAACCGTGTTTTTCAAAACGGTGTGCAGGATTGCTCGAGTTCTATTTGCTCAATCGCTTCGAAAATTTACAGTTATTCTTGCTATTATATTTATTAAGCATTGACGATCCGCTTTTTTTTTCAAATTTTCTAATTGTTTTGCGAAACTTAAATAATAAATTGACTCATTTTTCGTCGAAATTCGAACCCTAAATTTGAAATACCCGCCATTTTGTTAATTTTTACAAACATTGAAACGTTTGATCGTCAATGCTTTGGAATTTATCATAATTAATGAAATCTTTTCTGTTTTTGTTGCAAGTAATAGCCGTTTTGCCGGGATCCTGCACACCAGTTGGACATTAAAAAAAAAAGGTGTTCCGGAAAATGGCGTCGTACGAACTTAGTTATAAACATTTTTTAAATATTGCAGCACTTTTTTTAATACTTATTATACTTAAATAAAGTACAAACTTTCGTATCAATCGGTTGTTTACTTTTTTTTTTACTGCCACTTACAAATTGCCTAGTATTCCGCATCGCTACAGTAACCTAACCCCTTAAGAGGTTACTCGTCATAAAGAAAGTGTAAAAAATTGTTTGTGATCAAAATTTGCAGAGTAATTGATTAATTCTTGAATAATAAATCAATTAATTCCAAAACTATTTAAGAAAGATATTTTAAGATCTTTAACTATCGGTAATTTGTAATTAAATACAATGCTCCAAATGTCCGTATTTCGGCTCACGAAATATAACGATGTATATACGTATTTCTACTCACCATTTGTACCAATTTCTGCTCACACAATATGTTGCCTTTTCAGGTTAAAATAAGTTACATCTTGTATGGGGAGGTTTTCTAACAGAATAGTAAAGCATAAAATAATGATAAATAAAAAACAGAATTCCTTCGAATAGAAATATAGGTTACAGCGTACATTGAATTGTGAGGTTATGTTACTAAAAGTGTGGTGAGTAGAAATGCGGACATGACGGTGAGTCACTTGACCCTAAACCTACTCACCTGTTTTCTACTTAAAAAAATTAAAACTAGTAAAAAATTCTAAATTCAGAGCACAATACGGTATCTGTTTTTGTTACTAAATAAGAACTTTCACTGCAACGACTACCCAGATAGCACAGGACGTCTTAAAGACGTCCATTTTACGTCCATTTTAGGTCTGAACGTCTGTGGCTTGATTTGTGAAAATGGACATCTTTAAGACGTCTTCTGGACGTTTTCTGGACGTCTTTAAGACGTCTCCTGGACATTTTCTGGACGTCGTATGGACGTTTTCTGACGTCCAGAAGACGTCTTAAAGACGTATTTTGCAGACGTTTTAAAGACGTCCTGGTTACGTCCGAAACAGACGTTCGAAAGAGGCTGTGCGCCATCTAAGAAATGTCGATAGATTAGGATACATTAGTTGAAGGAAACCAGAGATTGTAACCACTGTCTAACCCAAACCATCCACGAAATATGGATTGATCGTACAGGTAAAGCCTAATTAAATCTACATACATATATACATAAGTATACATACTGGTACATATAAATGTTTATGAACATTTGCTGAAGGAAACAATGGAAAGCCAAAAACACAGAGGCATTTGTTTAAATGTTTCTGACCGAATGTTTGCAAACCGGTTTTATACAATTTTTATATTGTTTTCATGCAGTTTTTATACAGCTTTCATAACGTTTTTGTACAGTTTTTGTATATTTGTTTCAGTATTTGCGGTCAAAGGTATGTAGTTCTAGGTTAGGGTTTGAATAATTTTTAAATTTTAGGTTAACGTTGTTGATGCCCAATGGATGTTGTATTGCTATTTAGTTGGCCTCGGCAGAAAAGGGAAAGAAGATTTCCATAAATTAAACGTAGCAACAGTTTTAATATGTAACTATCACCCTTATTTTACTGTTCCCAATATTGATTACTGTAAAATTCAATGTATTTTCTGTATATTCGACCTCGTACTAACATGTTCTTTTATCTATGGTAAGTGCATATATTCTGCATTATTTCCGAATTAAATAAATGAAATAAATTGTTATCGAGTTTGATCTTATTTTGAAAATCATTTACTTCCTTAAATTTTTATTAAATCGAACCAGTACCGACGAACGTCTTAAAAACATCTTAAAAACACCTGTTTCGGACCTAACCAAGACGTCTTAAAGACGTACTGGTTTGTGAAAATGGACGTTTTTAGGACCTTTCTAAGACGTTTTTAAGACGTTCGTGGACGTCTTTGAGATGTCCTGAACGCCTGGCATGGACATCTTTAAGACGTCTTTAAGACGTCTTTAAGACGTCTTTGTGCTATCTGGGTATTTTCTGCCCAATTGTCGAATTTCTTAGCACAAACAGCTAGAACACGATCGAAAAATCGTGGGTCTCTCGTTTTAAAAGTTTTTCGTTGTTTATGCTGCACTTTGTTCAGCCCCAAGCTAGTGCAAAACTCGCGTAAATGTTCAAATAATTAAGAATTATTTCGTTACTACTATAGTCCAAACGTAACGCTTATAATAATAAGAAAAATAGGAAATGAGTAGAAATCGGTACATGAGTTGAAATGGGGACTTCTACCTTACTTCAAAACAAATCCAAGCTTGTGGGTGTGGTCTAATACAGTGAAACGTTCAACTTCTCAGCAATATCAAATTAAACAGGGATTGTCTTGCTGCAATGTCTTCAGAACGTCGTTATCAATCTTCAACGGCCTCTCGAACGAGGTCCATCTTGAGGGAGTAAATTCTCAACTTTAACCTTTGCCAACCACCTCTGCACTGTTCTAACAAGAGCGGTATACAAATTTTCTGCTACGACAATAGCGTTACTTCCTCTCTGGTGTCTGTAAAGGGTGCAGTGGCGCAAATGTATCTTACCCACTCACATATTTACTGTTAAACTTTTAACGACTTTCATACTTCAGGGCAGGGTAATAAAAGTCAGGTCAAGTGGGAATTCCAACGAAAGATTTCAAACAATGTTAAACGCCAGGATAAATATGGCTCGAAAAAAAAGATAGAACTTTCCGGCAGACCTACTATGTGCCTGCTATTACTTTGAGTGAGGCCAGGTTTAGAGAAACACCCCTTGAAGTCGGCCCAGTCTCTCCAAGCAGTCGTTTCTGCTGGGAAAGTTTTTTCCAACCGCACAGTGCGTTGATACATGGACAAAAATTGAAAAATCAAATATTTTGCAGGGTGATATTTATCATCTAAATGTTTACATCAAAATGTTCAGGAATCGAGTTCAGTTATGGTTGCTGGGTTAGCGTAGTTGTTTACGATTTTATTTACCATCTTAACCTGGAATTTAAAGACTTCAAGCGTCACTCGAAATTCATACGCGGTAGAGTTACTTTTTTTTTTTTATTTAGACCTTCAGAATATTTATTATTCTTGGCTCACTTTATTAACCATGGATTCTAGCATTATTGGTATGTGTGCTTCAAAATTATTGTTTAGGCTTACGGCCTTACTGGTCATTGGAAAACTTCTTAGTCCCGAGAATGAAAATTTTATTTCAACCGACTTTTTAAAAAATACGCAACAAAACGTATCCGTGATTTTTTTTATATTTGGTTCCCATAACTTTATACTTTATGAAAATAACGCGCTTTTCTGCTACTACCTGCAATTATTTGAGAAATCGATTTTTTTAGGAAGAAGTGTGCACATCAAGAATTCTAATGTCTTTGAAATTATTATTATTAAACTATCATTAACGCTTCGTGGTCACACCAACTTATAATCACAAATTGGTCACACGGGCTTCACTGCACCCCAGCGTCATTTTTTGAGTTACCATTTTCGTATTTTTGAATCTTTTAACTTTTCAGTGATAATTGTACACTCGTAATACTTATACAGTCATGGTTTAATAGTCTTTTTCTAGAAACGTAAATTTTGATATGATAAAATTTGTAGTTGAAAATGAGCGATTTTCCACGGTTGTGGGAAAAAATCGATTTTTAAAAAAAAAACATTTTTCGCGATAAATCCCTTTTGGAAGACGTAGGTGCGACATTTCAAATCGAAAATTGCTCTTGGGGTACGATACACCCCGTGTGACCACAAAGGGTTAAACTAAATTAACAGATATTATTATTAAAAGTTTATAGTAACAATACATTACATTAACATATTTAGAGTCTTCTACTTTTTCAGTCTAAATAAGCTTATATATGTAAAATATATTTTAATGAAAAAATTATAACTTCAAATGCGCGTGATAAAAATAATTTGACAAAAAAAAATTTTTGAACAAAAGTTAGTCAGTATTCAGTTGACAACAAATTGCAAAAGTAAATATTGATAAAAAAACTTTTTATTCGATAAAAAATCGAGATCACCTCCATTTTTTTTAATGCAACTGTATATTTTTTATACTCCAATCGACGCATCTATATATTCTGGTTAAAAAAGTATTGGGGTATGTAGGTCGAAAACTGATTAGTTCAGAAGTTATGAATTTTGTCCCAACTTTCCATTGATTCAATGCACTGTGCAGCGCTTTGAATATACATATATATGTACATAGGTACACACATACATAAATATAGGTACAGACACTAAAATTTTAATTTTTATATTTTCCACTAGACCTCCGTGAGAGTACTACCAAGTGATAAACAAGACTTTCCCGATGCAAATGAGTCGAAGTACATTATTATTCCGATTAGTTTTAGTTGTAGTTACCGTTAAGGAACTAGTTTTTGATCAGCTTAGAGGACTTCCCGCTTTAATATTTATTTTTAACCTAATACAACTTTAAACCATATACTTTTTTATACTAAAAGATGAATTAATGTTTAAAATATGTATAGTTCATCGAAATCGGTTCAGTAATTTTTGAGTTTTGCGCTTTCAAACACACATACATACGTGGCACGAACATACTTCATCGTTGAATGTTTGCGCAAGCATCGATCGTTGACTCCGGGTAGTTTTCATCTTCAGGAAAAATTGCAATAAATTTACCACGCAGGAAGTAACGTATGCTAATAATTCTAACATGTCTGGTGAGGTTTGAAATAAGTATTTTAATTGAAAACATAGAATAATCCACGCTTCGCAGTTAACCATCCAAGATACGTATAAGCGTGCAATAATTTGATTGATTTCTTACGTTGCTTAGTAAACAAGAAACTGCAAACGAAAGTTGATTTTTTTCAAAGTTTCACACTGCATCACCCCCTTAAGAAATACAATGACTTATCTTCGTATAATGCTTACGTTAAATATTTAAATTTTAGGTCCTAAAACTTTCATTTCTGTATAAATATAACTAAAAACAAATAAACATAATAAATCTGGAAGTAGTATAAAAAATAAGGTAGGGTGAAAGCACTAGTAGTCGGCCACCCTCTAGTAGTCGACCACTTTTATTATTTAGCTTAAAGAAATAAGTACTGAAACAAAGAATGTATTAAATGACAATTTTATATTATATTTTGCATTTCTAACTTTACAATACGACAAAAAACGGCCTTCATAGGTAAAAAAATAAATGCTTTTAAAGTGATTTGTAAACTAATTTTGATTCTACATGCGTCATTGCTGTTTTCTAACCCGAGAAACATAAGTGTGCTTTGAATAGAAACGACAAATGTAATTCAGTTCTATACATTTTTTACTGGAAAATTATGCTATTCCACTGAAAAAGCACCAACAATTTTATATGCGCTTCAAAAATTTAAAAAAAAAAATGGGATAATTTATTTATTCATGGGAGGTCGGTAACTGGATCATCATTCCCTTTCAATTTTCAATAGTCGACCACAGCGGTCGACTTCTGAAGCTAACTGCATTCACAATGAATGCTAATAGTCGACCACGTTTATATAATTTATTTATAGAATACAAATACCTACTTTAAAAACTTAAAATGTGTTACTGCTTCCTATCTTAAAAACGAAAAATTTAATTTACATTGGAAAAAAAAATAGTTTCTATTTCTTATTAAAATGTTGATAAAGTTTTTAAAAGAACTTATTTTAGTTACGCATTATTCCTGTCATTATTAATTATTTACTGACGTTGCACATTATATTTAAAAATAAATTTTAGTTTGTAATGCGCACATAACCTATTTTGAATTTCATATTAAAAAAGGTGGTCGACTACTAGCTATCGGACCGGTCGACTTTTAGAGTTAAGCGGTCGATTATTAAAGCATTCGGACACTTTATTTTTAACGCTAATTATTTATTTTCCCCGAACTTTCCTACTAACACAAAATATTTAGTGATACATTAAATACATTTGAATTACTTCAATACATTTTATATATTTTATAACATTGATTGTTTATTTTTTTTCTGTACTTTTCATTCTAGTTTAGCTTTAAGTGGTCGACTACTAGTGCTTTCACCCTATAATACTTTGACATTCATAGAAGTTGAAAATACCCTTATATCCAAAGAAAATCAAAGATAAAATTTTACCGGGAAAAATACGTATAAAATTTTAGAACCACGGAATTCCAATCGATCGACTTTTCTCAACCCGTACGAATTTTATGAAACTTAAAATAAATTTTTAATTTCTGTTTCAAGAGTCAGTCCCTCGACACCTTTCTTTCCCGCGATAAAAACTCCTCTTCGAATTTCCCTACTCCCTGGAGAAATTTTTTCCTTGTCCGAAATCTCAATACTTTCCACGATCGATCGACGCATCCAGTAGAAATAGTCGCAGCCTAATAATACGCGAGATCGTTTACCCTTTGCATTAGAATTCAGATATAAATTTTAGGTAAAATTTAAAAATCGCTGATCCACATTCCGTGCTCAGGAAAAGGCTCGCCCGAAGAAGGTGCCTGCATTAGACAAGGTAAAAGTAGAAGCGCAAATGAAAACTGCACCTTTGAAATAAGGAAGACGGGCAAATTGGCAAGTAGCAACCACTGTTGCAGCGATGAATGCGTTCACCAGAATTTCGGGGCTTCAAATTCTCGCCGCGCGCTGTTGTCCTCTGTGAGCGTTAAACGCACTGTACACTGTGCCTAAAGCGTTTCAAGTGCACCTGATAAATCTGGTTTACAAAGGGCTACTGGAACGTATCGCTTGGAAATAAAACGACGCAGTATTTATTGGCTTTCAGAGGGTCATGACAAATTACTAGGCATAATAAATCTCCTCCATACTGTTACTTACTATCGTTCGGCGCGCCTACTGTGGATTTACGGAACGAGAGAAAAGGAACTACAAAGGGATTTGCGCGAAGAAAGAAGATAGGTACGTCTTGCGTTTGATCCCATGTGCCTGTTTTGCGCGATCCGCTAAGCTTGAATTAGTGTGCCTCGCGTTCTCTTGCATATTCTTATGTGGAAATCCGATCTAAGCTTGCGTGTCAAATCTTTGACGAAAAAAACACCGAAAAGGAGCAAGTCTATCATCTTATTGGATACAGATACCGACATTTATTTTAATTTAGAAATAAAAAAAAATTGTAAATTGCGAATTTCGAAAGAAAATTCGTAATGAATATTTCATTGATGAAAAATGTGTTTTACGCAATATTGTTAGTGTTTTAGATGGCACCGAAATAAGTTTATTGCAGATGTGACGGTGTTTGTAATAGAGATGTTGAAATACCCAGATAGCACACGACGTCTTTAAGACGTCTGCGCGGAGACATTTCTAAGACGTCTATCTACAGACGTCTTTTAAACGACTGTGTTGAGACGTCTGTAAGACGTCTGCGCGGAGACATTTCTAAGACGTCTGTCCACAGACGTCTTTAAGACGTCCTTAAGGCGTCTGTAACAGGACGTCTTTTAACCGACTGTGTTGAGACGTCTTTAAGGTGTCTGTAACAGGACGTCTTTTAAACGACTGTATTGAGACGTCTTTAGGGCGTCTGTAACAGGACGTCTTTTAAACGTCTGCGCGGAGACATTTCTAAGACGTCTATCTACAGACGTCATTTAAACGACTGTGTTGAGACGTCTTTATGAAGCCTGCGCGGAGACATTTCTAAGACGTCTGTCTACAGACGTCTTTAAGACGTCCTTAAGGCGTCTGTAACAGGACGTCTTTTAACCGACTGTGTTGAGACGTCTTTAAGGTGTCTGTAACAGGACGTCTTTTAAACGACTGTATTGAGACGTCTTTAGGGCGTCTGTAACAGGACGTCTTTTAAACGACTGTGTTGAGACGTCTTTAAGGTGTCTGTACCAGGACGTCTTTTAAACGACTGTGTTGAGACGTCTTTAAGGTGTCTGTACCAGGACGTCTTTTAAACGACTGTGTTGAGACGTCTTTATGAAGCCTGCGCGGAGACATTTCTAAGACGTCTGTCTACAGACGTCTTTAAGACGTCCTTAAGGCGTCTGTAACAGGACGTCTTTTAACCGACTGTATTGAGACGTCTTTAGGGCGTCTGTAACAGGACGTCTTTTAACCGACTGTGTTGAGACGTCTTTAAGGTGTCTGTAACAGGACGTCTTTTAAACGACTGTATTGAGACGTCTTTAGGGCGTCTGTAACAGGACGTCTTTTAAACGACTGTGTTGAGACGTCTTTAAGGTGTCTGTACCAGGACGTCTTTTAAACGACTGTGTTGAGACGTCTTTATGAAGCCTGCGCGGAGACATTTCTAGGACGTCTGTCTACAGACGTCTTTAAGACGTCCTTAAGGCGTCTGTAACAGGACGTCTTTTAACCGACTGTGTTGAGACGTCTTTAAGACGTCTGGGCGGAGACATTTCTAAGACGACTGTGTTGAGACGTTTTAAAGACGTCTATAGACAGACGTCATAAAAATGTCTCCGCGTAGACGTCTTACAGATGTCTTAATATGGTCTAAGACGTTCGGACCAAAAATAAACGTAAAATGGACGTCTTAAAGACGTCGTGTTCTATCTGGGATAAGACGCTTATCTGCTATAACACATAGCACACGACTTCTTTGAAAAATCCATTTTTGGCCTGAACGCCTTACATCATGTTTTGTTACTTTGCACCTCTTCTGAACGTGTTTAAAACGTCTTTTTGTTACGTCCAAATCGTATTGGTACGGTTTAATGTTTTAAGGAAGTATGTAAGTGGTTTCCAGAATATAATCAAACTCAATAACAATTTATTTCGTTTACTTAATACCAATTAGTTTTATTTGTATTATTACCCAGATAGCACACGACGTCTTCTAGACGTCCATTTTACGTCTGTTTTTGGTCTGAACGTCTTAGACCATATTAAGGGGTTAGGACACAGTAACGGGCCAAGAAAGCAGACGATTTTTAAACGACGATAAAAAGAAAAGTAAACAATCGATTATTATAAGGTTTTGGGTTTTAGTTCACTATATTATGAACTATAAGAAAAGCATATAATATTTACAAAATAACAATTGTACGCCGTACAATGTCTCCATTTAAAATGTCCTTTTTTCCGGATGACCAATTGGTGGGCCGGATTCCGGAAAATCGGATGAACTGTACCAAAAACCCCAAAAGTGTCATAAACTATAATATATTTCCTAGGCATTGACGATCCAACATTTCAATTTTTGCGAAGATTTACAAAATGGTGATGTTTGAAAAATAATGATCAAATTTCGACAAAAGTGTGTGATGTTTTTGTTTATATTTTGTACTATAATTAAAAAATTCAAAATGTTGGATCGTCAATGCCTA
Source organism: Andrena praecox (assembly GCA_963932275.1). Classification (NCBI taxonomy): domain Eukaryota; kingdom Metazoa; phylum Arthropoda; class Insecta; order Hymenoptera; family Andrenidae; genus Andrena; species Andrena praecox. Next base: position 45,033,291 of record OZ010729.1, on the reverse strand, counting down.
GGAAATATATTATAGTTTATGACATTTTTGGGGTTTTTGTTACTCTTCATCCGATTTGCCGGAATCCGGCCCACCAGTTGGTCATCCGAAAAAAAATGGACATTTTAAATGCACGGCGTACAAATGCTATTTTGTAAATATTATATGCTTTTCTTATAGTTCATAATATAGTGAACTAAAACACAAAACCTTATATTAATCGATTGTTTACTTTTTTTATGATCGTCGTCTAAAAATCGTCTGCTTTCTTGGCTCGTTACTGTGTCTTAACCCCTTAAGACATCTTTAAGACGTCTGTGCGGAGACATTTCTGAGACATCTTTCCGAGTAAGTGTTTAGGACGTCTCTAAGACGTCCATGCCAAGACGTTTTTTAAACGACTTCGTTTAGATGTCTTAAAGACGCATGGATAGTACGCGACCGCCAGGCGGCGACCGTGCCGAGCGCTTCTCGCAGGTGGGTTACAGCAGTCATGCCTATAAGAGAGCCGGGCAGATCATATACCGTCACTCTCTAGTACCGGCGTTTTTTGCAGAAGGAAATTTATATTTTCGACTTGAACTTGAATATGCCAAAAAATGTCTCGATCATTCGCTATTGCAAGACGTTCTTCTTTTTTATGAAGAAACGAAAATATTGAGCAGCATGAAAGTTGACTCTCTCAAATGAGGACAAGAGCAGCTACTCGACGGGCTTCTTTTTTCAAAATACTTAATTTCATTAACACGAATCAATAAACACGAATCAAGTCACGCTTAATATCTCTAATATCTCTTTAAAGAGCTGCAGTAGGCCTAATCAAGACCTTACGAAGACGTCTTTGAGGCGTCGTGAAAGTCTGAAATGGACGTCTTTAAGACGTCTTCACGACAACTTAAAGACGTCTTATAGACGTCTACAAGGCGTTTAAAAGGCGTCTTAATGACGTACGGTTTCCTGACTCAGGACATTCAAAAATGTCTATAGACGTCTTTAAGACGTCTTTCAGAAAACAGCAGACGTCTTTAAGACGTCTTGAAAATTTGAAATGAACGTCTACGCGACGTTTAGAAGATGTCTACAGGGCGTTTAGAAGACGTCTCAAAGACGTCTTACAAAGACGTCTACAAATTGTTCAAGAGACGTCTTAAAGACGTACGGTTTACTGACTCAGGACATTCAAAAATGTCTATAGACGTCTTTAAGACGTCTTTCAGAAAATAGCAGACGTCTTTAAGACGTCTTGAATGTCTGAAACAGACGTCTTAAAGACGGCTCATAGACGTCGAGTGCTATCTGGGTATGGTGTGATTGTTGCGTTATTTTTTATCATTCAAATGTCAGTATTTAATTAAATAAATCTAATTGTTTTTTTTTAGTGTTAGAAATTACTCTTTGGGTAGACACCGCTTGTGGCGCCAAAATGTTGAAAGCTATGCTCGATACTTTGGATGAAAACGTTCGTATGTTTCATAACGAAAGTAATTGAATGGATAATTCCGAGTATCTGAAAAACGGTGGGTTTTAGGATAAATGTACTTTAGTACTCAGAATTCGCTGTTGTATCGAATTCGACCATCGAAATAGTGTCAAAGAAGGCGAATAATATTGTCTTGTTTGCATAGAATCCATGCAGTGTTGCAACCGACACCGGGGTCAGAGACGGTTGCAACACTTTACACTGTAAAGTTAGGGCAATAACACTCCGCTTCTCATTTTTTATTAATAACTTGGACATTACTTGACATAAGGTAAAAGTCCCCATTTCTACTCATGTACCGATTTCTACTCATTTCCTATTTTTCTTGTTATTATAAGCGTTACGTTTTGACTATAGTAGTAACGAAATAATTCTTAATTATTTGAACATTTACGCGAGTTTTGCACTAGCTTGGGGCTGAACAAAGTGCAGCATAAGCAGCGAAAAACTTTTAAAACGAGAGACCCACGATTTTTCGATCGTGTTCTAGCTGTTTGTGCTAAGGAATTCGACAATTGGGCAGAAAATAGTCTTTGCAGTGAAAGTTCTTATTTAGTAACAAAAACAGATATCGTATTGTGCTCTGAATTTAGAGTTTTTTACTATTTTTAATTTTTTTTAAGTAGAAAACAGGTGAGTAGGTTTAGGGTCAAGTGAATCACCGTCATGTCCGCATTTCTACTCACCACACTTTTAGAAACATAACCTCACAATTCAATGTACACTGTAACCTCTATTTCTATTCGAAGGAATTTTGTTTTTTATTTATCATTATTTTATGCTTTACTATTGTGTTAGAAAACCTCCCCATACAAGATGTAACTTATTTTAACCTGAAAAGGCAACATATTATGTGAGCAGGAATTGGTACAAATGGTGAGTAGAAATACGTACCTACATCGCTATTTTTTCGTGAGCAGAAATGCGGACATTTGGAGCATTGTATTTAATTACACATTACTAATAGTTAGACATCTTAAAATATATTTCTTAAATAGTTTTTGAATTGATTGATTTATGTTTCAATAATTAATCAATTACTCTGCAAATTTTGATAACAAACAAATTTTTTACACTTTTTTTATGACGAGTAACCTCTTAACTGAGTAGAAATTGGGACATTCACCTTACAGTGAAACTGTTGTGACTCAATAATGTCAGATACGGCTGGGACTATTCGAATAATTTAATATTCGAATATTTTACAAGTATTCAAATGCTACGAATAAACTTCGAATATTTCAGTATTCGAATATTTCAACATTCGAATGTTTCAGTATTCGAATGTTTCAGTATTCGAATATTACAGTATTCGAATATTTCAATATTCGAATATTTCAATATTCGAATATTTCAATATTCGAATATTTCAATATTCGAATATTTCAATATTCGAATATTTCAGTATTCGAATATTTCAGTATTAAAATATTTCAGTATTCGAATACTACTCGAATACATCAGTAAGCTGCAAAGTCGATCGGATATGTTGAAATGGGTAAAAATTAACTTACAAGATTTCACCCTAACAAACTAACGAACTCAACTGAATCTAAATAAAAGCTTGTCAAAAAATGAACCTAAAGAACTTGATTTATAATTCGCATCATACTATTCGAATACATCAGGATTCGAATACTTAAATATTCGAATAGTATTTGGATACTTGGATATTCGAAATATATTTATTGCCAAATAATTGAGCAACCGAAGTATTCGAATATTCGAATACCGAAAAATTCGACAAATAGTCCCAGCCCTAATCTTAATATATAAAGCAGAAAGTGTTTCTGTGTTTGTCTGTCGCCTAAAAACTTTCGAACGGTAAACTCTGTGGTCACGAAATGTGTTCCAGCTGATTATGCCTAATTAATCCAGATGAATGTGACAATTTTCCCAAATTTTTTTTTATATAAAATCAGAATCTACGTTTCGGGCGAAGCCGAGTAGTAAAGCTAGTGTCAGATAAGTAAGTATCATTTCCGTATAAGAGTTTTTGTTGTAAATGTAATAGGTCCTGCGTAATCGTATTCCCAAGTCAAAGTGTTACTACCGCCCCAGGCCTATCCTGGTCATAAAACTGTGCAAACCCTAAATATTATTAAATGTGTCTAAAATTTGGCATACAGATCACTTAGATGAGTAGAACCAAGGGGCCAGCGAAGTTACATGAAAATAGCACCTTTTGAAAATTGAAACACCCTAGCCTCCACCCGTAAAGAAACTATTACGGCCATATTATGTCTATCGTGTAACCATATAACCTTTATAAGTAACGTTTTCGCTTATTGCTTAAAATAAGGGAGATGTTTGAGGAGAACAGAGTTGGTGGGACACATTGTCGTATGTATAAGGGTATGCAGAATTTAAATATGAAGAAAAAAAATTGAATTTCTTAACAAATTTTCACAAACAAATACCCTGAAAGGGGTACTCTCGCTTAGAAAATTCGAAAACTCGATTTTTGTTTTATAGTATTCGGTTAGAAATTAGAGTCTTTAAAATGTGCCAGGAAATTCCTAAAATTGGCAGAGTTATACCTAAATTATTCTTCCTCTATGACCTACACACTCTTACTGCGATCTAACCCATAAGAAATTGGAAACATTTTTATAACAGTAAAATTGTTTAGGGGAGACCGGGGCTAGTTGTTACATTTTTCAGTTATTTATTTCTTATTTTTTTTTTTGCATTCCATATTCAATACTATCAATGACTCTCACTTAAAGTACGTTCTTTCCTCTACCGATGACCGCATGTAATTAAACGAAAACCATGACTTTGAGTGGGGGCTAGTTGTTACACAATACGGGGCAAGTTGTTACAGGATTAAATTTTACGAAACGAGGCTTATTATGAGTAGTATAATTATATTTTCGTGGACAAAAGTAAATTTATTAATGGTAATAATCTATTACAATAAATATAGAATAAAAAATCTATTTTAAAAATAATAAAAAACTACTGAAATCAGTTGTACTAATTATCGTCGTCCGTTTCATACGGGGAGTGGCAATTAATGCACACATAAAAGTGATTTTTAGGTTTTGCACACTTCTCATGTGCCCACTTTTTGCACTCTATGCACGGAATCCACTTTGTGGAGCCTTTCTTCGAATGTAAGAGCCTTTTCGTATGTAACAACATGCCCCTTGGCTTGTGTATCAACTTGCCCCGGTTGACACCATTGTGTATAAAAAGCTATAAGTTCATACCAGATCGGTGTTTACTTATGTTCTTGGTACGAATCTGTAGCTAAAGGAACACTGATTCAAACGTGGTAATATTAATTTACATATATTTATCTCTCTGTTCGGTAGAAAAGATTGAAGTAGAAAGAGAAAAGTTACTATTAGTACCGAAAACACAAAAAACTGTAATAAAGTGACAACGCGTGAACCGACTACAAACCAACAACATACACAAACACATCAGCCACTTCATCGTCGAAGTGATAGTCGAAGCGAAAAAATTTAAACTGCTTTGTAACAACCTGCCCCTGTAACATCTAGCCCCGGTCTCCCCTACTGTGCTCCTTAACTCCAAACGAAACACATAGGGTAAATCCGGGAGACGCGGTCGGGCCGGAGAGTTGGTCGTGTCGCTATATTTCAGAGTCTATACGTAAAAATGCATTAAAGTGCAGACCAATTACTTCTCTAGAAGCCAAATAGTTGAATGAATAGCGTTATTTCGCTTCCTTCTGTGTTTTTCTGGATTTATAGGCTATAAAAGGTAAATTGATGTTACATTTAACCTCTTTTGTCAAACAGCGGTTGTACAGAATCGTATTTAAAATATACTTCTAAGTTTATTTTCCTTTAATGTTTGGAATAATAAGATAGTATAAATATTGAGGGACAATGCAGCCAAAGTATTTGGCCATATTAACTCTTCCTCTCAAAGCTAACGAGAAGACCATGACTCGCTGCAGAAAGGTGAGATGGTCGAGTTATGATTTTTTTATTATTTTTGTTTATTTTTTTATTTTTTATTATTATTTTAATATTATTTTTGTTTATTTAGTGTATTTATTCACTTTTGTATTCATTTGCCTTGCTAATCGCCAGTAGGTAATTCACTTTTTCTTTGATGTGTTCTTTACTTGTTTAGCGTAAACAAATTAAATATCAATGAATCCGTAGTTGTATTCACTCATAAATAATTTTGCTTTATCCTTTGTTAATTTTCCATGAATAATTATGTGAGTGGTCTCTGCCAACGACGAAAACCATTTCTCCCGGCACCTCGGGGGAGGTGGTCAGATGTCATGACTTCAGTTTTCAACCCGATTTACAGTAAATATTGTCTTAAAGCAAATATCGACCAGTTTTTCTGAATCGGCATAAAATTCTGAACATATTAGGTTTGTTCTGATAAAATAAGTAATATCTATATTAGTTTTAATAGCTATTTTATATTAGGTCGACCGCGTCTCCCGGATTTACCCTACGTATTTTGCGACAAATTCGCAAACGTGAAAATCAACCAGGCGCTCACACCAGGAAACAGAGGGAAAGAAAATGCAAAATAAACTGATATGCTGGGCCCAGTTTTGCAAGTAGATCATTAAAAAAGGTTGAGGAAGATGGAAGACGAGATTCATATTATGTAGCGAAGAACACAGCTATTCTATTATTATTAACTGCTGTTTTCGACTGTTTAACGATGAGGAATGCAGGTTAGGCGTAAGCGTAAAAACCGAATATCATCACTTAATTATTTTATGTTAGCTAAATTCATAAGAATGAAAATAAATGTCGAATTCTTTATTTCTTATAACCAAAAGAAAATTTAGAATCGTTTTCAGCTCCTGAAATATTGTTAATAAGTTGCTACAATTTTTTTCATTGCATAAAATATCAGTAAAGGTGAGTAGAAAATGCCAATGTCATAGGTTCATTCATTTCTCGATTATTAATTGCCATGTGTACCTAATACCCAGATAGCACCGCACATCCCAAGGACGTCCTTTTCATGTCCAGTTTATATCCGAACGTCCTACGTCCATTTCTTAAGTCCTACGGACGTTCTTAGGACTTAAATTTCGGATGTTCTAGGAACGTCCGTTTCTTAAGTCCTACGGACGTTCTTAGGACTTAAATTTCGGATGTTCCAGGAACGTCCGTTTCTTAAGTCCTACGGACGTTCTTAGGACTTAAATTTCGGATGATCCAGGAACGTCCGTTTCTTAAGTCCTACGGACGTTCTTAGGACTTAAATTTCGGATGTTCCAGGAACGTCCGTTTCTTAAGTCCTACGGACGTTCTTAGGATTTAAATTTCGGATCTTCTAGAAACGTCCGTTTCTTAAGTCCTACGGACGTTCTTAGGACTTAAATTTCAGATGTTCCAGGAACGTCCGTTTCTTAAGTCCTACGGACGTTCTTAGGACTTAAATTTCGGATGATCCAGGAACGTCCGTTTCTTAAGTCCTACGGACGTTCTTAGGACTTAAATTTCGGATGTTCCAGGAACGTCCGTTTCTTAAGTCCTACGGACGTTCTTAGGATTTAAATTTCGGATCTTCTAGAAACGTCCGTTTCTTAAGTCCTACGGACGTTCTTAGGATTTAAATTTCGGTTGTCCCAGGAACGTCCGTTTCTTAAGTCCTACGGACGTACTTAGGACTTAAATTTCGGTTGTTCTAGAAACATCAAACAATCTTGTAAGTCACGTGATTGTTTTGCACGACTACATTTCGAATGTTCCGAGAACATTCGTCTCGTAAGTCTTGTGAATCTTTAGAAGACCTAAATTTCAGATGTTCGAAGAACAACCGTCTTGTAGGTTTTGCAGATGATTCAGGTTCGGTTGCAAAACAGTCTTACGACTGAACCTCGCCTTTGCGCTATTTTTTTGTGCAATGAAGACGCTGAAATGCTGAAATGTTCCCAGATAGCTTACAAAGTCTTCAAGACGTCTGTCTTAAGTCGTCGTTAAAACATCTGTCTTAAGACGAATGTGAAATTTTAAGCAATGAGTCTAGAGATCGAATGATGATATTCTGTAGAATATTTCGCGTCCATGCACATTTTTTATAAATTATTAATACTCGTTATATACCTAGAAATTGGAATTATTTGCAAGGAAGTGTCTTCAGTAGTTGCGAAAAGCAGTTGCTTCGTAATCTGGGAGTCCTGGGTTCGATTCCCGTCACCGCCAAATTTTTTTTTCTTAATGTCCTAACCCAGACTTGATGAAGACGTCTTTAAGGGGTTAGCTCCCCTCAGGAGGTAGATAATGTATCGATTCTTTGGGAATTTATTTCTGAAAGTACATGCATATTTTTATGCAATGTTTTTTATATTCAAATGAGAGACACTTTAACAGATTATTATATTACGTTTTGGTATAAAAATATTTATTTATTGCACAATTACAACTGGTTTCCCGGAAGCTGTTTTTAGAAACACGTTTTGCGGTGACCAACATTATTCGGAACTGGGCTATCTGAAATCAAAAAACGAAGAAGATTTAGTTAGTACAATAGTTTATCTAGTCTTTAATCGTTCCGTTTTATAAAATATTAATCTGGGACAAAATGGCAGATGTTTTAAGTTAAATGATCGATTTTCGTAGAAAAAAACACTGATTTTTCATCAAAAACATCTGCCATTTTGTCCCAGATTAATATTTTATAAAACGGAACGATTAAAGACTAGATAAACTATTGTACTAACTAAATCTTCTTCGTTTTTTGATTTCAGATAGCCCAGTTCCGAATAATGTTGGTCACCGCAAAACGTGTTTCTAAAAACAGCTTCCGGGAAACCAGTTGTAATAAATAAATATTTTTATACCAAAACATAATATAATAATCTGTTAAATTGTCTCTCATTTGAATATAAAAAAACATTGCATAAAAATATGCATGTACTTTCTGAAATAAATTCCCAAAGAATCGATACATTTTCTACCTCCTGAGGGGAGCTAACCCCTTAAGGCGCTTTTAAACCATCTGCAAAACGTTTTAAAGACGCCTTTTGGACGTATTTAACTTTACTTTCGGACGTTCGGAAAACGTTCTGAGAATGTTGACACAGCACGTCCTCAGGACGTTCCACTTTGTAAATAGGACCTTCCTACGACATTTAAAGAACTTAACGAGGACGTACAGAGGATATATGGACCTTCTCGGGACATTCTCCGAACGTACAGTACGTCCGGAACGGACGTCCGAAGGACGTCCATAAGATGTCTTTGTGCTATTTGGGTATCCATCAATGTGACCTTAAAACTATGTCAAGTAGATAATGTTCCAACTACTTCGAGCAGCATATGGCAAAATTCCCTCCAAGCCTCGTGAAAGAGAAACGAAAGGGAAACCTGAAGCCTGCGTTACACTGGACTCAGCGGCAATTAAATAAACACCGGAACAAGAAGGAAAGCCCCAGCGAGGCAAATAAGATTTCCCCGAGAGCCGAGGACGAAAAGGCAAATCCATCTCATGTCCCCGAACGCGTATAAACGTAGGTACATACGCATACACATACCGTTGGAGATGGAACGGAACTCGAAGTCTCCATTCCGACGGAACGAGATTGACTGTAAAAGTTGGCATTGTTGAGGGAAAGGAGAAGAGCGCGAGCTGGAGATCCCCAGCTCGGGAAAGGGTCGCAGAGTGGCTGTATATACACGTACAAAAGTACAATCGCCTCCGGGGACCTTATCGAGCGAAACAAGCCGAGTTGGCAAAATTGCTTTCGTGGCGCGGACGATTAACTCCCGAATGCTCATCGTCGAATCAGCGAACTATGGTTCATTAACGCTCCGCCGCCGCCACCGAGCCCGAACGAAACGAACTTCGTCCGTTAATCGCGTTTCACGAATTGCCCGTAAGAAAGCCGATGGAATTTCTCGGGACTGGCTGATCGCGAGAATTTTTCCACGAGATCGCAAAGTATCTCAAAGTGGACCTGAACGTTAGTTCCTCTTATCGAAGGGAAGTGTGCTACGTGTTTTTGATACTTCGCTTCACGAACGACTCCTCACTGATCGCAGTGATGACCCGCCTAGTTTGGACGCAATTGCGTAATGTAGCGCTACGACCTTATGCTCACAACTAATTTATGATGTACAAAATAGTGTTCTTGAGGCAGGATACCACCTTTGACTGCGATTTTGGAGGCGTTTTTCATGAATTTTTTTTGCATACAAAGAATGCGCAGAAACAAAATCGGTTTCAGTCATTCATTAATGTAACTTTAATCTGTAATTACACATTTTTTGAAAGTGAAAAAGTGAAAAATAATCTCTTGTAGGTGGCGCCAAAATACACTCCTTTGGAGGAACATCGTTAGACGGCGTGTCAAATTCCGCTTTGTACGTGGCTCTTAGAAAAAAAACCAAAGAATGTTCCTATTGGCAACAATATTTTTTAATGCTGTACGTAGGGATTTTACGAAATTTCGATTTTTAAGAAAATGGCGGCCATTTGAACAAAAAGGTCAATTTTTTTAGGGTAAAAAAGTTTAAAGAAGTTTATAGAATTGCGCACCAAAAGAAAAATAACAACGCTACAGCAAAAGTCCTACGTACATCGTTAGATTACACCACGGGGAAGATTTGTGCAAAGTTTCAAGTCAATCGGATGAAAATTATAGGAGTAATCTGACACGCCGATTTGGAAAACATCGTTTCGAGAAAAACGCGTTTAAAGTTTTATATAGATTTATATATCTGTTCCAATCCGGATTTTACACAAGAAAAAGGTTCCGGTCACCTTTCTAAAGAATGAATTTCGATTCTATACACTTGAAAGAGTACTTTGAGAACAAAAAAAATTTTCAATTTTTTTTAAGTGCGAAGGTGGTATCCTGCCTTAAGTGTTGAATGGTGAAGACGTAATTTAAAGGAAACCTAGACTAAGTAACCAGCGAATCAATAGGAGAGACAGAAATAGTGTCCAATGTAGCAATTAGTGATGGTTACTCTTGCGCAACCGATGCGATGTTCCAATCGAATTTTCGTAGCCCAACATTGTACGCTGCGTCTAGGGTTTGTTGGTTTTTAAAAAGCGGGTTTAAAAATTGGGTTTTTTATACACTCGTAAAGTTCGAAAACCGGGTTTTAAATTTAAACAAAAAAAAACGGTTTTATGTAGTAGAATTAATATGCACAAATGAATTAATTATTTGATTAAAAACGTTAACATTTTGACTTGAAATCGCTTCGCACGCAAGCATATTGTAGTAAGTAACAGTTTACTATATAAAACTGATCTTCATGAGTTCATATTTTCGGAAGAAAAATACTAAATTAAATTAAGATTTATAAATTATATTTTGTACGGATTTTAGTTAATTTTATTTATTTATTTGGTTTTGGTTTATTTTGTTATACGTTTGTAAATATTAAAAGAACTGAAAATTTTTAAAATAAGTATAAATATTTATTTTCTATTTTAAATACATTTTTTTGTGAAAATTCGAAAACCGTTTTATCTGATTTTTGGGAATAGTGCAATTCGAAAACCGGTTTTTTGAAAAGTCGGTTTTTGTATAAACCATAGTTGCATCCGAACCATCACCAAGAGCACATTGTCGTATCAAATAAAATCGGTAGGTCATAAAATGTTTGAACATCTTGAATATAGGTACCTTAGCAAGAAATATGAAATATCTTGCATTGTGTTGGGGAGACCGGGGCAAAGTGAACCTCGGTGTAACATGAGCTTTCTTAATTTATTCTTTAACAATAGAATATATTTACAAGAAAAATGGAAATTCATTTAAAAAATTAAAAATGAAGCTTTAGACACTTCCGATTTGTTTTCTTTTCAATTTTGCTTTTTGGATAAATGAGTCTTAAATGTGGTATGTTAAGTCCAAATTTTTTATAACAAGCTTATAAACATACATGTACACGCGTTTGAGTAAACATTAATCCTAACATTATTAAATAATTAATTTTCTATTGAGTACATATTCGGGGTAAAGTGACCGGGGTAAACTGAGCTGCAAATGGCTGTAAAGAGCAGATGCGCAAGTGATGTGCGCAGTAGCCTAACTTGTCAGCTGGCTAGAAAGCCACGCGGCGCGGTGGAACAGAAGCTAACCTCAAAAAAATTTCCATATATTTTGACAACCACGGTGCAAAAAAGGCAGAAGCTGCCGTGCTGCACACGTTATTCCAGCGCAAGGGGTTAATAATTAGCTGTATTCTTAATTAAAGTTCTTATTTTGTTGCTTTTTTTGCCATATATGGGGTAAAGTGGTCGTTTTGGCTTTTTCTTTTCAAGTTGAATTTTAATATACTTTAAGTTTATTTTAAGTACTGATATTCGTCATTTATCAATAGTAATGTTCAAATTATATTACAAATCTATTTCCACGCATTTTCATTGAAAGGGAAAAATTTTATTCGATTTCAAACTTTTTTCGCGTCACTTTGCTCCGGTCTCCCCTTCATTACCCTAACGCTTTCCCCAAAGTACTTATACGCAGGATAACAAAATGAATCGATCTATCTTAAGAAATATGATTCACTTTAGGAGAAAAGCGCAGCTGCACTTCGCAGTGCGTTGTGGACAAAACAAAAGTGAGATCACAGGAATATAAATCTTGTTATGCCATGCAGCATTGTCCTGCACCATGTTTTATACCTTCAGCGAAACATGAGCAACGGTGTACATATTCCCATTGCGTGACACACTGCGCCTTGCTGAGATATAACGATGTATCCCTCCATTTGATACATGATCCATTTTTCGTATTCAACTTTTTTTCCGTTTCCAATGGTTTATGAAAAATGTAATAAAATAAGTTTCCCTAGTAGGGTAAACCACCCAGTGAATGACCGAATTGTTGAATTTATGGACCTTTGAGATTCATACTTGAATATATTTATGTATAGCAACAAAACAACTGCTAAAATTGCATTTAAATTTATTTTTCTTGAAATTTCTATAAAAATAATTACTTATTCTTATCGTAATTTTTAAAAAATCAATTATAAAATGCAAAACCTGTAGAAGCCCAGTAAATGACCACATTTTGATACATTCTTGAAATACTTTTAACCAAAATTGTACCTATTCATGTTTGCTTAATACGCGTAACTAAAAATATGAGATATTAAAAGTGCAACTACACTCCATTTATAAATATATAAATTTATAATTGGCATTTCTTTGCCTAACGGTCATTCACTGGTATGTGGTCAATTACTGGTTGGTTTTATTTAGTTCATTATCTGGTCTCATTATCTACCTTGGATGTGTGACTCGGGTAAAACCAGGGAGTCGAGACCGAAGCAGTAACCGAAATTCATGACGGGTTACATATCTCTCAATGGCCGGTAACCGTAATGAGCGATGGGAGAAATTCTGACCGTAATAGTGAGAAAATGTAAAAGGTAACCGAAATGCCTGACCGATTACCTACACTTGGGTCGGCAATCTCTGACCGTATTGTGAGATAAGCGAAACGGAGTTGAGAGAAATCCTGAGAGATGCCTTGGCCGTATTTCTAACCGAAAACAGTGAAACTCTGACCGTCATTCTGAGAGGAACGGAACATATATCAAACGGTCGGTCGGGTCTTGGATTCGGTTCGGTTCGACCTAGCTGAATAGGCCGGAAAGGTATGCTGTTATCCTCACTCACATTGTTTATCACTGTCGTGACTGGCTAGTTGGCTAGCAGTTATTTATTTGTTACCCTGACACTGTTGGCCCCCAACTACTAAAACTTCCCCAGTTGTTAATCTTATTCTTTATTATTGTTAATTTTATTCATAAAAATATAAATTATTATTTATGAAAAGTATTTATAAAAATATAGTATTAGGAATAATATAAAAATAATAATATTTCATTTATAAAAATATTTAAAGTATTTATAGAATTATTTATAAAACTTAATAAGCTGATAAAAATAAATAAATTTATTATAAATTGGGTTAATTAATTTTTTTGGTATAAATTTATTTCATGTATACTATGTACTGTTACTGTGTATTTCTAACATGATAAAAATTAATTAAAATAATCTACTAAATAATTTTAGTCACGACTTGCGAATCGCGACCGGAACATTAAAAAATTGTTTCACAGATTTTAATCGAGCGTATTTCTACCTATTTATGAATTCTGTTTGATCGTATTTCTGTCTCTCAAGAATTTCAGTTGACCGCATTGCAACCTCTCAAGAATTTCGGTTGAGAGGAAACTCTTGACCGATTGTCGCTTTCCTATTCCGGTTGAGACGACTCTGACTGAGTCTGACCGCCATTTCGGTCGTCTCACTGACTGTGATCGTGACCGTAACCGAAATTTTATCGGTTTCGACTCCCCGAATAAAACTAACAATAAGTCGATCTATAATATTGGGTTGATCGAAAAGTTCGCAACGTTTCTGATGGTTGTTAAACAAACATAATTCAAGAAGTTTTGATGATGTTTCGTTTAAATGTCACTAAAAGTTTACACGCGTCATTTCAAAGAAAAATGAAAATAGGTACATGTATATGTGGTAATTATTTACTTTAGGGTTACATCACCGATTTTGATGAAATTTAGATATGACGGTGGGCGCATGATTCTGAATAACTTCATCCTATACATGTTACCTCCGCTCGACTTGAGTTTTCGAGATATTCATAAAAATATTTTGGTATTTATTCGGAATCAGGTACACATGTGTTGATCGTTTCCGAGATATCGGTATACGTGTGGGGTTAGATGTGGGGGTCCGCAGATACGCGTGTGAAATTATAAAAAATGTAACAAAATTAATTCTCAAAAATTTTATATTTGCAGTCCACACTACAGCTCTTACTACCCGACCCGCCGGGTACCCGTGAGATACCCGGCTACCCGGATACCCGTGAGATACCTGACCCGCCGGGTACCCGGGTGCCCGTGAAATACCCGGGTACCCGTGAGATACCCGAGTGCCCGTGTACCCGTGAGATACCCGACCCGCCGGGTACCCGGGTGCCCGTGAAATACCCGGGTACCCGTGAGATACCCGAGTGCCCGTGTACCCGTGAGATACCCGACCCGCCGGATACCCGGGTGCCCGTGAAATACCCGGGTACCCGTGAGATACCCGACCTGCCGGGTACCCGTGAGATACCCGGCTACCCGGGTACCTGTGAGATAACTGACCCGCCGGGTACCCGTGAGATACCCGGGTAGACAAAAATTACCAGGCTACCCGGGTATGCATGAAAGACGCTCGGCTGTCAAATGGGAATTCTCAACTATTTCATTTACTCGAGTGTCTCACGGGTATCCGGGTAGTCGGGTAATTTTTGTCTACCCGTGTATCTCACGGGTACCCGGGTAATTTTGTCTACCCGTGGGTCTCATCGGGTACCCGGGCCAAAACAATAGCTCCAGTCCACACTATTTACATAGAGGAAGTGCAGCATATTTGGAATACTGTCGCTAATTTGGAAATTAGGGGTCATTAAAATAGGGGCTAATGACCTGTTAACTAATGACATTTGTGGATAAACCGCCATTTTGATATGTTTTATTTAATTTTCAGAATAAAAAACGTCAATCTGCAAAACTTTTTCAGCGTGTACTCAATCGTTCCAACCATGGCTAAAATATGTGACAACTTTAGAGTTTAACACTTAATTTTCTCATTTGCATGTTCCTTCTATGATTCCGTGTCAGTTTTGCGATAATTTCGGGAATACAAAATGTGACATGAAAATTTAGGTTTCAATGCCATGTCGCTAATTCGGAATACCGAAGGTGAAGGTAATTTGGAATATTCCAAAGCTTAGCGATGCTTTTGTTTCACGCGTAGCGGCTACCGCCGCGTCGGTTTGAGCCAGCGCTGTTCATTTATATTTACCTAAGATTGTTTCTGCCTTGTGATTTTTAAGCCTAATTAGATCATAAAAGAAAATAATTTAATTATCTACATGTGTTTTTTTAAGTTTATAAAGTGAACATAAATTAAGAATACCGGTATTCCAAATTACCGGCACAGACGATATTTGACGAGTCTGTTCTGTATTTGCTGTTATGTCTAACCAATCTAGCAAATCTAACCCAAAACTAACTCAAATTACAGAACCAAAGTAAGAAATTTAAAAAATATTTTTGTGAATATCTCGGAAAAACTAAGGCCGAGCGGCGGTAATATGTGTAGCTAAAAGTCGTTGAAAATGTGGAGTTTTACAACATATCTAAATTTCATAAAAATCGGTGATGAAACCCTAAATTAAATAATTACCAAAGATAAAAATAAATGATATTTTGAAAATGCGCTCAGCTCGCATAAACGAAATAAATAAAAACTATCTATCTGTCGGTCTGCACTCACACACAATACATAATGAGCAGAGAAAAGAAAAGTGCAACACAAGATTTAAAAAAAAAACGCAAATATCTTCAACAAAAACTTCGGATATTATTCCGAAAGGCACCGATGGCCGATCGAGATGAAATTTCGGGGATGATTTGAAGAATGCGAGAGAACCCCAAATATAAAATTTTAGCTTCGGGAATTCACCCGTTTAGAAGATACAGTTACTTTAGGGGAGGCCGCTCATTCACTAGGACCGCAAATGATAGTCCTAATTAAAAGGAGTAACTTTTTCCTGGACACTTTCTTTCTATCTCTTACAGTTCGCGAGTAATAATGCAAAATAAAAAAAAATTCGGGTGTCAATTGCACCCCCATGGAGTGAATTTGGGCAGCAAACAAAATTGCGTTTTATTCAGGAGGACATCCCCTACATATTTACAAAGTTTCATATTTTTTTGAATTTCCGGGGTCGAGATCTTCCCTTGTCAAAAGTATGGGGGTTAAAACTTGGTAAACGGACATACATGAAAATGGTTACTCCTACGAAAAAACTCATAGGACCTTTTTTGTAGAGAATTTTCTAAGCTACAAATGTCATAATAACTATTTTCGTCGCAAAACTGCTAGATAATGAGATATTCGCGAGAAACCGTTATTATTTTTGCCGGATCGATGGGGACTTTTGACATATTGTTTAAAACGACCAAATAAAGGCCCATACCAAAACTTAGCTTGGTGGGAATTATTCCGTAAATTGGGCAGATTTCCGTCTGATTTCACTGGACTAATTATATGTACCCTTTTTGGTGGTGGGGTACAGGGCGATGCGTCCATGGTGGCGCATCCACGGTGACGTGACTGCCATGACACGAACCTTGTACCCTTTTGATAAGGCTTCTAAGTCATGAACGGGCCCAAGTAATTCGTCACTGAGCAACTAATAGTAAATACATTTGTGTTTACTATTAGACGGCTGTTTTGATGAGCATATTTTTAGGCAACTCATAACAGTAGGACTGAAAAGGAGAAAAGGAAAGAAGTTTGCGTTTCATCCCGGACTTTCCCACCATGCCGCCTGCCTGCCACGGTGCTCCGTTTCTTAATAACGTTCTCACTCTCTGTCGCACTATGCCACGAGCACGCGTAAGGCCGTCTGTCCACGAAGCTTCATATCAATCATATCATAGACGCGTATTAGACGCCGCGTATCGCTTGCTGTACGTTCCCGTGCAGCGGCCTAGGTATGTAAAACAATGCCCGCCCGTCCACGAGCCGGCAGCGTCACGCTTTGCATTCGTCATGACGATGACGCCCAACGTATGACACTGTCAGTCGCTGGGCGTATATTGTCACTCCCGTTCCTTCTCGTTCTCGTTGTGCCATCTCTAAATAGACGGACATTCTGGTGTTCGCATATTTGTATTCCGTCTTTCTATACTTGTTCCCACTATTTGTACAAGACTTTTGTACGTATCTTTGCGCATTCTGTAAAATGCTTGAAACATAGCATCATCGCCTGCTAATTATTTTCCAGCCACAAACATCCAACAATTAATATTTCTGCGATTATAAGGGTGCAATCAGAATTTTCTTCTCTTCCTTCTGTGTGAATTATTACGTCTTCTTCGTCACTCGACATCCTTGTAACTGACGCGAAGCTTGCTATACCCGAGATTTGAAACATAGTGTAAATATTATTATTAAATATTGCCCTAAGACCAGGGCAAAACCGGGGCCCTAAGGCCCTAAGATCAGTACAAAACCGGGGCCCTAAGGCCCTAAGACCAGGACAAAACCGGGGCCCTCAGGCCCTAAGATCACGACAAAACCGGGGCCTTAGGGCCTCAGAGCTCCTGTTTTGTCCTGGTCTTAAGACCTTAGGGCCCCGGTTTTGTCCTGGTCATAGGGCCTTAGGGCCCCGGTTTTGTCCTGGTTTAGGGCCTTAGGGCCCCGGTTTTGTCCTGGTCTTAGGGCCTTAGGGACCCAGTTTTGTCCTGGTCTTAGGGCCCCGGTTTTGTCCTGGTCTTAGCACCTTAGGGCCCCGGTTTTGTCCCGGTCTTAGGGCCTTAGGACCCTGGTTTTGTCCTGGTCTTAGGGCCTCAGGGCTCCTGTTTTGTCCTGGTCTTAAGGCCTTAGGGCCCCGGTTTTGTCCTGGTCCTAGGGCCTTAGGGCCCCGGTTTTGTCCTGGTTTAGGGCCTTAGGGCCTTAGGGCCCCGGTCTTCTCTAAACACAGTCCTGCAAAAGGTAGTAATGGGCACGTTAAGCGGCCAGTACCCAGCAGGGTGTCGGGTAACACCTCGCTGAGTGACTTCACACCTAAGTCACTATAGCTCGTATAGGCACTATACACTGGCTCTCCGTCTACTACGCGTACGTATCTATGAAGCGACGCCTCGTGAACGGACGGCCTACGCCCTGCGCCATCTATGGCATTATGTACTTAGTACACCATCCTGAGTGGTTGTCCGCCTTGCCATTGGAGGTGTCAAGTAGTGCTTAGAAGGTGCAAAACAAGTTGGTCATAAACGTACAGTGTCCCATAGACATTTCCTGTAGAGTGCCAGCGGGGTACAGTGAAGAATAATAGACTCAGATGTGGAAACCAGGCATTAGGCGTGTTCGGTTCGGGACTCGGCTCAGATTTGGACGCACCCTAGCTGCCCTAGTCTTTTCAGGTGGGTTACGATTTCGAATATCTTATAATCACCACGAGACAGGCCCTAAATTGACAACACCAAATCGAAAGTCGTCTATTTCATTAGGCATGCCATCGGACGAGAGATGACGGAACAAAGCCAGCGCGTCAGGTAATTCGATTTTCGGCGTGCAATTTGGTAGCCGTATCAGAGGGCGAACCTTGGAGCGACCACTTCCCCTGTCGTCCCCCGGCTACCGCGAGAATAACGTTGCGAGCCGGGGCCGGTGAGGCGGATAACCTTTTCACAGAAAAGAGCCGAGGAATTACGATCTCGACCCCGGATTCCCGTGGCCCCGGCACGATCGTGATTTAATTACGGACACTCTTGGTGGGCGTTAAAGAGTTTCCTCTTTTTTCCCCGTTTTCCTATGGACCTCGCCGCGCACGGAGGCACCGCGAAAGGTGGCGAAGATCCAAATCTCCGAAAAACCATTGCGCCTCCATGGTCCTTCGTCCGCCAGAAGGCGTGTTACGTTTCATGCAGCTTACACGCCGCCGTGGAAGGCGATAAAAACAGGAGGACGAGATAAACTTCCTCGTGTTTCATGAGAATTTCTTTCTTATTTTTTTGCTTGAAAGGAAGAACGCGACCAACGCGAGAACCGAATACACAAGATTTCTTCGTTTACCTTAATCAACGGGGAACCCGGCTGGATGAGGGACTGTTACGAGGAAACCGCGAAAAACTTCCCTGGTACCTTGTTCTTAATTTAGTGGAGAACTACGGGGAACTTCCTTGTATCACGTTTTTACCTTTATGACGCGATTAAGGTACGCGCCGACGGTGCGGCCAACTTTCCGCCGCTACTTCGCGTCTGATTTGTATAGACCACGTGTAATCGTGAATCTTGATGTGAGAATACTTTGCGAGCAGTTTTCTCGGCCTTGTGTTTGCCATTTTTAGCGTCCCTCGGTTGCCTGACGTCTTCAAATATTGAATTACTATTGTAATAAACGATGCCTTGATGTTTATTTTAAATACAAGTTAATTTGAAAGAGACCATCCTAAAAGTTTCGAAGCTTGGGCATCACTGCTGTCCAGCGGTCGCTGGCAACCCTCCGAACACCGCGGCGGTGAATGGTTGTAGTGGAATGCGTCCGTGAGGCGGTGTTGCCATTTCCGTCTGTTCGCGCGCGCGCAGGTTGCAGTTTTTAGTCTAGTGAAATTAGACGGAAATCTGCCCAATCTACGGAATAAATCCCAGCAAGCTAAACTTTGGTATGGGCCTTTATTTGGCCGTTTCAAACAATATGTCGAAAGTCCCCATCGTTCCGACTGCCGCTAAAAATTTTACAGAGGGTTGAAAAAGGAAATAACTGTTTTTCGCGAATATCTCGTTATCTAGCAGTTTTGCGACGAAAATATTTATTATACAATGTATAGCCTAGGAAATTCTCTACAAAAAAGGACCTATGAGTTTTTTTCGTAGGAGTAACCCTTTTCATGCATGTCGGGTTACCAAGTTTCAACCCCCATACATTTGACAGGGGAAGATCCCGAACCCGGAAATTCTAAAAATTATGAAACTCTGTAAATATGTAGGGGAAGTCCTTCTGAGTACAACGCAATTTCGTTTGCTGCTCAAATTCACTCTAAGGGGGTGAAATTGGCCCCTGAAAATCCGTTTTTTTTTTCGATTTTGTGTTATAACTCGCAAACCGTAAGAACTGTAAGATCTATGACTTACCAAATGATAGCCCTAGTTTAAAGAAGTAACTTTTTCCTGAAACCTTTTTTCTATCTCTCACAGTTCACGAGTAATAATACAAAATGAAAAAAATTTCAGGGGTCAATTGCACCCTCTTGGAGTGAATTTGGGTAGCAAACGAAATTGCGTTGTACTCAGGGGGACTTCCCCTACATATTTCCAGACTTTCATAATTTTTTGAATTTCCGGGTTCGGGATCTTCCCTTGTCAAAAGTATGGGGGTTGAAACTTGGTAACTCGACATACATGAAAATGGTTACTCCTACGAAAAAAACTCATAGAACCTTTTTTGTACAGAATTTCCTAGGCTATACATTGTATAATAACTATTTTTGTCGCAAAACTGCTAGATAACGAGATATTCGCGAAAAACCGCATTTTTTTACCTTCAACCCTCTGTAAAATTTTTGGCGGGGGTCGGATCGATGGGGACTTTTGACATATTGTTTAAAACGATGAAATAAAGGCCCATACCAAAATTTAGCTTGCTGGGATTTATTCCGAAGACATATCCTAATTTCACTGGACTATTTTAACGGATAACCCTGTACGTGTTATGTTGACGAAAATTTGGCTTGAAGAAGAGCAAGAAGAAAAATTACCGTTTCCGACTGATCCATGAGACGATATTATCTTTGTCATGCGTGGACCGATTTTATTGAATTTGGTCTTATTCGAAAGCTTATATGCGGTTTACATTAGAAAAATGCCTTTAAATTTAGAAAATATTGCAGGCGTGATGAGATATCAATGAAACAAGTTTGAGGTAAGGTTGGAATAGCCGTGTTTCGAGTGAAATATACGTGGCAGCGACAGTCGAAAGCAGTGGCGCACTCAGGATTTAATCTTGGGGGGAGCTGAGTTGAATGGAGAAAAATATTTTTAATGCAAATTCAATCAAATTCATTAGGTGATTATAAGAATTTATTTAAAGAATAAAATCTAGATTTCTTCTATTTTTACAAAGCTCTCGAATTACTTCAATTAATATTAATTACGTTAATATTATTAATTACATATTATTAATATTATACATATTAATATTATTAATTACATATTATTAATAATTATACATATCATTAATATTATTAGTTACATTAATGGGGGTCTCCCTACTTTGATGGCCTGAAAAGGAGCGCGACATTTGGGATTTTTTTTATCAGAAACCCTCAAATTATATTAATTGCAAACTTTATGCCTATATTTGTACATATTTGGGCAATCTTTTGAAAAATATTTAATTAAAAAACGGTACCTGAAACGGTACTAAAACTAAGTCGGTTTTTCGAAAATTAGATTAAACTTTTGCGACTTAAAAAACCAGCGAATTTTTTTTGCCGAAATCGATGTACTTGTTTTGGACGCTGCCATTTTTTTTTTAATTTTCAGTATTTCTCATTTAATCTAGTTCAGGCGATAACCACACTCATACAGATTACACAAATTGTTAAATTTTCTATTTCAGACAACTATGATTTTTGTAAGGCGCTCTATTTGAAACACTACAACTCCGGATATAGCCACTATCTTTGCATACATTTTTTTTTTCATATTCTCTAAAGATTGACAAATGCAGCCACGAAGCTGAAAGTAAATATATTTAATGGTTTTGTTTTAAAAAATTCCCGGAGTGCGCATCATTTTTCGTCCGTCAAGGTAGGGAGTCCCCTTAATCTCCTTTTTCCTTTTTCTTTAGGGGGTGCCAGGGCCCCTTGGCAACCCCCTCTGGGTGCGCCACTGGTCGAAACATGTACTCGCGTCTCTAGATTATGTGTATTTATTGCGTTCGCTTTGTTCTAGATTTTAACTGCTTTTCAAAGCTTCATTAGCAACGTTTGCCCGAAGAAAATGTTTTAGCCTGCCTTTTATAGCGCGCCACTTTCTTCGTGTTAATTATCAGATTCAGATATCTTCATGTAGCGCTCGCAAAATCGATGAGCCATCACTTCGATTTCCCTTACGAGCCATCGTAACTTCTTATAGAAACGCGGGGCAGACACGATTGAACGAACGTTATCGGCTCGTTTCGCTTTATCGCTCCTGACGATCCCAGGCGCCGCGTCGATGGAACCGCTTCTACAATGATTTCCTGATTATCCGACCTTAAACGTAAGAATTTCTACACGGTGGTGGACAAACATTATTATTTCATACTATTACCTTGTGTTTGTATAAATTCTTCCATTTCGCCAGCATTCTTTCTGCCACGTACAATTTTCACATTGAAGATGTCTGTGTTCTACGGGATCACATTTTTGGAAGCATTACTTTCCATCAGGGACTTAATACCGGTATAATGCTCATACCGGTATTTCGCCAATACAGCTATACCGAAACCGATATCATACCGAAAAAGATAAATACCGAAACCGATATCCTTACCGAAAAAGATAAATACCGAAAACAATCGGTTTTCGGAATTACCGGTAACCGAAATAAATACCGGTATTTTTTCGGTATTCTTCTCGGTGAACACCGAAACCTACCATGTTACTGAAAAGAATACCGAAAAAATACCGGTATTTATTTCGGTTACCGGTAACCTTTTGTTTTCGGTATTTATCTATTTCGGTATGATATCGGTTTCGGTATAGCGAAATACCGGTATGAGCGTTATACCGGTATTGAGTCTCAGACGAAGATACAACCGAAAAATACCGGTATAATACCGGTATTTTACGTACCGGTAGGAGTCCCTGCTTTCCATCCGGAGATTATGCAATCTTTCCTGCATTATATATTGTCGAGTAAGTCATATAATACAAGCAGGGATTGTAACCCGCTCCGTACCTTAACCCGAAGCCGGTTAACCAAGGAAGGTTCCTGTAACCCATATTAACCGCGAGAGAACGGTTTCCTAAATTCTAGAAAGAGCCGGTTAACCCGCTCGTAGCGGGTTACTAGTAACATAAGACAGTCTAGTCTAGACAGACACTTAAGGGGGTACATACTCTAGTCATCCGGCCGAAAAACTGAGCAATCTATATGAATTTTTTACTGAATAAATAACAAATATAATCGTGCAAAACTTTTTACATAATATTCATCTACTTGAAGAGTATACAAAACAAATTTTTCGGTAACTTTTTATGCAAAAATTGTGCTTCAACATGACGCCTTGAACAAGAGACACCTCAGTTTTTTGTAACATTTTGTTATATAATATAAAAATTAACACTTTTACATTTGCTTTAAGTATCCTATTAGAACATTACATCTTTTATGATTAAACTACCAGTATTGAAATGCATAAACTTGTTGTCCTTTTCCTTCTTTAAAGGCGCGCTCTTCTCTGACACCATAAAATTTTTTTTTTCCATTTTGGAAAGTATATGTATTTGAGAATTTGGCTTCTGCAGCGCTTTTTTTACACCTCTCGTCGTGAGTGCTCCGAGTCCCTGACAACTTTAAACGCGTTTTTCTCAAAACATACTTTCTTCACCGGGAGTAAATAAAATCTCATAAGCTACACAATCGATTGTTTTGAAATTTTTACACTTTAATCCACAAACTACTAGCTTTCGTCGGTACCGAAATTTTATTTCTCCAATCATCTGCGCCAGCGATACTTGATTTTTAAACACGCATATATTATGGCCGAGATAAAACCAAGACACAATTAATGAAAACGGTAAAAAAATCTTATGTGTCACGAAAGAACAACTAAATCAGCTGTCAAAAGAATTATAACGTTAGACGTACGTATCGCTTAAAAAAAAATAAAAAAATTAATTAGCTGCCAATGTCACCCCGTACTGTCAGTGTTCCCCCACTTTACGATGTGTGCGGATATTAATTGTGACGTGTCCGGGGGGTGTACCGCGTTGCTCACATAAAGTAATAAAACTTTACAACAGTCGGTATGCGGACGACCCGCTAATTGACATATTTAAAGTTAAGCTCTTAATCTTAAATAGTTTATATTAGCATCGTACTAAAATACCCTTAGAAATAAGTTTTCTCTGTTCTATATTGTCCACCCATAACGGAACTCTGTTTTTCTATATCATCTACAGCCGTGTACGCGTTTCGTTTTATACCTGCCAGTTTTAAATTTTTTCGACACCTTTAGACAATAGGTAAAGATCACGAAATCTGGTCATTAGTCGGTTTCTTCCTCGAGGTACCACCGAAGCACCGAACCACCGGGTCGTAAACCCGCACCCCCGGCAGCCGCTCGCGAATTCAGCGCGGTCAACTTAATCCTTGACCTCGCATATTTATTACTTTCACGTGCACGCATCACTCTACCAAGGAGTGTTTGATATTGAAATCAAAGTGATTACTCTCTGGAAACATGGGTTCCACCGAATAAGGCGGCATCTCCTAGCCTGCGTCTGGTCGATGCGTCCAAACACAAGACTGCTTCAGCAGCAGTGTAGATGCAAACGCAGTGTTCACGGGAAAAGGCCTGATAGCTCTCGGCTACCCTCTGTTGCGCATGCCCGCGACGAGCTGTGACGTCAAACCAATCAACGCCAAGCTGGGAACGAAGCCAGCCACTGGCGTCGATTCGGTTCGGTTACCAGCTTGGCGTTGATTGGTTTGACGTCACAGCTCGTCGCGGGCATGCGCAACAGAGGGTAGCCGAGAGCTATCAGGCCTTTTCCCGTGAACACTGTGCAAACGCACTGCGTTCCATCGCCAAAATGGGACAAAATCCCAAGAAATAGGGGAAAAATGCATTAGCCCATTTATTTGCACTCAAAATGAAGGATTCGAAACCTAACACGTGCCGAGCTGGGTACTCAGTATCGTAGAATAACCCGCGTAACCGGGTAACACAAGACATCTATAACCCGAGTAACCCGGTTATACGCAGGTTACAGTATGGCCCGGTGCAGACAAACAGTTTGCGGCAATATGACAATACTGCCGCCAAATATGCATACATTTTATTTATCTCTCCATATACATATATATGTATGTACGGCTAGAACACAACGTTGTATTGTCGCGGCGGCAAACTGCTGAAAACCGCTCGTCTGCACCAGGCCTAAAACGGTGAAAACCATAGTTGTAACCATGTTTCCAAATAGTAATCAATTTTATTTCAATATCAGACACTGCTTGGTAGAGTGATACGTGCATGTGAAAGTAATAAATATGCGAGGTCAAGGATTAACTTGACCGCGCCGAATTCGGGAACGTCTGCCGAGGGTGCGAGTTTACGACCCTGTTGTTCGGTGCTTCGGTGGTATCGCGCGGACGAAACCGACTGTCGACCAGATTTCGGGACTTTTATCTATTGTCTAAAGGTGTTGAAAATATTCGAATGCTAGAAAATATTAAAGAATGGAATCTACACATTAATACAGCTTTTAGTATTGATGCGGCATTAAATGGATTTTCACAAAGTTCCAGAGTAAACATGGAACAAAATATTTTGGAATATTGGGATAAACACAGATTTTCCAACAGCGAATACTTGCAAATCTTGTACACGCAGTTCCAACAACTCAAGTGTCTGTGGAAAGATTATTTTCAGAACTCAAATTTATACTGATATTCATACATATATACAACTTACTTAAATCTACAAACGGGATTTTTAAAATTTTCATTACAATCTCGGATGAAAAGTTGAAAAAATGAACTTCACTATTTTCTTCGCTATTCCGTCCAGCTGCAATTTATTTCAAAACGACGTAACACGTCACCTGGTAAATTAATGCTTCTAGCTTCTCAAAAAAGTCCAAGTCGTTGGGACCAATTTTAAAAAAGTTATTCAGTTTTAAAGGGCGTTCGAATACTTTCGTGAGCCAGTGTATGTCTGACTTGTCTTGAGTGGCTGTCCAGTCTTATGCCACTAGTTACCCGCTCGGAGCGGGTTACTCCGCTCGTTCTAGAATTTAGGAACCGTTCCCTCGTGGTTAATATGGGTTACAGCAATATTCCTTGGTTAATTTGTGGGTTAGTGAAAATGCTGAATATTATTAAGGAAGTTCATAAAAAAAACTGTTAATATACAACTCATATGAAGGTTATACGTTATTTAAAAAAATACGGCCAGTTCGTCAATAATACCAATAAAACTAAAAGATTTTAATAAATATATCAAGGAAAGTGCAGAAGTATTTGTAAATCTGCACCAATGTTATCATATATACCAAATACTGCTCACAAAGTCTTAATACATTCCTGCGAAATTAAAAAACTATTCTGGCACCATCCAATCGGCCAAATGGGTGAAGAGACCCAAGAAGCCAGAAATAAAAATTTTAAAAACTATAGAAAAAATTTTAGCTCAAAATATTCCCATTGTAATACACAGGAAGATGTTTTAAACTTTATATCGATTTCTTCAGATCCAGTATTACATAGTTTTCTATATTTCTTTATAAAGTAGGTTAATAAGATTCTTAATCTTAATAATTCTTGAGTAGCTTAATAATTTTTTCTTTAGTTCTTGGAATCGGGGCCCACTGTGCGTCGGGACAAAATTGGGCTTAGAGCGAAGCGAAAATTCATTCGTTGTTTACAATTGGTAATTTCATATTTTAGCAAAAACATTTGCCAGATTTCTAAAGGGCAATGAAGTATTTGGTGCCGCCGTTAAGAATTGTAGACATTCTTTTGGCCGAGTTAATCCGTATATTGCTCTGTCCGTGATTAGTACATACGATGAGTTCAGACCCGCAGGTACCATTGTTAACCGCCGACCCGTGGGACAATACGGTCATAAACCGGGACCCTGGCCAAATGCTCTGACCGATCAGCCTAATTAATTTTTGGGGCCCAGGTATGGCATTTTCCTCCTTTACTTCGTCAAAAGGGACAGGTTAAGAGAGTTTCTCCTCCGCCGCGCCGGCGAATTCACAGGGGGGAAGGTCCCCCCCTTTTCGAGGAACGTTGTTTCCAATGTGTGTTTCATAATTATATTAGAACAACAATTACTTTCATATTATTTTCTCTTCTTTATACAATAAAGTGAAAAATATAAAATAGTTGAAAGAAGAAACATGGTTGAACGCCGCAGTCAAATATAGCAGCCAGACACAGCTAAGAGAAGCCGCCCCCACTGTAACCCGCGTTAACCGGGTTAACCGGGTTACTCGGGTTATAGACGTTTTGTGTTACCCGGTTAGGGGGGTTAGTCTACGGTACGAGATACCGAACGCGGTAAGGGTACGGGTTACAATCCCTGAATACAAGGTAGATCGTTCACTTTTATGGCATAAAACGTAAGAGCCAACCCATATTAAGACACCATCACTGATTTTATTTTCATAAAGAAGACTGACATATTTTTTTGTGGCCAGTGTGCACAAGCGAGAAAAGCTTGCGAGATGGGAATACACATTTTGTACTTGATGATGTGAAAAAGCATATGCAACGTAATTTAAAATAGTTTCCAGGAAAAAACGTGACTAGTGACGCAGCGTTCACATTCAATTAATTTTCATTTGGCCAATTTTGAAGTGTCCATAGTTTTGAAAATTTGTCCATCAATAGGAAGGATAGAACTATATTCTCCTTTTTTTCAGATTTTTAAAATCGCGCGCCACTGTTAAAAACCTGCATTTGTTTAAAATACCCTAGTAGCACAAAATATTGAATGCACATACATCCAACATTAAAAAGAGGTTCAATCTCTTTTTGATATTTAAATATACATACAATATTTATTCTAGATTAAGCAGCAAATATTTTTTCCAAATATACTGGAAACATTCATTTTATATTATGAAAAAAATATTTTTTTTCAAGTATACATAGTAAATATTTATTTAATGGTAGAAACAAAATATTTTTTCGGAATGTTTATTTCACATTTCCTGAATATTTATTTCACATTTTTTGAATATCTACTTTACATTTTTTAAATATTAATTTTACATTTCCTGAATATTTATTTCACATTTCCTGAATATTTACTTTACATTTTTTAAATATATATTTTACATTTCCTGAATATTTATTTTGGAATTCTGAATATTAATTTCACAATTTCCAGAATATTTTCTTTACACTTTCTAAATATTTCTTTTATATTTCACGAATATTTAGTTCATATTTTCTAAACATTCATTACACATTTTCAGTATGCGTATATAATATTTGGAATCAACATTTTTTTCATATTAAAAAGTGTGGCTAAAAAAACATTTGTTTAATATTTGGAAGAAATATTTAATCAATATTTTGTGCTACTAGGGTAATTGCACAAAAATGATTAAAATTTT
Organism: Andrena praecox; assembly: GCA_963932275.1. Classification (NCBI taxonomy): domain Eukaryota; kingdom Metazoa; phylum Arthropoda; class Insecta; order Hymenoptera; family Andrenidae; genus Andrena; species Andrena praecox. The sequence continues at coordinate 45,004,965 of OZ010729.1, read as the reverse complement.
TTTTTTTAAACTGAAATAATTTTTTCTTAAAACTTCAATGTCTTCTTTATGAGCACCGTAAAGCTCACCTCCATCCGTTTACTACTTCCATACCGATAATGTATTGAAAAATAGTAAGCACTTAACTTCAAGCAGCTGTAAAATCGACATTTTTCAAATTTTTGAAAAATCCTTTGAGGTACGTTTAAATATCACTAAAGACTGCAATATATCCAAATTTCAGCAATCTTCGAAAACTTACTCCGAAATATGTCCGAGTTCTCATGGAATGTCCCTATAACTACAAAGTAGGGACTTGGTTCTGAAGGAATTTACGATTTATTTGCAAGTGGCTCGCGATGATACATTTTTTCAGGGTGTTGCGTGAGATAAAATTTTCTTCGACCTGTACACAGTCGCGAGAAACGCCGCCCGGAATGTGTTATGAGACCCTTAACTACGGACAATTTATTTCTTCCGTCCAGCCACGGAATAACGTATGCACCGTGTCGTGGATGCCTACCGTCTTTATAACGCTGCGCGAGTATGACATCGTTACGCGGGGAGAAGCCTTTTAAGATTGACAAAACGCTTGGTGACGTTAACAAACGAGGTGCAGTCGAAATTGACACTGGTGTGATATTGATGATACGGATGGACAAGATTGGGTTTCGTGGGTGTTAAAATTTAAAAACAGTTGTATGTGAAGATTCTTAAAAAAAAACAAGTTTTCTTTCTCACATATTTAACCTATATTGGATACCTACTTTGCCGGCCATTTTGGTAGTATATATGCATAAATTTTGGGTAAATAAAATTTACAATTTCAATGAAAAAATCCCGGCCCTCTAAAGGTTAAGTTTTACATTATTTTCTAAACATGGCAATGCAGGTATACGAATTTTAGGTATTAATAGATGGATACATAGGTACGTTAATAAGTTCGACAGCCATCTGGACTTGTAACGTTCAATAGCCATTTCTTATTGGTTTTCGTGCCCTGAAAACGAATCCGCAAACCGTTTGTCGTCATCACCCTCAGTTTTCGAGAAATTCGATTTTGAAAAAAAATTGCAAATTTTCAAATTTGAACATCTGATGAAAAAACTTTTTCAAATATTTTGTTAACGGAAGTTTGTAGCGCTTATTGCACCATTAAACTTTTGTTTGAAACATTTTTTTCGGTCTGTTGTACTTTGAGAGTTATACGCGAAAAAGTGGAAGTGCCAATTTGACTTTGAGGTTAGTTTTCGCCACCTTAAAGGGAAACACATCGTTGTTCTTGTTTTGAGTCACTTTTAAACCCACAAAGTTGCGTTCCAATCGGTGAGTCTGGGTTCGCGGTGTTCCCTTGTAAGCAATGGATTGAAATACAGATTTACTAAGTGTTGTAGGAATTCAATAGTGAATGAAATAATCTGTTTAAACTTCTTTTTAACAAATCAAATTTTAGTGTGCCAATGATTGCCCTTTTACGCCTATTTTTCTTTTTCATTGAATATTTTTAAAATAAAAGAGTTAAGATGTACTCAAGATATTTTATTTTAATAAGAAACCCATAATCATCGATAATAACTGAAAATTAAGACCATATAAAACGTCACAAAAAATATGGACATTCCAATTGGGATTTCCGCTTAGGGTGCCAATCTTTGTACAGTTTACCCTACCACCAGCCTTAAGGTAGTTCCTAACCAACTAAGTTAGTCAAATTAGAGTTGGGTAATAAACGATAAATGTAAAGTAGTATGATACTATAGAAATTATAATAATAATGTTTAACATCATGTATATATATTGTAAACAGTTCAATGTTAATATAAATAATTGTAATACGAAAATAGAATATTAAATTGGTTAGCGTAGTGAATTGGAGCAGCAGATCTGACAACGTCGCATTCATTCGGACCGTCTTTTATAACCAAAATGTCAGAAAAATGACATTTTGTGACTAAATGACATTCATATGAATTTGAATTGTCGTTCGCTATTTAAATGACTAAACATATCGGTTGTGCGACGTTGCCACGTTGATTGCTCTACGAAGTTTCTGAAAAATTTGCACGTAAACCTATATTTTTTGGGCATTTACGAAGAAACTATGTGGTCAGTTTTGCAAAAATTAATAAATTCACTTACTGACATTTCGGTGTACTTTTGTGCCAATTTTGGTATATTTCTATAATATGGTTTTCCTGTTTCAGACGAAAAACTGAAACTATAACCCTCTTTTTTTGTTTTCGCCATATGCCACTGTGTTAAAATGCATCAACTTTAATTAACAATTTCTCGATAACTATGTGGTAAATCGATTTTAAACTTTGTACAAGGGTTCCTTGTATTCCAAATTAGTTTAGTACGAAATTTGAAAGAATTCTGTAATTTAGTACATTATTCAGGAACTACCTTAAGGTGAAATCAGACGGAACGTGGCTCGGCGAACTTTGCGCGTGAATCGCCGAGTCGGGCTCGCCGAGTCGGGCTCGCCGAGTCGGGCTCGCCGAGTCGGGCTCGCCGAGTCGGGCTCGCCGAGTCGGGCTCGCCGAGTCGGGCTCGCCGAGTCGGGCTCGCCGAGTCGGGCTCGCCGAGTCGGGCTCGCCGAGTCGGGCTCGCCGAGTCGGGCTCGCCGAGTCGGGCGTCAATCAGTTCCAGAGAAAAACATCTGCGCAGAGTTCTATCTCGCCCTCCGCTAAACACATTCCCACGCAAAGCAGAGTCTTCAGATCAGTTAGAGGGTTGCCCGGTAGTCTGCCCTAAAAGGTAGTCCCTCGTATCCTCGTTACTTCGCGCTGATAAGAAGAACGCCGCCGGCAATCTCTCCGAAAATAATTACGCGGCGAAAAAGTTTCGTTGGAAAGCAAACGGAACTGTTCCCTTCTCCTTCGTCCGTCTGGTGGCTGTCGGCCCGGTTAATGCGCGGCCTCGGAATCTCTTTGGCGAACGACGGCGTCTCGGGGTCAACATTGAGAAAAAACAGAACGTCATGTAAGAAGGTGGAGGCGTATCTCGTACGTTTCTCTGCGGGTAATCCCTCGCGTGTAATACGAATCTGCAAGCTTGCGGCGATTTAACGCGAACTCTCGCGAGTACGGGCGTGCATTCTTCCTCTGTCCTGGCGGCGTCAAGCGCTTTGACAACGCGCCGCATTAGGAAACGGTTAGTCACGCGCGTCCATTAAGCCTCCTCGCGATCGAAATCGCAGATTCGACGTGTGGTCCCCCTTTGCCGATACACATGTACGGTTCCCGCCCCAGTGTCCACCTCGTCATGCTCCTTGAACACAATCGTCGGAGGATGTTGCGCGCGGGGAAAAACGTAGCCCTTTATCGGTGTTCCAGTGCGGAAAGGAGAGGCATCGTGCCATATATGGTTGTATGAATAGAACGTTAACAAGATGTATCATGCGGAAACAGGGTGTCGGTGGAGAGAGTTAGAACGGCTTGATTTTCGAGTTAGTGTTGTGAAATACAGTCGAACCTCGATAACTCGAATCGCAAGAGATGGGAAAAAATCTTCGAATAAATTAAGGTAAAAGTCCCCATTTCTACCCATGTACCGATTTCTACTTATTTCCTATTTTTCTTATTATTATAAGCGTTACGGTTAGACTATAGTAGTAACGAAATAATTCTAAATTATTTGAACATTTACGCGAGTTTTGCACTAGCTTGGGGCTGAACAAAGTGCAGCATAAGCAACGAAAAACTTTTAAAACGAGAGACCCACGATTTTTCGATCGTGTTCTAGCTGTTTGTGCTAAGGAATTCGACAATTGGGCAGAAAATAGTCTTTGCAGTGAAAGTTCTTATTTAGTAACAAAAACAGATACCGTATTGTGCTCTGGATTTAGAGTTTTTTACTATTTTTAATTTTTTTAAGTAGAAAACAGGTGAGTAGGTTTAGGGTCAAGTGAATCACCGTCATGTCCGCATTTCTACTCTCCAAAATTTTAGTAACATAACCTCACAATTTAATTTATGCTGTAACCTCTATTTCTATTCGAAGGCATTTTATTTTTTATTTATCATTATTTTATGCTTTACTATTGTGTTAGAAAACCTGCCCATACGAGATGTAACTTATTTCAACCTGAAAAGGCAACATATTATGTGAGCAGAAATTGGTACAAATGGCGAGTAGAAATACGTACATCGCTATTTTTTCGTGAGCAGAAATACGGACATTCGGAGCATTGTATTTAATTACAAATTACTAATAGTTAAACATCATAAAATATCTTTCTTAAATAGTTTTTGAATTGATTGATTTATTATTCAAGAATTAATCAATTACTTGGCAAATTTTGATAACAAGCCAATTTTTTACACTTTCTTTATGACGAGTAACCTCTTAAATGAGTAAAATTGGGACATTCACCTTACAGTGAAACTGTTGTGACTCAATAATGTCAGATAGGGCTGGGACTATTCGAACAATTTAATATTCGAATATTTTACAAGTATTTGAATGCTACGAATAAACTTCGAATATTTAAGTATTCGAATGTAATTATTCGAATATTTAAGTGTTCGAATAGTATTCGAATATTTCAGTATTCGAATATTTAAGTATTCGAATATTTCAGTATTCGAATATTTCAGTATTCGAATATTTCAGTATTCAAATATTTCAGTATTCGAATATTTCAATATTCGAATATTTCAGTATTCGAATATTTCAGTATTCGAATATTTCAGTATTCGAATATTTCAGTATTCCAATACTATTCGAATACTATTCGAATATTTCAGTATTCGAATATTTCAGTATTCGAATATTTCAGTATTCGAATATTTCATTATTCGAATATTTCAGTATTCGAATATTTCAGTATCCGAATATTTCAGTATCCGAATATTTCAGTATCCGAATATTTCAGTATCCGAATATTTCAGTATCCGAATATTTCAGTATCCGAATATTTCAGTATCCGAATATTTCAGTATTCGAATATATCAGTATTCGAATACTATTCGAAGCCAATCTGATCACAAGCCAATTTTTTACACTTTCTTTATGACGAGTAACCTCTTAAATGAGTAGAAATTGGCACATTCACCTTATAGAGGTTTCTGCTTATCGAGTTTTCGAGTAAGAGAGGTTCAACAAACGAAAATTCGACTTATAGAGGCCTTGTGCGGCTGTTAATTTTCCGACTTGTGAAGCTGCAAAACAAGGCAAATTCAAGTTTTAAAGGTCAATTGTTTATTGTATACCTATAATCAAATATACCTACAACTTATGTACTACATATATAAAAATAATTATAAGGCACATTTTATGCTCGAAATATTACTCTTTATTACATATTAAAAAAATTTGTGTTTTGGCTTTGTGCTAGTCTTTTAGTATATTGTAAATCAATACATAGCTTTTTCAATCGTGAATAATGCAGAGGAAACATTATCCTCGATATTTTGAGATCTTGCTACGAAACTTCGTAATAAATTCATATGTAGAAATAAACTTCGACTTGTTGAGGTCGGAGTTCTTCTAAATTCGGGTTGTAGAGGTGAAATACAAAATTTAACATGCAAAATATAGTTCGAGAATTAAGGAAGTTTTATTTCGAGTTGTAGAGGTTACAGCGGAGCGGAAGGGAATTAAGAAAACTTTCGAATTATAGAGGTTCTCGAGTTGTCGAGGTTCGACTGTAGAAGGAATGTTATCCAGCAGAATTTTTTACGTGTAGCTGGTTACGAAAAGGTGTATAATCGTGCTGTCTGAGAAGGATAACATCTAGAGTGGAAAAGAATTGTGGCTATCAAAAGATGTAGGTACAAGAAATAATCCAACGCCGTCAGGTTTGGTGATGTTGGTGAATTTTTTGGGGGATTATTCAAAAACTGAGGGTATAGAAAAAGGAACTTAATAAATCAAACGGTTTGAAGCAGAGGATCTTTCAGGCATGTCAACAAATTTCTAGCGAAACGCTTGAACATCTACTACTTTGCAATATTATAATTAAAATCATAATCAGTTTTAACGACAGCGCTCTACAGTGGTGCTGTAAATCAACAATTACAACGACGAATCAAACGCAGATTGCCAGAAGATGGGAGGGAGTCGAGCAGCAAACGCGATTATCCCTGCCGCGTGAAACGAGTGTCTAAGCGTTGAGAGTTCTTATCTCACGTGGGCCATAACGAACCGATTGCTAGACGAACTGGAAGCTCTTTCACCGCATCGCGACAACCCAGTTTCGCTCGGCGGTATCTCGTATCCAGGGGTTCGACGGATGAAAAGCCACTGTTCCTAACAAAAAAAAAAAAAAAAGAAATGCACCAACGCCACCAACTCCCGCTAATGAGTTCATTACAATCGACAGTGATCGTTGACCGATTCTGCTCGCATCGCGGGGCGAGGAGCTCGCCTCGCTTTATGCGCGACATGCACGCACGTCGGAGGTTGCCCGTATGGAGACCGAGCAGATCGATAGCCAAGGCGCCAATCAAATGATAACGAGCAAGCAAAACGCCGTTACCATGCAAACATCAAGAGCCACCCGTAAAAAAGAGCGTGTGAGCGCATGACTACACGGCTTAATTAGGAGCACGGAATGCACGGAGGCGATAACTAATCGAGATCGACTTAAGGATTACTCATATACATTTAATGTGAACAAGCGTTGTTATATCTACAGCCCGCAATAAAATCATAACACGTTCCAATGTTTTAAAAAACATTTGCCTTCTAATATAATGCGCAGCATGTTTCCAGGAATAAATATTAAATATAAGCAGCACCTTGCAGATTATACTAAAATATTTCATTTTGGTTATGGCTGAGTATACAAGGGTATTCCTAAATTTTTTAGCCAAAGACAGATGTTATGTCTGCAGAGTAATTTGTGAAAGATTTCCTCGTGACGAATGGAATGATAACATTTTTGAGTTGAAAATCATGTGGAATCGAATTAAAAAGTGTTTTTAAAATTCGGGATTTCGAGCGTTTGGAGAAAATATACTCATGCTAGACTCGGATTGAGGTTATATATTCGACCCGTATGTATTTGTTTTTTATGTTTGTACCCGCATAACTCCTCAGAATATTGACGGATTTTGATGATCTTTTTTTTTGTTCGAAAGAGGGCGATGTCCCGGTGGGGCCATCCTACACTGCATAAATATTGGCCCAATATTTTGCCAGTTCTGGTTGATAATAAAGATTATTGTCACCTAATTATTATTATTTTATGTACGTACGCGCATATCTCCTCAGCATGTTGCGTCAATATATATATAAAACTAAAAAGTTAAGAATAAAAAATTGAAAAAATAATTAAAACCGACTTCGAAAAAATAAAAATGCACTAAAAAGTGAAAAATAATTTTTTCCCTTCTTTAATCTACGACTCTCATATTTTCTAAGTCGGACCTAATAAATATGAGAGTCGTAGATTAAAGAAGGGAAAAAATTATTTTTCACTTTTTAGTGCATTTTTATTTTTCCGAAGTCGGTTTTATTTTTTTCATACATTTTTTTATGGAAAACGAAGCAATTCAGTTTTCTGTAGAAGAATAAATTATTGCGGAATAAGTGAAACTTTTTTTAACAAATTCGTCTAATGCTTGGAAGAGATAGTAATTAAAGCGAGAAACTTAAATGACGCTTTTATCTACGCGACACGAGCTTTCATCCGACAGATTCAAGTCACACTAATCCCAAGAGTAAATTACCACCCACAAAATCTCGTGATTTGATATTCTCCGTCAGCGAGACGATATAAATGCCCCAAATGAGGACAGCTGTCATCGGGCTTTCAACGTTTACGACAAATCTCGGTGGATTTTACTAGAACATTGTGGTAATGAAATTTTATACCTTAGTAATAAATATAGCAATAGCAATGATACTAATGATAATAATAATAACAACAATAATAACTATGCCAATACTGTATTTAAGTATAATACTACTGATAGCATAAAAATGCCAATCAACCAGTGTAAAAGGAGAAAAAGTAAGTGAAGATGAAACAAATATACAATGTACACGAGGAAATATAAACCACTGTAATAAAACGAACTCAAACAATAAACAAAAATTTTAATACTATCCATACACAAACACACGTTTGAAATTTAATTGGGGTAGAAAAAAGAGCCAGAGCTCCAATTGCACGATAACGAGGAAGTGACACATAGGCCGTTAATAAGCGGTAACAAGTTTATCGGATTGCGGAGAAAAAGTAGTTGCCAGTGCCACACAACGCATGAGTAAACAATTCTAATTACGACGAACTTCCTAAATTGCAAGCGACAACAATTAGTATTATAGATATTTTAGTAGCTTAAGACTGATCTTCTTCTGCCATAACTCATCTAATTTCCTTCATTATGGTCCGAATTACTTCGTTCTTGGTGGTAGTTTCATCGGCGAAACATAGGAAATCGATTGGTGTCATTTTCGCAAAGATGAGAAATGCGGAAATCCCGGACATTTCTGACTTTTTAATGGTATTCCAACCCCTTCTGAGGGTCGAAAACCATAAAATTTGGTGAGGCACGGCGGGGGGTTGACTTCGGCGCGGGGTACCAGACGGCATCTCATTAGGTGAAAGCAGACGGCGCGTGGATCGGCGAGCTTTGCGCGAGACTGGCCGAGCCCACGCGACGCGGACGTGAGAACGCTTATGGCTCGCCGACGCGCGCTCGTCGAACCTGGGCGAGCCGAGCCGACTGACCCAGCCGACTCACCGAGCCTTTGGAGCCGAGCCGACTCACCGAGCTACGGGGAGCCGAGCCGACTCACCGAGCTACGGGGAGCCGAGCCGACTCACCGAGCCTGGGCGAGCCGAGCCGACTCACCGAGCCTGGGGAGCCGAGCCGGCTCACCGATCCTGGGCGAGCCGAGCCGACTCACCGAGCCTGGGCGAGCCGAGCCGGCTCACCGAACCTGGGCGAGCCGAGCCGACTCACCGAGCCTGGGGAGCCGAGCCGACTCACCGAGCCTGGGCGAGCCGAGCCGACTCACCGAGCCTGGGGAGCCGAGCCGGCTCACCGAGCCTGGGCGAGCCGAGCCGACTCACCGAGCCTGGGGAGCCGAGCCGACTCACCGGTCCTGGGCGAGCCGAGCCGACTCACCGAGCTTGGGGAGCCGAGCCAACTCACCGAGCTTGGGGAGCCGAGCAAGCTCGTCGATCCACGCGCCATCTGATTTCACCTTTCGACAGGCGCTGCGCGAGAATCACTCTATTATTATTATTATTATTATTAAATGTCTTTATTCACCATTACAACTAAAATTACAATGGCGAATAGGCGAGGTTCAGCATTAACTGCTGCTCTACAACCTAACCTAACCTAAAATACAATAAAATAAGATAAAATAAATTATGAATAAGATAAGAATAAGAATAAGCCGATTACATAGGAAACCGCGAGAGGATGAAAGAACGAGCACTAGGTTTAAATGAAGCAAACGATGATAGGGAACGTATATTAGAAGGAATGGAGTTATAATAATAGGAAGAGCAGGCCCTCGCAAATGGCCGAATTGGGACTGACCAGGCCGGAGCAGGCCACCTGCATAGTTGTCAGTGAAATCAATGACACGGAACAGACACGGAATTGACACGTGCCTATCACGGAACGGATATGTGTGCAGCAACCTTTATTTTCGCATGCTACGGCTATAGTATCTTCGCTATAGTAGGTAGTTGATGGTCGACTGAATCCTCCACAACATGGACAACGGTTTCGCATTGGCAACGCGAAACTGATCCGCCATGGCTCCCAGGTGCTGCTGAATTTTTCACTCGATAAATTCGTCGCCACTGGATGACGCCGCGTTTCGCAAGAACACCGAATAAGTAATGGAGCACGAAATAAAATGAACCTTCGCCTCAACGAACAAGACATTACTCCTGGGGCTCGACTTGTTAAAAGTTGAAACTTTAATTATTATCGGTAGTGTTCAAAGCAGGATTTTCAATCGATCAATAAAGAAGTAATGCGAATTTAATTTGAAAAGATATACGAAAGTAATCTCGAAGTGACAATCACCGACTTGGATGAACCTTGGGTGTTTAATAGTTCTTAAAATAATATTTAACGCGTATTTTTTCATGTATCAACACTCAAGTCTATAAATAATTGACGCATTTCAACTTTTTTCCTATACTTAATAGTTTTTGAACTACCGCGCTAAGTACCTAGGTATTTCACCCCAACTTCGAGAGCTATTTCCACTGAAAACAACGCTTCTTCCCCATCCCTCTGAAATATGTAGAATTGGTCCTAATCACAATTAGGCTTTATACAAAAACCAACTTTTGAAAAAACCGGTTTTCGAATACCACTATCCCCCAAAAAACGGTAAACCGGTTTTCGAATTTTCACAAAAAATATATTTAAAATAGAAAATAAATATTTATACTTATTTGAATATTTTTCAGTTCTTTTAATATTTATTGAATTACAAACGTATAACAAAATAAAACATAATCTATCTATACAAAACCAAATAAATAAAAAAAAATAACTAAAATCCGTACAATTTTTGAGTTCATTTAATATTTATGGATACACAAAAATATAACACAATAAAATACACTGCATTCAAAACCAAATGAAAAGACTAAAATAACTAAAATCCGTACAAAATATAATTTATAAATCTTAATTTCATTTAGTATTTTTCTTCCGAAAATATGAACTCATGAAGATTAGTTTTACAGTAAACTGTTACTTACTACAATATATGATATATGATTTCAAGTCAAAATGTTAACGTTTTTTATTAAATAATTAATTCATTTTTACATATTAATTCTTGTACATAAAACCGGTTTTTTTTTTAATTTAAAAACCGGTTTTCGAACTTTACAAATTTATAAAAAAAAACGGTTTTTAAACCCGGTTTTTAAAAACCGACAAACCCTAATCACAATGTATTTATTGCTGGTTGGTTGCTTTCTGCATAACTAGGCCCAATAATTGATATTCGCTGAGAGGAATATCATAAAAATACATGTACAACGTACCCACAGAAGATCGGAAGTGTTTAACTTTTACGGGACACATATGTCCCACTCAAAAACACTGCTGGGACTAGGGTTTATATAAAAACCGATTTTTGATAAAACCGGTTTTCGAATTCCACTATTCCCAAAAAACCGACCGATTTTCGAAATTTCACAAAAAAAATATAATTAAAATAGTAAATAAATATTTGTACTTGTTTAAAAAATTTTCAGTTTCTTTAATATTATGAAAATACAAAAATATAACAAAATAAAATATACTCTATTTATGAAAATCCAAATAAAAAAAAAATTAAACTAACTAAAATGCGTACAAATACGTAAAATTTTAGAGTTGATTTAATATTTGTGGATCTACAAAAATATAATACAATAAAATAGACTGCATACAAAATCAAATGTAAAAAATTAAAATAACTAAAATCCGTACAAAATATAAATCTTTTAAAAGGTGGTACCAAATTATAAACCTTCATTCCATTTAGTATTTTACAAAGCAGAAAATACAAGAATGGAAGAAGAAAAGAAAATCCACAGCTTCCCAGCGATTACTAACAATTAAATGTGATTTTTATCAAGGAAACTCTCTAAATAAGATCTTTAAATATTACCAAAACGCAATTTTATGAATTAGTACCAGCCATGCAAAATCCACACACTCGCACCTTTTCAATGAAAAACGATGCTCCAACAGCAGACACGTGCAACACTGAAATTACTGTAAACCACCTCATCCTTGATCGCAACAAATATATATTTGATGAATATACTGCACTACAATATTAATCCCCCAGTTATAAAAAGCAGCCTAAATCATTTCAAAGAAGTATTAGATTTCTCAAAATTTCTTGAAGAAATTAAACTGTAACACCTAATTAATAGCTCCAGCTACGTCGCAAATAATCCTCTTGCAGTGCTCCACGTGACTGTGAACGACTGATATGAAAAAAAGATCCAAACAAATATTAATCCGGGCATACCAACGATTCGAAGAAAACCAGCGAGTCGCGAACAGTGAGATCGGATTGAAATTTTTCGGTTTACGAGTTCGCAGTTTTCTTCAGAATCTCATTTGCGGAACGACGCTATATGAAAGCTTCAAGACATGGCCCGATCCAGTCTGTCCCCGACAATTGAATTTGCTTGAAGCGGGTCTATTGAATATGCGGGAACGCGATTTCCAATTTCCTCTTAAATTAAACATCTGAGATGAGGTTTCTCAAATGAATTAAATGCGGGTGTTGCATCTATATCTATGCTGTTACACGCGAGAAAAAGAAAAAAAAGTTGGGCTTTTCCAATTTCGTTGCAAGCGAAATTGAAATGATCTTAAGTTTCGAAGTACGGCGGCGAGAACAGCTAAGAGGATAAGCAACACGAGCTGTTATTTTCTCGTTTTCTTTTTACGATAGAACGAAATGGACAACTCGTAATACGATAGGTACAAGCCGATTGGTACACTATTCTCTGTCTCCATTTCGCTCGACGTGTGCGAAAATCCATTTCGATGTAGCGCCGTTGATCGGTTCTCTGAAATTTCTTCCCTGGATTTCGCGCCGGGAGCATTTTTCTCGTTCGATCGGCCATACCCATTTATCATCTCGACGAGGTATTTGTTACAATAATGAGATGAAGTAAATATCGATCCCCAAGTAGTAGAACGTGGGCGCGATATATGTATTAACTACTTGCTCGAGTTAGAAAGGATCGTCTATGAAGAGCATTGAAACGGAACGAAAATTGAAGAATGAGAAATTGCGCGTGATTAGAAAATAAAAATTACAATATAATTCAGAATATTGTGGTGATGTATTGGGATAGTGATACTCTAGGCAGTGATCGGACAAACCGCAGCCATTTTGGGGGAAAACCGGAAATAACATAACCTAAACATTCATTAAATCGTCTGCTTTCCAACCTGCTTGTTTATCTATCTCTTTCTATTCGTATTTCTGTCTCTTTCTTTCTTACAGTTTCTTTCTCTGTCTACTTCCGCTTTAGACCAAATCGCAGCAACCAATCGGCGACGATATGCGTTTGTCCGATCACTGCCTAGCCTAGAGGATCACTATATTGGGATACAGTGGGTCCAGGGACAGTGTGGCCAATGTGTTCCTCGCCGCTGATTGGTGCCGCCATTTTCAGGCAACTTCCGGCAGCTCTTATGTATAGATCAGTATACATATATACTTACACATCCTCAAATTGGCTACTCCAAATTTTGACAGCTTACAGTCAGCTTATAACCTGACGAGTGTCAAATATGGTAAGCTGTCAAAAATTGAGATGCCACGTGTATCTACATATTTTTTTAATAAATTATTTAATAGAACTACTATGTAATATACTATGATTAATAAAGTATTCGAACTACAAGTCATACATTTATTTTTTAAGTATTTATTGAAGTATAATCAAATTATAATTATATGAGCTTTACTTATAAACATTTGTGTATCTACATATTTTTTAATAATTATAAACTATATAATTATATAATTATATATAAATTATATATAATTATAAACTGATATAAACTATAAAATATTTATCTAAGTTTTCATTAATAAAATTAAATATTAAGTTTATACATACACGTCACTATACATATAAGACATGATTCCACGCTTTTCAAATATCGCGCGCGCTTGACCTGGCTGGAACTGAAAATGGCGGCTTCCGGCTCATTGGCCACACTGTCCCTGGACCCATTGGGAAACCAAGATACGCCAACTGGTGACAAAAAATTGAACTACTCGGAGTAGGCTGAAATCCGTCGAAGTCCATATGATTATCAGTGTTTATATAGACATGTGAAAAACGAGTGTTTTTAAATTTTTTGGAACACTAAATTTTTACTCATTCGATTAATAAATACTTATTCGGAATGTTTGGTGGGATCCAGCCTACTGTCAATAGTTTGCCAACTTACCACCGCAGCGCTGAAATCTAAGCCACGCCCCCACTTGGTTGCCCAATAGCTAGGTAGGTACTATGTTTGTAAATATCGTACATGTCTGGAGAATCCTTTCCCTCTTCTGCGCAAAGTATATAGTATAAATAATAACGATAATTAATGTAATTAATATGATTATTAATATAATTATCTATCTATAGGGTCATTCTAGAAATTTCTAGATATCTAGAATTTTGTTTGAAATGCAATATCATGTAGTCCTTGTGAAATTAGGGAGGATTTAAGTCATCATTTTGCCAATTTCGAATTTGTTTAAAAGAGACAGGGTTTTGACTTTTTGCCCATTTTTGTGGAATCAATTGAATTTTTATCTCGGAATCTACATATTTATCGAATTTAGTTGATTCCTTCGTTATTTTATACCTTCTTCATTTTTCTTCCAGGATAATTTTTTTAAAATTATAAACAGAGTTTTATTTCGCAAATTTTGGTTGAGGGTCGCGATTTTAAAAATCGGAAAAAATACCACAATATTTGCCGAAGTGTTCTCTGTCAAATAAGCCTGTATAATCTTAAGAATATTCGTGAAAAATTTTATTCAAATCGATCCAGTAGTCTCTGACAGGGGAAGATCCCGAAACCGGAAATTCAAAAAATTTTGGAACTTTGTGAATATGTAGGAGATTTCCTCTTGATTACAACGCAATTTTTGTTTGCTGCCCAAATTCACTCTAAGGGGGTGAAATTAACCCCTAAAGATTTGGCTACTTTCCGATTTTGTGTTATAACTCGCGAACTGCAAGAGATAGAATAAAAGTTTCAAGACAAAAGTTACTTCTTTTAATGAGAACTATCATTTGATAAAAAAAATATTTTATAGTTCATGAGTTGTATCACAAAATCGGAAAATAACCGGATTTTCAGGGGTCAATTACACTCCCTTAGAGTGAATTTGGGCAGCAAACAAAAATTGCGTTGTAATCAGGAGGAAATACCCTACATAGGGTAAGCAGGCCAGTAGATGGACAGTTTAGCGGATTCCGAAGTTTACATTAAGGTGTTTCATATCTGTTGTAGGTATTAAAAAAAAATCAAAAGCTTTGCACGTAAAAATGTACAAATTTAAAGAAAAAAATAACTGCAGGTAAAAAAATGAATGTATTTAAGGATAAAATGATGAAAATTCTACTCATAGCCGTAGCACCAGTAGATGGACGATAGGGCTGGCAGATTAACAGTTCAGAACCAATAAATGGACGGGTGTCTGGCTAGACGAGTAGAAGACTTATTAGCTATAGTAGGTACCTAGATTAAGTTATTTTTTGTTAAAATATAGTTTATTTCATCAAAAATAAAAACGTATGGAGTCTTCATTGCCAGAAAACGGTGCAACAGGTTATGGGCCCAGGCCGCAAATAAAGTGAGGTTATGTCTAGCCTAAAGTGGCCAGACGTCCCGGATCGTGTGTGACTGTCCCGGATTTGAATTGTTTGTCCCGCATTGAAAACTGTCTCGGAAAGTGTCCCGGATTGGATATGTAACCTTTTTCACATTTTCTTAGTGGCACAAAGTAAAAATATATATCCACTCGTTCCTTTTCTAATATCATCAAAGGCTCTATTTAGATCATTACATGTATATTGATGTACGGTATATATTTTTTTAATGCTCGCCATCTAAATAAAAAAAGAAAAATAAGATACCTACAAGTAAATGTGTAAACTGTTTGTTTATTAAAAAAAAAAGGCTTCAAAAGGTTTAATTCCATTCTGTGCATCTACTGCGTTTAGCTAAGAAAATCCATATCAGTACCCGAACAGTCATTTTTATAAGTTCTATCGTTTTATTTTTCTTTGTTCACGCGTTTATTTCTAAATTGTTAATATTAGAATGCAATCATCTATTACGCACCTCTTTACAATACATCCAAATACGGTTTTTATTAACTTTAAGGCACGCGATGCTGAGCAATACCTAGCTAATAATAAAAGAGTGACTCGCACATGGTGGCGTAGAATGGTACATACAAATACATTTTTCGCATACAAAATTTTTTTTTCGATAAATATGTTAACGTTTTATAAAACTACAAACCTTTTTTCTACCAAATAAAAAAACAATAATATACATTAAAACTATAGTTCTTTCAATATTAACGATTAACCAACGATTCGTCCATGTACTGGGCCCCGTGCATCTACTAGCCTGCTTACCCTATTCACAAAGTTTCAGAATTTTTTGAATTTCCGCGGTTCGG
This sequence comes from Andrena praecox, assembly GCA_963932275.1. NCBI lineage: Eukaryota > Metazoa > Arthropoda > Insecta > Hymenoptera > Andrenidae > Andrena > Andrena praecox. Next base: position 44,988,825 of record OZ010729.1, on the reverse strand, counting down.
GATGTTCCCTTGTGAGATATTTTTGGGACTGTTATGGCATCATTTCTAAAGATTTCCTTTTTGAACAGAATACAGCTTAATTTATATACAAAAAGGTATACATCTTGATCTTTAAATATAACGTTTTTAAATTAAAAAAAATCATAAAAAAACTCTATTTTCCAACCTGTCAAGCGACCGAAACTTTCTTTTCTTTATTCATTTATTTCATATCTTTGCTATTAAATGTCATTTATACTCACTAATTACAAAGAAATTGATGAGGTACGATTTAGGAGACCAGTACGATATTGGCAACTCTCCCCTACTAACAGAAACCTGAGCATCCAACGTCGCGGAAAGTATGTAGGGCATGTGGTGCGAGGAATACGAGGCATTCAAAATAATCTGATAAATAGAAGCAATCCGGCGAGTTCCCCGATCAATTTCTCTCGTCCGATTCGGTAACACGAATCCGCGGATCGTGGCGCGAAGCGTCATCGTCAGCACCGAACAGGCTGCTCGTTCCGGCATTCGATGTGACGAAGGTTATCCAAGCCGCACGAACTTTTATCGAACGGTATAGCCATTGGCACAGTTCTATCGGATTACCCCGACCGCGAAAGATCACTCAGCCCATGCCTCGAGGAAGAGCAACATAGGTCGACTGTCTTAGAAAACCGACGACGTATTACGTTGCGCCGCTTATTATAACGGATATCTGCGGTGAGAAGCATGTCTTCTTCCCTTGTTCAGCGGTAAGAACCGATACGAGGCAACGTCCTCAGAATGAAATATTGCTTAAACGGATTGCCACCGTGAATTATTTAGCAATGGGTAGTTCGGTGCCTAAGCAATTCGTAAACGACTGTGACAACACCCTTGGTTAATTATGTATTAATGCAACTCCATTTGGGAAGCAAAGAAGTGGAAAATGTAAAAATGATTTATCCTTTCAGGAAATGGAGAGATGGAAGCTAAAGGTTGGGAGTTTAAAGTAACAAGAGAAAAAGGAAATGCTCTTTTTGGTTAATACAAACACGGTTTTCTATATTTTAATACGTTCGTTATGCGTCGAATATAACTGAACATGTCTCGTTTCAGATAAGCTATTTGCGTCGAGGTTTGTAGTCGAGAGAACTGCAGGCATAGAACACTTCTTTGCGGTGCTCCACTCGCGAGCTGCAGCTGCTTGAAATTTTAATCGAATGGATGGAATAATCTAATTTGCTGCTTGCTAACGTGTCGGCTTTGTCGTTTGAAAGACAGAAAGAGTAGGAACAGGGTCAAAAGTAGAACATAGAAATTATGTTTATTTTAGGACAAAACCCGCACACTGTTAGCCTTGGAGACTATTGCATTATGATTCAATGCCGTATTTTAATGAGATTTTCAAAAGTATATCGTTTTCCTTCACAGTAGTGCGGAAAAATTCGCACGAATACAGAAAATTAGAGTTAAACTTGTATATTACCTATATAGTAATCATTATTCTTTATATTCTGTTGTAAGCATTTACCATAGATAGGTACGGTTATAACCCACACAGCACCATAACATTGCAGAGACGTTGCAGGTTCACTCCTATGTCCGCCTTAGCAATATTACAGGAGTGTATTTTTGCAAAGTTGCGACAGCATTACAACTATGTAGTCCTGCAACGTTCCGGCAATGATTCTGCAACGAAACGACAAAATTGTGGCAATGATCCTGTAATGTAACTCTTCGGCAATATTGCGGTGCGAGATTGCAATGTTGCACCGCGTTATTGCAGAGACGTTGCAGGTTCAGTCCTATGTCCGCCTTAGCAATATTGCAGGAGTGTATTTTTTCAAAGTTTTGGGAACATTACAAATATGTAGCCCTGCAACGAAACGGCAAAATTGTGGCAATGATCCTGCAACTCTATTGCACCGCATCATTGCAGAGACGTTGCAGGTTCACTCCTATGTCCGCCCTGGGTAATATTGCAGGAGTGTATTACCGCAATGTTTCGGAGATTTTACAGCAATGGTCCCGCCGCAACGTTTCGGGCAGTGAGGGACGCGACGACGTGAATGTATGCAGAATCGTAGTAGTATAACGCCCGTGTGTCTTTTTCTCATAGAAAATTCTTTTACCTCAGGGGAATTCGAACCGAAGACCTGTAGCATCGTAGACGAACGCTTTACCGCCGCAGCTACAACCGCTGATTGATAAGATTGCTTACCTATTCGAACTTGTACTCCTACCGTACAATATTTTAAACTCAAATTATTCAAAAACGAAGGCTCATTTGACAAACTCCATTAGGGTTTTGTAACGCTATAGCTGCGTACTACAAATTTCACCCGGTGTCATTTTAGGTTAGGTTGGAAAACAGTCTTTAGACTGAACCTTTACATTTGTCTCCTATTCTCTCTCTTCTCTTCTGCTAGATTGTATATACGTATTTGTGCAATAAAGACGTTTAATAATAATAATAATTTCAAACATTAAAATATATAGTACCTACTTTATCTAAAAAAAATTAAATTTTTCTTCGAATCTCCTCTATAATTTCATGTACCTACATACAACTCCCGCGATAACACTTTTTTCATATCTTCAACGGCCAACGAGATATTCTAGCGTATCCAGTTAAATGAAACACGCCGTAGAATCCACCCGACGTCATGTACATATTTCGAAAAATTTTGACAAAGTCATAGTTGCTTCAGAATATTGTTGTAATGTTTCCACAAGTTTTCACTACAGTATTGCACGGCAATGTGTGCGCAATTTTGCTGGGGCGTTGCCACTGGAACATTGCACGTCGATGTGCGCGCAATATTGCAGGAATATTGTAGGATCGTAGCCAATGGAACATTGCACGGCAACGTTCTTGCAATATTGCATAAATATTCTAGGATCGTTGCCAATGGAACATTGCACGGCAACGTTCTTGCAATATTGCTGCAATATTGTAGGATCGTAGCTAATGGAACATTGCACGGCAACGTTCTTGCAATATTGCTGCAATATTGAAGGATCGTCGCCAATGGAACATTGCACGGCAACTTTCTTGCAATATTGCATAAATATTGTAGGATCGTTGCCAATGGAACATTGCACGGCAACGTTCTTGCAATATTGCTGCAATATTGTAGGATCATTGCCACTCCAATAATGCACGACAATATTGTAGGAACGAAGTGTGCTGTATGGGGAAATAGAACAGTAAGTATAGTATTCGAAAAATGAAATGAAATAGATGAATCCAATTTAATTATAAACACATCATTTAATAATATTGTAGATCCCGACTACATATTTAAAAAAAACAGCTGGATTTATCAATTTATCATCTTTTTTTTATCTCTGCAGGAAGGTATCCTGAAGATAAGAGCTTTTGAGCTCTTTGTTTCTTATCGATCTCTTAACAATTGAGAAAGATGATTGGATACTTATTCAGAAGGAAGGGAGGTAAAGGTCTGGGCACACTTATCAGCTCAGTGTCAGTTCCGTGTCGGCGCGGCGTACCAGTGGTAAGAAGAAGAGATACCCTACGCTAACATGGAACGAAATATAGGGGCACAATTTTTTTTTATTATTCATGACTTCTAATGGTTGGCGAAAGTTGCCTTTTATAATGGTATTTAAGCTGTCAACATCTGAACTTCGTCAATAAATGTTTTAAGGTGCCGCAAGTCACTTAAAAATTATTATTTTTATTGATCTTATGAATTTCATTTTATTCTACGGTAGCACTTCTTTTTAGAAGAAACTTACTCGTTAAATTGCCTTGCCGTGCATCTTATACGACTGCTCCAACAACTGAAAGAAGCTGCCACCGTGCACAAATATTGTATGCCCACTTTTTGTGAAATAGTGTATTTCTTTAATTATAAAGCACCCCTGCATTTTTAAAACTATTTTCCTCGAAAACGCAAAAGTGGTACCTACAATATTTATGCATTAAGCCATCGATATGTACATATTGTGTAGACAAATGAAAACGCAAATGTTTAAACTGCACAAGCGTTCTGTTGCTTTGTTGGACGCATACGAGACGTGTAGGTAGGGAAAACGTGTAGGTAGGGTGCACGGAGTGCACGGAGGTCAGTTTTTGGCTGAAAAAAACGTTTTATCGTGATGTATTGTACCCAGCACCGCTATGTATTCTTCCAGCGGACATTTTTGCATAATGCTACGTACTTGTCAGGTTCAAATTCAGTTTGGAACTGTTTCTGATTGGATGAAAATGATAGTATGCCGCGTATCTTGCCAGCGACCGCGCCCGTGTACTCACAAGTTTTCCAGTTATCCGCCTCCGATTGCTTTGATTTTTGGATATGTTTTAGAGGACCGAAAAATAACATATACGTGTTTTTTTATTTTGGCCTGTTTGCATGTTTAGGGGGTGAAACCACCCCTCAATGGTTTTCCAGGTATCCGCCTCCGATTGCTTTGATTTTTGGATATGTTTTAGAGGGCCGAAAAATAACATATACGTGTTTTTTTTATTTTGGCCTGTTTGCGTGTTTAGGGGGTGAAACCACCCCTCAATGGTTTTCCAGGTATCCGCCTCCGATTGCTTTGATTTTTGGATATGTTTTAGAGGACCGAAAAATAACATATACGTGTTTTTTTATTTTGGCCTGTTTGCATGTTTAGGGGGTGCAACCACCCCTCAAAGGTTTTCAGGTGTTCGCCTCCGATTGTACTGGTTTTTGGATATGTTTTATGGAATCGAAAAATAAGATACACGTGTTTCTTTATAGCGGCCCGTTTTCATATTTAGGGGGTGAAACCACCCCTCAAAATTCATAAGGGGTACAAAATTTTGTTGAGTCAAATTTCATATGGAAAAACATATCCAACAACCAAAGCAATCGGAGATGATCACCTGAAAATTTTATACCTTGGGGGAAGCTTTCACCCCCTAAACATGCAAACAGGCCTAAATAAAAAAACACGTGTTTCTTATTTTTCGGTCCTCTAAAGCATATCCAAAAACCAAATCAATCGGAGGCGAACACATGAAAACATTTGAGAGATGGTTTCACCCCCTAAACATGTAAACAGGCCTAAATAAAAAACCACGTATATCTTATTTTTCGGTCCTCTAAAACATATCCAAAAACCAGAACAATCGGAGGCGAAAACCTGAAAACCTTTGAGGGGTGGTTGCACCCCCTAAACATGCAAACAGGCCAAAATAAAAAAACACGTATATCTTATTTTTCGGTCCTCCAAAACATATCCAAAAACCAAAGCAATTGGAGGCGTACTTATGAGTACACGGGCGCGGTCGCTGGCAAGATACGCGGCATACTATCGTTTTCATTCAATCAGAAACAGTTCCAAACTGAATTTGAACCTGACAAGTACGTAGCATTATGCAAAAATGTCCGCTGGAAGAATACATAGGGGTGCTGGGTACACTACATCACGGTAAACCGGTTTTTTCAACCAAAAAGGCTGCCGGCAGGTTAATAATACGTCACCGTGCACTCAGTGCACGACGCGAGTGCTCGCGTTACAAAAATAGGCGCGAGTACCGGAAGGTTAACTTGGACCAAAATTGGACCATAGTCTTTATTCACATATTAATTGAAACAGAACACTGTAGAATGAGTAATAACTACAGCCTGGCGAATGTTTTGTTTTGATGCCGGCTGATGTAATTTTACCACCAATTTATATAACCTGTAACTTTTGATTGGTAGGTAAATTTTGAATTCTGATGAGTGTCATTTATTATGAATGGTCATATATTTAATGTTATCGTAACAGTTGTCTGATACTTGTACAAGTTTTTGTTCATAACACCTAAATGTTAACATTGGGTTAGTTTCTTAAATTGAACCACCGGTGCTTAAGTTGGACCAGTCCAAATTATGCAACGTTCTTTCTTTCTTTAAGGGGACCTTCCGGTCTAAAAGTCGATATTTTTTTTATTTCATTTTTCGAATGTTCGACCTTTTAGGAATACGTGTTTAAAAGGATTTGTTGAAATTCGTAAAATTCCCGAAGATATAGGCATTTGAGTAGCGGCAAATGCATGGGTCACAACAGTCGGCCACTCGACGATCACGTAAAACTTTAAACGCGTTTTCCCCGAAACAGTGTTCTCAAAATCGCTGGGACCTGTATTTCCCAAAGTTATTATCCGATTCGACTGAAACTTCTTTTATTTTGAAGAATATACTTCTGGCTAGGGGGGAAACCAGAAAAATTACAATAATTACATTTTTTTAGAAAATAACGACACTTGAAGTGTGAAATCACTTTTTCTCTATGTTTTTCGTCCTTTCAACGCCTTTAAAAAACATAAATTTTCAATTTTTTGTAATTTTTCTGGTTTCCTCCCTTGCCAGAAGTATATTCTTCAAAATAAAAAAAGTTTCAGTCGAATCGGATAATAACTTTTGGAAATACAGGTCCCACCGATTTTGAGAACATTGTTTCGGGATATTCGAAAAATTAAATAAAAAAAAAAATCGACTTTTAGACCGGAAGGTCCCCTTAATACTTTAATCCCATTGTCAGTCAAGCCCGAAAATATGATTTTACAATCGATAATAAGTCCCTGTTTACTGGAAAACAACAGAACTGCGAGGTTCCTCTTAAAAAGAAAGTTGCTCGCAAAAAAAGAACAGAGGAAAAATATGGTCAAGAAATGTAGAAGATCGTACGAGAGTCTGCACTTGGTAGTTCCGTTCGCTCCCCGCGCGCCATGACTGCCATTTTCGTGTATACTTAACTCCGAATTTTATGTAGGCCTGCATCTGCGCGCTCCCTGGCGCCGCGCGTACCACAGACATACCGATACGTGTAGCCAGAAAAGACCCTGCCGTCGAAGTTCTCCTACGCTGTAAAACTTTGTACTAAAGTTGCCAGAGAATTGCAGCGCAGAAACAGTTTGACTCCCACAATGAAACCAAGATAAAGCTGTAACCTAGTGTGAACTTCTCTGACGCGCCTTACTTCTTGAACAATGACTTAGGGATTAAACGTTACGACTGTATCTAGGGGAGGTACCTCTAATGCTATCTACGGCAAAACTTCCGAATGTGCTGTGCGTACATATAGGTACAACCGTGCTCCGTTTTGTTCCCTAAGTTCTGTTATTTGTCTTTGTAAGCCGACTAAATCATTCGATGTTAAAATGTAAATGTTATTGGATTATTTTTTTAAATTGGGCGTTTACCGGGCACTCAATCCTGCTGGACCATGTTATTGGATTAGTTAATAATAATTAGTACTCAATTGAAGCATTTAGTTGTTGGTTAATAATTAAAGATTTATACTTGGAATTAATTATTTATGTGATCTGTTCCCATTATTCGAATATTATATTCCTAAAATTTGGTTGGTAATAAAATTACTCTCCTTTTTTTATTATTTATTAAACGATTTTATTCAGCTTCGATCCTTTGTTTGTTTGTTTGTTTGTTTGTTTGTTTGTTTGTTTGTTTGTTTGTTTGTTTGTTTGTTTCAGATCATCACTTATAATGAGAATGACGGGCAATTTGTACACTAAACAAAATTATCTTCAATAAACTTAATTCAATAAATTTACTTTTAAATCCAATTTCAAAACTATATTAAAATAATTCATCCAAAAATCAAATTTATTGTAATTCATGTAACCTGTTACACAATCTACATTTTGACTTGAATTTAGATTTTAATTAAATATTTAAAAAATAATATATAAATAAATTCTTCAAACAGCAATACATAAAATAAACAACAGTCAATCCTATCGTGGCTCATCAATTAATACACAAATTCCTCTAAATAAATTATAAAGCCGCCATATTTGTTAATTTTAATGATCTACATTTAATAATCAATTCAAAATAAATCACTTTTATAATAGGGTGTCTAATCCTAGTTTATTCAAAAATTTAATAAACATATAAGTGAGGATCTGGAGGATGGTTCAAATCTGGCAACTCAAATTTAACCTATTTCCAACCATCCAATTGTCTTGAAACTTTGCAGGCGCGCGTAGTTTGGATGTCAATACAATATTTAAGAAAGGAATTAACGCGGAGGGGGTGAAAAAATTACCCAGTCAGCAATAAATATAACCCATAACCACCGATAACCTAAAAAATAAAAAATAAAAAATATATAAAAAAAATTTATGTTAAACGATTTTATTAAAAATGCACTAAAAAATAATTATTTTCTTGTACTACAATTTCGATGGTGTTTATTCATTTTAAATAAAATCGCGGGGCATGATATATCATAACAGGATATGAATCACTTTAATACAGAAGCAAACGTCGAAATGAATTTGTTGTGAAGAAAGATTTCATTTGCATTAATGAAACAAAATATTTTAATTACAGGATACAGATTGTGATGTGACATAAAATTGATAAACTGTAGTTGATGATGTTCCACTTGCCAACCGATAATTCAACTTCCGGTTGCACATGGTGCCCCACGATTTTATTTAAAGTGAAAAAAACACCATCGAAATTTTAGTACAAGAAAATAATTCTTTTTTAAATTTCAGTGCATTTTAATTTAGTTTTTAGTGCATTTTTAATAAAATCGTTTAACATAAAATATTGTTTTTATATATTTCTTATAATGATAAAATTAAAAGTTACATAATATTCTTATAAACGTTAGTGAATTAATATTTGTACCGCAGTATGTGCGCAATATTCCCGAAACATTGCACACACGTGGCCATTGCAGTATTCCACGGCAATGTTTCCACAATGTTGCAGTGAAATTGCAATGCAACCCGTAAGCAAACTGCAACATTGCAATGTGCAGCAACGGTTCTGCAACGTTGCTGCAATAAAGTGTGTTGTAGGGGACGTACCTATCTACAACACTTTCAACTCAACATTTTGTCAAAATTTTTTTATTTTACCAAACTGATTTACGGCAGCCAACACGCACAACCATGGGTATTGGGAAACTTAGTGGAGGCGTGGCTTAGATTTCAGCGCTGCGGTGGTAAGTTGGCAAACTATTGAAAGTAGGCCCGGTCTCACGAAACATTCCGAATAAGTATTTATTAATCGAATAAGTAAAAATTTAGTGGTCAAAAAAATTTAAAATCACTCGTTTTTCACAACATGTTAATAAACACTGTTAATCAAACGGACTTCGACGGATTTCGGCCTACTCTCAGTAGTTCAATTTTCTGCCACTAGTTGGCGTATCGAAATTCTAGGCGTCCCAATATCTTGTGGAGTTCTCCCTTCTTTCGAGTATAAACCAAGGTTTTATCGAAAATGAAAAACACTTTTGAGTGTCCACAGCAGTGATGCCAGAACCGAGGGAAATATCCCACGGGTGCTACCACCACTCCACGACCAAGCGTACCCCCTCCTAGCGCCCCGTACCGCACCACACAAGCATACCCGTCCCTCTATCCGTGTGCCGCACGCGCTGCCTGGCCGGCGCTCTCGGCGAGAATTCGTTTTCCCGACATCGAAGCGCTTGCGACGCAAGCAAAAAGTCCAGTTCAAATCCCCGTGCCGATATTCTACTTTTTTTCTTTATTTATTCTCTAATTTCTCTTTCTATATTCTCAGAAGACTAAAGGCTTAAAAACTGTTAATTTGCAAAGCATTTTCGAAGCGTGATTTGCTGCTAAAGATGCGATCCCGTTCTGGCTTGTATCGCACCACTACAAACGTACCCTACCTTCTGTCCGTGTGCCGTACGCGCTGCCTGGCCGGCGCTCTCCACCGAAAATTCATTTCACCAGAACCTAAGAGCTTGGGTCGCAAATAGAAAATCCGAGGTTCAAATCCCGGTGCGAAAATTCTACTTTTTTCATTAATTATTCTCTAACTTCTCGTTCTATATTCTAAGTCAGGGTTGACTAACTGGTGGCTCACGGGCCACCGGGGGCACCTCCGCCTTGCTGTCACGCTGGACGGCCCCCCTCCATTCCTACCAGACACTGACGATCGCAGTCGAAAAGAGAAGGAAAGAAAGAAGAATCCACTGCGATCGTCAGAGTTTGGTCGGTATGGAGGGGGGCCGGTCAGCGTAGCAGCAAGGCGGAGGAGCCCCCGGTGGCTCGTGAGTTACCAGTTAGTCAACCCTGTTCTAAGTAGAATAAAAACTTGAAAAGTATTATTTTACAAAGCATTTTCGCAGCTGGCTAATGTACGATGTTGGTATTCTGCCTTTTTATACATGCCTTTTAATTCCTTGAAATGCTACTTACAGAATAAGCTCCTTTCTAGGATGGACTCTTTAAAATTCGCGTCACAATGGACAGTTACAAAATCGGTGATTTTCGTTTAGGTAAGCGAGTCGTCCGCTCCGTTATTACGGTCGGCTTACCACTCGCACCCCGAATTACTGTATTGAGGTTTGAAAACAATATCGACAGGTGTAGAAAACCGCACAATTTTCACATTTCTCATTATAGCTTGATCAGAGTATTGCCGATGGATTGGTGAGTTTATGTCGACGACAATAAGTCCAAACAAGAAACAATACGGTCTATTTTTTATTATGAAAACACGTTTAGAATTTCAGTGTTCCCCGCATTAAGGGGTTACCGCAGTCAGTAAGATCAGAAAACGAACGATTCTTTGGGAATTTATTTCAGAAAGTACATGCATTTTTTATACAAAGTTTTTTGTATTCAGATGAGGAACCGTTTAACAGGTTATTTTAACTGGTTATTACAGCTGATTTCCCGGAAGCTGTTTTAAGAAACAGCGACACACACTATGTTCACTAAAAATGATCCGAATTTCTCCATGTTTGAACTCATTTTCATCAGGAAATCCTAAAAAATCCATTGGTACTACTTTCACGACCATTTCTCAAAAGCATGATCACTTTAGTTTTTTGTACTGGGTATTTTACCTGGCCCAACGGTGTTATTGTTCTCGGCAGTCAATGGACGGCCTACCCGGGACCGCAGGTCCTCGCTCGCAGCGAGGAAGCAAGACTGTGCGGTGGGTAGGTCTTTCCCGATAATTCGGGGCCAAAAGCATTTTAACCCTTCGGTGGACGCGCTCTTCAGACTTGCATGAGTGGGCGCGTTGCGGCATTTACACCGCAATCGGAGTTCTCGTTGTTTTACTTCTAAATTTAGACAATTTTAGGTCTCACAGAAGAAAATCGAAATTACATTAGTTGCTTAATAAACACCTATATCTTATTTTTCTGTCCTCTAAAACATATCCAAAAACCAGAACAATCGGAGCCGAACACCTGAAAACCTTTGAGGGGTAGTTTCACCCCCTAAACATGCAAACAGGCCAAAATAAAAAAACACCTATATCTTATTTTTCTGTCCTCTAAAACATATCCAAAAACCAAAACAATCGGAGGCGAACACCTGAAAACCTTTGAGGGGTAGTTTCACCCCCTAAACATGCAAACAGGCCAAAATAAAAAAACACCTATATCTTATTTTTCTGTCCTCTAAAACATATCCAAAAATCAAAGCAATCGGAGGTGGACACGTGGAAAACTTGTGAGTACACGGGCGCTCGCCGGCAGGATACGCGGTATACTTTCGTTTTCATTCAATTAGAGACACTTCCAAACTGAATTTGAACCGGACAAGTACGTAGCATGATGCAAAAATGTCCACTGGAAGAATCCTGAATTGGACATGGATCCAGTTTGAACGCTACATATGGTACAATACGAAATGTAAAATTTGCGGCTAACTGCCGCGGGCGCGCCCACCGAAGGGTTAATAATCCGAAGAAAACTGAGTGTATCAACCTGATTAACACGAAAAGAGCGTCATTGACTAAGAATGGGTTAGTAAAACTCTTCTGTAGGTATAAATGATATCATTAAGACGAGTACGAAACCTGTCGATATTATTTTCAAACCTCAATACAGTAATTCGGGGTGCGAGTGGTAAGCCGACCGTAATAACGGAGCGGGCGACTCGCTTACCTGAAACGAAAATCACCGATTCTGTAACTGTCCATTGTGACGTGAATTTTAAAGAGTCCATCCTAGAAAGGAGCTTATTCTGTAAGTAGCATTTCAAGGAATTATTTCTGTTTATGTATAAAAAGGCAGAATACCAACATCGTACATTAGCCAGCTGCGAAAATGTTTTGTAAAATAATACTTTTCAAGTTTTTATTCTACTTAGAATATAGAACGAGAAGTTAGAGAATAATTAATGAAAAAAGTAGAATTTTCGCACCGGGATTTGAACCTCGGATTTTCTGTTTGCGACCCAAGCTCTTAGGTTCCGGTGAAATGAATTTTCGGTGGAGAGCGCCGGCCAGGCAGCGCATACGGCACACGGACAGAAGGTAGGGTACGCTTGTAGTGGTGCGATACAAGCCAGAACGGGATCGCATCTTTAGCAGCAAATCACGCTTCGAAAATGCTTTGCAAATTAACAGTTTTTAAGCCTTTAGTCTTCTGAGAATATAGAAAGAGAAATTAGAGAATAAATAAAGAAAAAAAGTAGAATATCGGCACCGGGATTTGAACTCTGGACTTTTTGCTTGCGTCGCAAGCGCTTCGATGTCGGGAAAACGAATTCTCGCCGAGAGCGCCGGCCAAGCAGCGCGTGCGGCACACGGATAGAGGGACGGGTATGCTTGTGTGGCGCGGTACGGGCGCTAGGAGGGGGTACGCTTGGTCGTGGAGTGGTGGTAGCACCCGTGGGATATTTCCCTCGGTTCTGGCATCACTGGTCCACAGTGCCGATAGTAAAAGGGCGACCTTCCAGTCGTGCCCGCTTGCAATCCCACGGCCACAGTCGTCATTTTTTTTTAAGACGTTTTAGAATTAATAACGTGAAGTTGTTTAAAAAAGATGGATGGAATATTTCGAATTTACAACTATCTTATAGGCACATTTATTATTGTGAATAGTTATAAAAAAAAAAAAATATAAGAACTTTTTGTTGAGTTCGCCCTTATGGAAAACGTTTGAAACGTGTTTCTCTCAAAACATGCCTTTGTTCAGTTCGCCCTTCCTACACGCAACGCCTCATATGAAAGCTCGAATCATGGATGCGTGCCGAGAAATTACCACGACAACTTTCGAGGAGGTGGAGCTGTCATTCAGGGACAGAATCAATGAATGCACTGATCCCAAGGTCGTCCTTTCCAACACAGGAGATAAGGAAAGTCTGCCCGTTCAGCGAAGGAGGACTTTAAACATTAAACGATCGTAGGTAAATGACATTGAATGACCTTGGAAGACCAACTTATCGTAGGCTAATGATCTCGTCTAGAAGAGGACTACACGCCTAACTAAAAGGAAAAGAATTCTGTTCCATTGAAAAAAAAAACAAAGGCCCTGAAATCTGACGGACAAGGTGTTAAGGTAACCTAGAAAAAATATGTGTTCATCATTAAGGTGCGTTTACACCAAACGACCGAATGCTCGTTCGCCCCCCACTTCGACAAAATTCAAGTAATGAAAAGTTGCAAGTGAATATTGCCGTTTACACTAAATGAGCACGAATTTCGTCGAAATGAGGGGCGAACGAGCATTCGTTCGTTTGGTCTAAACGCACCTTAAAGTTTTGAGAACCAGGCCGCTGACGCTACAAATACATATAACATTGAAAATACATCGAGTTTCGCTCCAAAAATTTAGGAGGATATTGTAGAAGGTGCATTCTTCCGCATTCAGCAAAACAAAATCGAATTTTTTGAGGCCGAGAAAGTAGAATGTCCACTTAAGATGTCTCCCTAAGTAGCACAAAATATTGGTTAAATATTTTTCCCAAATATTAAAAAAATATTTTTTTAGCCACACTTTTAAATATGAAAAAATGTTGATTCCAAATATTATATACACATACTGGAAATGTGAAATGAATGCTTAGAAAATATGAACTAAATATTCGTGGAATATAAAAGAAATATTCAGAAAATGTCAAGAAAATATTCTGGAAATGCGAAATTAATATTCAGATTTCCAAAATAATTATTCTGGAAATGTAAAATATATATTTAAAAAATGTAAAGTGAATATTCAGTAAATGTGAAATAAATATTCAAGAAATGTAAAATTAATATTTAAAAAATGTAAAGTGAATATTCAGAAAATGTGAGATAAATATTCAGGAAATAGGAAATTAACATTTAAAAAATGTGAAATAAATATTCAGGAAATGTAAAATTAATATTTAAAAAATGTAAAGTAAATATTCAGAAACTGTGAAATAAATATTCAGAAATGTTAAATAAATATTCAGGAAATGTGAAATTAATATTTAAGAAATGTTTGTGCTACTAGGGCTCCCACGCAACAGAGTAAGGTTTACTTGAAACATTTTTCGAATGAGTATCGTGTGTATATACATTGTACAGAGTGTCCTAGTTAAATCAATCCCCGCGAGTACCTCCGAAACTGTGGATAAAACCGGCAAACGTTAGAACAAAACGTAGGTAAATGGTTTCGAAGGAAATAAGACTAATTTTGTTATAGGGGGGCGTATAAAGGTCATATGAAGGTCAACTTTATTTCTTTAAATGGTACCACACATTGTTTAATGCACTAATTGCTACAGCTTGTCATTCCCTATAAAAGAACAACTTATTTATGTCAAAAAGTCGTTAATTTGGGAGATATTTTAATTTTAAATAACGAATACATCTCTGTATTGACTTTTGCATCAGCATAGGTCCTAAAATCAATTATTTTGACGTGACGTTCAGTGTTCACGAGCATTCAGTGTTGTGAGTCTCTTCGCAACACATTATTATTATTATTATTATTATTATTATTATTAATCATAAACGGGTTAGAACCCATTATATAGCAAGGATACATAACATTTTGCGTGTTGAATAAAAATAAATCTACATATATGCATACTATATCAAATTATACTTAACAATGGAGAGAAAAATGAAAAAAAATAGAGGTGAAGAATGAGTAACAACACATTGAATGTACATTAGGGTGGACCTTAGTTACCCATACAGCACACTCTCGTTGCGCCAAAGTTGTAGGATGGTTGCAGTGCAAGATTGCAATGTTTCACGCAACGTTGCAGCAAGGGTGCAGCAATAATTCTATGTCCGCCTCCTGCAACGTTTCGGACTGTAGGGCCAAAATTATAAATAACGGTATATATATATTGAATGTGTGCAGGAATCACAGAATTATAAAAACCCGTTTTTTCTCATAGAAAATTCTTTTCACCCAAGGGGAATCGAACCGGCGACCTGTAGCGTCGTAGGCGAACACTTCAGCGCCGCAGCTACAACCACTGATTGATAAGGCTCTTAACGTATTCGAAGTTATACTCCTACCGTGCAAAACTTTAAACTCAAATTATTCAAAAACGAAGGCTCATTTTGACAAACTCCATTAGGGTTTTGTAATACTATGTAGGTATGTACTACAACTTCCACCCTGTGTGATTCTACACATTAAAATACACAGGGTGAGACACCTAACATTTAAACTTAAAATATCTCCGTTGTTTTTAATGATACGAGAAAATGTCTCAGGAAAAAAATGATCGCTAGACAAAAAGGACAACATATTATACATGGTTGAATTTGTATTTTTATTGGCTATAACGTTATAGTAATGAAAATACGTCATCCCATTAAAAAAACCATCGATGATCTTGAAATTTCGGGAAATATAACCTTGAGAACAAAATCGTCTCCGTCAGAATAATTGACTCTCTGAAGCAAACATTTTTTCCTTAGACATTTTCTCGTATCATTAAAAACAACGGAAATATTTTAGGTTTTTAAATGGTAGTTGCAGCAACGTTGCGGCAACATTGCAGGAACGTTGCCGCAATAGTGGCGCAACGTTGCAGCAAAGTTGCAGGATCGTTGCAGTGTGATATTGCAACGCAACATTGATGCAACTATGCAGCGATAATTCTATGTCCGCCGCGTGCAATGTTGTACGGCAACGTCGCAGCAACGTTACATCGACATTGCGCTGCAACCATGCAACACTGCAAGGTTACTGCAACCATCCTGCAACGTTGCCGCCACGAAGTGAGCTGTATGGGTACTCTTGTCGAAAAGTAATTTTGAGATTTTTGCCGTGCACACCGCCTAGAATTGTGCCATTGGAAGAAAAAGTAATGTGTGCAAAATTTGAAATCGATTGGAGAACGGGAAACCGTGCCGCATCGAATTTGAAAATGCTTTATTTTTGTAACTCGTTTTTCTCCATTGACATCTTTAATATGCATGTTTATATATGGTTGAATTTGTCTTGTTTCGCTCTGCAACAATATAGAAACAAAATATAAGACCACTCCAAAAAAAATCATGACCTTGAAATCTCAAAAATTAACCTAAAAAAACTTACTACTTTTACAGACTAAAGTACTACTTTCGTATAAATTTTTTTCGTATAATTATAAATAACAAATTGAAGGGAAAAGGACACCCGAAATGCACGAATTTTTGCAGATATCTTTCAATTTATTTTAAAAACTATGGGTCTAGAAGAAAATCTGACTACTCCACGCGATGCAGCAGACATTTTTACTTGGGGAAACATCAGGAAAAGTGGTAAGTCACGTTTTGTTTTCGTGAGAAAATCTAATCAAAAATCTATAAGAAACGGGTATTGAATGTTACAAGTCCAGATGGCTGTTGAATAGTGTTACAATTAAACTCTTGCATGAGTTTGACTCCTCGTTCGGCCGAATCGTTTACTGCTGAATTATTTACTATATTTCATCCAATATTATAATTGGGATCATTTTCCCATTCCAGAGGATCCATGTTTATAAAATCTGATGAAACAGTGCAATCTTGATGAAAGTATCAGTTACTTCATTAAAATTTTTAAATCTGTTATTTATAAACATATGAAAAAATTTCTTAGACAAAAGTTGTACTGTTTGACAAGGTAAAAATAATGTCAACGAAAACAGTTTTTTCTGAAGGTCAATTTTTGAGATTTCAAGGTCATGATTTTTTTTTAAGTAATCTTAGATTTTGGTTCTGCACTGTTATAGAGCGTAAAAAAACATATTCAACGATATATAAACATGTATATTAACGATATAACACATTGGAGAAAAACGAGTTACGAAAATGAAACATTTTCAAATTCGATGCGGCACGGTTTTCCGTCGTCCGATCGACTTCAGATTTTGCACAGAGTATTTCTTCATCCGGTGGCACAATTCTACGGGGTGTCCCGAAAAAAATTTGAAAGTGGAAAAATAAGGTCCACCCTTCGAAATAACGCTAAATTATGATCCTCTAATCACATCGTTCCAAAAACTGTTCAGCAGGTTGTTTAATAACTAATAACAAGAACTGAATTTAAGTTTGCGGTTTTCCTCATCAGAAATTTACTGACGCTTACGTGCGTTACGTTTAATATCCGCGGTGGCAAAGACCTTTAAAGGCGGATTCACGCATATCAGCTCCGTGACGGTTCAGTGCTATCAGTGTCAATGATCTGTTTGTTTCGGTGTCAGTAAATGACACGGACAAATGTGAACTGCTCCATTCCAAAACGGAGAAACGATATTGTTTGCCAATGACACTGCGGGCACTGAACCGTCACGGAACTGATGTATGAATCTGCCTCAAGCTTCTTACATCAGCGTTCTTCAACCTTTTTACACCTGCGGACCGGCGAAAATAGGGGAAATATTTCGCAGACTGGTCGACGGCTAAGACAGAAATAAAAAAAAATGTAGATTGTAGTACTTTATTTATTAAATCTAATATTGTAAAATTATTTTTTTTTTAATGTAGCGGCTACATAATTCGGGCAAAATTTTTCACTGACCGGCAGGAAAATTCCGCGGACCGGTGCCACGGCATGCCGCACAGTGGCGTGTTTATAGGGAAAAATTATGCCCTATTCCTACGTATTTTGACCTGCTGATTTCAAATATATTGTTATTTTTGTTGTAAACTAAAAAGTGGTAAAAATGGAGGTTTTATTTGTTTTAAAAAAATCATAACTCATAAACTATTTATATGTATGAAAAGAGGTTATCCAATGGTATTTCTGCAAATATATTTACAAAATACAAAAACTGAATTTTAAGCGTTGGTGGTGGGGGTAACTTGAAAGGTATGGATGTTTTGAAAATTAATTTTACGCGGTTTTGTAGATATACAAAAAAGATGTAACTTGTGTTTTAACTTCTTTTCGATATCTCTCACCATTCTCGAGATATTCCACAAAAATAAAATTCTGTTTTTTTCCAGGGGTAATTTTACCCCCTAAAACCGTACGATGGCACCAACAAAAATATAGTTATGTTACGACTGAATTACTGCACAATTACTACACTATTTGCACACCATGTTTCATTTGTGTCATAACTTGCTTTGTGCATGATATTCTTGTGGTCAGTTATTTTTGTACCTCTTCTTATAACTTTGAGGGGTGGTTTTACTCCCTAAATATGCAAATTGAGCAAAATAAAAAGACACATATTTCTTATTTTCCGGTCCTCTAAAACATATTCCAAATCCAAAGCAATCGGAGGGAACCTCTCCTTTTAAATCATAAAAAAGGAGACGATTTGCTGCCTAGTTACTTTTACTTTACAATGGTTTTCGGCACCTAACACAAAAAGTTGCGCCTAGTAGCAGCTGATTCCTTTTCTATTCGATAGTATACACTTCTGCCTTCCTTATGAAACAACTTTCAGCTTTCACATTGTGTCACATTTTTTATATACGTAAAATTGCCGCAAATAAAATGTGCTTATCTAAGAACGTTTCAGAAAATGTTTAAAAAATCGGAAAACGTTGTTCTATGGATCATTTTGTTCGCCTTAAAATATACTATACTGTCAACTATCCCACAGATTTGTTGCAATTTTTGATACGCCAAACACAGAAGAAATAGAACGCCCCCAGAAGTGCCTCAAAAATTTTGCTCAACTTTAAACATTTATAGAGCAGTTGGTATTTCTTTTAAGGAAAAAACAAACTTTGACCATTATACTAGACATATTTAAGAACATTTTCATGTGTTTACATTTTCATTATCTGTCAAATCGGAAATTGAATTTATTCACAATTCCCTAGAAAACACGCCACTGTGTGCCGGTCCGCAGACCACTACTGGTTGAAAAACACTGACAAGGAACGATCCCGAACCCGGAAATTCAAAAAATTCTGAAACTTTGTAAACATGTAGGAGATTTCCTCCTGATTACAACGCAACTTTTGTTCGCTGCCCAAAGTCACTCTAAGAGGGTGAAATTGGCCCCTTAAATTCCGACTATTTTCCGATTTTGTGCTATAACTCGCAAACTGCTAAGCTACCAAATGATAGTCCTAATTAAAAAAAAAGTAACTTTTGTTTTGAAATTTTTTTCTATCTCTTACAGATTGCGAGTTACAAAATAAAATCGGAAAATAGCCGAATTTTCAAAGGTTAATTTCACCCCCTTAGAGTGAATTTGGGCAGCAAACAAAAATGGCATTGTAATCAGGAGGAAATCCCCTACATATTCACAAAGTTTCAGATTTTTTTGAATTTTCGGGTTCGGAATCTTCCCTTGTGAGGTAAAAGATCTATTTAGACGCAAGTTATATAGGTACTATAATGAACTGTGGGGGTTTAAAGTTGAGAGACAGGCATCCATAGTACTTTTCCGATCTTTAACAAATATCCTGCGCACCAGCCTAATATCGCAGATTGAAGAATTCAATTTATTTGAAGAAAAATAGAACCCACAGCCTCAAAAATTCGATCAGAATTGAGGGAAGCAAGCGAAGATACCTGTATATATAAGATACTTGAATATACCAACTAAGTTAGTCAAATTAGAGTTGGGTAATAACCGATAAATGTAAAGTAGTATGATACTATAGAAATAATAATAATAATTTTTAACATCATGTATATATATTTTAAACAGTTCAATGTTAATATAAATAATTGTAATACGAAAATAGAATATTAAATTGGTTAGCGTAGTGAATTGGAGCAGCAGATCTGACAACGTCGCATTCATTCGGAGCGTCTTTTATAACCAAAATGTCAGAAAAATGTCCGTATGAATTTGAATTGTCGTTCGCTATTTAAATGACTAAACATATCGGTTGTGCGACGTTGCCACGTTGATTGCTCTACGAAGTTTCTGAAAAATTTGCACGTAAACCTATTTTTTTATGGGCATTTACGAAGACTATGCGGTCAGTTTTGCAGAAATTGATAAATTCATTTTCTGACATTTCGATGTACTTTTGTGCCAATTTTGGTACATTTCTTGAATATGGTTTTTCTGTTTCAGAAGAAAAACTGAAACTATAACCCTCTGTTTTTTACTCCGCCATATGCCACTGTGCTAAAATGCATCAACTTTAATTAACAATTTCTCGATAACTATGCGGTAAATCGATTTTAAACTTTGCACAAGGGTTTCTTGTATTCCAAATTAGTTTTGCACGAAATTTGAAAGAATTCTTGAATTTAGTAGATTATTCAGGAGCTACCTTAACTGGTACTTGCACAAATTTCCCGCCATATTTTCCCGCAGCCACACAGTGTCGCGGCACGTGTTCAAAAAGCAAAAATTTGAGTTTTCAAATTTTGTATTTCATTTCATGGAATTGATAGTAAAAAGTCCTCCTAACTTAGTAACATTAATAACGGATTTAAGGTTAGTAACTACATTCAAAGTCGAATAACCAAATGCAAATAAGCTAAAACGATTATAATGTATTCAAGAACACTATAAATTTCAAATTTTTAGTTGGAATTGATGCATGTCCGCGTTCAGATTATGTCACGAAAAATGGCATCCTATATCGTACCCATAATGGAAAATAAAGCAGGCTCTACATTTATTTAAACAATTTTTTTTTAAATCAAAAATCACTGTAAAGATGGATGGAACTTTGTTTCCTCCTTACGTTTTATTTAAGCTGATAGTTGTAACCCAGGCGGTTCGCATTCATGTTGCTAACGGTGCACGAAACCTTTGTGTCAGTGGTTCCCAACCTGTGGGTCGCGGCCACCAAGGGGGTAGCGAGGTGTTTTCTGAGGGGTCGTCGCGGATATTTTTCGTTGACGATTCTTAGCGCTTCTGCTACACGTTGCCATATTCTATTAATCATGTAACATTAATTTTTATAATAGAAAAAAGAAACATCTGGTTACCCAGACGCAGGCACAACCATCACACTAAATCATGACTACAGTCCTATCATGAACAGAGTGGGTGTCCGAGCTCTGGAGCATAGGAGGAGGGTCGCGGACCTATCCTTTTTATACAGAACATTGAACGGGATGGTTGATATCCCTGGTGTTATGGCTCTAGTCAACTGCAATGTACCCGTACGCGCTACTAGGCAAACACCCCTGTTCAAATATCCGGACTAGGTACTCTTCCTGGGTTGGGCGCGCCAATCCCCTGCATAGAATATGCGGTTTCGCCAATCCGTATCACGAAAACATTGATTTCTTTGCTGATCCCCTTTCAAGTTTCAAGACCAAGGTTCGGAGAGCCCTGGTTTCAAGTGGCATTATCTAGATGTAACCTGCACCTACACGACGAACTCTGTATAACTCCTAAACTCTTTGTTTCTTTATTGCTTTATTTATGTACACGATGTTTGTTGTATTTTCTGCTCGATGTATTTGTATTGCATATACTTTGTTCTTAATGGGCTTGCCTCGTGAATAAATATTATTATTATTATTATTAAATAAGCTAATTAAATATATTACATAGCTTTAAGTATATATATATATATATTAAGATAATTAAATATTATTAAGTTTATTTGAATATTATGAAAGGGGTCGCAACTCAAAAAAACGTTGGGAAACATTATTTTACGTGTACCAACTCACCGAATTTTCTAAGGTCCCACTTCCTACGCCAAAACATTCACTAATCAAAAATAGTTTGCACACGGTTTACACCCAGAGAAGCTTCGCGAATTCCTATAAGATCCGGGGCGATAAAATAGATAAAAAAAAAGCAAACATGTCAAATAATAATAAACAAAAAAGGTGAATATTTCGATGTAAAGTATTAGAAACTATAATTTCATGTAAAGTAAAGTAAGTAAACTATAGTTATTATAGGGTTGGCGTTAATGGGAAGATACCGAAATTAAATTTTTTTTAATCAATTTGGAATATTAGGTTTCAAATTCATTTATTTTAGGAAGTATGAAATGTGGCCACAAGATAGGCAATTTTAGTTGTAACACTGAGATAATGAATGATTAATTCTTATTACTTGTATAAATCTAAAATAATGCTTTTCGTACGTTATCTGTGTCAGAAAGGTTTCTTTATTTTCAATGTGTCATATTTACGAAAAGCAAACAGAACTACATAGTTCATATTTATAATAATCCAGATGATCGCTAACAAAATATAAGATACAGTAGCAAATCTTCTAGAAATGATGGAAAACACAATAAATAGTAAATAGTCTACAAACGACGTTTTTCTCTATTATTTAATGTCGCATCAACCAACTAAGAACGACGTTGCCGACATAAAGAGTCTTGAACAGATAATTACGATGTCGACACGGTTAATTTGCGCGAGTTAAAACGTGCATTAATCATCGTGACGCGTTAAGTTATATCCCAACCCAACAAAGAGACTGTGTGTAAACTACTTCGTCGAAGGCAGTAAACGAAAATGACTTTTCGTGTATCATGTAAGTAAGAATAATGACGTTAATGTCCACGATGAGCGATAACAAAAAGGGAGATTTTACAAATAATACTACATTATTTTTTGGAATCACTATATACAATGTATGCATGCATGCAAAGCATTTATGTAGGATAGAAATTTCGCAATTTTGGATTTACTTCTTATTTAAAATTACTAACTATGAAATATATAGGAATATTTATTAATCAATACATATGTAGTTATGTGTAAGATTTTATGAACCACATATATATGTATATTCGTGTCACTAATTCTGAGCGTAAAGTAAGATTAGGTATACGTAATACGCTTGTATACCCATACAGCACACTTCGTTGCGGCAACATTGCAGGAACGTTGCAGTAACCTTGCAGTGTTGCATATTGCAGCGCAATGTCGTTGTAACGTTGCTGCGACGTTTCCGTGCAACATTGCGCGGGGCCGGCATAGAATTATTGCTGCAACGTTGCATGAATGTTACGTTGCAATATTGCACGGCAACGTTCCTGCAACATTTCTGCAACGTTTCCACAATATTGCTGCAACGTTGCGCCAGTATTGCGGCACCGTTCCTGCAATGTTGCTGCAACGTTCCTGCAATGTTGCTGCAACGTTCCTGCAATGTTGCTGCAACGAGAGTGTGTTGTATGGGTACTGATACACGCAAAAGTAATTATGTAGGTACATGCTATTAGCAATTTCAATTCGATTATTATTGCACCTCACAAAATAAATTCTCAAAGCGAATGGATGTACCTACCTACTTAATTTAACTAACAAGGGAACTTTGGTAACCCGAAAAGTTTGTTTGCGAAAAGATTGCACAGTGGTTATATGTAGAATGTCTGCGAAAAGTGTTTACGAAATGTGCGCTCGTGACCACGCCATTTTTAACTTTACATTACGAATTCCAGGAAATTCATTTCCCGTGCTGTTCGTGAAAAGTTTGCGAAAGTTGGTGGAAACGCACCTTTAGACGTTTAATACTTTCGTTTATGAGGTGTCTCTAAATTATGGGACAAACCAAACACATGTAGGTACGACTGCCACAAGAAATCAAAAAGTTCTTTATCCTTTTGCAATTTGAGTTGATTCAATAGTGTCTCACACAGCAAAGCTGCACACTCAGTTTTGCGATTCTGAGTACATCTATCAAGAGACACGGTAGTGTCTCGCGCCAAGTATATATAGGTATATGCGCAGCGCGAGTCACTCGTGGCTATATAACGCCGAGCGGTTTTTGGAAGAACCCTGAGATTACCGAATCTCAATAACGGCTGATCCGATTAAGTTTTGAATGGTCTTAATGGATAGCTTGGGTTTGATTTACATAAGAAAAGTGTCTTCGTTTTGTTCCTACGTGCCTTATGAGCTGAGATATTTCGATGCAAAGTTGCAATTTGCCGAATTTTATGTTAAGAGGGGAACATGAAAGGGAGAGGAAATGTCTCTGGCACGTCGTTCATTGGATGAAGGTTCCGGCCTATCGCGTAACAAATTGTTGTCACGTGACAGCCAGACAGCACATCTGTCAAGGAAAACGTAACCTAGGTAGTGTCAAACCATCATAACCTGCCAAATGTCAAATGAGGTAAGTAGTCAACATTTTTCCAATGTCACGAGTTTTTACTCCATATAGGAGATTGAATTATTGTCTCAATTAACAAGGTAAGTAGCCAAATTTTTTTAATACATTTTTTTGTTGAGCTTCTAGAAACGAAGGGGACGCACAGCTTGGACATTGCCCGGATAAGGTTCGATAGAGAAATATCTTCTTACGCACAAGTTTCTATTATACCAGGCATGTACAAAATAATAATAATGCATTTAAATTGCCAGATATTTTTATACCAGTGAGCCATTTTTAATTTAGAGTTTCTACAGGATGATTCTGGAGCTCCACCCGACAATGGATGCGTCCTGGTACCCCGTGGCGAGGTCAAGCCCCCGCAGTGCCCCACCGAATTTTAGGGCTTTCGACCCTCGAAGGAGTTGGAGTGCCTATTAAGAAGTGAGAAATCTTCAACTTCCGCATTTCTCATCAGATCTTTGCGGAAACGACGCCAATTGATTCCTTATGTTTCGCCGATGAAACTGACACCAAGAATTACGTAATTCGGAAAATAATGAAGGAAATTCCATGAAAAATTAATTTCCATAACCTCAAGCTAACTTCGTTAATAATAGTCCGATGTACAAGAAATTTGGTATAATTTTCGTCGGAAAAACATATGGAATCCATCGGCATCACTTCCATATCGATACGAGAAAGAATAAAGAATTCTTTTTTTCTGAAACAGGTATGAAATCCTCGGTCAACCCCGGCAAATCGTGGTCTACCCCCCGCAGTTGAAGGTGAAAACGTGAAATATTCATTTCAGCGTATTAAAAAATTCTTTATTCTTTATCGTATCGAAATGGAAGTTACACCAATAGATTCCTTATGTTCTTCTGATGAAAATCATACCAAATGTCATGTAAATCGGACTACTTTTACATTAGGAATACAAATTGCTTGTGTAAAAGTAGTCCGATTTACATGATATTTGGTATGATTTTCATCACATTGGCATGAATCAGATAACGGATCATGTGAACAGTGTACAGGAAATTATATTATGTTTAAGAATGAATTAATATTGACGAAAGATATTGTTATTAATCGTTTACTATTATTTTCATTGCAAGGTGATAAAATAGTCAAAGCAATACGTAAATTTAATATATGTACTATTCCCACAACCAAAGTATTGATAGCTACACAATCATATAAAGTTATGAATGCTATATTTCATAGTGGTTCATGTATTGAGGATGGCCATTACACCAGCATATGTAAAGAAGAAGGAATGACTAGTAGTTGGATTGAAGCTGATGACTTAGCTTGGAGCTAGTTACTCTACAGTTATTATGCATTACGAATTGCGGGACAATATTCTACATCTCGCTCAGCCACTTCGCATTTAACCAATGCGGGTCGGAAGTTGAGCTCCGGAACTTTAATTGCTTATATCTTGAAAACAGATAACAGATTACAAGAACAGACATGCAGAGAGCAGTACGCACTGCGCCTTACAGTTGGGACGCGCGAAGTGCGGACCTCTCTATATTCAGACGTTATTATCTAAAAAATGGTTGGAAGCACGAAAAAATTATATATAGAGTGATTGTAGAAAATTGAATGCTCTTTTAATAGTATTTGAACAAAATTTCGATAGGACTTTCCATTTTTGAGAAATTCTTTAAATTCAAACTATTGATGAATTCTAACCTTTAAGGCCTGGTCGGTATCCTTTCCTGTTGTCTGATTGCAATAACCTTTTTCTGAGACTATTTTTTTATGAAATGGAATCATATTACGGGGTGAGAGCAAAAGAAATCGAAGGTTGAAAATAAGGGCCACCCTAATGCACATAACCGAATGCTGGGTTGAGTATTAGTACACTGTACGTGCATACACAGTTCAAGTTTTTTTTTTGCCCATCGTAACGTAACTCACGTTTTAACGCGGTTACATTTCATTAATTTGTCACATAGATAGCTGTGCGTCCCAGCTGAATAATAGCAGACCGTCAATTCTACTGTGAGTTGCATTTTTAAATTTGCAATTTGCATAGCCTGGCGTTGCACGTTAATTTCTTCAAACTACTGCCATATACAAGATGTCCGGCTAGTTTGCTGGTAAAATTTACTAGCGTGTTTGGTAGGTCACTCTAAACCCCCCAAAAAAAGACACATGGGTCTACTTTAATCCTTTATTGACAGATAGGGTGGATTTACCAGTAAATGAACGCGTACCAGTGAATGGACATTTTATATTAAAATGAGTAAAATAAGTTATTAAAATAAGCAACTAATTAATTAGAGACTTCTTTTAATTTCTTGCTTCATATCCAAACAATTCTTGCACCACGTGCAAGCAATCGCACTGCAAACATAATTTTATCAAAGTGTTCATTCATTAGCCTTAAGTGTTCATTTATTGGTGCTTTTACCATAGGCGTTGTTTCGTCTTCATGTGACGTAGGATCGAGCAGTATTCAATATATTTCGAATAAATATTTATCTAAAATAATTATTCAAATGAATTCTTTTTAGTCAAATATTTCATTCAAATGATAATTTATTCGAATAACAGTTTCAGAATTATTCGAGCAGTGATGGAAGCAACTGCTGCTAACTCTTTTTGCACACGATGAATTGACAAATACTAAGCATGGCATTACACGAATAACAAATGATACAGATAATAAATAATGCAAACAGCGAATATACATTGCAATAAATTCTTATTCGACTGTCGCGAATAAAAGCTTGTTCGATCTGTCGGGATTACTTTTTCTCCGGAGTTTCACAACAGACATATAGACACAACAGAGTCCTCAATAGATATTCAGAAATTATTGTCATGGTACTTCATAGACGCCTGGGAGGATGAACAGTGTATGTAGTAACCAAGCGGTGTACAGTGAATCCTCGTTAGCAGCCCGTTTCTACCACGCGTTAGGAGCCCGGCGACTATCCCCACCATTTCTTGGAATCCTTCGGACGAGAGTGAGAAAACCCAATGAGCGAGCGAGAGGAAACCAACGAGTCGACACGAAGTTGCCGTCGGCTTTCGTTTCCTCTCGCTCGCTCATTGGGTTTTCTCACTCGCGCCAGTGGCCGCGCGGAATAGTGTCCAGTCGCGTTAGGAGCCCGCCGCCAGCCCCGTTCGACGGGCTCCTAACAAGTATTTACTGTACAGTATTTCTTCGCTGAGGGCTCGCTGGTCGGGACGGCGTTGAGTCCGTATCGTGAACGGAGCTCTAATTCCGAGCGTTCGTTTCTCGCTTCTGTCTGGCCGAAGGGGGGAGCGAGATGAAACGCTTTGCGTGCGCGACGGGCGCGAGCGCTCACAATAGTACAAGTATGTACCGTTAAGGAACTAGTTTCTGATCAGTTTAGAAGGTTTCCCGCTTTAATATTTATTTTTAACCTAATGAAACATTAAACCATAGACTTTTTTATACTAAAAGTTGAATTAATGTTTAAACTTCAAGGAAAAATTTTAAAAAGTTGAAAATAAATATATAATTTAAATACTTATAAGGTATGGAATAATAAGGTGACTAGGAACTAGTTTTTAATCATCTAAAACTAACAATACTAACTACTTTCACAGACAACACATATATTTTTGAATTATCAATTTTTATGTTAGTAATTATTTCAAACAATTATTTATTGACATAAACTCTAAAGAACGATTTATTTCATGAACTGATAAAAAATTAGTGCCTGATCAAGAACTAGTTCCTTAACGGTACCAGTTATGTTTGTACGTGTATAAAAAGTTATGTATATATACCATGTTTATATATAAAATTTATGTTAAAAAATTACAATATTTATGAAACAAAGCAGTATGAAATTTAATTATTCAAAATAAGAGTTAAAAGAAAGGGGAAAAAATAAATTAGGATGACAGGATTTGAACCCGTGTCATTTGGTCGGGAAGTAAGCGCTATACGCACTCACCCAACTTACTTTCTTGAAATATGTTTAAAGTGAACTGCTTTTAAATGACACATATCGAATGTTTATAAACAATGCTCATTGGCATAAAATATTTTGCAGAAGGTCATCCAGATGACCTCCAGATTCGTTCCCTAAAATTTCATTAAAATCCCCGGGGGTACAGCTGTAGGGTCCCCTTGTCAGATGAAATCGTGACTGCTCGACGCATGCGCTCCACGGTCAGATAGCCAGGCACGGCACGAGCCTTTCTTGCGCCCTAGGCGAACTTGTCAAATTGCGCCCTTTATTATATTACATTTATTTGGGATTATTGATGACCTTACTCTGAATCTTTAATCGTAGTTTAAAACAGTTGCAGTACAATTCGTAGTATTTCATTTAAAAGTTTATTTTCAACAATGCCAACAATGAAAAGACCATTTGCACCCCTTGTCAACCTTACGCCCTAGGCAGTTGCCTAATTTTTCGGAGTAAAGTCATAAATAATCTCAAATAAATGTATTATAATAAAGGGCGCAATTTGACAAGTTCGCCTAGGGCGCGAAAAAGACTTGAGCCGGGCCTGCGTCCAGCTTTCGCGGAAGCCGTTTTCGTGTTTACGATGAGGGCTCGCGACCAGCGCGCACGCCCGTCGCGCACGCAAAGGACGGAGTGTCAGGCGTCAGAAGGAGGGAGCGAGGCAAAACATCAACGCGTCGTCTGTCTCCTGCCGTCCTCGCTCGCTCTCACCTTCGCCGGACAAGAGTGAGCCCACATCGTGTACGTCAAATCGAGCGCTCAAGGAGGAAGTACTGTACGCTTGGCATCAATGGAGCCATATTTCTTCCAAGACCGAACGAAATAAGTCCCAAGGTGAACATGACCATTTAATTCTGAATATCATGTAAAACATGCTAGAAAATTATTGTTGGACACCTTGTACATACATGTGCAACGTTCAACGTGCAATGTGCTTCGTAACTTTCTCGGTCCAACGTTCGTCACCCGGATTTTCAGAAATTCGAACGCGAGCCTGTTGTCGGGTGAAAAAAATCTAATATTCTTCGCGGACACCAAGCTAAAGCGAATTCCACTGTGCTGGGACACCGGCGAGCAAGCACGAGACCCTGCGACGAAGCAGAGGAAAAAGCAGGGCAAGCTTGGTTTAATCGACGACGAGTTAAAAGCTCGATCGCGTTGAATTAGTCAGCCGAATTTAATTGATCGACTGATCCTTTCTCTCTTCCTCTCTCCTACCCTCTCGCCCTCTCATTCCACATCAACGACCTCGATTTATCGTCGCATTCGATTGCTAACGTTTTAATACTTTTTCGTTTTGCACCGCGTGGGAAGTGGGCGTAGCCGGTGGCGCAAAAGCTGCCAATAAAAATCGTCGATGCGTTTAAATCGAACTCGAGCATCCCTCGATTGTAAGTCTAGTGTGCCTCGCTCACAGCTATCCTTTTTATTAAAAGTTACTATACTATAGTCGAACAGTCGAAAATGAGTTGCACCTTAGTTCGGAATAATTTGTAGAAAATGTTCTTTGTCGACGAAATGTTATATTCGATCTGTTTTCGGGTAACAAGGAAATGCTTTCAGCTCGAAAACCCTTGATTTTAACGAAGTACGAAACACAATTTCTCAGCGTCCCAGTATTGATGGTACTAAAATATAGAATAAATAAAAAAATTTCATTTCAGCCTTTCTGTCTTATTTTCATTTATAAACCCACTCTACGCAGACGGAGATTAATAATGGCACATAATATTGATAAGGAATCAACATTAGGTGCACCTGTTAAATGCACACATACTCGAAGAATATTCAAAGTCGATTTTCTCGAAAACAAAGCCTCGAATGAAAAGAATTTATTGTATATTTTCGACTTATTTTTTACTTTAAACCTAAAGGTGGAATCTGACGGACCGTGGATCGGCGAGCTTGGCACGAGACTCGCCAAGCCCACGCGCCGTGAGAACGCTCATGGCTCGCCAACTCGCGAGCCTGGGCGAGCTTGGGCGAGCCGAGCCGATCCACGCGCCGTGAGAACCAGGGTTGCCAGATCTCCGGCATTCAGCCGGAGTCTCAGGTTTTAAACCGTTGTCTCCGGCCTCAGGCAGGCACAATAAAAATCTCCGGCAGAATAGAGAGTATGTAGCAGCATACCATCTATCGGAATTAGCGTTTTTTATTTAATATAGTGCAACCAATTCTCTCTATTTCTGTCAGTTCGGCCAATGTCGAAAGAATCTTTTCTCTTATGTATCAGACCTGGACAGATAACAGGAGCAGAATGAATGTCGATTTAGTGAAAGCAGAACTTATAATAAAATCCAATTTGAAATATAATTGTCAAACATTTTTTTAACGCATTTCAAAAAATAAAAAACTATTAAAATCTGTAATGAATTCGAATAAATATTCATAATACTTTTATTACTATTATTATGATCACTCCTTTATAATAAGTAATTATTATAATGAATTTCAGATGCCTGTTTTTCTATTGGCCGCTTATTTGATCTCACCCCCCCCCCCCCCCACTCGACGAAATTTAAATCTCCGGCAAACAATCAGGCCTGATCTGGCAACCCTGGTGAGAACACTCATGGCTCGCCGACACGCGAGCCGGGCCGAGCCTAGGCGAGCCTGGGCGAGCCGAGCCGACTCGCCGATCCACGCGCCGTGAGAACGTCATGGATCGCCAATTCGCGAGCCTGGGCGAGCCTGGGCAAACCGAGCCGGCTCGCCGATCCACGTGCCGTCAGATTCCACCTTAAAATATTTCCATTGTTTTGAATGTGATACAAGAAATTATCTAAGGAAAATATGTTTGTTTCCAATGGGCAATCATTGTGACGGAGAAGATTTTTCCTCAAGGTCATA
Source organism: Andrena praecox (assembly GCA_963932275.1). Taxonomy (NCBI): domain Eukaryota; kingdom Metazoa; phylum Arthropoda; class Insecta; order Hymenoptera; family Andrenidae; genus Andrena; species Andrena praecox. The sequence continues at coordinate 44,957,889 of OZ010729.1, read as the reverse complement.
TTTTCCGAAATTTCGAGGTCATCGAAAATCCCGGGGTTTGATATAACTAATCCCGAGAATTTCGGGTTTCTTTAAAAATGTGAATTACTTTATGAACACCTGAAAAATATAAAAAATAAACAGAATAAATAAACATAGTCATTTCATAATAATAAGGACAATAATAATAATGATTTATTTAAATAATAATATTAAGTCGCATATAACTAACTAAACTATATTTCTTTTTACAAAGATATTCTCACTTTCCGCTATTTCGTGCTTTGTAGGTGCTTTGCTGTTTCTTCGTTCGTATTTCCAAAAATCGTCGTAATGGTTTACTGATATTATCTACTTATTGAGACTTTATTATTCTTCATTCTTTTTATTGTTAAAAATGATTTTAACTTATGTTTCAGACTAATGATGGGAATTAAGTTTGTTTACTTTGAATAAAGATTTAGAATTTTAACACATAATAAATCATTTTAATTACTGAAAGTTTCTATTACCCAATCCCGGGATTAGTCCCGGAATCCCGAGACGGACTTTAAAAAATCCCGCAATCCTGGGATAGTAAATAATGACCGGGATTATATTCCCTAGTGGCCACGTTCACCTGATTTGACTCCACTCGATTTATTTTTTTGGGGAACATTAAAAAACAAAGTGCATACCTACTAATATACCCACAATTGCTGATGATATAATTTTCTTTTTATTGGCTATAACGTTACACTAATGAAAATATGTCATCTGATTTAAAAAAAACACCGACGACCTTGAAATTTTAGAAAATATGATCTTGAGAAAAAAATCTTCTCCATCACAATACTTTCTCGTATCATTAGAAACAACGGAGATATTTTGGGTTGAAATGTTAGGTAACTCACCCTGTACATATATTATTTTACGGCTACCGAAAAAGTAATATATACGGCGTGGAGACAAAATTGTGGTGCATCTGCACTAGGGTGGCTCTTATTTTCGATTTTTGAATTTTCTTCGCGGCACCCGCCAGAATAGTTCCAAATAATTAAAAAAAAATCTGTGTAAAGTTTGAGCTCGATCGGATAACGGGAAAGGGTGCCCCTGGGCCGTTAAACATTTAAATCATTATTTAACAGCTCGCCAAGTCGATTTTATATAAGGTCTTCCAAGTTATTGATTAAATAAAAAAATATGTCAAACAAAAGTTGTAGATCCGGACAAGGAGCATCTTTTTTGTTCTATTACTATTTTTCGTGCAACAAACGGTTTTCGAAAAAATCCAAAAAAACTAAAAAAAAAACTTTTTTTTTCAAATTTTGAAGGTTAAATGCTTCCAGAACGCTTTTTATTTATGAAGGTGAACAAAAAAATGGAATTTTTATTTTCGAGGACTATTTTTTAAACATTTAAGGGGGAGGGGGGCATATACCGAAATATGCAAAAAAAAATTCTTCCTATTTTCAGTGTTTGATATGTGATGAATGTTTCCTGAAAAGTTGGGGTCTTAATTCGCAAAAATATCGGAGATATAGACGTCAGAAGTGAGGTACCTATTCAAATGCATTTTTCTCGATATCATGATTTTCTAGCATGTTACCCACGATTACTCGAATACTATTCAACCGATTGACTTCAAATTTTGCATGGCTATATGCAACACTGTTACTCAGTTTTGTGACGGCGTGGATATTTTATTTGATTCATAGTTTATTTTTTATTGCCTAAAAAGTGCAAGATTTCATGTCCGATTTTTTTTCAAATTTTGAAAATTTACAAGACTGAAAGAAATGTGTATTTTTCATTTTCAACCCTAAAGGTTAATGCTGTTACGTATCTGCCACCAATGAGCATACTTGACTTCTAATGCGTATATCTCCGATATTTTTGCGAATTTCGACCCCAACTTTTCAGTAAACATTCATCACATATCAAACACTGAAAATAAGAAGAAATTTTTTTTATCTTTTTTGCATACTTCGGTATATGCCCCCCCTTTAAATGTTTAAAAAATAGTCCTCGAAAATAAAAATTCCATTTTTTGTTCACCTTCATAAGTAAAATGCGTTCTAGAAGCATTTAAAGTTTCAAAATTTGAAAAAAAAAAGTTTTTTTTTGTTTTTCGGATTTTTTTCGAAAACCGTTTGTCGGACGAAAAATAATAATACACCAGAAAAGATGCTCCTTGTCCGGATCTACAACTTTTGTTTGACATATTTTTTTATTTAATCAATAACTTGGAAGACCTTATATAAAATCGACTTCGCGAGCTGTTAAATAATGATTTAAATGTTGAACGGCCCAGGGGCACCCTTTCCCGTTATCCGATCGAGCTCAAACTTTACACAGATTTTCTTTAATTATTCGAAACTATTCTGGAGGGTGCCCCGAAGAAAATCTTGAAAAAAATTTTTACCAAGAGTAAATACGAGCCACCCTAATCTGCACAAGGGAAGATTCTTTATGCAAAAATGAATCGATAGAATGTTTAAAAAAAATTAAGTTTGAAAATAGCGTAGAGCAGCAACGCGTGCACTTATCCGAGATAGTTTTATTTAATTTATTACTTTAATTTTGAAAATGTGATACAAATGATTCAGATTAGCATATAAAGACAATGTCTTCCTTTTGCGTAACAAAAGAGCTTGTTATAAGTTAAAAAGTGTGGGTGAAATAATATATTGCGCATACTCGTGACAATATGAGTGTAAAGTAGACAGTTGTTTCTTGCAATCAGATATTAAAAAATTGTATTTTTTCATATTTAGATAAACTGTCCAGAATTATACAATTTTTGCATCAAATGATTGCTACTATTCCCCACGATTAAGAATTTATAAGTGAAAGAAGAAAAAACTAATTTATTTACAAAAAAATTTCACGTTTTTTCACGAAAAATCGTTTTCTTGCATACTTCACTCCATAAAGTTTGATGAAGATTAGAGTTTCCTGGTCGAGTGTCTTCCCTTCTTCAATGTGATTTTATTAGGAGGAACCGCAACTATACTGTATCCATCCTAAGAAAAAACGACGCCCATACCGTTTTGCGACCGATCTGCGCAGCCCCCACCACCGCCTACGGGCCCGACGCAGGCGATTGCTCGTAGCCCTTTACCTGCCGGTTTCCCTGCCCTTCCAAGGACGGGACGTGACCGATGTCAATGTCAAAACTGCAGGAGTGCAATGTATCTACCTGGTAGTTCTTTCGTTCCGAACAGATATAACATCAGTTAACGAGGTGTTCTAAATAGTCTAGGTAATAAAAATTGTTAATGTTCGAAAGTAACAAAAATAAAACTCCCACCATCGATATTGTTTACCGGTAACCAAAAAAAAATCCCCCAATCGATATTGGTTATAACTTAACCAAAAATAATTCTGGTCAGCGATAATAATTATTCGGAACCGAAAACAATTTGCGTTGTCAATAATGGTTATTCGCAACTAAAAACGATATCCGTCATCGATAATGGTTATTCATAACCAAAATCATTTAAAGAAAGATATTAACTCTTATGCCATAACTTTTAAAAATTAGGTTATAACAGTTATGGTCTCTGAAATAAACACAAGTTCATTCAAAACAACTGCAAAACAATTTTTATAAAACGCAGGCGGTTGCCGTGTGTATACGGTAATAATTGTGCCACCATGTATATGAAGGCGTCGCGTGCGGAACAGTTGACAGAAGGGTGCGTTCCACTTGCGCCCAAATCGCCCGCAACGCCCGCGATTTTCATTAAGGTGGGTTCTCCTATACGCGACTGGACACAACGTCAAGAATTTCAAAGTCGATTTTCTTGAAAATGAAGCACAATATCAGAAAATCTTATTCCTCTTTTTCGACTTATTTACTTGTTATAAGTCGAAAAGAAAGAGTAACTTTTTTTTATATCGCGCTTCAGTTTCGAGAAAATCGACTTTGAAATTCTTGATGTTGTGTCCAGTCGCGTATAGGAGAACCCACCTTAATGAAAATCGCGGGCGTTGCGGGCGATTTGGGCGCAAGTGGAACGCACCCAGAGAGGTAACAGACGGTAAGACGGAGAAAAACGTAGGCGGTTAAGTGGGGAGTCGGACCAATCAGCGCCTCCTCGGAAGCATCTCTGCGCGGACACGTTTTTTCTTAGGATGGATACAGTATACATATCCAGGAACTATTTTCTCGCTTCAGATCCGATTTGGTTAAATTTCATTTAAATCGCTCACGAGAAATTCCTTCCTCTTAGAATTAGTTTTACTTGATTCCTGATTTCTTTTCAGGAACCAGCAGCTCACCGCTGGCGCACATTCCAGAAGCGGGTGAGAAATGCGTGGCACGCTTGAAGCCGCAAAGAGATTGCGCTCAAAATTGATGTAGGTAAGTTCACAATTTAACTGGATTACCTCTGCTCATTGTCTCGAAATTTCTTATCATTTTTATTATTAGTGCAGTACGTTTGTAATAACGACGTATATTCCATTGCAACGTCACTTTAATACAGATATTTCTAATACATTACTAAAAATGTACGAAACTTTAAAATTTAAGCGGTTTACATCTAACAATAAGCAGTTTTGCTTAACATATTTGTAAATACTGAGAAACGCCTTTCTCGGTTCAATAGTTGCAATTTTTAATTATCTTTTTAACTAATGCGTCTAATATTCGTATAAATATTGCTGTATATTCATATTTAACGGCCAACAGACTTTGTCCCATTTCTGTTAATGACATGAATAAATACCAAGCGGGGAAATTGTTCCTTTCGAAAGCGAAAAGATTATTACGATAAAGTGATTGTTACGTCCGAAACCGATGGGTGTGTTGATTTCCGGAACGTAAAGGGATCTTGCCCCGTCGCCTCCGGCGTAACCGTAATCCCTCAGGCCGGTCACGCTTTTTGGAGTACTGTTGCAGGGGCAGGTGGATTGGCATTTTGAAGATCGAGGAGGAAAAGAAAGATTTGTGTTTCGTCTTGGGACCGTCAGCCAGACTCATCAGTAGGGCTACAGCTGACGGCCCCTGCCCCAGACACACGGGAACTAAGAGGAATAAACTTGGAACTTGTATATATACGAACGAGATTAGAGTTGGGGACTTGTGAGAAGATTAGACATCTAGCGGCGCTGGCGAAGACTAACCAGGCGCGGACCCATGGTGGGGCTGGGACGTGACAGTGATGCTTTCGGGGTCATATTTTTCGAGAATTGAAAGTCATCGTCCTTTTCTTACATGTTTTTACCATATTTTGACATATTTTTCATATTATATTTTTGTAATGTGTGTTCACCTTTAAAATTTAAACGTTTGATAAGCGAATTGAACATTAAATGGATCTCGAGTATGAGAGTAAAAGACTGATGCAAAGTATTCCCTCTCTCCCCTCTCTCCCCTCTCTCCCCTCTCTCCCCTCTCTCCCCTCTCTCCCCTCTCTCCCCTCTCTCCCCTCTCTCCCCTCTCTCCCCTCTCTCCCCTCTCTCCCCTCTCTCCCCTCTCTCCCCTCTCTCCCCTCTCTCCCCTCTCTCCCCTCTCTCCCCTCTCTCCCCTCTCTCCCCTCTCTCCCCTCTCTCCCCTCTCTCCCCTCTCTCCCCTCTCTCCCCTCTCTCCCCTCTAACCCCTCTAGCCCCTTTAGCCCCTCTCACCCCTCTCTCGCCTGTAGCCCCTCTAGCCCCTCTCTCCTCTCTCTCCCCTCTCTCCCCTTTCTCCCCTCTCACGCCTCTAGCCCCTCTAGCCCCTCTCTCCCCTGTCCCGCATCTAGCCCCTCTAGCCCCTCTCTCCCCTCTCTCCCCTCTCTCCCCTCTCTCCCCTCTCTCTCCCCCTCTTTCATTCATCGCCCGCTTAAACTCGCGATAACTGTGGAATCCTATTGTTCAAAATCATCTGAAGATCAACATGTTATACCTACATAGTGAAATGTAGGTACATACCTTTTTGTCAGATATAATAATGTAATAATTCATAAAAATTATATCTTCGTAACAAACATTTGCCCCTTCGAACAGAATAATTTCCTTCCTTCACACTTTTGGGTATCATCGAAAACCACGAAGATATTTAACATTCTCGAGTCTGAGATATATGTAGATACCCTGTATGTAAAAGTCAATCAGTACCAGTCTATCGGTTGTTAAATCTATATTTTTTAATTATCCGAACTAAAGCTTTCGATTGGCAGAACAAGACAATGTTTTATTTTAAACAATCGTTAAAATGTAAATCTAAGATTGGTATATTGGTCTTTGATTGGTTTAGGAACGATTGGAAGTAGGCAGAGGAATGATATCTTGGAAAAGGGGGACTGTAAGAAGATTCGAGAAATCTATAAGTTAGTGAGGAAAGCTACAAGTCAGAATTGCAATATTTGCGGTGCCGGTGGTGTGTTACAATGGAGTATTACAATTCTCATTGTCAGTTTAACACGTTCGCTGCGGTACGGGACCTGTACCTATATATGTACTTCAACCTACAAATGTATCTATGTACCTACGTACGTCTCGCATCAAATTTTCTGGCGCAGCAACGACACTGTAATGTGTCCTCTTAGCGATCATTTCTACACTTCTCGATGTTTATTAACAATTCTTGAACGGTTGTCATAGCGATGGAGCGTGCATGATAATTTTTTAGAAATCTGTAAAGGCCGCGTCAGTTCCAAATCAACTCTAGCAGCACACGTGGTAAACAATAATATTTCTGGTAAAATAACTATTGACATATTATTTTCAAAACGAACCAATCTGAATAATGATTAAATATCCCTATTGGCGACCATGTCTCTTTATACGGGATGTTCGACTATACTGATGGTCATCCTTTCAGGGGGTGATTCTACAGGCCAAAATAAGAGGAAAATATAGAATAACATTTTTTGATATCGTGCTTCATTTTCGAGAAAATTGACTTTGACTTTTAGCCAAATACGTGTGCCCCGAATTAAATTCATAGCTAATATTAATAAATAGGGTAGAACCCCCAATTACTGACACATTAAGGACTGACTCTAATATTATTGCATAGTATCTGTATTTATTGACTAAAAGTATAAGTTTTTCATTTTATTTATTATGGTTTAATATGTTTACTTCATGGAAAACATTTTGTGGGTCTTAGAATTTCTATTTTTATATATAAATTCATTAATCTAAAAAACATATTTCGAGATCTTATTATACTGACACCTCTAAAACGTGTGTGACTGAATTACTGACACCCCAATTACTGCCAGCTAACCTAATATGGTTTATTACTCATTTTACGGTTATGTCGTCTCATGTACACGAGCAACTACTGCTATGACAGTAATACCAAAATGCTTGAAACGCTTGTACCAATCACTGTCACCCATATATTAATTAAAAAGGCTTAATTAATCGTTATATTACGATCGTTGTGACTTTCTACTAATGTACTTATATTGTACTAAAAAATTATTGTTTATTATGTAAATAATTTAAATATAGTAATTATAGCCCTTTCTTTAGTGCCCTGTTTTCTCTTTCACTAGTAAGGAAGTCGCCATTTCCACTGTTGTCATCAAATTAAAATTTTGTATCGTCTTATAGAAATTAATGAAAAGAAAACAATTAAATGGTGCATTTTCTGGCGTATAGATTATAGGTTGAATTACATCATTCTTTTTGTGTACGACTTTACAACGTTTATTTATTCGTTATTTTGAGTAAAATAGCTTAAGGTGACAGTAATTGGGTAGGTGTCAGTAATTGGGGGTTCTACCCTATTAATGTTAATAAGTATGACAAAAAATAAGAGATATGAGATATGACAATTTAATTTTCGGAACAGCCCAACTGTTTCACATTACTTTGACAAAGTCAATCGGTATGGTGTAAAAAGAAATATAAGAAAGAAAGTTTTAAACAATTACGAAAGAAAATACATTACGATACAGTTGTTCAGATAAAACCAATTGGCGATCCGCCTAGAGTAGACAAAAACCATAGGGACATTCTAAAAACACGTTGAGTTTATTTTTTCTT